>CM059433.1:99938365-100665865 GCA_030390025.1 Squalus acanthias
TCAATGTTATATAGGCAAAGTAAAGAGTTTTCATTTTAATTTCATCTTGAGGAACAAAGATTGAAGAGCATCTCCAAAGTGGCTGTCAGGCTGGTTTGAAGTTGTACTCCCTGCTGTTTGCAATAGGGTTGTCCAGGATGATCCTGTAATTGTTGTCACTGAACAGCCAAACAGCAAGGGGAGACCTTATTCAGGGTCTTCATGACAGTGATAAAATTAACATGTTTAAAATAAAAAGTTAAAAAATTCCATTATTTTCTTCTATAAAATGGGGGAGTACTTTGAATACAGAGTGTGGCAAAAACTCTCTTACAACTGCACTTATGAAATCCCAACAGTCCAGCCTTTAGCCCTCCATTCACCACAACATTTCTGCAGCTACCAATCTGCTCAATCGCACCCTCACCACCACTTTTGATGCCCTAGTCCCAATTAAAACAATTACTCTCACCCTGGCTGTTCCCCTGGTACGGCCCTCATCTCTGCTCCCTTAAGTCCAAGGGACACAGACTTGAACAGATATGGTGGACAACTAGTTTAGCCATTCACCGCCAGATCTGGCTGGACCACATAAAGCATTATTGGGTCCTGCTCTCGTCTGCCAAAATTGCTCACTTCCAGAATCATTCTGAAATGCAAAGATGAACCCCGGCTTCTATTCTCTACTGTTAACCGTCTTAAACCCCTCCCCCCTGTCTCCTCCACCTCCGACAAGTGAGGAGCTCATGGACTTCTTTGTCTCTAAGATTGAGACCATCTGTTCAGCTGCCTCTGCCACTTCCCTTCCTTCCCCTAGCCCACCGGGCCAAACTTCCTCTAAGGTTCCCCCCCTAGCCCCGAACTCGCATCTTTTTCCAGTTTCACTCCGATCTCCCCTCATGACCTCTCCGCGCTCATCTTGTCCACGAGACCCACTTCCTGCTCCCTCGACCCTATTCCCACCCAACTGCTGACCACCCAACTTCCTTTTCTGGCTCTCATGTTAGCTAACATTGTTAACGGTTCTCTCCTCCGGTACTGTCCCCCTCTCCCTCAAATCTGCTGTCATCACCCCTCTCCTCAAAATACCAACCCTTGACCCCACCGTCCTTGCAAACTACCGCCCCATCTCCAACCTCCCTTTCCTCTCCAAAGTCCTTGAACATGCTGTCGCCTCCCAAATCCGTGCCCATCTTTCCCGCAACTCCATGTTTGAAACCCTCCAATCAGGCTTCCGCCCCTGCCACAGTACCGAAATAGCTCTCATCAGAGTCACAAATGATATCCTTTGTGACTGTGACAAAGGTAAACTATCCCTCCTCGTCCTTCTTGACTTGTGTGCAGCCTTTGACATGGTTGACCACGCCATCCTCCAATGCCTCTCCACCGTCATCCAGCTGGGTGGGCCTACACTCGCCTGGTTCCATTCTTATCTATCTAATCGTAGCCAGAGAATCAGTTGCAATGGCTTCTCTTCCCGCTCTCGCATCATTACCTCTGGTGTCCCCCAAGGATCTATCCTTGGCCCCCCTCCTATTTCTCATCTACATGCTGCCCCTTGGCGACATCATCCGAAAACACAGCATCAGTTTCCACATGTACGCTGACGACACCCAGTTCTACTTCACCATTTCACTCGACCCCTCCACGGTCTCTAAATTGTCAGACTGCTTGTCCGACATCCAGTTCTGGATGAGCAGAAATTTTCTCCAATTAAATATTGGGAAGACCAAAGCCATTGTTTTCGGGCCCCGCCACAAACTCCATTCTCTAGCCACCGACTCCATCTCTCTCCCTAACATCTGTCTAAGGCTGAACCACACTGTTCGCAACCTTGGTGCCATATTTGACCCTGAAATGAGCTTCCGACCACATATCCGCGGCATAACTAAGACCGTCTATTTCCACCTCCGGAACATCGCCTGTCTCTACCCTTGCCTCAGCTCATCCACTGCTGAAACCCTCATCCATGCCTTTGTTACCTCTAGACTTGACTATTCCAGCGCACTCCTGGCTGTTCTCCCACATTCTACCCTACGTAAACTTGAGGTCATCCAGAACTCGGCTGCCCGTGTCCTAACTCGCATCAAGTCCCGTTCACCCATCACCACTGTGCTCGCTGACCTACATTGGCTCCCGGTTAAGCAACGTCTCGATTTCAAAATTCTCATCCTTGTTTTCAAATCCCTCCATGGCCTCGCTGCTCCCTATCTCTGTAATCTCCTTCAGCCCCACAACCCCCTGAGATATGTGCGCTCCTCTAATTCTGCCCTCTTGAGAATCCCTGATTATAATTGCTCAACCTTTGGTGGCCGTGCCTTCTATTGCCTAGGCCCTAAGCTCTGGAATTCCCTGCCTAAACCTCTCTGCCTCTCTACTTCTCTTTCCTCCTTTAAGGCTCTTTAGAACCTTCCTCTTTCTGCCCTAATTTCTCCATATGTGGCTCGGTGTCAAATGCTTTGTCTTGTAATACTCCTGTGAAGCACCTTGGGACGTTTTACTACATTAAAGGCGTTATATAAATACTTGTTGTGTGACCCTCCGATTACCCTTCCTCTTAAGTTATACACTTGCTGGTGTATAAGTCTTGCCAGGTGGCATTATATGACATGTAGCATCTCATTGTGTATGAATATGTACAAAAATAATGATGTACAGTATTCTAGTGTTTTTATTTTATTAGTGTGAAGATCAGAATTAGGTTGTTATAATGTGATGAATGGTGCTTGCTAGTTCTTTGGTCTCAGATCTGCAAGTTTCAAGAGAAATTTGAGTGTGACTTAAGTGTATGGTCAAAAAGGTTTAGTCAGGGTTTAAAACTCTTCAAAAGACAAATTTGGAAATGAACTCTTCCAAATATTAGCATGAGACTTTCAAAATCAGGAAATTAATGCCACAGTTGACGTGGTGCAATTTTGTCACCTGAAATTCTGTGTATAAATTACTCTTTTTCCTCCTTCATAGAATTTTATCCTAAATCGGTCCTTATGATTAAATGTAAACAGCAATGTTCTTGTGCTGTGGTGATTACTCTAAATCATCTGATGTCTCGCCTGCTAAATTTTATTTGTGAGCTACTAGAGTACTTTGGAATACCATCTGACTTGGTAAGTTCACAACGTTCTTGTGCTATCTGTTGATTATAAGTGGGGCTTGGACAATGTTATTTTCCAACCCTTGTTAAAACAGTTGCAATTTTCCTCTCGTTCATTTATGTTGTACAGTACGAGATACACAGCTTCCCACTAAAGCTGCACATCTAAAATTCAGTACTGTGTCCGCAGAGCAGTATGCAAGGATGTTATAGTGGACTGAAATATTATTAGACATGGATGAAAGAAATAGATGTTGGTGCTGTCAATGTAAAGAAATGTTAAAAGGAGTGATCAAGTCAGTTCTACTTTAAGTCTGAATGTATATTGCTTTGTAGCGCCCAGTTATAAATCTATCTTTAAAATAGCATCATATTGTAACAATTTTAAAATGGGCAGTTTGAAGAAAAATACTTTTTTGCTAAAAGGAAAGATCACTGTTCTTGAAATTTGCAGTAGTTTTTACGTGTTGCTGTTAAAACAAAAATGTTGTACAACTATGCACGCCAATATGTGTGTTTATTTATACAGCTCATACCACTATGGCAAAGCAAACCATATGGACAATCTCGTAGTATTGTTCGAAGGATAGGATCAAATCTTCCATTAAATCACTGGCCCAGAGTCTGCTTTCAGGTCAGAGAAAATGAAGTTAATATTTTGGATGAAAATTGTCTATATTTAAAGCTCTTTGTGTCAGATTTTACTGATAAAATAAGTTTGAAATCTGAGAATTTAAGTTTTTCTTGTATCCAAAAGTTGACAAATCTGCCAATTTTTCAGCCTTCCAATGTCTTGTAATTATTTTGAAACTTGAGACATGGGTCTGTGAGAAACTTTCAGCAGTATCAATTGTGGTATGTAGTATATTGTCTTCTACCATCATCATAAGGTATGTCACTTAATTTGCCTCTCTCTGCTGCCTGGGTGAGGAGTTGAACTGAATTGCTCCAGGCAGCTCAAAACGTGCAGAGGGCGTGAATGGTCAATAATTGGTACATGGCATCTTAAACAGGGAGCCGATAATGACTTCAAATGGGTAAGTATGAAAAAAAATCAGAATCTTAGTTTGAAGACCTTTTATAGATACAAATGACAACATTTGTAGAATTATGTAGCTTTGTTTGGTTATATTTAATGTCCCCGATGAGATGCCACCTTATTTGAGTTTCTTGGATGTTGTGATTATTTGATTCTCAATGATTTATGTAACTTTTTAATTTGTAATTACAAAAAAATCCTGAATAAAGCAAGATTTTACAATGTAGAGTGTGCAGTTTGTGATCAGTAAAAAAAAAAAGTAATATTTTTTGAAAATCATTGTTTTAAATGGGTACTTACTGGTTGTTTTAAAAAGTTAAAAACCTGGAAAGTTCAAAACTGACTACTTTTGGCCATTCCTGATCCATTCCATGCTGGGTGAAGAACAAGGCCAATATCTTGAGTCAGAAGGAAAATCACATGGATATATATTTGCTGGATTATTGTACACCTCCTAGATTCATAATATTGTACACCTCCTAGATTCATAATATTTTACAGCACAGGAATAGGTCATTTGGCCCATTAATCCTCTGCCAGCTATCTGAAAGAGCTATCTACATGCTGTTTAAAACATTTTCTTATTTAAATATTTATCCATGTCCCTTTTAAAAGTTATTATGGATTCTGCTTCCACTGCTGGGGCAGTCCATGTCCTTGCAACTCTCTGAAAATAATGTTTAAAATTCTCTAACCTTTTATTATGTTCTTTTTGTAATGATTTTCAATTTATGCCCCTGGTTAATAACTCACTGACTAATGGAAATAGTTCTTCCCGATTTTACCTTATCAAAACCCCTCAGAATTTCGAACATCTCAATCAAATCTCCTCATAACCTTCTGTGTTCTAGTAAAAAGGGCTCCAGTTTCCCTAGTCTCTCTTGTATATAAACCATCTAATTCCTGGTAGCATCCTAGTAAATCTCTTCTGTATCTTTTCCATGGTGTTGACATCCTCGTTAAAGTAGGGCACCCGAAACTGAGACAATGGTCTTGATTTTAACTTGGGACATCTCACGGGGCTGGGGCGAGTGACAAACTAGCATGCTGTGGCCCGGAGAGATTTTAACTCCAGGGCGTCATTTCCATATTCAGGATCGGACTCCTACCCGAACCTGACAGGAACCACCTGCTTGGCTTGCGAGCGGGAACAGGAATTCTTGCAGCAGGAGGCTGCCACCTGGGCTTGGGCCTCCTGTGACCAGGATACTTGCTGCTGCTAGTCGAACCTGTGATTGAACTGGTAGGTGCATCCCAGTGACTTAATCGGGATGCGACTTTGCCATTGAAATTAGGCTGCATATACAGTAGTGACAAAATGGTGATGATTTGGTAATTGATTTTGATTGATTTTAAGCGCATAATTTGTATTCTGTAACTATTCTCCACTCACTGCATTTTGCTGGAAAAATAATCCTGCTTTTATCGGGAGACTTTCAGTCATGAGTTCTGTTTGCTATAGTTCGTATAGACTCTTGTTTGCTGAGTGTAGAGACTCTGTCTAAATAGACTGCTTATTAAATAAACTCGGTTTGCTGTAAGTCTCACCCAATGTTCCTTCTAATCTACGTGCATGTGCGGCCACACAGTAATCTGCAAGGTCCCGCGTAGGCCGCTCACAAGCTTTTACATTGGAAATACCGTGTATGCGCAGAAATTTGAAGGGACTGCGCATTGAAAAATACAGGCCGCACAGAACAAAGTGCAGCTTACAGGGAACATTGGTCCCACCCCGTCTCCAATTCATTCCTTCTGTGCTGTATCATTCTATAATTTTGTGATCTGTAGTGTTACACTTTTTACAGTCTCGTTTCTTGTTGGACTAAAAACATAGTGATCTAGAAAACAATCCGAGACACATTGTAGAAACCTTTCCAATTCTTTGCCACTTGTACCCTTGTCATTATCTTTTGATAATTAAAGTCAACAATTATTATGGTCCTGTTATTTCTGCATCTACATAGGTCTATAATAAACTTCCAATAGAGTAACTCTAATGAAATAGATTCAGATTTTGCACCATCCCATATATTATCCTTGCATTCTAGTGTTTTAATGGAATCTTTGATTAATACTGCCACCCTTTTTTCCCTACTTTATCCCTCTTGAATATTCTGTAACCAGGAATGTTTAGCTCTGTCCTGCCCAAATCTAAGCTATGTCTTTGTTAATGTTATTTTAATCATACCGCCCAAAGCAATTTGTGTCTCTAGATCACCAATTTTATTGTGCATTTATTTACATTAAACTCCAACCTACCTCTTGCTGCTTAGCAATCTTACCCTTTTAATCGCTCCACTTTCTTGTGTGCTTTATTACTTTCCTGCTTTTCTTTTTTGCATTTCCTACATCTCTTGTCCCTTTTGCTTTCTTTTTTACTCATCTTGTTATTTTCCTTCCTCATTGCCACATTATTTTAAACTCTCCTCCACAGCACTAGTTACTCTCCTAGTGCGGACATTAGAACCAGCCATTGGTCACCAGGAGTATTTCTGACATTGCAACTCTTGAGGCTCCTGCTCTTCAATCTATCTTCTAATTCCTGAAACTCCCTTTGCAGAACCTCAACTTTATTCCTTCCTGTGCCATTGAATCCAACATGTACTATGATTTCTGGTTGTTTTCCCCCCCCCCCCCCCCCCCCCCCCATCCTTTTCAAAATCTTATGCACTGGTTCCCCGGTACCTGGGACGCAACACACCATTCAGGTCTCTCGGTTGTGGGTGCAAAAACACCCGTCTGTTCCTTTGACTATAGAATTCCTTATTATCAATCACCTGTATTTCTGGGTTTCACTTCCCCAGCCTCTTGGGCAACCACCTACTCATGGTGCTGTGGCATTGGTTGTAGTTGATCTCCTGTGACTTGCGATCATTTGCAACAAGTCTTCCGTGCTAAATACCTGTTTGTCAATTCAAAACTTGTGGGATCCCTGTACTCACTCCTGTCTCCTCTTCCTACCCCAATGGATGGTCACTGACTTCCCTTCCTTATTAATTCGCTCTGTCTGCAAGGTGACCACTGCCTAGAATGTGCTTTCCAGCAACCGTTAAGCCTCCTGTAGCTGACCGTGTCCCCAGCTGCTCTTTAAGCTCAGACACTTTGAGCTTAATCGCAAGCAGCCAGAAATATTTCCTGCATTTGAAATCATCCTGGAGTTATGAAGTATCCAACATAACCAATGTTCTGTGCACATCAGAGGACATTCCCTCCTCTGCTGCACCATGTTAAGCTGCTTTCTCTAAACAAATTAATTGAAACAAACACAACAACTTGGTGATTTAAGCATTTAACCCCTCATAGAGTTTGAGGCCAATTGCATCTCAAGCTGAATTCCTGCTGAGACTAAATTCCACACTCTACTGGGCACTTGCTACTCAAAGATAAAAACAAAGCAGTGATTGAAGGTTTACCCATCTTTTGGTAGTAAATGTGCAGGGCCTAAAAGATAAGTGTGGTGGCCCTTTGATTTGGAGTGAATACCCTTCTATTAAAAAAAACACTTGTTACCATCATAAACCTTTCAATTTTTTTTCTGTGGTTTACAATTTTTGAACTAATTACTTTGAAATCATCGCCAGTAGTTTTCCTTGAAAACTGCATCTAAATAGGTAACAAGAAAATAATGTCCTTTGCAGTTGACTGAGTTATAGACCAGAGACTGAAAACCTCTCCACATAGCTCACCAGGAAGTGAGCTTTTACAGATCAGTGTCTAACTTCAAAGCTTTGTTTATGTCAGACCCGCTGTAATTTGGTTCCAGTTACTGTGTGCGTATTTGTTACTCACTGACCTGTTTTGAAATCTATTTCTAGTTACCTTTGTGCATTTTATTTGTAAATGTTTATACATTGATTCATTTGGTGTTGTAAATGACTTTTTGTCTTTTTATAGCTTTTAGCAGGGCTAAGTGTGCCTGACTCATGTAAATATAGCCATAAACCTATGGTTCCATCTCTGGCTGATGTACGATGGATTGCTGATGACGAAGGTGAAATTTTCACTCGATTTAGGTATGAGCTTTAGTATTGTAGGTACATTCACACATTGTGCTGTTTTTTTTTTCTTTTTGTAGTTTTCATTTGAGAGGTTAATGATCAAACAATTAGCTATATGTGGTCACTCATTAGGGTTAAAAGTGTGTTGGCAGTTTTTTGTGGATTTGTAGAATTTATTTTTACCTGTGCAAATCCATATACTAGACAATTTAAAAAATGAAATAAAAAATTGAATTCTGTGCCATTGCAAAGCACGCTTTTAAAATAAACAGCACCATTCCGAAATATGGCTCAGCCCCACCTACAGCATTAAGTGACTGATGTGTGGTCCAATTACACAAAACTGGGGTGAGCATAAAATTCTTATCTGTTTTTGATTTGGTGCAATAGTTATTTTAAAAGCTGCACAAGCAATATCATCAGAAACAGCAACATAATCAGTAATCCTTATAGTAAAGTGTGTTAACAGGGTCTAGCTTACCGCAGAGTGGTATTAAGAGGCAATGGAGTCGTTCATAGTTGGAGTATTCTGTCCAAGATAAAATTGGGAACGAAAATTTTAAAAATCTGATTTGTTTTGTGCAATGTTGAGATTGAATTGTTTGCTTTTTTTTCCAAGAAATGAAGTGCGCCCTGTCAAAGTTGAACAGATGATTGGCCCGATGCAAGAACATTGCAGGCCAACGGCTTCTGTAAATCATTTAAAAAGCAAGAATAATACTTGGAACCTTGGTGCATCAAATGAAAATGCCTTGAATAAAATCTCTCAACTTGAAGATGAGTTGTCTCGTCTGAAGTCACAAATTGCTATGATTATTACAATGCAGGATCAAAGACCGGGTACTCCCAGTAAGTTCAGTAGATGATTGTTATATATCTGTTGACCAGCGCTCAAAAGATTTTTTTTGTTGACGATAACTAAACTGAGTTTTAGAAGTAAAGAGACTATACAAAGTTGGATTGTGTATAGCAGCAAAAGCAATCCAAATTTTTTTTTAATCTATGTAATAGATGAAATGTGAAAGACCTTTTTAAGAGATATGCTTTGGTCAGACTGCACCTTGAATACTGTGTTTAGTTCTGGTTAATGGGACACAAGAGACACTCAGGTCTTGAAGATGGCACAAGAAGAATAACCAGACTAATCTCTAGTGTCATTATGAGGACAGATTGAAGAAACTTGGGCTTTTCAACCTTGAAAGGTGATGACCAAGAGGAGAGCTCACAGAAGTGCGTAAAGTAGTAAATGATGTACAAAAGGTAATTCTGGAGCACGACTTCAAATTCAAATGTGACCGTAAGAAAAGGGTACGGGTCCAAATTAATAGAAAGCAAATTTAAGACGGATGTCAGGAAGTTCTTAACCTAATGAGTGATCAACATGTGGAATGAATGTTACGGAAATGGAAGAGGAAAAAGCTGGAACCATTTAAATGCATGGACATAATCAGCAGGTCAGGCAGCATCTGTGAAGAGAGAAACAGAGTTAACATTTCAGGCTGCTGACCTTTCATCAGAACTGGAAAAAGTTAGAAATATAGCAGGGTTTAAGCAACAAAAGGGAAGGTCTGTGATAGGGTGGAAGGCAGGAGAGATTAAATGACAAAAGGTATGATTGTACAAAGCAGAATTTCAGATTTCTAGCATCCGCAGTATTGCTTTTGTATCTACTATGTACGTTTTATATTTCGTTTTCATTGTTTTAGTACCTAATTGATCTCAATAATCTCATCAAATGTATATATTTTCATTATGAATTATATTTCAATATTAAACATTAGCTCTTTAAAATAGTTTTTGTTACTGCTTCTAGGTTTAACTCAATTGGGATCAAATGGCTTTCCCATTCCTGCTACTCCTGTTGCCTCCATTCCTCCTCCACAATTAACATCCACACCACTTGCTGCTTTGAGCGATCCATCAATGACTACTACTGCTCCTGCTCCACCACCACCTCCACCAATGTCAACTACTGAGAACAGTGCTGTATCAGCTAAAGATCTCATCAGAGAGTGCCAAGCTATGAAAAGAAATTCTAGTCATGTGACCATCAAACCAAAACTAACTGAAAAATTCTCAAAGCCCTTCAGCATGATGGTTGTCTTAAAGGACATGCAGAATGTCAAATTAAGAGTAGTAGAGAGGTAAATTTTTCTTTTTTAAACATAAGGGACTGGAACACTTTTTGGGGATTTGGCATTGTTTAATAACTTATCTTATTTTCAAAGGTCACCTGGAGGAACACCCATAGGGAAGAAACCAGCAATAAAAGCACCCGTTTCTGATCCAGCAGCACTTATTGCTGATGCTTTAAAGCGCAAGTTTGCACACAAATACATCAATGATTCTTCTGATAAAGAAAATGAGTCCTTTGAGTTCTCTCCTGTATCAAGTCCACAGACTTCAAGGGTATGTTGGCTCATGTGAAGCAATGTACCATTTAAGTTCCCTAGCATGGTTGTCAAAGGTTCTTGGGTCATTATTTGTAGCAAAATACTTTTCTTTAAAAAAAAAGAAAAATTGAACAGTTGACTAACAGTGACTTTCAAATTGTTGAGATCATTATAAACGATATTGCAAAGTTCTGTTGGAAGTTCTCTTGATAGTAATACGAGTTTTGCAATATGGCTCATCAATAGATTTCACTTTGGATCTTTTGATAGCTAAATTATTTTTTCTGTTTGTGCTCCCAATAAAAATTTAATAGGAGGCGCTGGCTGCTTCAGGGCAAACCAACCTTGGAGAAGGGGCCTCAAACAGGCGTTTGGCCTCTTATTTGCATTTGCATAGGGCCTGACGCCCAATATGTAATGGATTGTATTGGTGTATTTATTAATAAATGTTAATAAGATCTCTATTTCCTGATTCTTGAATCTGCATCGAGGTGAAGGAAAGTGAATATCATAGACACTTGACAGGAAATATTCCTGTATTTCTGGCCTCCCCTTGCACGAAGAAGCTACTTTTCTGAAGTCAGTTGCAGACCTATTTTGGAAACCGCACAGTGAGACTTAAGCTGGGAAAAGTGAACACTGGTTGAGTGTACAGATTCTTATTCCCAACCTGAATGTGTCTTAAATTGGCTTCCAGAAATGTCCTGTATGCTAGTTTCTTTGAAGGCATGTCTGTAATTGATGCCAGTGGAGCAAGGGAAAAAATCTATAAACAGCCCAGTAGAAGGCATACACAATTAGGCCAGGGATTACCAAAATATCAACTATCTGTACACTATAGAATAGTATGGTTTGTTTAAGTCACCTCGATTTAATGTTATTTATAGGCTGGGCTCATTTACATGAGTGTAGTGAATTACTTTAGGGATGGTCTAAAATGTGATTCACCTTTCCTAGAAACTAATACTCATCTTATAAAGTTGAGGGTTTGTACATTTTGTATGCCTGTCTTTTTCAATTGCTGAATTGTATTTGTGTTAACTCGAAGATAGTACAAGTAAACAATGTAGAATGATGTTTTACTGTGTACTTTTTCTCCATTTTTATTTCCTGGTTTGAGTTGAATCCTCAAACCTTCAACTTCCTTTGGAAAGTACAAAGGTACAATTAAATAAATTGCACTGTTAGAACACTGCGGTAGTCACACTGGACAGGTTACCCACACATACCATCTGCAACACCAGGGTAATCGAAGAGTATCCATTTGGAATAGACATTGTTAACTTTATGCTGCAGGCAGACTGATTGTAAGAATATTGCATTTGCAGTTAAGTATACCAAAATCATTGCCTCAACATTTTTGTTTTGTGACTTTTTTTTCCCTCTTTCCTCTCCAGTTTGGGCAACACCTCCTGAAACATGAAAAAGCAGATATTTTGAAGACTGGTAAAATATTACAACCAGCAAATGTAAATATTGGCAACTGTTCTTAACTGTCGTGTGCTCTGGAAAAGAATTGGGCAATAGTGCAAGTAAAATGGACATAAGTAATAGCGGAGCAGAAATGCTTGTTTACAATAATTCCCATTTGGGAGTTATGCATTGAAGATAAATTACTTTTATAGAAGAAGGCTAACTCAAGGCATTGTAAATTTTAAATGATTTTTTAAAGGTTTTCTGCTATTCATGAAACTACACTAACTTTTTAAAGGGTTTATATTTCTTTCAAAATAGCAGATTGTTAAAATGTTAAAGCTATAGTCCTGCTAATTTTGAGCTAATGCTTTGCTGGTACTGAATATTCTTTTTAATGTATTTGTTTAAGCTTGGGATTGTGCTTGCAAATTCTGAAAAGATTGGAGATTAGAGCTTCAATCCTGTTTACAGTTAAACAAGACAAAGTCATGGAAAAATGTAGTTCATCAGACAAACTGTAATGAAAATTTCTCTTGCTGTTCACTGTTTAAAAAAAAAAAAAAATTGTATATAAATGCTATCCACCACCTATTGCACTTGGATGTTTAATGCATTTAAAATATTTTGCATCACTTGTCAGCTGCATTTTTTGGAGGTGGGAAGAAATCAGTTACTTTTAGTAATTCTTGAAAGGTTTCTTGGGAATCTATTTGATAATACACATATTTTAGCTTTTAATTTTAGTATTCCGTTTGGAGGGACAGGATACTAAAAAACAATAGCTAAGGTGGATTACATTCACAAGGTCCCAAGGCTGATCAGGACATCCAGTAGATTCTTTTATTTATCCTGGATAAGATGCATTTGGGTAGACTTCCAACAGGTGAAAGAGATGCAGTGCTTTCTGTAAGTACCAACAGAATCTCCAGCTCATTCCTGCTATGAGTCAACTGGGTAAATCTAACCACAAGATACTAGGCTCCCTGGTCCTTGGGTATAGACGAGGCTGCCATGAGCTCCAGTTTCCAATCCTTTTGTGGCTACAACATCTGATGTTATTAGCCCCTCCCCCAATATAATTAGCTGTCCAAAGCCAGGAGGTAACCTGTGCCCTGGTAGTGCCTCATTCAAAGTTTTGTCAATTGTGTTTCGTTTTCTCGTCATAGTAATCCAGCAAAAAAAAGTGAAGATTTTGTTTTTCTGCTCTTGATATTTTCAGCATCAGCAGGTATTGATGGATGCAGTGATCTATGGATTCTCAAGTTCATATTGACTTTGGAATTGATACTGATGTTCTGCCATTTATGACATCCACGTTGTCAAAATATTATCCATATTATCTCTCCTCAAACCTGCATGGTAGGTTGAGTCAATGTCAGCACCTTTTGCAAGATTTATGGCAAAGGCTCCACCCTTGGAGTAATAATATTCAGGGTTTATATCACCATAAGTATAGGGTGTAGATCACCATAAAGTTGAAGGCATTAAACATGCTGATGGAGGAATTGCATAAGGGTTCAGTAATTGAGATAGCAGTTGTTCTTCTCCACTTTGACTCCAACTTGCCCTCACGAACCAGGATCACCCTCAGAGTGGGCCACTTGCGTTTCACCAACAGTGAAGAATAATAGAGGTTCTGACATTTCTGCAGCTGCTCAACCACACCCTCACCACTTGATGCCCTCGTCCCTATTCAAGCAATCACGCTCTCTCACCCTGGCCGTTCCCGCTGATACGACCCTCATCTTGGCTCCCTTTAGTCCAAGGGACGCAGACTTGAACGGATATGGCGGACAACTGGTTTAGCCATTCACTGCCAGATCTGGCTGGACCACAAAGCATTATCGGGCCCTGCTCTCGTCTGCCAAAATTGCTCACTATTCCAGAATCATTCTGGAATGCAAAGATAAACCCCGGCTTCTATTCTCCACTGCTAACTGTCTTCTTAATCCCCTCTGCCCTCACCTCTGACAACAAGTGTGAGGAGCTCAAGGATGACTTTGTCTCTAAGATTGAAACCATCCGTTCAGCTGCCTCTGCCACTTCCCTTCCCTCCCCTAGCCCACCGAACCAAACTTCCTCTAAGGTTCCCCCGCCCTAGCCCAGTTTCTCTCCGATCTCCCCTCATGACCTCTCTGCGCTCATCTTATCCATGAGACCCACTTCCTGCTCCCTTGACCCTATTCCCACCAAACTGCTGACCACCCAACTTCCTTTTCTGGCTCCCATGTTAGCTGACATTGTTAATGGTTCTCTCCTCAGGTACTGTCACCCTCTCCCTCAAATCTGCCGTCATCACCTCTCCTCAAAAAACCAACCCTTGACCCCTCTGTCCTTGCAAACTACCGCCCCATCTTCAACCTCCCTTTCCTGTCCAAAGTTCTTGAACATGTTGTCGCCTTCCAAATCTGTGCCCATATTTTCCGCAATTCCATGTTTGAATCCCTCCAATCAGGTTTCTGCCCCTGCCACAGCACTGAAACGGCTCTCATCAAAGTCACAAATTACATCCTTTGTGACTGTGACAAAGGTAAACTATCTACTCGTCCTTCTTGACTTGTCTGCAGCCTTTGACACGGTTGACCACTCCATCCTTCTCCAACACCTCTCCACCGTCGTCCAGCTGGGTGGGACTGCACTCGCCTGGTTCCATTCTTATCTATCTAATCGTAGCCAGAGAATCACCTGCAATTGCTTCTCTTCTTGCTCCCGCATCGTTACCTCTGGTGTCCCCCAAGGATCTATCCTTGGCCCCCTCCTATTATCTACATCCTGCCCCTTGGCGGCGACATCCGAATGCTGACAACATCCAGCTCTACCTCACTGCCACTTCGCTCGACACCTCCACTGTCTCTAAATTGAGATTTTAGAAATGTAACATTTAAATTTTTTTAAATTTTCCTTTGTCTTTTTTTCTCTCCAGCTCTTAATCCAATCTCTCTTTGCCTCTTTATTTCTCTTTCTGTACTTGATTTGTCATTGAATTCACCCACTCTAATTTATACTTCCTTCTTAGTTCTTGTGCTGTTAATTTCACAATCTTTCAATCTGATTGGTTAAGGAGATACACAGTTGCTTGCCCTGTTCACTCAGTTCCCCGATGCCCGGTTTCCCTCGCTGCGCCGTTATCCGCTCACTCTTTCAGCAACTTGCCACACAAAAAATGTAAAAACCTAAGCGTGCAAGGGCAAGTCTAACTAATGGCAGACATCTTCCGTTGCCGTGCTACAGCAAAATTTGGCCTATAGTCTTCGGTCCCCACCATCAATTCCATTCCCTAGCCACTGACTCCATCCCTCTCTCTGGCCATTGTCTGAGGCTGAACCAGACCGTTCACAACCATGGCATCCTATTTGACCCTGAGTTGAGCTTCCGACCCCATATCATCTCCACCAGAACCGTCTACTTCCACCTCTGTAACATCGCCCGTCTCCACCCCTGCCTCAGCTAACCTGCTGCTGATTCCCTCACCCATGCCTTTGTTACCTCTAGACTCAACTATTCCAATGCTCTCCTGGTCGCCTCCCACCTTACACCCTCCCTAAACTTGAGCTCATCCAAAACTCTGATGCCCGTATCCTAACTTGCACCAAATCGTGTTCACACATTACCCCTGTGCTCGCTGACATACGTTGGCTCCCAGTCCGGCAAGCAACACCTCAATTTTAAAATTCTTATACAAAAGCAAAATACTGCGGATGCTGGAAGTCTGAAATAAAAACAGAAAATTCTGGAAATACTCAGCAGGTCAGGCAGCATCTATGGAGAGAGAAACAGAGTTAACATTTCAGGTCGATGACCCTTCGTCAGAACAAAATTCTTATCCTTGTTTTCAAATCCCTCCATAGCCTTGCCCCTCCCTATCCAAATGCGGCTCACAAATCCCATCGGTTCTTTTCTTCTTTGTACAGGCCAGTGACCTTGAGAGTTATTTTTACCCCATGCTATTTGAAGCCAGATCCTGACAATGCAAAATGATAGGATTCCTGGACGAGAGATATGACCTTGGTTTTGGAATAGTTAAGATTATGGCCTGTGAATCGGGCATAGGATTTTTTTGAAGATAATGGAGGATCAGCATACAGCAATATTTTGTCAGCCATCCTCTCTATGGATGTTTGCGCTTGCCCTGAAGCTTGCTGCTGAGGCAAAGAGGAGAGGGGCAGGTCATCCTGCCTTGTCCCACTTTAAAGTGAGAATTCAGGAGACCTGAGACTATTGGTGCATATGTTGGGTTCCAGAATATCATTTTATCTAAATACAGATAGAAGGATTTCCCTATCCACCCAGTTTAATGCATTTTCTGTGAATATAAGTGCTTTTTCCACTTGCATGCTTGGGAAATGGCACCTCACCTGCTGGAAGCCTATATTAGGGCAGCACGCAATTTTCCACCTATTAAGATTTGTTAGGATCTGTGAACAAGCAGAAAGTTTTCCGTTCTTTTTAAGCAAGAGGTTGTTTGAGCTTGAAGATTTTTTAAAAAGTAAACTGTAATTTAATTTGCTACCACTAGAGTGTGATCATTGATTGAGTCAAAAGAACATACTTGAGAGAGAAGCCTTGCAGAATTTGTTTTTGTCCCAATACTTCCCAGCTCATTAGATGAAACAGATGAATGTAGCCCTTTCTGTGTCCGTCATTTTTACAAGTGGTAGAAGTGTCAGTAGGAGAGCATTTTGGTGACAGTGACTATAATTCGGTGAGATTTAAGGTAGTCACGGAAAAGGACAAAGATGGACCGGAAATAAAGGTTCTAAATTGGGGGAAGGCCGATTTTAATATGATAAGGCAGGATCTAGCCCAAAGTGGACTGGGATCAGCTACTTGTAGGAAAATCCACATCAGAGCAGTGGGAGTCTTTCAGAAAGGAATAGAGAGAGTACAACGCCAACATGTTCCCATAAAGGTCAAGGGTGGGACCAACAAGCCCAGGGAACCCTGGATGTCAAGGGATATACAAGAATGGATTAGGAAAAAAAGGGAGGCTTTTGGCAGATACAAAGGACTAAAAACAGTGGAAGCCCTAGAGGAGTATAGAAAGTGCAGGGGGTACTTAAAAAAAGAAATTAGGAGAGCGAAGAGGGGGCATGAAAAAACACTGGCGGGCAAAATAAAGGAAAATCCCAAGGTGTTTTATAAGTATATTAAGGGCAAGAGGATAACCAGGGAAAGAGTAGGGCCCATTAGGGACCAAAGTGGCAATCTGTGTGTAGAGCCGGAAGATGTGGGTGAGGTTTTAAATGAATATTTTGCATCTGTGTTCACTATGGAGAAGGACGATGTAGGCATAGAAATCAGGCAGGGGGATTGTGATATACTTGAACAAATTAGTATTGAGAGGGAGGAGGTACTAGCGATTTTAGCGGGCTTAAAAGTGGATAAATCCCCAGGCCCAGACGAGATGTATCCCAGGCTGCTGTGTGAGGCAAGGGAGGAGATTGCAGGGGCTCTGACACAAATTTTCGGAACCTCTCTGGCCACAGGGGAGGTGCCAGAGGACTGGAGGACAGCTAACGTAGTACCATTATTCAAGAAGGGTAGTAGGGATAAACCAGGGAATTACAGGCCAGTGAGCCTAACATCAGTGGTAGGGAAATTATTGGAAAAAATTCTGAGGGAAAGATTTAGGGGTAGAAATTAGGTCGCGCCCCATTTGGGGCGCAAATATCGTCCGCGCGCAAATATTAGCGCCTGGCGCTAATTATCGGCACTGACAGGAAACTTCACTTTTACCGCCCCGGGAGGTGAGTGGAGCGCTAAATTAGGCGCTGCACACCTCTCTTAAGGCGCAAAGGCCTAGGAGTGAGGCGCTAACTCAGCGCACGAGCGCAGCGCAGCTGCTGCCAGTTAGCGCGGGAACACAGACACACTGACGCCGGACACTTCTTAAAGCGGGGGGGGCCACTTGCTCCCCAGCCACACCCTGCTCATTGCAGCCTTGAATCTCAGCCTGGAGAGACCTGTAATCCATTTTGCTGCCAAGAATGGAGAGGGTGAGAGAACGCGCTCATCACTTCACCGAGCGGGCCTTGGATGCTCTGGTTGACGCAGTGGAGCGCAGACGATGCATGCTGTTCCCAGAGAGTGGCAGGAGGCCTTTGCCACGCGAGTTCAGAAGAGTGTGGAGGGAGGTGGCTCAGAGCGTCTCCTCCAGGAGCATGGTGCCCAGGACCCATGTCCAGTGCCGCAAGAAGTTCAACGACCTCACTCGGGTCGTCAGGGTGAGTGGCTTTTTCTCAATACCTCTCCATCCCTCCATCTCAACCTCACTCTATGGCCAGAGGGTCTTAAAACCCCAATGCACAACACTCATCCAACACCTATGGCCCTTTCATCAAACACACACACACATTCCACACTTTGCATACAGTAAGGGCTATTCACCTATGGGAGGCACATCAGGCAAGACCATGGCTGCATATTGTAAGGGCTATTCACCTATGGGAGGCACATCAGGCAAGACCATGGCTGTATATTGACTCAGATGCTGTCCTTTTTCTTGCAGGCTAAGCTGGCTCATAATCGGAGACAGCAGCAACGGACGGGTGGAGGGCGGCTTCAGCTGCAACCCCTCAGCGATCTGGAGGAGCGCGTCCACAGGATTGTGGCAAGCCGGGTGATCGGTCTGTCGCCACTGGAGACGCCGACCCCGTTGTGGACAGCAATGGTAAGGTCATCACCTTTTTGTCCTCTGTCCTTCCACTTGTCCCTCACAATACCAGCCTTTGACACTTTCAATCCAACTTGCTAACTCGCTGCACTTATTCCTCCCTTACTGCCACCCTGTCCTCACGCTAAAGCCACTCTTGTACCTCCCTGCTTTCAGATGGTGATTCACCAGCTGAGGAGATGGTCCCTGAAGCTGCCACTGGGAGTGATGCTGCAGCTGAGGAGGAAGAGGAAGCCGGAGCATCAGTGCCACCCTCTCCCGAGGAAGCCCATGGCCACACTGGGAACACGCCTTCCCCGGAGGGGAGCAGGGGGGAAAGGGCTGATGATGGTGAAGTTCCAGGACCCAGCGGGCTGCAGCAACGCCATGGGGGGGGGAGGGAAGAACGGGAGCCTTCTCCCCAGAGGGAGAGTATGCCAGACACTCCTAATGCAATGGACGCAGAGAAGGAGCGGATGATTGCAGAAATGAACAGCCAGGCGGTGGTCATGCACACTGAGCTCATGGGTGCAGTGGGAAGGGTGCCCGAATGCATTGAGGCACTGGCAAGGAGTGTGGAGCACTTCGCTGTAGCACAGGCGGATGCCACACTAAAGCTTACTGCTGCAATTCAGTCACTGGCTGCCAGGAACCCATCTGAGCCTGCTCTCATGCAGACTCAGATTGAGGCCACGCGAGCACTGACTGCTGCCATCCTCGATGGTTCGTGCACATGTCCCCGGGGCTGTCACCGCGCCGCAGCAGGCCAGCAATCTGTTCTCAGGCAAATTGCTCCGGATGCTGAAGTGCTGCCCCGTGGGAGTGCCAGTGTGTCGGGCGAGCAGGGAGTTGCTGTCCTCTCTCACGATGACAGCATTCCTGCTGCCAACACTGTCACTTCTCCACTGCACTTGCCACCGCCTGTAGGACAGACTGCTGCCGCCCATGCAGAGTTGGTGCAGTCTGCAGCCGGGCCCTCCAGGCCCAGAAGTGGTCGAGGCCGGCCTTCAGGGGCATCTGCAGTGTCAGGGTCTGACAAGCAGCAGCCTTCCACCAGCCTTGCTGCAGCCACTGAGGTTCCATTACGGAGGAGCAGTAGGGTTAGAAGGGGGGAAGTGCGCAAGGGAAGGAGATCACCCTCGAAGGGCAAAAAGTAGGATGTGTGCCAAAATGCTGGTCATTTTTTTATTAAAGGCCGAGGTTCATGGCCCAACTTTTGTTTAGTGTTTTGGACATTATCTCCAGGTTGTGAGAACCAGTTATGTTATTGACTGTTTTTTGGTGTTTATTTCTATGAGTTTCTCATGAGGAATTGACACACACAGAGTTTGTACAATAAATAAGTTTCTGTATTCAAAATATACATGGCTGGTGGTTGGAATTATTGGTGCCTTGGCCGGCTTAGGGGTTGCGTGCTGGGTTGATTCGTGTTTGTAGCACTGGCAGGGGTCCTAGAAGCGGCTTGCTATTAGTCGTTGACGGACGGCCCTTGCAGTTTGACCATTGTGGGCCGCCCTCCTGCCTTGGTGCTGCTGCTGATCATCGTCCTCGGCCTGTTCCTCCTCTTCCTCCTCCTCCTCTTGTGGTGCTGCAAGGCCTGGTGGCATTGGCTGCGTCCTGAGGATTGCCATGTTGTGCAACATGCAGCACACCACTACGAATTTGGAAACTTGCTCAGGCGAGTACTGCAGGGCTCCTCCGGAATGGTCCAGACAGCGGAATCGTTGTTTGAGCACGCCGATTGTGCGCTCAATAATGTTCCTCGTTGCTTGTTGGCTTTCCTGGTACCGCAGCTCAGCAGGGGTGTTTGGCGCACGGAGCGGTGTCATCAGCCAGGTGCTCAATGCGTACCCCTTGTCCCCCAGAAGCCAACCAACTGGCTGATGCGGTGCCTCGAAAATTTCTGCCACAGTACTCTGGCGCAGGATGAAAGCATCGTGGCAGCTGCCCGGATAGTGGGCATTGACAGCGAGAATCACCTGTCTGTGGTCACAGACCAACTGCACATTCAAGGAATGGAACCCCTTTCTGTTCCGGAACTCCTCTGCATTCTCTCGCGGAGCACGCAAAGCCACATGCGTGCAGTCAATGGCGCCCTGCACCATGGGGAAGCCCGCTACCCTCGCAAAGCCCATAGCACGGTCATGCTGCTTGTCTGGGGTCATAGGGAAGGAGATGAAGTCTCGTCTCCTTGTGAAGAGGGCATTGGTGACCTGCCGAATGCAGCGATGCACCGCAAACTGGGAGATATTGGCGAGGTCCCCAACAGCAGCTTGGAATGAGCCAGTGGCGTAGAAGTTCAAGGCCACTGTGACCTTCACTGCCACCGACAGAGACGTCCTGGACCTCAGCTGAGGCTGCAGATCTGGCTGCAGCAGGTGGCAGAGCTCAGTGACCACCTCCTTGCTGAATCGCAGCCTTCGCAAACACAGCTCCTCGGACATGTGGATGTAGGAGAGCTGTTCACGATATACCCTGGGAGGGTAAGCTCTCCTGTACATGCGCCTGATGGGCCTCCTCCGTCTGGCCATCATTGCCACTCTCTGTCTGCGTCTCACTCTGCTCCGATTGAGCTGGAGCAGGACGACGCCCCCAATCATTGCAGCCCCCATCTTCTCTTTGCCAGAAAAGTAATGAGGTACAGCAACGAAAGTAGCAGCAAAGTTAGGATGAACTAGGCAAAACTACCTCACAAAGCGTTGAGTCAATGTAGAAGTCTCTCTCTCTCTCTCTCCGAATCTCTCTCTCTCTCTCAGAACGAGTGGTGCATAAATGTCGACCACAGAAAAAGACAGGAAGAGGCCCCCTTTAAATAGCGCCCCCCCCAGCCCCAGACCGATTGATAACGTTCCAGTCTTCCGGTCGTTGGAAGCGCCAGGCGGTAAGGCAGGGGGCGCCACTCAATTTCCGCTCCGGGGCGCCCCAAGGGCGTTGCACCACAGAATGACGTCACAATCTGCGCGCGCAGGTGGTCGCAGCGGTAAGTTTTAGCGCCGCCGCACAATCTCAAGTTAAGTTCTCGAGCGGCGCAAACAGCGCTGCGCCCAGGCGTTAGCGCCTTAACGCCCCATTAGCGCCCATTTAAGGCGCTAACGGGAGGCGCAACCAACTGAATTTTTACCCCTTAGTCTCCACTTGGAGAGGCAAGGATTAATCAAGGATAGTCAGCATAGCTTTGTGCAGGGGGAGATCATGTCTAACCAATTTGATTGAATTTTTCGAGGGGGTGACTAGGTGTGTGGATGAGGGTAGTGCAGTTGATGTAGTCTACATGGACTTCAGTAAGGCTTTTGACAAAGTCCCGCATGGAAGACTGGTCAAGAAGGTAAGAGCCCATGGGATGCAGGGCAATTTGGCACATTGGATCCAAAATTGCAGGAGGCAGAGGGTGATGGTCGAAGGTTGTTTTTGTGACTGGAAGCCTGTGTCCAGTGGTGTACCGCAGGGATCAGTGCTGGGTCCTTTGCTGTTTGTAGTGTACATTAATGATTTAGATATGAATGTAGGAGGTATGATCAGTAAGTTTGCAGATGACACGAAAATTGGTGGAGTGGTAAATAGCGAGGAGGGAAGTCTCAGGCTACAGGACGATATAGATGGGTTGGTTAGATGGGCAGAACAGTGGCAAATGGAATTTAACCCTGAAAAGTGTGAGTTGATGCATTTTGGTAGGACTAACAAGGCAAGGGAATACACAATGAATGTTAGGACCCTAGGAAGGACAGAGGATCAGAGGGACCTTGGTGTGCAAGTACATATCTACCTGTCCTGCTGCCTTCAGGGATCTAAGGTGGTTAAAAAGGCATATGGGATACTTGCCTTCATTAGCCGAGGCATAGAATATAAGAGCAGGGAGGTTATGATGGAGCTGTACAAAACGCTAGTTAGGCCACAGCTGGAATACTGTGCAGTTCTGGTCGCCACACTATAGGAAGGATGTGATTGCATTGGAGAGGGTGCAGAGGAGATTCACCAGGATGTTACCTGGGCTGGAGCGCTCCGGCTATGAAGAGAGACTGGACAGGCTGGGGTTGTTTTCCTTAGAGCAGAGAAGGCTAAGGGGGGACCTGATTGAGGTGTATAAAATTATGAGGGGCATAGATAGGGTAGATAAGAAGGAACTTTTCCCCTTAGTAGAGGGGTCAATAACCAGGGGGCATAGTTTCAAGGTAAGGGGCAGGAGGTTTAGAGGGGATTTGAGGAAAAACCTTTTCACCCAGAGGGTGGTTGGAATCTGGAACTCACTGCCTGAAAGGGTGGTAGAGGCAGGAACCCTCACAACATTCAAGAAGCATTTAGATGAGCACTTGAAACGCCATAGCATACAAGGCTACGGACCAAGTACTGGAAAATGGGATTAGAATAGACAGGGCTTGATGGCCGGCGTGGACACGATGGGCCAAAGGGCCTCTTTCTGTGCTGTATAACTCTATGACCTTATGGATCATAAACTGCCATACCGCCTAGCACCGTGAAATGTCTAAAAAGATTGCCTGTTGGGAGGCTAGTGTATCAATATGATTTATTGTGGCTCAGTTCTCAGCTCGGTGCTGAGTTTGACATTTTTGCACCATCTCTGATCTCTGACAGGAACCTGTTTATGGCCTCGAATGTCCCAATATGGGATAGTCACTTGTGATCTGAAGAATAAGACGGGGTTATGTTTTTGCTTCATATTTTAGTTAATGACTTTGAAGACAATTAACTTCCATGAATCTTCCTTGGCTATCATATTTTGTTATTGAAAGTATATCAATTTTACAGTACAAGCAGAGCTTCCACAATGATAGTCGATCAGTAAAGAACAAAGCAGCTTATTCGGTTTAGAGGTAATGTTGAATTATTTCGTAAATATTTCTCTCTTTTTCTAGATCCCTACAATCCCTCTTTTAACCTCTATGTTAGGATAATCAGAAGTTACAACAGACAGAGATTGAAGTTCCATTGGCAAAAATAGCGAAAGAGCACAACGCCTTGAAGAGGGTGTTCAACTACAGGAAGTGGGCGCTGGGACAAGAAACTTGAGATGTGGGAATTGCACACTGATCAGAAAAGGAAGTCTATCTTTTAAAACGTCAGCTAGCCTGAGAGAAAGTGGGGTCAGCTCGTGAGAGCTAGCAAGAGCCTTAAACATATTTTTTAAAAACTGGAGCTTTTACTGATGTTGAAGGCTCTGTTTGTCCAAAATGGCCTGCATCCCTCATTCAATCACAGACAGGGGAAGTTGAGTCTTTAATTTAGGATAATATTTTGTCAGTTGATGCAGATAATAAGGAAAAATAACAAAAGTTAGGGATAATGGAACACTTATTTGAAGATTGCCTTGTGGAACAAGAAACAAAACACATTGGCTGTGATATTCCTCTTCTATTCATCCAGTTCCCAGGCGGAAAGGGGGGAGAGACTTAGAATCATGTTATGTTTTGTGTTGCCCCAGGATTTCTGGGGCTTTCTCTGAGAACTGGGCAGAATGCATGCGTCTATAACAGGTGCAGGCATTGTAACCCATGGAATTTTAGGTGGGAGGGGCTTAATGGTGCCGCTAGCCTCATCCACAGGGAACACCAGTTAGACACCAAATTTTTGTCCTAACTGTACTGGAATAACTTGGCTAGGGGGCTGGCTAGTTCCACAGGTCTTCAGCACCACTGCCGGGAGGTTATCCGAGCCCATAGCCTTTGCACTATCCAATGTACTTAGCTGTTAATGTTACGTAGAGAGAACCAAATTGGCTGAATCTTGGCATCTACGATGGTGGGAGGAGGCCAAGTAGGATTGGCCATTTCACCTTTTTGGCTGGACATTTACAAACACTTCAGAGCTGTCTCTTGCATTCACATGCTGGGTTCTGCCATATTTGAGGATGCGGATGTTCATGGAGCCTTTCCCTCCAGTTAGTTGCCTGATTGTCCACCACGCTTCTTGATTGGATATGATAGAGCTACAGAGCTCAGCTCTGATCCTTTGGTTGTAGAACCACATAGTTCTGTCTATTACTTGCAGCTTTTGGTGTTTAGCATGTAGGTAGCTCTGTGTCATAGGTTTGCTAAGTTAGTGCCTGATTCTAAGGTATGCCTGGTGCAGCTTCTGGCATGCCCTTCTACATTCCCCATTGAACTAGGGTTGGTCTCCTGGCTTGTCAGCAGTTCAGAGAAGAATCACAAGGCTGATCCCTAGCATAAGACTGATGTATGACGAGAAACTAGGGTTTTTTAGATTTTGAAAGGTGGTGGTTTAGCAGTGATTATATAGAGGTTTATTAAATAGCAAATGGTATGGAGAAAGTAGATCTGGAAACCTACTTCAAACCAAATCCTGAGTAGGACAAGGGGAATACAGGTTTAAAATAGTGAAAGGCAAATTTTGAACTCGTTGGGTAGATGTTCTTTGCATTAAGGGGCTGATGATGTGGTCTGAGTGCTGCACTGTTAGCATCAGCATACAAATCAGCTGGCTTTGCTGGATAAAGTGAGGTCAGCCCATTTGCCTAATGTAATTGCACATCATTTGTGAGATGGAAGTGCCTAAATTTGTTTTACAATTTTTATGGCAGCTTCCCCTACAGCACATCATGAGATGGCTGCTTCATTTACATGGAACTTGGAGCTGAATGAACCTAGCGCACAACTTGTGCGCAGATTCCCAGCCCTCTTCGCACTCATCATCCACCTTGGAGGTCACTGGGCGTGTTATAGGCCTCAGGCCATCTGATTTACCAGGAGCAGGCAGCTGATGTGCTTCAACGCATCAGGTACCCAACATCATACTTTGACCCCAAAAAGTAACACATGGAATAGACCTCCAAGTAGAGCCGCAGATGCAAAAACTCAAGTAATTTAAGAAACTGGTAGATGCTGTGATTAGAGGTAGGGAAGGAATATAGGGTGTTTCTGAATGGATGAACTAAGTTTGGTCATCTTCATCTATATTTATCTTGTCATAAAATATGAAAATACAGATTGAAGAAACATTATTGGTCACTCAAACTGTACACTGGCAAGACTAGTTCTCGAAGTCATCATGATAGTAGTATACAGGACAGAATGTCATGGCCTAGTGGCTGATGATAAAAGAATTTAGGAGTAAATGCCATATACATGGAGCAAGACTGTAATATATCTCAGTAAGGACAGGTGGAGCTGATTGCAAATAAAGTTTGGGTCCCCTTTATAATGGCAGCAACTTTTGTAGTTCTGCAACGATGAGGAGCAATTTCCACAAGGGATTTCTTCATCTGTCAAAGTTACAGCAGCAAATTATCAGTGGAAACCCTGGAGAAATTGCAGAAAAGGCCATTTACACTATTTCGTTGAGGTTCCTGCTGAAGTTATGGTGGGAGATTTGGAGAATGCCTATGGAAATTCTACTCCAATGTGTTTTAAATCGTCTATTCAATAGTTAAATGAGAAAGCTTGGAAGCCATTTAAAGTATTTAAATGACATGTGTAAAGTAAGAAAATCTATAGAATGACGGGAATGCCCATGCACTGTGCAAACACTGCCCAAACTTGAAAAATTAGCACTTGAGTATTTTTGGGAGTTGATTATTGGTCTGAACTATGTCCAAATCCATGCCAAAAAGGAAGGAATATAAAATCGACTCTTCTGACCTTGAGACATTTCCTTGAGTGCATGAGAACGTTTAAGAACATAAGAAATAGGAGCAGGAGTAGGCCATACGGCCCCTTTGAGCCTGCTCCACCATTCAATAAGATCGTGACTGATCTTCGACCTCAACTCCACTTTCCTGCCCAAGTCCTTCCCTTGATTCCCTTTGAGTCCAAAAATCTATCAATCTTAGTCTTGAATATACTCAACGACTGAGCATCCACAGCCCTCTGAGGTAGAAAATTTCAAAGATTCATTACCGTCTGAGTAAAGAAATTTCTCCTCATCTCAGTCCTAAATGGCCGACCCCTTATCCTGAGACTATGCCCCCTAGTTCTAGACTCTCCAGCCAGGGGAAACACCCTCTCAGCATCTACCCTGTCAAGGCCTCTCAGAACCTTATGTTTCAATGAGATCACTTCTCATTCTTCTAAACTCCAGAGAGTATAGGCCAATCTACTCAATCTCTCCTCATAGGACAACCTTCTCATACTAGGAATCAATCTAGTGAACCTTCGTTGCAACACTTCTAAGGCAAGTATATCCTTCCTTAGGTACGGAGACCAAAACAGTACACAGTACTCCAGGTGTGGTCTCACCAAAGCCCTGTACAATTCCTTACTCTTGTACTCCAACCCCCTTGTAATAAATGCCAACTTACCATTTGCCTTCCTAATTGCTTGCTGTACCTGCATGTTAATTTTCTGTGTTTCATGTACAAGGACACCGAAATACCCCTGAACACCAACATTTAATAGTTTCTCACCATTTAAAAAATATTCTGCTTTTCTATTCTTCCTACCAAAGTGAATAACTAACATTTCCCCACATTCTACTCCATCTGCCACCACCTTGCCCACTCACTTGACCTGTCTATATCCCTTTGCAGACTCTGTTCTCCTGACAGCTTACTTTCCCATCTAGCTTTGTATTGTCAGCAAACTTGAATACATTACACTCAGTCAACATTCCCCCTAAGGTGCGCGGGCGCACAGCCGCGCATCAATCCGGTGGTCCCACACAGGCTGCTCACAAGCTGGAAGAGATACCGCACATGCGCGGCTGCGCAGCAAATTTAAAGGGACCGCGTGCACAAAAAAATTAGAGTGAACATTGCACTCGCTCCCTTCAACTAAGCCATTAGGTCTTCAAAGCTTGTGTATATTGTATATAAGATTGGATCAAACCTGTCAACACCCACCAGTATCATAATAGATTAGAAATTGGTGTAAGGCTATTCACATCCTATATGACTTGGACATTGGTGGTGGTATCGTCAAGGATAGTGGTATTTTAGATGGGACAACAGAAATGGACATCTTCCCTTTCAATTTTTGATAAGTTTCTCCGTGTGTGTGTCTTCAGTTTGTGATTACATGGAGGGATTGCAGGGTCTGATTTTTGATTCGCCAGCATTTTTTTATCAATAGAAGTCAGTGCTGATTGAGGTGAAAGCATCATTTGAAAAGACATTCAAAACTGAGTTTGAAATTGAAATAAAACGATGAAAACATAGATGATGAGAAAAGACTTATTGTGCAATGGAATAACAACAATTGGATGGTGTGGGTGGCTGGGAGAGGATTTTCCTGTTTAGTTTAACTAAGTAACCCATGGCAAACTGAACATAATAAATGAAAGAAGAATAGACAAGCATGCATTCATTTCATGAATATATCAGGGAAACATGAAGGTGTAGATAGCTGTCTTGAAATATTAGATGCTTTAAAAAAGTCTTAGACCTGTCCTGTCATTATAATGCAAAATTAATGAACAGCTTAGGAATTACTTGATTTAGATGTGAATAAATTTAGAATGTAATGTAAATATATCCATTTCTGAATTTTCATTCATTATGATACTGTAACTTAAGGAACTTAAGCTGAGGTGAAAGCCCCAGAGTCACCACATGTGGTTACTATATCTTACAGGATTTAGCTTCCTGTTTTACAATATTCCCTGAATCTTGCTTTCTTAATTGGTGAATATACTTTAAAAAAAATTCAACTTCTTTATTTATCTAATAACAAAACACCTTGGTATACAGATTGTGGACTGGAATTTCCTGGAAAGTTTTGGTGTAACTACAGCGCAAGAGCGGAATTATGCCGTATTTTTCCAAGAATATTTGCACGTAGCTGATTTATGTCAGTTTTACGCTGAAACCCTCTGCTTCTCATTCATTTAACCACCCCCATGCAAAAGACTACCTTGCGCGAGTTTCCTGGATTTATTCAAATATTGTACTGGTGTATATTGACACCCAAAAATTTAGGGTGCTGCATAGCCCGAAGTCATCTGATATTGGTGTAACTGAGATTTTTGGAGTTTGATAGTGATTTTCTTTGATTTTTCTTTTTCTTTAATTCATTTATGGGATCTGGGCGTCGCTGGCAAGGCCAGCATTTATTGCCCATCCCTACTTGCCCTTGAGAAGGTGGTGGTGAGCGTCTTTTTGAACCACTGCAGTCCGTGTGGTGAAGGTGCTGTTAGGTAGGGAGATCCAGGATTTTGACCCAGCGATGATGAAGGATCGGCGATATACTTCTAAGTCAGGGTGGTGTGTGACTTGGAGGGGAATTTGGAGGTGGTGGTGTTCCCATGCGCCTGCTGCCCTTATCTTCTAGGTGGAAGAGGTCGGGGTTTGGGAGTTGCTGCAGTGCATCTTGTAGATGGTACACACTACAGCCATGATACGCCGATGGTGGAGGGAATGTTTAAGGTGGTGGATGGGGTGCCAATCAAGCGGGCTGCTTTGTCCTGGATGGTGTCAAGCTTCTTGAGTGTTGTTGGAGCTGCACTGATCCAGGCAAGTGAAGAGTATTCCATCACACTCGTTACTTGTGCCTTGTAGATGGTGGAAAGGCTTTGGGGAGTCAGGAGGTGAGATACTCGCCACAGAATACCTAGCCTCTGACCTGCTCTTGTTGCCACAGTATTTATGTGGCTGGTCCAGTTAAGTTCTGGTCAATGGTGACCCCCAGGATATTGATGGTGGGGGATTTGGCGATGGTAATGCTGTTGAATGTCAAGGGGCGGTGGTTAGACTCTCGCTTGTTGGAGACAGTCATTGCCTGCCACTTATCAGCCCAAGCCTGAATGTCGTCCAGGTCTTGTTGCATGTGGGCATGGACGACTACATTATCTGAGAAGTTGTGAATGGCACTGAACACTGTGCAGTCATCAGTGAACATCCCCATTTATGACCTTATGTTGGAGGGAAGGTCATTGATGAAGCAGCTAAAGATGGTTGGGCCTAGGACACTGCTCTGAGGAACTCCTGCAGTGATGTCCTGGGGCTGTGATGATTGACCTTCAAACACCACAACCATCTTCCTTTGTGCTAGCTATGACTCCAGCCAGTGGAGTTTTTTCCCCCCCCGATTCCACACTCGGCCAAATGCTGCCTTGATGTCAAGGGCAGTCACTCTCACCTCATCCCTGGAATTCAGCTCCTTTGTCCATGTTTGGACCAAGGCTGTAATGAGGTAGGGAGCCGAGTGGTCTTGGTGGAACCCAAACTGGGCATCAGTGAGCAGGTTATTGGTGAGTAAGTGCCGCTTGATAGCACTGTCGATGACACCTTCCATCACTTTGCTGATGATTGATAGTAGACTGATGGGGCGGTAATTGGCCAGATTGAATTTGTCCTGCTTTTTGTGGACTGGACATACCTGGGCAGTTTTCCACATTGTCGGATAGATGCCAGTGTTGTAACTGTACTGGAACAGCTTGGCTAGAGGCGCGGCTAGTTCTGGAGCACAAGTCTTCAGCACAATAGCCGGGATATTGTCGGGGCCCATAGCCTTTGCTGTATCCAGTGTGCTCAGCCGTTTCTTGGTATCACATGGAGTGAATCGAATTTGCTGAAGACTGGCTTCTGTGATGGTGGGGACCTCAGGAGTAGGCCGATATGGACCATTTACTCGGCACTTCTGGCTGAAGATGGTTGCATAGGGATTGCTGCATTGTTTAGAGTTGCTTGATTTTTCACGCAACATTAAAGTACCATCTGCCTATTCAGGTGGACGTAAAAGATCTCATCACTGTTCAAAGAGCAGGGGCGTCCTCCCAGTGTCTTATCAGTTTGAATAGAGCATGTGAGAATATAGTCTTAGAGGTGCTCTCCTCTTAAAGAGTGGGTATTTGCAGTTTGCAACTGGGTACGAGTGCCACTCTTGCTCTATCTCTGAATAGTCCTGTCCTTCCTGCTTGTCCTCTTGGACTCACTCTTATGCAAGACAAGGAGTTATGGCAGCAAGACTATCCCAGCCGCCTTTGCGCCAGTGGATGTTGCCCGCTCCCATTGTAACAAGAGATTACTGAATATAACGTTTCCATATTTCATCTATACTCTAGTCACCCTAGCTTGAGCATGTGATAGTGATCTTTAAAAACATATTTAATAAAATACATTTTCATGTGTCTAATTTGAAATACAATTTCAACAAAACTAAGTCCAGTCAAATCACAATTAAAATATATTTAGTTTTGAGCTAAACATCTATGTAATTTAATTACTCCTCTTGTGCTGCTCACTAATAAGACATTGGCCCGGAATTTGCGGTCCTGATGACCCGTCGTAAACCTTCTGAAAGGCCCCGCAAGTTTCGGGTTTCCGCATGCGCTGTGCATATGCGAAAACCTGGAACTTGCGATCTGTCACGGTAGGCCTTGAAAGATCTACCGAACTGACTGAGAAATCACTTTCGCTGGTGGAGAGTTGAGCTGTTTGCCCAACTACTGCCCAGCAAATGCCCACAAAACTCTGGTGGCTGGTAAAAGCAGGTGTAAATTTGAAAATGAGAACATTTATTTTTATCAGAGTTGTCTAAATTGTTTAATTTTTTGGGGATTCCGTTTGGAAATGACTGCAATGGAATCCTCCTTTCTCTTCCCATTCCATCTTCCGCATCTCAGCCTTTCAGTATATTTTTCCATTCCCTTTTCTCTCATGTACTCGCCTCATTTCCTTTTGAAAGCATCGAAGTTATTTGCCTCAACCATTTCCTGTGGTAACGAGTTCCACATTCTAACTACTCTCTGAGTAAAGAAATTTCTCCTTATTTCTCTATTGGATTTATTAGTAACTATCTTGTATTTATGGCCCCTAGTTTTGGCTTCTCCCACAAGTGGAAACAGTTTCTCCACATCTATCCTGTCCAACCCATTCATAATTTTAAAGACATTCATCAGGTCACCTTTAAGTCTTCTCTTTTCTAAAGAAACAAGCCCCAACCTGTTCAATCTTTCCCAATAACTGTAATCTCTCAATTCTGGTACCATCCTTGTAAATCATTTTTGCACTTTCTCCAGTGCTTCTATGTCCTTTCTATAGTATGGTGACCAGAACTCTGCACAGTACTCTCTAGGTGCAGCCTGACCAGGGTCAGGTTTAACGTAACTTCACTACTTTTGAATTCTATACCCCTGGAAATAAATCCCAGTGCTTTGTTAGCATTTTTAATTGCTTTGCTGACCTGTGATGCTGTTTTTAATGATTTGTTCACCTGTATGCTTAGATCCCGTTCCTCCTCTACCCCATTCAGTTTCTTATTTTCTAAGGTGTAGGTGATATTTCTATCTTTCCTACCAAAGTACATCATCTATGTTAAACTTCATTTGCCATTTAACTGCCCAGTCTGTAAGTTTTCTAATGTCTTTTTATGATGATGCGTTCTTTCTCAGTGTTAGCTATACCTGCCCGTTTGGTATCATCTACAAATTTTGATACTGAGTTACTTGTTCCCAAGTCCAAATCATTAATGTAAATTATGAATACCAGTGGTCCCAGCACTGATGCTTGTGGAACACCGCTTTCTACTTTCCTCCAATCTGAATAACTACCTATTACCTCTATTCTCTGCTTTATATTTTTTTAGCCAATTTTCTATCCATTCAGACACTCTTGTTTTGTATCTCAGCACATTAAATAAGCCAGTTCTACATCACTACCAATGTGTGATGTGCTGTGTGTGGTTAACCCAGACTACCACAGGCAGCAACAATACCTCATCCATTGACCATTTTTTGCTTGAGTCTTGACAGCAGGGTCAATGGGATAGTTGACTGATCATAGGAGGGGCTATGGCAACTAAACCTAATCTTAACTGCATCTGGCATCAACACACATGTGCTTCTAGTAGTAGTCACTGGATAGCAATCAGGAGTAGGGACCTTGGCTGATTTTTTTTCTTCCACCTCTTCAACTTGCAGACACTGAATCGAAGTATAGAATTGCAACTGCTATCCTGGCCAACATCAATTAAATTAGAATAGACCAAGGATCAATCTGGCATTATCATGGTTGACCAGCTCAGTCTTGCAGCAAGTAATGCATTTATCCTGGGTGTCACGGAAGTCACATTAAGAAACAATAGATGTGCCATTACACTACTAGGTGGGTGTATTCTATAGGCCACCAACTAGTGGGAAAGATATAGAGGAGCAAATTTGAGAGGTGCAAGACCTATATAGAGTAGTGATAATGGGGGACTTCAATTATCCTAATATAAACTGGGTTAGTAGTAATGTTAAGGGCAGAGATGGGGAAGCACGGATTCGTTAAAGGCAAATCATGTTTAACTAACTTGACTGAGTTTTTTTGTGAGTTAACAGAGAGGGTTGATGAGGGCAATGTGGTTGACGTGGTGTACATGGACTTCCAAAAGGCATTTGATAAAGTGCCACATAATAGGCTTGCCAGCAAATCTGAAGTCCATGGAATAAAAGCGGTTAAAAAAGCATACGGGTTCCTGGGCTTCATAAATAGAGGCACAGAGTACAAAAGCAAGGAAGTTATGATGAACCTTGACAAAAACACTGGTTCGGCCTCAAGTGGAGTATTGTGTCCAATTCTGGGCATCGCACTTTAGGAAGGATGTGATGAAGGCCTTAGAGAGGGTGCAGAAAAGATTTACGAGAATGATTCCAGGGATGAGGGACTTCAGTTACGTGGATAGACTGGAGAAGCTGGGGTTGTTCTCCTTAGAGCAGAGAAGGTTGAGAGGAGATTTGATAGAGGTGTTCAAAATCATGAGGGGTCTAGACAGAGTTAGATAAAGAGAAACTGTTCCCATTGGCGGAAGGATCGAGAACCAGAGGACACAGATTTAAGGTGATTGACAAAAGAACCAAAGGTGACATGAAGAAAACCTTTTTTACACAGCGAGTGGTTATGATCTGGAATGCACTGCCTGAAAGGGTGGTGGGGGCAGACTCAATCGTGGCTTTCAACAGGGAACTGGATAAGTACCTGAAGGGAAAAAAATTTGCAGGGCTACGGGGAAAGGGCGGGGGAGTGGGACTAGCTGAAGTGCTCTTGCAGAGAGCTGGCATAGGCTTGACAGGCCGAATGGCCTCCTTCTGTGCTGTAACCATTCTATGTGTCACATTATCTGTCCATCTCCTGCCATCTCTGCGGGTTGAGAGAATATGTTTCATGCTAATGGGGGGGCAGAGTTACTCATTGCACATGAAGAATGAAATTGCTTTGTAATACTTAGTGATTAGACAGACAATTTTACTCTTTCTCCAACAGCATAAAACAGGCTCTAATATAATCAATACAAATTACAGAGCAGGTTCACTCTCACTGAGCAGTATAGGTAAGTTGTGCGTTATTTAGTATAAGACCGCCTTTCCCAATTTATTGGGAGTAACGGGTATTTCAGCACCATTAAAGCATACTGGGCCACATGCAATTTTGACTGGTGGGATTGATATGCTTACTACTACAGCTGCAACAACTTGCATTTATGTAGCCCCTTTAATGGGGAAAAATGTCCCAAGATACTTCACAGCGCATCAGACAAAAATGGACATCAATCCATGGAAGGAGGTATTAGGAGGGGTGACCAAAAGCTTGATCAAAGAGGTTGATTTCAAGGAGGGTCTTAAAGGAGGAGAAAGAAAAGTAGAGGGGTAGAGCGATTTAAGGAGAGAATTCCAGAGGTTGGGTTCTAGATAGCTGAAGACATGGCCACCAATGGTGGGGTAAATGGAGGGGGAATGCATAAAAGGCCAGAGTCTGAGGAACAGAGAGTTATGGTTGGGGCGGGGGGTTGTCATGGCAAGGGTATGGAGTTTATTACAGTAACTGAAACTGATGGCTTTGGTCTTCCCAATGTTTAACTGGAGGAAACTGTGCCTCATTCAAGATTGGCTGTCAGGCAAGTTGTCTGACAGCACAGTGGCAGTGGAGTGAAATACCCCTCCACTGCCTCTGTGATGTCAGTGATTAGAAAGAAAAAAAGACTTGCATTTATATAGCGCCTTTCACGACCACTGGACGTCCCGAAGCGCTTTAATTCTAATGAAGTACTTTTTTTTGAAGTGTAGTCACTGTTGTAATGTAGGAAATTAGTGACAAATATGATTTTAACTCCTATGCACATACATAACATACAACCTACAGTTGTGTCGAATGAATAAATATCGTTCATGGGTTGTTATCTCAATAGCATTCCAAAAATTGAAGTGTTGGTTAGCAAATTGAAATACTCGAGCATTTTAGTTGACAAAAGTGGATGCTAATTGTTTAGCCTATTTACACTTAGAATATAGATACTGTCCAAATATTAAGTCAAAAATAAATTTGTTGACCGGACTTAAGTTAGCTAAGACATTTTCCAACATTAAATGTATCAGTGAATTAAGGGGTTAGTATCAACTAATTCTGTGCAATACAGGTTAAAGCTTCCATTTGCAACAGTACATTTGCAAGCTTCAATTTTCTGATTGGGCAGAGCAGAAACCATTCAGAAGACATTTAGCCCTGTAAGTTGCTGCAGGCCTTTAATTCCTGCAGCATGATACTATTCTCGCCTCCAAAACAGGCAAGCTCCCAATCAAAGGCATTTCTAATGCACGTAACTCACCCACAATTTATTAATGAGGCTAGCCTAAGAAACTATGGCAGGCCAGCACTCGCTCAGGTCCCTTAAGGTATGTTAGTATTTCTCGCTTGGACATAGGCAAATTCATCGGAACATTTGTATCAATTTTACATGTGGACAGTAGGGCTCCATGGCATGTACCGAAGTAACTCTCAAATACAAAATGTTTGGACACTCAGACAACAATGAAAATTTTGACCAACCCAGTCAACAATGTCAACTAACATTGTTTGACTAATTCTTGAATGAATCTGAATGCACCATAACACAACTTTGGGAATTTAGACACTGCAATGATAAAACTAGTCAATAGCAGATGATTTAGAAGATGACGCCTTTGTGTATGTTGCCCTTCTGAAAATTGTAAATCAGAGTCACCGTCAGTCCAGTTAGTTTGATATACCATCTTGTTTGCATATTTATGTTTTTCATAAATGGAAAACACAAGTGACATTTACAAAAGTCTTCTAATTATGATTAGTTGTTGCAGTCCAAAATCTTGAGCTGAAAGTACATCATTGTATTCTTGATTAAAATTTAGTTTTTAGAAATAACAATAATAATTCTTGGCAACACTGCATAGCAGTCACAGCAAATTTCACAATATATTCATCACAATTTTTCAGCATTAGACAAAGTTTACATTAAAATGGTGCTATCATACAGCTGTAAGGCGTGTTTACATAGATTACAGGAATGTACTGTAAGAACCTAACCTTTAAATCAAAATATTGCCTTCTGTACGTTGATTAAAGTTTAGGTGTACATAAATCTGTAAGAGTAATCATTTTAAAGTTATTTACACATTATAATATAGGGAGGTTCATCTTTGCTGTGTAAATCAAAATCAAATCCAAGGTTAGATAGAAACAGGAGTAGGCTATTCAGCCCCTCGCGTCTGTTCCACCATTTAATTAGATCATGGCTGATCTTCATTTACCCACCTTTGAACAGAAAGGCAAACAAAGCTGAACAAAAGCTATTTTTCTGTTAATTTTAGAACAACAGCCTGTATCACAAAGCATTTCTGAAAATGTTGTGTGCAATTTTCTTTTGTAGTCAGTAGAATAATAAATACATTTCCATTCTGTTAGATTTTCAACCTCTGGGGTATGACAGCATGGCATTCAGGGCTGATCTGGTCATTTACGATTTTTAAGCAGAAAGTATGTTTATATAAAAAAAACATTTACTTTCTCAGACCTTTGATGATCTGGGACTTCAGTAAAATGACATCTATACAAAACTGTCAAATGGTTTTAAAATTGACTAAGATTCAAAGAATTTCGATGACATTGTTATGCATTTGAGGCACAGAAAAGGGAAATAATCCCTCTAGTTGCCTCAGTGAACAATTAAAAATAAATTTAAATTGTGTAAGAAAAAAATGGAATGTTCGTGAAGTTTTGATGCTCTTGTTAAATACCATTACTGGAACAATAGAAATGAAACAGCTTGCTGTAATTAGTAGTGACAAATAGGAGTTTAATACAAAGGATGTTTGTGCTTAATTATCAAAACAGTAAAAGTATGGCAATGGGTGCAATGTTAAGGCTTTATAGGAACATACCAGTGTATTACAACTAAAATAGCTATTTACATTGGTTCTATGATTCTAATTTTTGGCTTCTTTTAATACCAATGGTATTTATTCTTCACAGTGAAACATTTTTTCAACACAGAATTCTAAAGGTACCGATCTTTTGTTGTTTGCTATCTCTAGTAAATTATGTGTCTGAAAGAAAAAGAGGGACTGAGACGGACAGACTGCGACAGAATGTAACATGGAATTGTGTATGTCTTTTAACTGATCATATTTACATCTCTACATCTTAATTTTATTTATAACTATACAAGAAAAAATCTAAACGTGTACTCTGTAGGTATGCAATCCAGTTCTGAATGCCACATCTGCTTTCTGATGCAAAAGATACAAAAATGAAAAAGTTTGGTTGTCATTCCAAAAAAAAGGATTATTCTCAGTGCACAGTCAAAATCCCACAGATTCTGAGCTCAGTCGGAGCTGGTGTTTAGCAATGCAGAACAGTTGAATGTTATGTTCTTCAACAGTCGTCAGTTATAGCCAAAGCCACATTGCTGAATGAGTTTTGTCACTGCACCACAATGAAGTAAAGCTGACTTTCTTTCAGCGGCTCTTCCATCCCCATTCAGTTATCATTTTCAGCCCACACTGTTCTCTACCCAGCAGTATAACCTCAGGTAAAGCCTTTGAACCCGATGCTTGATAATTTGGGATTGGAATCTTGCTTCTGGTGTAATTCAAATATCAAGTCTTTTCCTTTTTTATTCAAATGTAGTTGGAGGGTTGCTGAGGTAATAATATGTGGAGCGTGTTTTCGAAACCGAAGACAGATCAAGGAACTCGGAACAAACAATCACTTTCAATCATATCATATTGTTCTCTTCCTTCCTCTTTTTTTCCTCTGGGGAAATTTTTCCCAGTCCCTTTAAGATTTTTTCACCTCACTAAAAAGCAAATTTTGAAAAAGAAAAGTGTGTGTGAAGAATACATGGCATTATGTGACTGGACCATCAAACTGGATTAGATTATTGGTGTTCAACTTCCTGAGAAGTTCTGCTTCTGTCCTCATTCATTTGGGCTGAATTGTCCTCACTGTTATGTTGTTTGAGAACCAGTCCTCGCCATCTTGCCTTGTTCTTTCGTAGATGGCTCATCATTGTTATGGTCAAAGGAGTATTTTCAGTAAAACGAGACCATTCCACAAACAGGGGTTCAACAATGTAACTCATAAAACCTAAAATAAGGAGTAATAAGTTAAAGTGATCATTTTTTTTTCTACAATGGAAGTGTAGCCATTGAGAAGTTAGCAGACAAAATAGTTTTAAAAAAAAGTGCTTGCAGTTTCTCCTACAAATATGCAATATAATGAAGCATTAGCATGCTATGCTAATTAGTGACAAAATTACAATGAACTTAGTCAATACCAGATCAGTTCTCAAGCTGCCACTCACTGACAAAACACCAGCTCATCAACTGGCCTGAAATTAGGTGAGTCTTGCTGCTTCCCCCACTCTTTCCTCCCCAAACTATTCTCCTTCATGGTTCAGAAATCCTAAGCATGCAAAGAAAGGGCTTCCTCTGGCCTACTTGCAAGATCCAGGACGAAGCTTTGAGGTAGGTTTATGCCAAAAAGGGAAAATAGTTGCAGGGAGAGGGTGCTCTGGCTACACTGAGTCACCCTCATGGCAATATCTCTTTGCCAAAGCCTGCATATGAAGACCTGGATTAAGCATTTGGTGACGAGTACCCCTGGTATGTGTCATTGGACTTGATGTTTAAACATCAAGGTGGCTGGCAAGTTGTCCTGCGTGGGCTCTTCCACCATGCTCAAGGCAGAGTTCCATCATATCGGTAACGAGGAAACTTGGATTTAGGACAATAGCTCACATTCCTACTCTCCTGGGCCCAAGCTCATCTGTCTTCTTGTTCTGCTTTGCTACAGAATTACATCTCCCTCTTATCACTGCAGTATGCCCTTGTGTACTCCCCATCCCATCCATTCCTGCTCTCTACTAAACTCATATCCTGGCATAGTCTCAGGCTCTTATCTCACCTGTACAAGTGTGTGGCCTTCCTCTGCTTTAAACTGGATATCCATTGCTACATCCACAGTGGCTCATGCTGCTGGCTCCCTTCAAGCAGCCAATCAGAGTTACCTCATCATCTTTTTCAGGGTCTTAATCAATCATCTTTGCTTTTAAGAAGTCAAAAAGCTCACCTTCAACCCCAAAACCTCAAACTATCTCTAACCTGTCCTTTCTCTTCAAGGTCCAACACAAATAGAAATTTGTCGATAGCATAATTGTATTTTTTTTTACCTATTTGTATGCTGGGAATGGTGTCTTTCTGTTGATTGCACAGTGGACTAACTTCAAGCTTCAACCGTTGCTCTAGGTCACCTGCAAACCAAATAAGTAACAGCAGATTTGAGAAAGGCAGTGAATTCTAACCACAAGAAACTATCAAGAATGGGCACTTTTTTGAAGATACAAATGCAGGGATTTGGAATGGGAATCTGGAAGTGATCATTGCTTTGAAATCATCCTAGGGTATATATTTGGTTACCTGGAGAGGGGTGCATGGAGAAGATGGGAATCCATGTGTTGACAACATCTATCAGTTCACATGCCAAAGGATTTGCTACAGATTGTAAGATCATCAAATATGCAAGAAAATAATTTACCAGGAACTTGTGGCTAGTATATAGATGAAACACAAGTGACATTATCTAGATACTTTGGCCTAGAGATTCGATAAGGCCCGAAAACAGGCGGTAGCACCACGGGGCGAGATTTGCTTGCGCCCGTTTAGAAAGTGAAGGCAGCACGTTATTTTGGTGCTGCCTGCTGATTTGAATGATTTTAGCGTACGGCCCAGCGACGAACGCGCTGCTTCAGGCTGTGCGCTCAGCAGGAGGCCCAATGTTGTGTTGCCGGAGTGAGGCTGCATTCTCTGAAGCAAGGTTGTCATTTTTAAAGCAGTCTCGAGCCCTTAAAGGTGAACTGCCTTCTGAAAAAAAATTAAAAATCATTCCAAACTAGGCAGTCTTCAGCTCTTAAAGCTGAACTGCCTTCTGCACGTAAAAAATGGTTAAAGTACTTCAGTACGAACACAAATGGCTCAACAGGCCAGGGAAAGGGCACCCAGGGCCTCGCATGCAGCATTCCAGCTTCGTGCAGGGTCAACATTGAAAGAGAAGTCCTCTACCCACAGGGGGCCAGGAGGTCCTCCAGAAAGAAGGATGTGGGACCAGATTGCCGAGGCGGTCACTGCCAACAGTGTTGCCCCCAGGACCTAGCTCCAGTGCCCAAAGAAACTTCATGACCTCAGACAAGTGGTCAAGGTCAGTGAATGCATCTTCAAAAGCCATCTCCTACCAACTGCACCACTAGCCTGACACACTGCTCAATGCATTACCCCTGTCCCCACTCCACACATCACTCATTTACCAACAATCTCTACCAAACATGAGGCACACCTCACATTCCTACCTTCACCTCACCCCCTTGGAGGAGACGGTGCTGGCCATTCTTGGCAGGGACATGGCTGAGCACTTGGCTAGTGGTGGGGCTGAAAGAATACAAGATGCCGGTATCCTCATAAGTATACTCCTCTCAATTCCCACTTCCCCTCCTCAAATCCCACTTCCCCCTCATCCCACAATTTCTTCTGATGTACAAGCTGTACATGGTGTAAGCATGCACCTCTTACTTTCCTGCCCTCCCCTCACCACAACCCTACACCTTTCTCATTTCAGACACCCAAGAAATCCAGCCTGCCCAGCCAGTGATTGACCAAGAAGAGGGAGAGGAAAGTGAAGAAGAAAAAACACCGTCACTCGATTTGACACTCCCAGCCATCAGCTCCTCGAGGCCGTCCTGCAAGGCCGTCTGCAGTGTCCCCCACTGAAAGTCAGTAGCCTTCCACCAGCCGTGCTGCAGCCACTGGGATGGCACTGTGTGACATCACTAGGATAGGCAAAGGCACACGCAAGACAGTCACTAAGGGAATGCACAAGGGTGATTAGTTGATTTCTTGATGTCATATTGGATAGATAGATGTATAAAGCTGGATTGGAAAGTTTACTTTGTGGTGGTTTTTATTTCAGCATTGTGGCCAAGAGGATGCTGTGATGGTCAGTAAAAGAGGGAAGGTAAGGTGTAGGACTAATGTTGAAAGGGGAATTGGAGTTGTGGTCACTAGGTACCGCAGGCGGATGATTCCATCCCGGATATCCCGGCCAGAAAGGGGCTGTCTGAGTTCCCTCCTTCCTTCTGCTTCTTCCTTTCTCTCTGCAAACAGCTTGTCCCCTTTGCTGCCTGTGCTTCATCTCCATGTGATGTTGTAGCCCAAGGAGGACTGCAACTAGAGCCCCTAGGATTGTGAGCAAGTGGTCTTCTCAGAGGCCTTCCTTTAACAGCCAAAGCCTTGCAAGTGTCCAGCAGCACTCGCTGCACACGTTAACAACTTTTTAAATGTATTGCACCAAGCCACTACTCCAATAAAGTGTTAAAAAACACTCCAAAAGGTGTAATTGAAACTTACCTGAAAGATGTGTGTGTCCCTTTAAGAAGTGCTGACAGCATCTCTGTACAACTGTTGCACGCACGTTCTTCTGTTCGTGGTAAGGAGAGGGCGGTATGGAGCGCAATGACACCCAAAATCACAGTCATGCGTCAATTCAGGCGTTGCATGCCGATTGACATCACGATCTGCACATTTACATTGGAGAGGCGAGCGCAGACAATGGCAGCGCTGCCAAACCCTCCAAAATGGCGGCCGCCGTGTCCCGCACCAGAAGCGGGGCAGCTGCCATTTTTTCCAAGAGAACTGGCCTTAACGGCCAGCGCTATAACATCCAATTCGCAGCCTTTGAATTTCACCCATCTGAACAGAGTGAATAATGCTTCTTTTTGAGCAATATAATGAAATATAAGGACAATTCATTTCAATTAAGCAAATAATAGGAAACACAGATTTAATTTCCCCAGGCAATCAACCAGGCCCAGGCCTCATTATTCACCATTAGGTTTTCCAGTTTTTGTGACACTTAAATACTTGTTACCCTAGTTAGTGGCGGCACTTATGTACAAGTGGATTTTTCATTTGAGAGTATGAAATTAATATTTCTCCCCAGTCTAAGCAAGAGTACATTTGCTCTGCACCAATGCTGTTCTGAATCAAAACTAAGGTGGTGTACAAAAAGCTTGGAGATTACTTAGTCTTCCCTTCTCTCAAAATAGTCTCCGCTCAGTGTCTTCCATATCAACAGGGCTGAGATCAGGAACTCATGAGGGGAGAAACTTGAATCTGTGTCCTAACACTCACTCTGGAGTACCAACATGCTAAATTTATATCATGCTTTGGTTAGACCTGGAGTTCTCTGTTCAATTTTGGTCACCATTCTGCAGACAGCATGTACATGTATTGGAAATGGTGCCGAGAAAAGCAACCTAACTGATCCAAAGCTTAAAGAGGGTGAGTAGCAAGGAAATAATAGAGCCAAAGCTCTATAAAGAGTAACTAATAATGATTGACTAAAATAAAATATTGAATGGCATGAAAATGTTAAACCCAGAATATTATTTCAAAGTAGAGTCAGGCTGGTAGGACAGAGAGCATGTATATAGTACAGAAAGAATTTCTTTACTCAGAAGATAAATGTTTAGAATAATGTACTAGGCGCGGAAGTAGAGACAAAAATATTCAAAATGCAGTTGGATGCTAGGCTGGCTGAATTAAGAGTACTAGAGAGGTACGTTTTGATGGGCCAAATGGCATTTTCCGGTTCCTATGCTCCACATGGCACTATTGCGTAATTTTTTTAAAAAGCTCGGGGATTTGTGGATGAGTTATCTCGTCTGGATACAATAGTTTTACCAGTGTCACCGATGAGATAACTTGTCCAGCAGTTGAAGGGTTCCTTCAAATCAGAGGCCAATTTTTCCAATGTTGCTTTCACCTCGAAAATAGAGGGCTGGATTTTTTCTAACCTTGGCGTGTCCGGGGCGGGCGACGTCCGTGGCGTGTGGGGATCCCGCATCTGTGTCGATCCCGGCCTCCAACAAGATAGTCAATTGATGGGGCTTGTTAAGCCCGCCCTGCAAGGTTCCCGGCCAATTAATAGGAAGCGGGTCTGATGACATCATTTGATGATGCGTCATCAGCCGGTTTCCTTAAAGGGACCATGTCCACCTTCATTTTGACAGTTGTGCTGTCAGTGTTCTGACAAACACTGCACAGAGGTGCACGGCTGCACCCAGGCTCTCCCATGACTCCCTCCCTATGCTTATGGAGGGAGTCACAGCACGCAGGGAGGTTCTCTTCCCTTCCAATGGGCGGAAGACACCCCCAAGAGACCAACGCAGCCTGGTTGCACATTGCACAGGAGGGCACAAGCAGGGATGTCGTCAGGAGGATCTGGCTGCAGTGGCACAAATCTTTCAATGATCTCAGTAGATCACAAAACGTTACTGCAAAGCCACACTCAGCCTCATCCTGCTGTGCCACTCATCACATCCCCATCACTCTGCCTTCCCTACCCTACTCCTGCACATCCTTACTCACACCAACTTACCTTGCACCTCCACCCATCCCTCTCTCTATCTACGTCATCACTTCCCCATCTTACTAGCCACCCCTCACACTCACCCTCATCCTTGTCCAATCATACCAACTAACAACACACAAGGGTAGGCAGTTGGGTGTTCTCACCAATGTTCATGGAAAGTTTTTGTTAATGTGCTGTCAAACATAAAAATCTTTATTTTCAACACTTTGCCTTCTTGGACAGATCTGTGTGCACCTTTGGAAGTGCCTTAGTGAGTTGCAATGAATGGTGAGACATAACAGTACCTCCCCCACTCCCCCCCCCCCATGGTGATGAGTGTGAAAGGAATGGCTTGGCCATTGTAGGGATGCTTTATGGTGTTGGTGTGGGGTGATGCCAACCTGGCGCATCAAGTGTCAGCCAGAGTGTACAGCGTCAAGTGAAGTAAATCTGGCCATGGTGAGGCCATCCCTGCTGGTGTGCCTGGTGATGTTGGTGTTGGGGCTGATCGTGGTGGGATTCAGAGGACCAAGGTGAGATTTTTTCAAGGGTACCAATGCTGCTGGAATAGATGGCAGCTGAAGTTGAGATGACAGAAGCGATGTGTCAATGGTGAGAGAGGTTGCTCCAAGGAGGTGACGCTCGAAACACTTCAAACCACCATAAAGATGAAAAGTGTATTCCAAATCCTGAAGGCTCCAGCCTCTAAGATTGTAAAGTGACCAGCTGTGAAATGGTAGCTTTTATACCACTTTTGCAGCTGTCACCTATTCACAGAAATTCCATTCAGTCCGTAAGGGTTACCCCGAGCTTCCGGTCGCCTGTCACTTTAATTCTCCGCTCCACTCCCACTCTGACCTCTCCGTCCTCGGCCTCTTACACTGCTCCAATGAAGCTCAACGTAAGCTCAAGGAACAGCACCTCATCTTTCGATTAGGCACTTTACGGCCTTCTGGACTCAACATCGAGTTCAACCTCTGCCCCTATCTTTTTATTTCCATTTTATTTTTTCTCTCTCTCACATGGCAGCTGTCGATCATTCTGCCATTGCTATTTACACTTCATCTAGAGTCATCTTTTGTTTCTTAACTTGTCCCATTAACATCTCCTTTTGCCTTGCACCATCATCCTTTTGTCTCTTAATCTCGCCTGCCTTCCATCCTATCGCAGACCTTCCCTTTTGTTCTTTCCTCCCCTCCCCCCTGCCCCTACACTTGCTTAAAAACCTGTTCCATCTCCAACTTTTTCCAGTCCTGACAAAGCGTCATCGACCTGAAACGTTAACTCTGTCTCTCTCCGCAGATGCTGCCTGACCTGCTGAGTATTTCCAGCATTTTCTGTTTTTATTACAGAAATAGAGAGTTGTTTAAAACCCGACACACTTACCTGGTGTGATCCCCGAGTGACGTGAACCTCGTGGAAAACTTGGGAAAATGGTTTGTAGCTGGTAAAATGCTGATTACATTGCTTTAAACACACTGTTAACTATCTGAATTGCCTGATCCGCCACTTAGAGCCGGCACTAGGGAAACTCACAAGGCGGCGGGTTCAGAGCAGGGATACCGCCCCGCTGTCAATCTTTTTGATTTTGACAGCGGACCCACCTCCGAACCCACCTTCTGTGTCAGCTGTGGCTCAGTTGGTAAAACACTCGCCTCTGAGTCAGAAGGTTGTAGGTTCAAGTCCCACTCCAGGGACTTGAGCATATAAATCTAGGCTGACACTCCAGTGCAGTGTTGAGGGAGCACTGCACTGTCGGAAGTGCCGTCTTTCAGATGAGACGTTAAACCGAGGCCCCCGTCTGCTCTCTCAGGCGGACGTAAAAGATCCCATGGCACTATTTCGAAGAAGAGCAGGGGAGTTATCCCCAGTGTCCTGGCCAATATTTATCCCTCAACCAACATAACAAAAACAGATTATCTGGTCATTATCACATTGCTGTTTGTGGGACCTTGCTGTGCGCAAATTGGCTGCCGCGTTTCCCACATTACAACAGTGACTCCACTTCAAAAAGTACTTCATTGGCTGTAAAGCGCTTTGAGACGTCCGGTGGTCATGAAAGGCGCTATATAAATGCAAGTCTTTCTTTCTTAGCGCCGGCAAAATTCAGCCCAGAGAGTGAAAACAGGACTCTTGGAAACAAAGATGTCAAAGATTGACCTGGTTGTATCTGATAGGACAGAACATGAACGGGAGAGAGAAAAAAATATCAGCTTTCATTCACCTTTAAGGAAGTAGTCACAGATTATTATTCTGTATTTATTTCTGAAGGATTTTAAAGACACTTTTAGACAAATTAGTGAGATTTATATTAAGTAAATTCCAAGGTAAATATGAATCTAGAAGCTAGTGACAACAAAGCTGAAAAATAAGGCTCATACCTTTTTTACCCATTTGTACAATTTTCCATGTGAATTTCTAAATCTTGAATTGTTTTTGTTTCTTCTAGAAATATTGAAGTAATGTAATCTGTAACTAATCCATCCACTTGAAGTGGCTATTTCCTTCCTGTTTGCTAGTTTTCCTTCCTGTTTTTAAAATGTTCTTTTCTACACCTCATTACCATTGGTTTAATTGGAATTTTTTTTTTTTTTAAATGCAACACACCCTCTTGGGCCACCTATAACGACATGCTCTATAGCCAAGGGTCATTTACTTAGAGATGGGTGAAGTCAAACAGAGTTCAGTGTGGCCCCACTAACCTTGTCTGTAGAATTCCTCACAGACTTTCTCACTCCATTGCTTGCTCATATCCCAGACTCGACAAGGATTACAGATATCTGCGCACTTGAGTGCTATCTGGAAAAAAAGTCAGAAACAAAGAAAAATTACCGAATGAAATTGTAAGATTTTTAGTATGTTTTTTGAAAGCAAGCTGTCACAACAGATAATATTCTCGTAAGTTGCAGGTTATCTGGCTCCACAGATATAGATAATTATAAACCAATCTAAACCCATGAAATAAATTACTGCTTGTTTAAGGAAAAGTCACAGAAAGCATATATTTTCAATTAAAAGCTGCTGATATGAATACAACATAATGTATGCCTATAGTGTGAAACTTACATGGAAGGTCATTCTTGACTGCTACACCATTTTTCTTTGGTCTTTGTAATATCTTGCAGTAACTCTGCAAAACCATGTAAACATCCATTTCAGGCAGCATAGTATGGAGAGGACATGGGGTGATCTTCTCTATTTCAGTTCATCGGTTTCTACAGAAAAGGGATTCCTTTCTTCTCTGGTCTCTCAGAGATCATGATGTGGAGATGCCGGTGTTGGACTGGGGTGGACAAATGTGAGAAGTCGCACAACACCAGGTTATAGTCCAACAGTTTTATTTGAAATCACAAGCTTTTGGAGCGCTGCTCCTTCGTCAGGTGAAGACTTCACCTGACGAAGGAGCAGCGCTCCGAAAGCTCGTGATTTCAAATAAAACTGTTGGACTATAACCTGGTGTTGTGCGACTTCTCACATTTCTCAGAGATCAGTCACAGATGTGATCTTCCTTATTTTTTAAATCTCCAAGTGAAAGTTAATACTCTGTGGAGACTGTAGAAAGGAACAAGGAAAACTGAACTGCAAGTCTTCAGAGTTGCATAAACAGTCCCCTTCAGTGAGGTGGAAGCACTATCGGGTGATTCCCTATTCTGATGTCACCCCAGTGGAGCCACTCTACACCAGGTGCCTGAAATGGATGCTTGCAGAGCTGCATGGAGAAGCCCTTAATTAAATAAAATGAGAAAATAAAAGCTAACGTATTACTATCAAAGACCACAGAAGGATTATATTGGCAAGTGCCCATCAACAATGGTAGTTACCCATAGGAAAGCAAGGCACACAACAAGCATTCTGGAAAGTTAAAAGGGTTAATCCTCACATGCTGGAAAATCTTAGATACAAAGGATTCATACATCCTACTATTACCAGATGTTTCCAAATTAAACCGGGTACTAGCTTGAACAAGACCTTATCTAAAATTACAGACTCTCAGACTAATTAATATGTTGTGTCCTTGCATAGATAAGGTTAACAATTTAAGAAGAGCCTTGGCCACAGCTGCTGGGCCCACTGAGAAACCCCTCAAAGCAGAGGAGCACCTTGGCCTGTCTCAACATCTGTTTGCTGTTCCTCAGCTGCATTTCCACCTTCAAGAAAAGTATGCAATGTAGCTTGGGCATAATGAACAAGTGTGTGCAAAAGGGCAATGGCTCGAACATTACATTTTCAGTGGCATTGATTTGTTGGTCAAGTTAAATCTAATAATTTTATGGTCATTGTTGGCCAGGATGTACCCCCACATGCAGTTTCAAAACTGCATCAAGGTCAAAAAAGCCAATTTTCAATTCAAGGCCCCCTGAAAAAGGGTGCAAGCTGGGGCTTCGGTACAGTCATTTTCAGTGTGTGTGTGTGTGTGTGTGTGTGATCTCTCCCAGGAATGGCCAGCATCTGCCACAATTACTGGCCTATCAGGCAGGCGCCTGCCGACAATATTTAAATGAGGTCACCAGCGGGCATATTCTAGCACTTACACCCCCGTCATCTTTTCTGCAATGCCTCACTTTCAGGCAGCTATTAAAGTGGTTTGGTATAACATCTCCATGTATAGCAGAATAATCCCAATCTTTTTCTCCTCTCCAACCCCAAGCAGCGCTACCACAAAATGCTGTAATTCAGATGGATTAGAGAATATAACAGCAAATATATGTATTTTTAGTGCATGAAATTTGGCCCACATTTTAACACGCCTTCAATTGTTGAATTTTGAAAAACTTCAAATAGTAAAGTGGAAAAGGAGGAACAAGAACAATGTAAAGAAATCATTGAGATTATAAGAGTATTTTTGATTTTTGAAACGCTTTTTGGGGGACAAATTCTTGTTGAAGGTGAAGATGTGGAATATCAATGCTAGGAAATAGAATACACTTTTTTTGGAACACAATGTTGATGCCAAGCATGTAATGCAAAAGTATGAGAGAGAGCAAGATCAAGGCTGAGAGCAAAAACCGTTTATTATTGCTGACACAATCACAAAATGACTGATTTGACCACCAATGCTACTAAAAGCAACAGTTGTCCTTTTCAGACATTCAGAACTAAACTGGTGTTTTAGGGATAATCAGTTTGTTTATTATGTTTGGCCAATAACCTACCTGCAGTATGAAGTGTTTATGATCTGCATCCTCCAATGATAAATCCCTGTTGTCTGAATGAGTTTTCATTCTTGTAAGAAACTCATTTTGTCGGCTAATATCCGTGGACAGAATGAGAGATCCTAACTGTTGCTCAACGTCTTGTCTGTAATAAAAATAGATTATATTATTTTATCTAAGTGGATGTTTCCATTGAAAATAGCAAAACAAAAGAAATATGGGAATCATGGTGGCATAGCACCTTGTGCTTCAGAATTAGTGGCATGCAGGTTCACACCTGCACTTCCTCACATGCTGATTTCTTGACCTCAGCCTTTCAGCAATGAGGAGGTGTCTTACAGAGTGCAGTGCTTCCCCACAGAGAGGAGGAATTGGAGGGAAGGCTTCTGTGACTTACCTCCTACCAGCCAACTTTATCTGTTGCGCATATATGATGACTGCCTTTGAGATGAAAGTACCTTTTCCAAATTGAAATGAGTTGAACAATACACAAGTATACCAGCGTTAAAGTGAATAACAAATTATGATGTTTTTCTCTGTCCTTATTATTGTTCTGATTGTGCTCATTTATGGGGTGTAATGGAGCCAAAACATATTCTACTGTATCCCAATACATTGCAATGAGAAGTAAAAAACAAAATCAATACCTAAAATATTTGATGTGGTTTCCAAGTCATATTTTACCATCACGTATTCAACAAGCAATTGAAAATTTGGTTCACTTCCCAGATCACACTCAATACACAATTGAGTGCTGCTCTTAATCATTAGCCTTTATTAAATATCAAGGGTACACTATTTTTTTTTTTACTAGAGTGTATTGAATTGCTACAAATAAACATTACTCACATTATTTCCACAGGCAGATGAGCCAGCAGCCCTGATTCTCGGAGCATCCCAACTGTAGATCTCCAGTGGTGGTTCTCCAGTACAGAGATATTCTTAAAAGAGAGGGAATTAAAATAAATGAAACACATTCTTTATTTCCGTGATGGCCTAGTGAGTAAATGATTGACCCACTGTAATACTAAGCCATTGAGACCAGAAGACTCCTGCTATGAACCTGGTTTGTGCTGAGTTAGTGGATCTCAATCGGGACAACAGTAGGGTTGCTACATTTGGCCTCAGCTAAGAAGGGGACGGGAGAAAGAAATAGCGCTGGTTCCCGTACTAATTGCTCCTCTAGATTGGAAAAGAACTTCACCTCTGCTCAGCACCTCTCAGATAGTCCAGCTGAGATAGGGAACTCACAATGTGAAGAGCTGTGAAAGGAGAGCTCATGTACTGAAATGCTCCTAAAAAAGCATACTTAAATTAGCACGCTAAGTTAGGTAGTGCTTATGGATCTATTTGTAAGCTATTTGACAACTAATGCCTGCATCTGGCCACACGTCTTGTGGCATCACTCTCCTGTATCAGCCCTGGGCCTTATATGACAGCTCGACTGCCTTTTAAAAACATGCTGAATTACATCAGGGACTTGGTGACACAGTAAGTTTGAACACATCTATCATCTGTGTTTGAATTCAGCACAAACTATTGGGATAAACATTTCATGACTGTAATAGTCCTAAATAAAATTAATATGAGCAGTTTAAATCTAGTGAGTATGGGTTTCAGAACAAAACTATCTGTATACAATTCCATAATAAATGCCAATCTCACTCCGAGAAACCGTACTGATACGGTAAAGGGTGCTCTTCCAAAGTTAAGGTTAAGGCAGATTGTCGGACTAGGAAGAGCTTTACTCCATATGTGGTCGTGCTACGTGTGGCTTGGCAAAGCTTGCTGTTGATAATGATAGTCAAAAAATGTGCTCAAATACAAGAAAAATGGTGCAAAATTATTGGTCAGGAAGCAAATAATGTAAATGAAACTACCAATGGGCTTATTTTTGTTTCACTTTGCAACTCCTTGTAATCAAATGTTTGGATATTTATGGATCATGAAATATTTAGACTAATAGCAATCAAGCTAACTATGATGATGGGCTAACCATAGCAACATCAAGCAATCACAGTGACAAAATATTGCTTGTACAGTAATTAATAATGCAATAAACAAAACAATTTGACACATCTGTCACGTTATTGAAATGAGCTGCCATTTATGACCATTACTATATATAAACTGGCAAAAGAACAATTAGTTACAATGTTCACCTGGTATAAGCTGGCTAGATGGTGTTTGGTTTTGATTAGAAAAGGCTGGTTGAATCCTGGGTGATCAACATCATGCGCTGCAGCTGCCATCAAACCAAGCATGATATCAAGTGGTGTCAAAAACCGGGCAAGCTTTAATAAATGTAAAAATAACATGGGAAAATGATTATAACGTACTTATAATTCTTTAAACCATTGATAAATATGCTGTGGTAGCTGATCGTATTCCAACAATAAAAGCCCTTGAATATAATCACATGTACACATATAATCATGTCGACAGGAACTCAGGATTTCTGCAGGGTTGGGTGGATGGTGTTTTTGTGAAGTATATTTTCCAGCCTGTATAGAGTGACTATAGAACACCCTCTTAATGTCATATACTTGCATACTAGCCTAATTATGTATACTTATCTAATTATGCACCTCAACCTAGTTACATAACAAGTCTCTTGCTGTACTCGCATATCACAGAATCCCCACAGTGCAGATAGAGGCCATTTCGGCCCATCGAGCCTGCACCGACACATATCCCACCCTATCCCCATAACCCCACATATTTAATCCCCCTAACACTAAGGGTCAATTTATCATAGCCAAATCAACCTAACCCGCACATCTTTGGACTGTGGGAGGAAACCGGAGCACCCGGAGGAAACCCACGCAGACACGGGGAGAATGTGCAAACTCCACACAGACAGTCATCCGAGGTCGGATTCGAACCCGGGTCCCTGGCGCTGTGAGGCAACAGTGCTAACCACTATGCCACCGTGTTGCATAAACAGGGGAAGAATATCAAGAGTCATCAATAATGATAATATTCATCAGGACCCTGACAGGTTTTGCAGACAGTGGAAAACATCTGTTCTGTACTAGTTAAGTGCCTAACTATGGATTCTGTGGCCTGACAATGCATGAAAGGAAGCATTCTGGGCAGCATATTAGGTTGGGGGTTATTAGCCTTATTTGTTTAAATTCAGTCTGTGTCTACATGCCAATATTTGACTTTAAAAAAGTTGCAGCAAACATTATGGACTTCCAGCTTGGAGCTAATGGTAGAAATCTTCATTCATTCATTCTTGTAGGGCTACGACGAAAGGGCGGGGGAGCGGGACTAGCTGAAGTGCTCTTGCAGAGAGCTGGCACGGGCTCGACAGGCCGAATGGCCTCCTTCTGTGCTGTAACCATTCTATGATTCTCTGTATTGCTGGATATCTTGGGATAATACATTGAAACTCAAATGGCAAACCTGGAGGAAATCAAATTGATTTCCGACCGTCTTGATTGGTAATGTAAAATCTTGAACACACCTTTAGGTACTAGCCAAATACCTGGTGTAAGTACCAGGATTCACCCACCTGGGGCCTCTGGTGCTGACCCCGCCAAGGTTCATGAGTCAGGAAAAGGACCCTTAATTTAAATACCCTAAGCAGATGTTCATGCCACTTGGGGTGCATCTCGCGAAGTGTGCGTGCATGCGCACCTTATGCAGCATTAATAGGACCTCTTGCAATAAAAAAAAATGATGGAAATGTGCAGTAGAACAGAGATTAATGCTTTGGGTGTAAATCATGTCAGAACACACAAATGCTAACCTGTCTATTCTCTTTTTAGGTGCTGATGGACTGTTGTGTACTTACAGTATTTTGTTTTTATTTCTGATTTTTAGTATTTGCAGTTGTTTATTTATTTATCAATACAATCTCTAGGTTTGAACAATATCCCTGACCTGATGCAACCCTGTAACTTATTTGCTTTATAAAAAAAAAGTCCTATTGTCCCTGCACGAGCTCTTTGAAAGTGCTCGCCACAGTCCAATTACCCTGCCCTTTCCCCATGCCCTTTAAAATTGCCTTACAAAATAATGCTATGAACAGCTATAAAGCTAAGCTTTAGTGTGGAGATTTAGGCCAGTAAACACTGGTGTAACATAAGCCCTCTAGGGCTTTATATTTCATATTTCATAAAGTGAAATACCCTGGTATGAATGGATCAAAAGTTCCCAGCTCTAGAGTCACTTCGGAGTGAACTTCATCTGTGCTTGAGATGATTTCACTTGAGTGAATGCAGATTTGGTACAATATGAATAAGATAACCTGATGTGTCCTCAATCCCTTTAGGGGCTAGTTATCTATTTCTAGATAACAGAGGTTACTAACTACTGCTGTGATTTCACTCAACTTCAATTAAATTAGACCAGAAACGAACATGTATAACTGCATGCAACAGTGGACCTGTAAACATTGAACAACATTGTACCAGCACAGCAATCAAATTAGACATGTTTAAATAAAGCCATAAGATTGTTTGTGGGAAATCGTGGAAACAGGTTCCAGCCATTATAATGACCATTACCTTGTTTACATTTTTAGCTGGAGTAACTTCAGGTGGTCACTCTGGGCACTGCTCTGTGGTTTGCAGTAATAACATGATTAAGCCTTTTAAATCTATCTGTATAAATACGAGACAAGTACAAATGGGCAAGTGGCATCAAGTCGCCACACTACTCTCACCCCCTGTTGTCTGAAGACTCTGGGGCAGCTTTTCATCTTTCGCTTTGGGTGATTACTTAATACCCAAATGCAAAACAGCAAATCTGCCCCAGAGTCTGATAGCGGATTCTGACACTGCACTAGGCAACTATTTACAGATTGCGGATAAAATTCTTATGCTGCTTTGAAATACATGGTCAGAAGTAGGAGTGTGCACCAAGTAGCAAGTATCTGCACAACAACATTCATGTTATCCAGACTGCTTTCAGAAAGAAAGGCTGTTTATTAGGCATTTCAGCTGTTTGCACAGCAGGGCTTCAGTGTCTCTTTTAAAAACTATTGTCCACCAGTTTCCTTCCCTCTTCAGAACGTGTTGATTCGTTGCTGGGGTACAGTTCCATCAGTGCTTGCTGCTCCCTGACCCCTAGTGGCCATTATTCATGTGAGTTCTGATAGTGAGTGTTAGCAAGTAGGGGGCTCATCACTGCCAGACCTGAACCTGTGCTCATTCAGTGTCCATACATGCACATGTCATTAATTTTGCTGGATAGAAACTAACATCAGGAACATTTTTCAATGTTTTCTTTGCTAACCCAGAGCACTGAGACCAATTGTAGCAGCCAACTGTTGTCCTGGCTAAGAAAAGCTAATACAGCATAAATTGGGAAATTAAATCTGGGGCGAGAAATTGGGCACCTTAGCGCCTCCCGTTATCGCCTCTGGGGTGCGATAACGGGGCGCTAATCACTTACCGACCGAGAAGATCGACTCCCGCTATATTCGGTGGGAGGTTTGCAGTGGCGGTATGGCGTTGCACCCCGATTTCCTTCGCCCGGAGATCGTGACGTCATCGCCGTGCGCATCGTCCCGGTAGCGCCCCGGGCCCGAACTTTGGTTCCGCCCCCTGCAGCATCGCTGGGCGAAAACACCAGCAGCTGCAGGAGGCATTCATAGGGAGGCCAGGTGCTTCGGGGACGAGTGGAAGTGGAAAAAATTCTCAAATGCTCTTTCTGGTATTTTTTCCATTTTTCTTCGCCAGCGATCAATCAGCCCGGCACTCTGCTGCAGTGCATTGGGCTGATCGGGCCGGATCGTGGCTGCCGTCGGGGACTAGGTAAGGTTTCCTCTTGCAGAGCCTGCAGCGACGGCCCTTCCCTTTAAGGGAGAGAAGGAGCCTTCCAACGCAGCAGCACTGCACGGCCCATTGTGCAGTGCTGCACACCTACCGCCCCGCCTGCTGCGCTCCAGGAAGGAAGTGAAGAGCTTGATTCAGCGCTCCACTTCCTTCCTGAAGCGCAAAACCGAATTTTTTTAAAGTTGAAAAACATTAGCGCCTGGCGCTAATTTTTTCATCTTTTAAAAGTTAGCGCCCCAAACGGGGCTCTAATGAATTTCTCCCCCCGGTACTTTCCTGCTTTGTATGGCTCGGCTTCTCACCGGATAAACTCGCTGAGCTAGCGGAGGAGCCCGCAGTCATGCTTTACTGCCCAACACTTTCCTGAATCAAATTAGCAGATATAAATCGAAACAATCTTACCCCCCTTTTATCCTGTGTCAATTTTCTCTTTTTCCCTTCAGCTATGCTGAAGGTGCGATCTCCTTGCTGCGGCATGATTCCATGGGTCTCAAGCGCCCTCCAGTACCTCTTACCCAAGTAGTCATTCTTCACATGCAAGCTTGCACGGTGAATGTTAGTGGGCTATTCAACAGCAGCAACATTACAACTAAATCTGATCCTGTCCTCTACCAATAGCAGGGGCAGAAACCCTGGCCAATTTTCCTCATGCTAAGTTAGGAACACTGAGGCAAATTTTAGTGCTCCTGGTACTGCCTAACTGATATCGGCTAACTTAGCACAATAAAACACGGTGGCATAGTGGTTAGCACTGGTGCCTCACAGCGCCAGAGACCCGGGTTCGAATCCGGCCTCGGGTGACTGTCTGTGTGGAGTTTGCACATTCTCCCCGTGTCTGCGTGGGTTTCCTCCGGGTGCTCCGGTTTCCTCCCACAGTCCAAAAATGTGCGGGTTAGGTTGATTTGGCTATGATAAATTGACCCTTAGTGTTAGGGGGGGATTAAATATGTGGGGTTACGGGGATAGGATAGGATGGGATATGTTAGGGGGAATTAAATACGTGGGGTTACGGGGATAGGGTGGGATATGTGTCAGTGCAGGCTCTATGGGGATTCTGTGTGAGAAAGCAGGGACAGGGTACTGGATTTGGATGATCAGCCATGATCGTATTGAATGGCGGAGCAGGCTCGACGGGCCGAATGGCCTACTCCTGCTCCTAGTTTCTATGTTTCTATGTTTCTAAAACCTCTTGGTCTGCATTGCTCTGCTACTCACTGCTTTAAACGATTTACATTACCCAATGGCCTAGCTGGTTATTGTCTTTTGACTTCATTTTAATCCATTATAATCAAGATGTAATGACAAAACTAGATTCGAATACAACTTGAATCTAACAACTCAATTCATGTTCATATTACAGTAATCTGATTCTAAAACATCAGGAAAGGTATTTCTATATATAAAACAAAATCAGGCAAAAGTAGGTAATTTTTTGTCAATGTCTGTTACTACTGGAAAAATCCAAATCTATTTTTTACTGCAGTACAGTGTATCTAATGTGAATGGAGAGGGGTTAGGAAAATGGTTTCACCTTAATTTACACTGATATTTTTACCTCAATAAAACCTGATTGATTCTGCCAGTCATCCATATTGTTGAGGTAACATGCTGATGTCAGTAAAATTGCAACAGTTTAGAAGTTGAACAACTTTTTAACCAGGGTAAACTGCAATATGATCATGTCGCATGTATTTTTGAAAACTCTGGTACAATATTGAATCATGAATGTTCGGAACTTTACTCACTAGTGGGACTGTCCTTTGACACAACTCGGTCACAAGAAAACATGGCTGCATTTTGGTTTGATGAACCTGTCAGTTAAACAATGCAGTTGATACAAACCTCATCTAGCCTTTTAAAAAACAAACAAATCTGAAGCCCAAGACAGCAGGAAAAAAATTTGCTTCCAGGCCTGTGCTGCCCTGTGACTAGCCTTTGGGTAAGTTTTTTTAAAAAAGCCTTTTTTGTTTGTAGTTAATTGTAAAGAAGCTTCATTCATACCTTTGGTTCTTTTAGATAGCAGTGCATTGCCTGAGTCACGTCAGCAGCATGAACAGCATTGTGATATGGGTTTTGGCTGTGATAATCCTCTTGAATCATAACTGGTTGGGGAAAAAACATGTACAAGTTATTTACAAATTTGCCACCATAAAGTCTGAAGCAGCAGTTGCACAAGTGTAAAACTTTCATGTGTTTTTTTAAAACAGGTAGTTGGCAGAATCAAGATAGGTCATAAAAATAGATTGCATGGTACTTTATAAATGAGTGTAAACCAGTTTTCTTTTAAAATGAGAGGTTAACCTTCCTCAGTTTTTTCCCAGGGTCATGCACCAACTTCAAACTACACTCAAGTTTCCACGAATGCCATTCTGAACCAGCTACTAGAACGTGCAAGAGTGTCACCAGAGACGACTCCCCAATTTTGCCTTCCCAGGTAGGGAATTGCCTACCTTAAATGCTACACCTACCTGTAGTAACGTGGCTGAGAATAAGAATCCAGCAGTTTAGGGGATGAACTGACGCCCATTACCAATTTTTTGTCTTTTTAAAAAAAAAAATACATTCAATTACAAATGTACTTTCACACCGGGAAGAAAACAAAAAACAAATTAACCCAAGCCACTTCCGTGCAACTCTGAACCACTTATAGAGGAACATAGCCTGACCCATGTGAATAAGTAATTGCCTGGCCCAAGATGAGATGATGCCCAACACAAAAGATGGTCCACCCAAAATCAGTGGCACATACCTTAATTGTTTTTCTTCTCAAATGGAAACCCAACATACATAGAAGAAAAAAAGTCAAGTTGGGTTGTTGACCAAATTACAAGTTGGTATAAAAGTTTGAGATTGCACCCCTTGTGTTGTTGCACCTCAGGTGTTGATGCTCCACACTACAGGGCAATGGGGAGTGCTAAGCACCTGATGTGCACAATGTATTATAATGCACCCCAGGAGTGTATGTAGCAATGACAGCCTGCACATGTGTGCTAGGTTCATTAAGGCCCTGAAAACTATGTAAATTAGGCCTAATACCCTTAGTGGGGTTGTAGAGCCCCACCAAACCTATCCCAAGGCTACCCACTGCTCTAGCCCTGAACTTGCATCTTTCTCTAGCTTCTCTCCTGTCTCCCCTCATGTCCTCTCAAAGTTTATCTTGTCCATGAGACTCACCCTCCTGCTCCGTTGACCCCATTCCCACTAAACTGTTGACCATCGAATCTCTCTGCCTGGCTCCCATGCTAGCTAACATTGTAAATGGTTCCCTCACCTCAGGTACGGTCCCATTCCCTTTCAAAACCGCTGTCATCACCTTCCTCAAAAAATGTACCCTCGACTCACTGTCCTTGCAAACTCCTGCTCCATCTCCAAACTCCATTTCCTCTCCAGAGTCTCTGAATATGTTGTCACCTCTCAAATCATTTTTCCTGCAACTCCATATCTGAATCTCTCCAATCAAGTTTCCACCCCAGCCATAGCACTGAAATGGCTAAAATCAAAGTCACAAATGACATTACTGGACTAATAATCCAGGTAATGTGAATTCAAATCCCACCACAGCAATTTAAGTTCAATTTAATAAATCTGGAAATTAAAAAAACTGGTATCTGTAAAAGTGACCATGAAGCTGTTGGATTGTTGTAAAAATCCAACTGGTTCACTAATGTCCTTTAGGGAAGAAAAGCTGCAGTCCTCACTCGGTCTGGCCTATATGTGACTCCAGTCCCACACCAACATGGTTGACTCTGATTACTGTCTTTCCCATTAGTGGAAATAGTCTATCATTAATTACCTTATCATAATCATACATAATCTTAAAGATATCTATCAGGTCGCCTGTTAAACCTCTCAGTTCTAAAGGAAAAAAGCCCCAACTTCACAAGTCTCTCTTCATATCTGTAACCCACCATCACATCAATGGTAACAGCCTAGCGAATTGACACTCGAACTTTTCCATAGTTTTTATATCCTTCCTGTAACGGCGTGCCCAAAATTCTATACAATACTCCAACCGCAGCCTAACTAAGATCTTGTACATCTTTGCCACCTCCATCCAAGCTTATCAGGCAGTATTCTTTACTAGAGGGCACCCCTCAGCTCTGAAAAGATCCACCCTTATCTGTAGCACCTCCTGAAACTCCAAAGCAACATCGTAGAATGGTGCCACTCTGCCTCTACGGGCGCGATTTTCCCATGGGAGGCGGGTTTCGGTTTGGGTGGGTTCCAAACCCGCCTCCACTGTTAGGTGGGAAAAATTTCCAATTTTCCCCTAATTGGCCAGTTACTTTCAGAGGTGTGGGTTCCCCTGGGCCAATTAGTCTTTTGGGACTGAAACTCGCCTCTGCTGACGTCACTTATCCAGCTTTATTTAAGGGCTGCTTGCTGCCTTGGCTCATTCCACTGGTTTTTGGTCGATGGTGCACCACCTCCAATCTGTTATCTCCTTGAAGAATGGCCAGCTCCGAGGCAAGGGCCTCCCCGAGGTTCTCGGATGAGGCGCTGGGTATGCTGGTTGAGGGGGCGAGAGCTAGCAGGGAGGTGCTCTTCCCCTCATCTGGGAGGAAGAGGCCTCCCAAAGAAACCAAGGCTGTGTGGGTCCAGCTGGCAAGGGATATAACCTCCAGATCTGTGCGCAGATTGGGTGATTGTTTCTGTTTATTGATCAAATGCCATCCCTGTGTGAATGTATCAAAATTAGGTGATGGCAAACTGTTGGCGTGATGGCATCTGTTATTTTCGGCTTAGGCAGCTCCACATTGCGGGCTCCGCGACACTTGCGTGGTTAGGCTGGTGGTCAGAGTGAAAGGAGGCCAGAGAGTCATGTCCATTGTCTATCATGTGTTAAGAAGGAGCCAAGCACATGTGCCACAATGGGCAACCTATGCAAATCTGGCCAGGATGAGTACATCCCTTGCATCACGGGCAGCCATGTGCTCGCGTGCTGCCGCTGCTGCTGGTCGATATGCCGCCACTCGGTTCTCCTCCTCCTCCTCCTCCTCATCTGAGGAGGCTATGAACTGAGCCACTTGCTCATCAGGAAGCTGCAAGCCACGATGCTGTGTCATGTTGTGCAGTGCGCAGCAGACCACGACCATTCTGAAGACCCTGGCTGCTGAATACTGCAGGGCTCCACCTGATCTGTCAAGGCATCAGAATCGCATCTTCAGCAAGCCAATGGTTTGCTTGATGATGGACCTGGTCGAAATGTGGCTGGCGTTGTAGCGCTCCTCTGCCTCGTTAGCTGGCCTCCTGATTGGCATCATTAGCCACTTCTTCAGGGGGTAGCCCTGGTCACCAAGGAGCCATCCATTAAGTTGGTTTGGCGGATTGAAGAGCGGAGGAACACTAGAGTTCCGCAGGATGATAGAGTCATGGCAACTACCACAGAACTTGGCGCAAACATGCAAAATCTCCTTCTTGTGGTTACACACCAGCTGTACGTTGAGGGAGTGGAAGCCCCTGCGGTTGACAAGATAGCTGGGTTTTGATGGGGTGCCCTTAGGGCCACGTGTGCAGTCTATAACACCCTGCACCATTGACAAGCCTGCCATATTTGCAAAGCCAACTGAACGCGCGGTTACACTTGCTTGATCCCTTGAGAAGTGGATGCAATTGTGCGCCTTTGCAAAAAGGGCATCGGTAACTTGCGTGATGCAACTGTGGGCGGCCGACTGGGAGATGCCGCTGATAATCCCTGGAAGGAGCCTGAGGCAAAAAAGTTGAGTGCGGTGGTGACTTTGACAGCCACTGGTAAGGGGTGTCCACCCGCTCCTCTGAGCTCCAGGTGTTGGTGCAGCAGTGCGCAGATGTCTCCGACAACCAGTCGCGAAAGTCTCAGCCTCCTTTGGCACTGCTGCTCCGTCATGTTGAGGTAGCTCATCCTCTGTCTGTAAACCGTGTATTGGGGTATTTCCTGTGGCGACGTGCTTCCATGCACTGGCACCTTCTGCCCTGTGCAGCATCAGGTGGGTGAGCAGGAGGTTGGCACTGATGCTGTTGAGCTGCCTGGTTCTGCTGCTGCCGTGGCTGCTCCTCATCTGAGGTCCACGATGAAAGAAAATAAATGGTTCCCATGCTACTGGCAGACACCTCCGTTGGGGAAGCGCTCAGTCCAAGTGGGGAGAGGGTCTTCCAAGGAGGTCCCACAGTTGAGAGATAGAAGCTGCAGCACCTCCGACTTCAGTAGACCTGCTAAAAGTGCTGAAAGACCTGTGGAACAAAAGTTCTGCCACCTGCAACTGCTCCTTGATGTAAGCTCCGTTTTAATGGTGGAGCTGCAGCTGTGAGGAGGCCACCCACTTGTCAACCTGCCAGGATCAGCTGGCGTGGTTTAGGAGAGTCGTGCAACACGCACAAAATGTGGCAAAATAACAAAGGTCTGTCAAAATAGGATTACAGAGGCCCTTAACGACTATTTAAGGGTCTTAACTACCTCTCCTGACTGATGGAAGCGGGACCGAATCGCACCCATCAAACCCGCCTCCAGCAAAATTGCGCGAAGGTGGGTTCCGAACCCGCCCTCACTTTTTGCGATTTTGCCAACTGTCCCGCCTCCAAACCCGCCTCCTCGGGGCTGGGAAAATCGCCCCCTACGTCTCGCTTCTGCCATTTTTAAAATTTAGAGCCAGTTCTCCTTTAAGGGTGGCCAGCAGTCCTCGAAGAGCTGTGGCCACCAGATGTTTTGACTCTGACCCCTGTATGCTCCCAGTACATCATGCGCCAATAGTTTAGTTAAATGAGATGGCCTCACTTTATAGCACAAAGTCAGCAATGTGTGCTACAGGCACCCACAGCACTCAAGGAGCAGTGTTCCTGGCACCTTTGTGCCAAGACTGCATTATCGTTCCTGTGATTTAAAAAAAAATACATTAACAGTTCTTCAGCAATAATATTAAACTCACTACATATAAAATATTTGGTACTGCCATACATTTATTTGACTTACCTAAAAATCTGTGCAATTTTACCATATCCAACTGAAAGTGATGAATGAGACCATGGAGATTAAACAGGTGACATAACAGGGTGACAAGACTATTCCCTGAAATAAAGAAGAGCTAGTTAGCAATCAATTGACATTGACAACATTTTAGCATTGAAATTTAATACAACAATAAATTATAAGGTTCTCCAGTAACGTGACCCATTATATTATTCCTGGATAGGGATGCGGGTTCGTGTTTCAATTTTGTTGATGGTGGAAACAAGAGAAAAAAGTAAAACAGCCTTGAAGAAAAGTAAGCTCTTCTCAGTCAGTATCCTCTATACAGTGGGGTTATTCCAATAGATTGCCCATATGAAGAATTCAAAATTATTGCTGTTCTATGACATTTTCTCCTCTCCTCTCTTGTTCTGGATAAATAATGTTTCTCTGAAGCAGAGATTAATCTTTTTCCCTATTGCTGCAGCAGGTATTTTCGACTGTTTGTGCTCATGGAGAGGGGGAAGAATTTCTGGACTGTGCTCTAGAGAACTTTCTTGATCAGTGCGTTTCCGGCCTAATGAGGAAGGATGATGTGGAGATGCCGGTGTTGGACTGAGGTGGACAAATGTGAGAAATCGCACAACGCCAGGTTATAGTCCAACAGCTTTATTTGAAATCACAAGCTCCGAAAGCTTGTGATTTCAAATAAAGCTGTTGGACTATAACCTGGTGTTGTGCGACTTCTCACATAATGAGGAAGGAGGCATTGCTGGATCTGGTTCTGGGGAATGAGGTGGAGCAAGTGTCAGTAGGGGAACATTTAGGGAACAGTGATCATTGTATCATAAGGTTTAGATTACCTATGGAAAAAGACAGGGAGCAATCTAGAGTTAAAATACTTAATTGGAAGGCGGCTAATTTCAGTGGGTTGAGAATGGATCTGGCCCAGGTAAATTGGAATCAAAGATTGGCAGGCAAAACTGTAATCGAACAATGGGCTGCCTTTAAAGAGGAGATGGTTCGGGTATCGTCGAGGTACATTCCCACGAGGGGGAAAGGTAGGGCAACCAAAGTCAGAGCTCTCTGGATGATGAAAGAGATAGAGTAAGATGAAGCAGAAAAAGGGGGCGTTTGACAGATGTCAGGTTGGGAATACAAGTGAGAACCAGGCTGAATATAGAAAGTTCAGAGGGGAAGTGAAAAAGGAAATAAGAGGGATAAAAAAAAGAGTATGAGAATAGATTGGCAGCTATCTTAAAAGAGAATCCAAAAGTCTTCTATAGGCATATAAATAGTAAATGGGTAGTAAGAGGAGGGGTGGGGCCGATTAGGGACCAAAAAGGAGACCTACACATGGAGGCAGAGGGCATGGCTGAGGTACTAACTGAGTACTTTGCATCTGTCTTTACCAAGGAAGAAGATGCTGCCAAAGTCATAGTGCAAGAGGAGGTAGTTGAGATACTGGAGGGGATAAAAATTTATCAAGAGGAGGTACTAGAAAGGCTGGCTGTACTTAATGTAGATAAGTCACCAGGATCGGATGGGATGCATCCTAGGATGCTGAGGGAAGTAAAGGTGGAAGTTGCGGAGGTACTGGCCATAATCTTCCAATCCTCCTTGGATACAGGGGTGGTGCCAGAGGACTGGAGAATTGCAAATGTTACACCCTTGTTCAAAAAAGGGTGTAAGGATAAACCCAGCAACTACAGGCCTGTCAGTTTAACCTCGGTAGTGGGGAAGCTTTTAGAAACGATAATCCGGGACAAAATTAACAGTCACTTGGACAAGTGTGGATTAATTAAGGGAAGCCAGCACGGATTTGTTAAAGGCAAATCATGTTTAACTAACGATTTAACTAATGATTGAGTTTTTTGATGAGGTAACAAAGAGGGTTGATGAGGGCAATGCGGCTGATGTGGTGTACATGGACTTCCAAAAGGCGTTTGATAAAGTGCCACATAATAGGCTTGCCAGCAAAGTTGAAGCCCATGAAATAAAAGAGACAGTGGCAGCATGGATACGAAATTGGCTAAGTGACAGGAAACAGAGTAGTGGTGAACGGTTGTTTTTCGAACTGGAGGAAGGTACACAGTGGTGTTCCCCAGGGGTCGGTACTAGGACCACTGCTTTTCTTTATATATATTAATGACTTGGACTTGGGTGCACAGGGCACAATTTAAAAATTTGCAGATGACACAACACTTGGAAGTATAGTGAACAGTGAGGAGGATAGTGATAGATTTCAAGGGGACATAGACAAGCTGGTGGAATGGGCGGACACGTGGCAGATGACATTTAACGTAGAAAAGTGCGAAGTGATACATTTTGGTAGGATGAGGAGAGGCAATATAAACTAAAGGGTACAATTCTAAAGGGGGTGCATGAACAGAGAGACCTGGGGGTATATGTGCACAAATCGTTGAAGGTGGCAGGGCAGGTTGAGAAAGTGGTTAAAAAGCATATGGGATCATGGGCTTCATGAATAGAGACATAGGTCGGAATTTTCTCCTAAAAAAGACGGGTGGGATTGGGGCGTGGGGGCTGTTAAAGTGTTAAAAATGGGATTCCTGACCTGATCCTGCCTCCAACCCGCCCACTTCCGGTTGTGCCGGAGGCGGGCGACCAACTTGCTCCCAGGGGGGCATTACCTCAATTTAAATATGGTAATGAGGCTGGAAGCCTCTTTTTCCCCTCCATTTTGTGTTTAACTACCTGTGGACGGGTTTCACACAATTCGTGAAACCCAGCAGTTAAACTGCAGCGGGGACTGCTGCATCCTACCTCCTGGATCAGAGTCCTGACCAACCCCACCCACCCCCCGCGATCGGAGACCCCCTTACCAGCTTCCCTCCACCACAATGATGAAGCTGGCCCCGATCCTCTGTCCCCCTACTGATCCCCAGCTGACACCCCGCCCCCCGCCCCCACCCAATCACTGGCCAACCTCCCCCCGCGATCCCCGGCCGACACCCCGCCCCCGATCAACAGCCGACCCCTCCCCCCGCTGCGATCCCGGTCGATCACCCCCCCCCCCCCCACCCCCCCCCGATCCCTGGCCGACACCCCCCGTGATCCCTGGCCAACCCACCCCCGACCGATCCTCTCTTCCCCCCCCCCCCCTGCCCCGCCGCCGATTGCCGATCCTCCTCCCGCGATCCCTCCCTCTGACCGGCACCTTGCTTCTGAGGCCTAACTACCCGCAGCCAGCCAGTCTCTCAATCTGGCTGGCTGTGGGCGGGAATCCGAGGCCTCGCATTCAAATCAGGCCCTGCTGTTAAAGTCGGCAGGGCCTGCGGGAAACTCGGTCTCCTGGGTTTCCCGCCCACCTCGGAGGCTCCTCCGCCCCCAACCCGCCTCCCTCGAGAAAATTCCGGTCATGGAGTACAAAAGCAAGGAAGTTATGATGATTGTGTCCAATTCTGGGCACCGCACTTCAGGAAGGATGTGAAGGCCTTAGAGAGGGTGACCTAATTGAGGCGTATAAAATTATGAGGGGCCTAGATAGATTGGATAGGAAGGACCTCTTTCCCTTAGCAGAGGGGTCGATAACCAGGGGGCATAGATTTAAAGTAATTGGTGGGAGGTTTAGAGGGGATTGAGGAGACATTTTTTCACAGAGGGTGGTGGGGGTCTGGAACTCACTGCCTGAAATGGTGGTAGAGGCAGAAACCCTCATCACATTTAAAAAGTACTTGGATATGCACTTGAAGTGCCGTAACCTACAAGGATACAGACCAAGTGCTGGAAAGTGGGATTAGGCTGGATAGCTCTTTGTTGGCCAGCACGGACAAGATGGGCCGAATGGCCTCCTTCTGTGCTGTAAATTTCTATGATTCTATGAAAAGATTTACAAAAATGGTTCCAGGGATGAGGGACTTCAGTTACGTAGATAGACTGGAGAAGCTGGGGTTGTTCTCCTTAGAGCAGAGAAGGTTGAGAGGAGATTTTATAGAGGTGTTCAAAATCATGAGGGGTCTAGACAAGAGTAGATAGAGAGAAACTGTTCCCATTGGCGGAAGGGTCGAGAACCAGAGGACACAGATTTAAGGTGAATGGCAGAAGAACCAAAGGTGACATGAGGAAAAACTTTTTTATGCAGCGAGTGGTTAGGATCTGGAATGCACTGCCTGAGAGGGTCGTGGATGCAGACTCAATCGTGGCTTTCAAAAGGGAATTGGCTAAGTACCTGAAGGAAACAAATTTGCAGGGCTACGGGGAAAGGGCGGGGGAGTGGGACTAGCTGAAGTGCTCTTGCAGAGAGCCAGCATGGGTTCGACGGGCCGAATGGCCTCCTTCTGTGCTGTTACCATTCTATGATTCTATGTTAATGTTTTCATATTTCTTATTTTATTTTCCATTTTAGTTCATTAAAGGCTTCTAATATTCTAATGGAATGGTTGGGCCGAATGGCCTGTTTCTGTGCTGTATATTCTATGTAATTCTATATAAAATTGCATTTCATTTTGGGTTTTTTTAGGCTACTGTTTCTTTTTTGCACATTACCCACAGTCTTGTTATCTCTGGGTTTCAAGTTTTGCAAAAAGTAAAAATAAGGGCATTATTATCCATTATCAAGTACTGTTAAGGATGCTTATCTCAAAATATGGAAACCTCAGAAATTTGTCTTGGGTTTTTATTACGTCTCTTAACATAATATATATCCTCTCATCCCTGGTATAGTTCGAGTAAATCTACACTGCACCATTTCCATGGTTCCAATATTGTTTTGCGCACAGTATTTCAACTGGAACCTAACCAATGTCTTTTACGGATTCATCATGACCTCTCTGTTTCAGAATCCCACTTGCCCTTTTTAAATAGTTGTTTCCACCTGCAATCAACTTTTAAATATCTGTGTACTATTATTCTTATGTTTCTCTGTTCTTCTACTCTATTTGCTATTTAGGGTGTATTTATATTCTCTGTCTCCAAAAATGTACTACTTCACATTTATCTACACCAAATTGCATTTACCACCTATCCTTTCTCCTAACCTATGTCCTTCTGCATGCTTCCTCACAGTTTGCCATGCCTCCATTTTGATTTAAGCAGCATATTTTGACATTGTTCCTGTCCAAATCATTCTTGTATATGGAGAACAAGAGATCCAAACACAGATTTTTGAACTAAACCACTGGCTACATCTTACCAATCCAAGAAACATTGAACTTACTTCTACCCTACGCTTCCTACCCTTCAGTCATCCCTCAATGGCATGACCCTTAATCTTCACAACTTGTCTCTTATGTGGCACTTTTACAAACCCTATTGAGGTATTAAAGATTCTAAAGGATATAGGTAAATTGAACCAAAATAATATGTTAGACATATATTATTAAAAATCTTACGATGGCCTGCACCTTCCTGGCTAATAAAAATCATGATAACAGGAAGAAAGTTTAAGTAACAATTTTTTCAATATTTATAATGGAAAAAACCCCATGAAACATCAACTTTTCACTGTCATGGTTTGGTGATGAGCCAACTGAATGACTCAAATGCTTTTTGATGCTGTGGAAGAGCAGAGGGATTTATGGGTCCAGCTTCACAGAACATTAAAGGCAGCATCTCAGGCTGGCAAGGCCATAAAAAAGCTATTGGAATTCTAGGTTTTATCACGAGATATAGAATATAAAAACCAAGAGGTAATGATGAGCCTATATAAAACCTTAATATGACCTCAGTTAGAGTGCTGCGCACAGTATTAAGTTTCACATTATAAGAAGGATATTAAGGCTTTAGAGGGGGTACAACCAATGTTACCTATAATTTTTTTTTTCGTGCGCGGGCCCTTTAACTGGCTGCGCAGCCCATTCAAATCTTCACACGTGCGCGGTTATTGCCATTGAAAAGCCGGTGAGAGGCTTGCACGGGACCTCCAGACCGCTGTGCAGCTTAACAGGAACGTTGGGTACAACGCAGATTCACTAAGCTGCTGCCTGATATGAGGAAATACAAATCCGAAGATAGACTTGAAAAATTGGGTCTTTTTTCATTAGAAGAACAAAAGAACACAAGAAATTGGAGCAGGAATAGGCCACTTGGCCCCTCGAGCCTGCTCCGCCATTCAATAAGATCATGGCTGATCTTGGGCTCAAAGTCACTTCCCTGCCCGCTTCCCATAACCCGTCACTCCCTTATCTTGCAAAAATCTGTCTATCTCCACCTTAAATGTATTTAATGACCCAGCCTCCACAGCTCTCTGGGGCAGAGAATTCCACAGATTTACGACCCTCTGAGAGAAGAAATTCCTCCTCATCTCAGTTCTAAAAGGGCGACCTTTTATTCTGAAACTATGCCCCCGAGTTCTAGATTTACCCACGAGGGGAAACATCCTCTCTGCATCTACCTTGTCGAGCCCCGTCAGTATCTTATATGTTTCAATAAGATCACCTCTCATTCTTCTAAATTCCAATGAGTATAGGCCCAACCTGCTCAACCTTTCCTCATAAGTCAACCCCCTCATCTCTGGAATTAACCTAGTGAATTGTCTCTGAACTTCCTCCAATGCAAGTATACCCTTCCTTAAATAAGGAAACCAAAACTGTACGCAGTACTCCAGGTGTGGTCTCACCAATACCCTGTACAGTTGTAACAGGATTTCCCTGCTTTTATACTCCAACCCCCTTGCAATAAAGGCCAACATTCCATTTGCCTTTTTGATTACTTGCTGAAACTGCATGCTAACTTTTTGTGTTTCATGCACAAGGACCCCCAGGTCCCTCTGAACTGTAGCATCTGAACACAGATTACAGGCTGATATAGAAACATAGAATCATCGAGTCTGTGCCGGCTCTTTCGAAGAGCAATCCAGTTGGTCCCACTCTCCCGCTCTTTCCCCATATCCCTGCAATTTTTTCTCCTTCAAGTATTTATCCAATTCCCTTTTAATATAATACAATAGAAATATTTAAAATTATGAAAGAATTGCTAAGGGTAGATGGAAGCAGATTGTTTCCAGTAGTTGAGGGGTCAAGAAGAAAGGGTCATAGATACAAGATTAAATGTAAGATATTTAGAACAGCGAGCAGGAGAAATTTATTTACATGGAAAGTTGTGAGGATGTGGAATTTACTTCCAGGGTTAGTGATTGAGGCAGAAACAATGTCCACATTCAAGATTAGATGGGATAGGTGGATGAAGGAAAATGGGTTGAACGAATATAGGAACAGAGTAGGTAAATGCGATTAGAACTATTGTTCGTGTGGAGGTTAAACAGCAACATGGACTGGCTGGGTTGAATGGCCTGCTTCCACGTGTAATTTCTATGTATTTCTGCATTCTACTATAAGCTGCTCAGAGAGAGATAGCAGCAGCACTTGTGAATGTGATTTCAGTGTTGACAGTAAGAAAAGAAAGAGACTGTTCATCAAAAACTGATTTTAGTCACTCACTTCTATATAGCAATTCAACTGAAGATTTTTCACTTCTGAACCATTTTGAGGCTCAAGTTTTTTTTAATATATGGAAAACTTGTAAACTGTGTAAACAATAAATTTGCGAGCTTTTTATAAGATAATTTTTCTTTGCTTATGGAGATTTATGTTTATTAAAGACTGTATGGGGGGGATTTTAACTGGGTGTGAATATTAATCATTCACTGAAACTTTCCTACCCATTAAAGTTATCAACAAACCTAATCAAATATCAAGATAAATCTAAAAGGAATCTTGTATAATTCAAAACTTATTCTAACCTTGTATAGATTATTGGCAAGTGAACATTTGGAATATTATGTGCAGTAATGGGCACCCAACTTTCTAAAGGATGGTGATGCTTTGAAGAGGGCTCACGGAAAAGAAACTGTAGGATAGACCACCAATACAAACACCCTGCCATTGGATGCACAGCCTTCAGCATTATTCCATGAAGCTTCCTGCCTAAGCTTCCCCTTTACATTTCTCTTTCTAGCTTTAGAAATCTTCTCGAAACCCATCATTTCGAGCACATTTTCAGCCAGTTCTCCTAACTCTTGCACCATGTTTTGTCATTAAAAAAAAAATCTTTGCACAGATACTTTAACTGCACTCCCACCCTGTTCCTGCCAGGCAGGGTGGATTAAAATCCGCCCCCCCTGCCCCATTATAAACAAGTACCTCTGTTATGTTAAAAAAATTGCTGATAAAACCTACATTCATGGCTAGATGATAACTGTGAGAGAGTTTGCTAGAATTCAAAGAGATTTTAATGAATTGCATAGATGGGCTGTTAGATGCATTTTAACATAGATAAATGTGAGCCAATACATACTAGAAAAGGAAAAAGATTTGGAAATGATTATTGATCACTTAAAGTATCCAGTTACCAACAAAGCTAATTGGCCCGGATTTTGCGGTAAAAGTAACAGTGAGGCTATCAGCGCTCACTGTTATTAAAGAGTAAATCAGAGAGCAACTTCCAGCAAACGCACGTGCGCAGTAAAATGCAGAAATCAGGAAGTTGCTGTCCGAGTTGCCCTGCTCCTCCAGAAGCTTCGCTATACCGGTATCTCACCGAGAGACGCGGCATTGAAACACATGGAAGGGAGTGTAGTTGCGGTACTTACGTGATAGATACACACTAAACTCGCCAGAAAAAGCTAGGGCTTGTCCATTCCAGTGTAAGTAAATTTTTAACGGTGTGATAAGTCTTAATTACTGCCAAACAACCTCTTGGGCACTGAAAATTTACTTTGAGAAGTGTGGAGTCTCATTCCTTCAGATTTAATTATTGTTAGAGATTTTTACTTTTTCTTTCTGTCTCTTTTATCTTTCTCTTTTAATCCCATCTTTCTTTCCCTTTCTTTATTTCGCTTTCTGTACATGATTTGGCATTCAATTAAATATTATAACTTACACTTCCTGCACGCCTCATTAAGAATTCTTCAATCTGATTGGTTAAGGAGATATACAGTTGTTTGCCCTGTTCAATCAGGTCCCAGATCCCCTGTAGAGGGTGCCGTGCCAAAATGGATTTCTAATTACCAGTGCAAAAGCCCATAGGTAGTCTGTTGACAAGTGTAAGACTAATGAATAGCTGGCGCCGCTCGTTCGCCGCTGACTGCAAATTCCGGACCAATATGTCATGCGTATCAAAGGTATTTGATTACGTGCCAAAACATGTTATTGTAGACTTACATAGATCATTGGTAAGGTCATATTTGGAATACTGTGTGCAGTTTTAGACAACCTAACCTTCAAAAAGTACACAGATGCGCTGTAGATTGTTCAGAGAAGTGTGTGAGGTTTATTCCAGAGCTTATGTTTACAAAGCGAGAATCACAGCCTTGGCTCAGTGGTAGCACTCTCGCCTCTGAGTCAGAAGGTTGTGGGTTTAAGTTCCAGTACAGAGACCTGCGAATGTAATCTAGGCTGGCACTTCAGTGCAGTTCTGAGGGAGTGCTGCACTGTCGGAGGTGTGTCTTTCGGATGAGATGTTAAACCGAGATCCTGTCTCCCCTCTCAGGTGGATGTAAAAGATTCCACGGCACTATTGGAAGAAGAGCAGGGGAGTCCTGGCCAACACTTGGACCTCAACCAATACCTAAAACAGATCTGGTCATTTAATTTTATTGCTGTTTGTAGGACCTTGCTGTGCAAAAAATAGCTGGCGTGTTTCCTACATTACAACAGTGACTACACTTCAAAAGCACTTCATTGGCTCTAAAGCAATTTGGGACGTACTGAGATCGTGAAAGGTCCTATATAAATATAAGTCTTTCTTTTCACAGACCTAAGTCACATGTTTTTAAGATGCTAAGAATGGATAATGTAGATAAAAGCAGGTTATTTAACTTGTAAAACTGTGCTTGAGGCAGAGTTAGTGGACACGAGAACAAATTAACAAGCCTCAACAAGACTTGAGAACAGAAGGAAGCCCCACCCCCAATCCAAGTATTCAATATGAGGTATGGACTCCCAGCTAAAGTGGTTAATACTGTTTCAATTGACACTTTTAGCAGAAAGTTAGAGAACGATCTGGTTGGATATGGAATTAATAAATGAGAATAAATAAGAATAGAAGATAATAATGATCGAATATTCTATGGAAAGACCACTCCCGAATAGTCATGGTAAGAAAGGCAATGATCAGGAATTGATAACATAGCATGTCTGGTTAAATAGATATCATGGAGCTTTGCTCAATTTATCTTTGTTGGCAGTGAGAAAATTTGCAGAACTTTTCCTTAAGACATGAAATGAATTTGATAAAGTCCATAAAGGGCTATATTGTATATGGTCTGTGAAAGGAATAAGCTTGATGACCTAAGAGTTGCCTTTACTTGTTCAATGCTTCCTAATATTCTTTTGGTACGTGAATAAGAGAACCAATTTTAAATAATACTAGACAGTTGTTTGTGTCACATGACATGCACGTCATGACCCTTGATCTTAACACAGACACTGTAAGAATGCTCCTACCAATCATTTGATAATCCTACAGTACAGAATGAGTCAATAGATATTCCATGAGGGCAACAGTCACTTTTTTGGGTGTCTTGAAAAGGCATTGGATAACCCATATAAAGTTAATATTGGGAGCAATCTTCAAATTCCTTTGTTTGGATTCCTGGGCAAAATTTGGTAATTTACGGTAAATAAAGTTTATCCAAGTCAAAAGAACTAATCCTTGCCTCTTGAAATACAAAATAAAAATTCCATGATATGTGCAGGATGCTGAATAAGAAATAAAGCAAGAGCATTCCCTAGATGCCCAATTTCTATCCAATCTGCCCTTTTCTCTTGGATTTGTATACACAATATAAAAAAAAAATTATTCCCCAATATTGTGTCACAAAAAAAAATTCACTGTATCTTACTCTAGAAAGAAAGCTGACAGTAGCTCAAGGAAGGCAGTATATGCCTGGTATGAAAGTGATCTCTTTTTGAAACATCAAAATACTCTTCCGAGTCTTTAGAATTATTCCTTGTGGAAAGCTGGGCTTACTCCAACCGTTATGTAGATAACGTTTCTCAATTTTTAGCATGTGAAATGTTTCATTATAGCCCCAATTGTAACCCTGCCCACCCAGTGCGGCATCGAGCCAGTAGAGGCCCTGATAAGTACTGATTTAAAAAAAAAATTGGTAATGCTTCTTGCGGCCCTTCTCTGGCCATGATCAGCCCAGACTCCCCTCCTTCCTGACTTGCCTTGCTGGGGTGCATTTCCGTGGGTCCCAGGCGGCAGCCTGCAGACGTGCATTTCCCGTTCCAGCCTACCGGCCTCTACATCTCCCCAGTGGCTTTGGACGGGAGTCAGTATGAGGGGATTTAAATATGGCCCGGGGCAGACGGACCACCACCCATTTTAGCCCTCGCACCGCGAAAGCATCACACTTTGAGCTCTCACATTTGATGCACAATATCTTCACTTTGTAAGTATCAACATCTCGCACTATGTACTGTAGTATCATTTTTAATATGGTTAATGAACAGCACGGGGAAAAGTATATTTTGGTAGACAAAGTAGAAGTTCGTTCATCATCAGCAACTTACTAAAAATTCACCGATTAACTTACCATTCGTCAGACGGTCAAACAAGAAAATGTCAAAGTTCCACATTCCAACTTTTGATAGCATATACTGAAAAGGAACAAAAGGGGAAAAAAAACAAATTTTATGTGGCTAAAATTTACTTGTGATTACATTAGTTTTATTTACTGTTACACCAAAAATGACTTCACAATGAATTTTTTTTTGTTGGTATTGGTGGAAATTATATCACAGTTGAAAGCAGTCAGCATGTTGAGAGAAGGAGTGTGGAAAGAGTTTCACAGTGATCTCACTAGAATGGCTCTGCAACAAATGTGTTCAATTTCCTTTTAAAAATTTACATTTAACATGATTATTTAATTACTTACTTAACATGCAATATAAATAGAACACAAGATAAGGAATCAGTGGAGGGAATCTATACTGAGTACTAAAGTGGAACTAACAAGCAACCTAAAGTTAGGAGCATTGCAAAAAAAGAAAAAGGAAAAGTCAAGGACGAGGGAACTTGACTGGGGAAAAAAAACCAAAAGGAACCTGCCCAGATTATATAGAAGCATGATTTTCACCATTGCTATTTTAAAAAAAAAACTTCTATGAAATCTAGTAGTTCCTCCCCTTGATTTATATTTAGTTTTCCTTGTATCTCTGGTACTTTATCCTCTTCCTCTACTGTGAAGACCGATAAAAGTAATTATTTAGTAAGTGTGCCATTTCTTTATTTTCAATTACAATACCTTCTGCATCTGTCTTTGTGTTACCCTTAGCCACACTCTTTCTCTTAATAGACTTGTAAAATCTTTTAGTCTTATCCTTGATGTTCCGCGTAAGTTTTTTCTAGTATTACTTTTTTGCAACTCTTACTATTTTCTTTGTATCCCTTTGCTGTTCTTTATATCTCCCACAGCCCATGGGATGTCCACTATTCTTTGCATTTGTGTAAGCCCTTTCTTTTAGTTTTATACTATCTCTCACCTATTTTGTTGACCAAGGTTGCTTAATTACACAAGTAGAACTCCTGTCCTTTAGGAGTATGTACAGGTCTTGTATCGTACCAAATATTTCTTTGAACACCTCCCACTGTTCATCTGTAGTTTTACCCGTTAACAGTTCCGACCAGTTTACTGTGGTCAATTTCTGTCTCATCCCTTCAAAGTCAGCCGTACCAAAATTAAAAACCTTGGTTCGTGACTCACTCTTCTCTCTCTCAAACCTAATATCGAATTCAATCATGTTATGGTCACTGTTAGCTAGGTGTTCTCTTACTGTTAGATTGTTGGCTAATTCTGGCTCATTATTCAACACTAAATCTAATATGGTTGTCCTCTTGTGGGTTCAAGAACATATTGTTCCAGAAAACTGTCTCGAATACACTCAAGATGCCATGCTTTGAACTGTAGCAGTTGCTGTTTTCATATCTTCACACTCTTTGCTTGGGGAATAGTAGTGAAAGGTTCTGCAGGATGATTAACAGTCTGACAGGCCTCAACTTAAATGCTCCTTCTGTGGCCATAACCATCTTTATACCAGCCGATAGGGTGGTTAGTTCGATATGGTGGAGGCTTTTATGGGCTGCCCCAACTCATCAGATGAGGAGGGCCACCCACACCCACCAACGCAAGTATCCCGTTGGATGCCAACCCAGAATTTAGAGCCAGAGCTCCTGTCTCCACTCACTGGGAGTATCTGGAGTAGGGCTTGAAGCCTGTACCTCTTGACTCAGATGCGGGAATGCTACCACTAATTCAAAGACTCGCTCCAACTGTAGAGCTGAACATGCTAAATAAAATCAAAACATAACTCCCACAGCTAGTTTGAAATTGAGATTTAAAGTTTATTAAAAGTGGCTCTGGGGCACAATTTGGATTCTCTAAATATTCAATGTTTGTGTTAAATAATCTGTTGTAACCTCATTGTCCATTTTGTGAAGAAATAGTTTAGTTGTAATATAAACAGTCTTTTACTATTTGTTCACAATCTTCAAGAAGCTTTACATAACTCACAAATGATAGCAAGTTGCAAAGTATTTTTGGCAGAGTTGTAATATTTTTTTAATTATCAAAGAACGTTTATGGCATAATTATCTTTGTGACTGACGGTGCCCAATGGTGAGTCTTAAGCCAAAAACGTATCACCTGAACTGAAAAGGCTGGAAACAAAGATTCCAAAAAAGAAATCACAAAGTCAATGATAGATTTAGTGACTTTGGTACATGGTCAAATATACGACTGAAATCTAGTGCAATTGAAAAACAACTGATGTGTCAATTGGCAATTCACTCAGCTTCAAGCAGTGTCATCAAATGAAAGTCAGTTTCATAGCTCCATATCCTACTTCATATACAATCTTGGTTTCAAACAGTTTCAAAGTTTTTTGTACTACTCCACCCTCAAGAGTTCAAAACTCAAAGTTTAAAAGACAACAGGGTAGATTTTGGTCTTTCCTGTCTGTGCAACAAGCATTATCTGGGCCTCATAGACCGGTCCTCAATTTCCCTCCACCCCCACTGAGGCCGCCCCTTCCTCATCCACTGCATGCAAATGGAAGTTGTGGTGGATGTGCAGTATGTGTGGCCCTGGCAAATTTTCCTGGAGTCCGCTTGTACTACCATTGGCTCCCAGGCCTGTCATGTGGCGGTTAGACCCAGGAAGTGGCAATAATGCACTGCGTCCCCCAACGGAGTTTGCAGACTTTGCAGCAACCTTTTCTGCAGCATCACAAAGATTCTGTGGCTGGGCACTGGCAAACTCTCTTGTGGTGGTGGGAATCCCACCGGGAGCCTGCCATGCATGGGTGATGCCAGAGTCAGAGGGGTGGACAGAAGACCTGCCGCAATGGAACACTGCCAGTGGGAGGAGAATCAGCCCAGTGACTCAACATGAGCATTTATTTAAGCAAATGTCAAGCGCTCAGGAGGTTACTTGGCAATAACTGGCTCCCATATTAAGTAACACCTCAGCCTATAGCCTCAATCTGGACCCTTTATTCCAGCAGCAGAATCTTGGACCCAGTTTTTTGTGTGTGGGATAAGGGAGTTGGATTTCATAATGTAAATGCAGGGAGTGAGCTCACAGAAGCTAATCTCCCAGAATCTGAACTAAATCTGCACTGTGTAAAAGAGGTTTCAATGTCCAGTCTCCTGAATACTGCTATTGTAATGCACAAATGAGAATATATCGGTTAAAAGCAGAAGCAGTTCAACAATATGTTGTGATTGGCAATGTTGTGAAATCTGCACCATTTGCACTGTAGGATGGAGTCCACTGCACGAGTTGAAACTTAAAAAAGGGAATGTCTGGCTGCTAGACTTCCCTTGATGGCTTAAAAAGGTCTGTATAGGTTACCAATGCAAAAACTGCATTGCAAAGCTGTACAAGCAGGATCAGTGTAGCACTCTCCTCTCTGAGTCAGAAGGGTGTGGGTTCAGGCCCCACTCCACAGACTTGGGTACATAACCTAGACTGGCACTTCAGTGCAATTCTGAGGGATTGCTGCATTGTTGGAGGTGCTATCTTTAGGATGAGACGTTAAACCTGATGCAGCATCTGTCCTCTCAGGTGGACATAAAAAGGTCACATAGCACTTCTCGAAGTTCTCCTAGCCAACAGCACCAAAAACAGATTATCTGGTCATTTTATCGTTGCTATTTGTGGGACATTGCTGAGTGCAAATTAACTACTGCATTTCCTACATTACAACAGTGACTACACTTCAAAAGTACTTCATTGACTGGAAATTAAAATTAGGAGAGATTTATAATGAGCAGCTGAATCGATAGCGCCCATTTTACACTATAACCCAAAGTTAAACCTTCCCCGTGTGCTTAATGATAACTGATGAAAAATTATACAAGCCAGCAATTGCAATAGCATTTGACTTAGAATCATGGAATGATACAGCACAAAAGGAGGCCATTCGGCCCATTGTGCCTGTTCCGGCTCTTTGAAAGAGCAATCCAGTTAGTCCCAGCCCCCACCCTTCCCCCATAGCCCTGAAATTTTTTCCCCTTCAAGCATTTATCCAATTCCCTTTTGAAAGTTATTATTGAATCAGCTTCCATCGCCCTTTCAGGCAGTGCATTCCAGATCATCATAACTTGCTGCGTAAAATAAATTCTCCTCATCTCGCCTCTGGTTCTTTTGCCAATCACCTCAAATCTATGTCCTCTGGTTACTGACCCTCCTTCCAGTGGAAATAGATTCTCCTTATTTACCCTATCAAAACCTTTCTTAATTTTGAACACTTCTATTAAATTTCCACTTGACCTTCTCTGCTCTAAGGAGACTTCCATACTATATCTATCTCTCCACAGAACATCTTAGTTTTGTGTTTGATTTATTCCCTTCCACACAACTACAGTCAATTCTCTCAACTCACCTGAAGCATTGACTAAACAGTTTTATTGCACATGCAAACACAGTGGAACCTCATTTTTACAAACTTTGTATTTTTGATTTTGGTTCTGACAAAAGCTCCACTGTAGTCAGAGAGCACAAAAACTTGGAAAACTGAACTTAATTTTTGGAATGAAAGTACTTCAATATTCCCAATGAGGCCGTAATACAAGATTTGACATCATTATTTTTTTGACAACTTATGTTTATATATATATATATATTTATAAATATATTTATATAGCGTCTTTCATGTCCTCAGGATGTCCCTAAGCACCGTGAATCAATTATTTTGCCGTGTAATCACTTTTTTTTTGTAGGCAAATACAGCAGCCAATTTGTCCACAGCAAGGTCCACAAACAAGTTCAAATGAGATGAACAACCAGAGGATTGGGTTTTGTGATGTTTATTGAGGAATGCCAGGAGAAGTTCTCTTCAAGTAGTGCCATGGGATCTTGTACAGCCACCTGAACAGGCAGACAGAGTGTCGTTTTAATGTCCCTCTCAAAGTGTCAGCCTAGATTATGTGCTTATCTTCTGGGGTGGGGCTTGAACTCACAACCTTCTGACTCAGAGGAGAGATTGCCACCACTGAACCAAGATGCTTTCCCAGTTTAAATCAGCAATCTAAAAACCCTCAACCCATTTTGAAACCAATTCTGGAGAGTATTTTAGAACTTTCTAAGCTGTAGTTCCAGTTTCAATGAAGGCTGATTGAAATCATATTAATTCAAATTTCACATACCCTGGCTTGTCCAAGGTAGTCCTCATCCAATAAATGCAGACACGTCTGTGGTACAATGCCACGTAGCAGTCGAGAAGCATGAAAATACCTCTGAAAGCTCAATAGTCTTTTCACCCTTTTCTTTGTGCCGATTTCACCTGAATGTGCAGTTGCTAAAAAAAGAGAAAAATTAATATAGAAATAATTGGAAGAAGTTAAAACAAAACACTCAAATTAAATGCATTCCAGGTCAAAATGTAGCCTGCATGTTTGGTATATTATTAAGTCTGAATTGGTGATTCCTGGTTCCTAACCCAACAACAGGTTATTCTCCTGTTGGCAAACAGCCATAAAAGCTCTTTGAATCGAAAATAGCATTGTGCTAGTTAAGTCATAACAGATACAACTGTTTATACTGTGTATTTTTCCCATGGCATTGCTTACAATAAGTTGCAGAATATGTTGTTTCACAATTAAGAGAAGCACTGTAGTATACAACATTATACAACAATACTGTAAAGGGACTGCTACAGTGGAGCTGTGTTTAACTTGTTCTGCCTCTTTAAAGCTACAAAGTGCAATTACCGTAAACAGGTACGAAAGTTTGGGGGTGAAATTGGTCTCAGGTGGTCGTGCAAAATGGGCGATAATGAATCAGCAGCACGTTTTACACACCACTCGATTTTCCTTTCCATTCCTTTGTCTCCGGACTGGCAATTGCTTGTAAATCCTCATTTGAGGAGAGGCCAAGTTACAGTGAGAAGAAACTAGCAGCAAATGACTCACTTTCCCTTTTAAAGGGAACCTGTTTCTGGCTGGGGTGGAGATCACCTCTTACAGAAGGTAGGTACAGCAGGGAATTCAGGGCCAGAGTGATCTCCTGGACTAGTTTCGATCGCCTAGATGGGTCGGAGAGGAATTTCCCAGAATTTTTTTCCCCAAATTGGCCTGGGTTTTTTAATCTGGTTTTTGCCTCTCCCGGGAGATCACATGGTTTTGGGTGGGGTGAAGAGTATATATTGTGATACACAAGGTATTGCAATTGTGTGGGACAGGCTCAATGAACCAGATGGTCTTTACCTGTCCGTCATTGTTTGTATGTTCGTTTATGCTACTAGTTCATTGAAAGGTTCTCTGTCTGTTCAGTCATGATTTGTTCAATTGTCATTTGTTGTTATTTTATTGATATGCTATGTGAGTCAATCAAATGCAAATGGGACACCTTCAAGTGCAACAGTGAGGTGTGACAGATGTAAGATTTATTATATGTATCAATTTCTGTTGGTCTTGATGGATGACCATTATTATCAACATTATGCCATGTGTAGAAGGGATATGCTTTTTAGCCTCTTCCTTTCTCACTATACTCTAAAAATGGAGATTTCCTTTCCTCTCTCTGTTTCCTTGTTAACTAATCTTGAATATTTTGTCCGTGCCAAATTGCATCACTAATCTAAGCTTTTCCATTTTTAAATAACAGGTCAGTGGCAACATGCTACTTTTTAATAAATACACAGAACTAAAAAGGAAAAAAAAAACATTAGTTCTGAAAGCAAACAGATTAGACTGACCCCAATGATAATAAGTGGACCAACTGATAGAGGGTCCCCCTTGGCCTCACATCCTGTCACAATCACGCCATTGTTTATTAAATGAAATGGAGACTAAACACAACTCCACAAAGGATCCCTATAAATTGAAATATTTGGAGAACAAATTATTTTTTTAAATAATGAAAAAATGTGTTGTACTTGGGACCTAGCACCTCACATTCAAAACACTTACAACAATTACTTTCCATCCCATTAAGGTTAATGGTCTGTTAGATTGCATTTTGAAGGGGACTTGTCCGATTTAAGGTAATTTCTTCTCTTTCCCACGCACCAGCCACGTCCATTGAAGAGAAGGTGACCTGCTTCTAGGTCTCCACCAATGATGTTTGGAAACCAACTTCTTGGACATAGGTAATGCCCCTCTGCTTTTCTTTCACATGGTGCAGCATCTCATCTCTGTTTGCCATCCCCCAAAGAAGCACAGACAAAATCAAGAACTCAAAAATGCATGAGGATTGTGGATGTGAATGAGTACCCCACTGCTGTCTGGTACAACATATTGGAGCCCTTGCTGATTCAGTGCACACATTTTATTTTGTTTCAGTTCTCTTTCTTTCAGCCTAAGTTAATCGTAGTCTGTTGTCATTCCCTACTAAATTATTTGATATTATTTTTCCTCAGTTGTTTACTGAACCTTTGACCCTGCTAGTGTTGTTAGAATCTAACGTTCTGATAGAAAATTGGGGCTGTATGCATCAAAGTTTGGTGAATACAAAAAACCCTTCAATTTCAGAGAAACTGGAATAGGCAAAATAAACTTCAGCTTTTTCACTACATATTAACTAAATTTCTCTACAAACCAGTTTATTTTGAGGCCACAATGACCTTGCTTGCTATTGATGGAGATAGTCCCAAGCCCATCCCCACCTTTTAAAGTGTACTCTTGTTTTATGACAGTCATAAGTTTATATTACATTTAAGATTAAATTGGGAATGTTATCTATTGACTGATTCAGTTATCATAGTTGCATAACTAGTACATAACCAAATATTTACTCTTTCAGACTCCATCCACTCATGTCAGGCTTTCTCTCGTTTCCTCCACTTACCATTTAACAGGATGTGTGTTGTGTGCATGTCCTATAATGGTCCCCCTCTCTCTCTTTTCTGCCCCCAATTTCTTCTCTCTCACAGCACCCACCATCCACCACTGAGTAGATTCTCTCACTGAATCTCTCTTCCCTTAAAGAATATCCCCCTTTCTCCCAGCATCCCCACCTCCCCCCAGTTTTCCAATTGTTCCTTATACCTACCTATTCCAAAGGAGGAGGAAAGATGGGAGGAAGATAGGAAGGAAGGAAAATGGGGGAGGGATGGAATAGGGAATGGAAGATGGAGGGAGGGAGGGAGGAAAGGAAAGGAAACAGAAGAAAAATAAGGGGAAAAGAAGGAAAGATGAAGCAGAGGAAAGGAAAATAAATTTAAAAAGGGAGAAGGAGGAAAGGAGAAAGGAAAGGAAGGAATTGAAGACAGAAATAAAGAGGGAAAGAAAAAGCACAGGAATTGATTGGAGACTGACTCCTGCATGTACACATATGAGGACCATCACTGTTTCTATCAAGAAGCATCTTCCTTTGCAAATGTTGAAGCCCCAGCCACATGGCTCCTGGTTAATTAAGGGGGAAAAATTGGGTGTAGCCTATTTTGGGGCGCTAACCTCGCCGGGGCGCTAATTCTGGCGTCCCGAAAAAAGTTAGCGCCCCCTACCCCGTAAATTCAGTTGTAGCAACCCCAATAAGGAGGTGGAGCGCTACTGGAAGCTCTCCACCTCCTTATTGGGGTGCTACAACTTAATGTCGTGGCGCTACGTGCAGCAGCGCGCGTCATTGCAGGCCTCCTCCCCTGATTAACAGGGAAGGGCCTACCGCTGTGCGTACCGGGGCCCTGCCGGACCACCGGGGAGCGGGGTGCCGTGGCAACAGCCTGGCACTCAAGAGGAGTGCCAGGCTGAACGAACGCGGTCGGTACCCCGTCTGCAGATGCGAAAGGGGGCAGGTGCTGGCAGTCGGCCAAAAGAAAAATGGCTGCCCGACACCTGCCCTTTAATTTGCGCCACTGCCCACTACCACCACTGCAAACCGCCCCATGAACCTGTTGGTCCCATCGCCCAGCGATAGTTCAGGGGGCGCAAGGGAAGTTTGCGGCCAGGGCGCTGCGCACGACGATGACGTCATCACCACCGCGCAGCGGTGCGGGGCGCTACCGGCTACCGCTAACCTCCCGCTGAATTTCACAGGAGGCGTTAGCGGCACTGCGCCCGGGCGCTAGGGTATTTGCGCCCCGTTAGCGCTCCCCAGGGGCGCTAACAAGAGGCACAAAGCAACCCAATTTCTAGCCCTAAGTCTTTTACATCGCAGACAGACTCACAGGAACGTGTAATTTGTTTTTTTTTTTACATCTGTGTCATTACATTCAGTCGCTGAATGTTGGGAGTCAAATGATTGGGTGGGCATAGAAAGTAGAGAAAGTCACAGCCTTCTGAAATATGGACTTGACCTTTTGTAAAGTTTTCTTTCAACAATTTACTCCAAAATAATCTTCCCTGCCATCATAACATTTTAATGAAATAAAAAATGTTAGACATTTTCATATTTTGAGATACAATAAGAGAAGATGGCCTCCATATGGTGCATGTACCTATGCTTTTAAGACTTCACAATACATAATGCATGGAGGAATTCCTCCTGAAGTGGCTTTTTGATAGAGAGTTAGCATTTTATGCAGAAATGAAATATAACCATTAAATGTAATAACAACGCATGCAAAGTCAGAAAAATTGTTAATTACAACTTTAAGGAATTTAGGTTACTAAAAATGTCTGCTTGGAGCTGTTTAAATGGGACATTGCAAATTTGCATTTGAGCAACCTAAAACAAAGCCTCTAATACGTCAAAAGCATTCCAGCAATTTAATGAAGTCAATGTGTGTGCTTCATTCTCTTTGAAGCTTCCCTATTTGAAGCTTACACTACATAAAGCAGGAAACAGGTGCAACAGTGTTGTGCACATATGAACGCTACAAAGTCAGCGTAGAAAATGGATTTTAATCATTCGAGTGCTTTAATTTTGTACTTTTTGCCAATAGCAGAGATTATTTGACATGAAAATTTTCCAAGATATTTGGAAAGATCCAGAATTACACTTCAAAGCATACAAGCCAAGAATGGCATGTGGTTGAAAATGGATTAGAGTACAGTAATTGTCACACACAACCGATAGCTATTATTGAGTTCATTGGTACGGATGTCACTGCCAGGGCCTACATTAGTACGTGCGTCACTTTGCTGCAAAGCAGACCAGCAATATTCTGACAGTTTCTGCTGATTATACACACAGTCAGTGTGTTCTTTTTTAAAAAAAAAGGGTTTGTGTTCAATTCACTATTGATTTAATAAAGTATGGTACACTACCATTGAAAACAGCACAAGTAACTATTATTAGCTGTAAAGTGTAAGGCATATCATGGGCTGATCTTTAGACACTGTGAAAGTCATCATGGGCTCCCTATTAATTTTCCACAAATGGACTTAAACATAGTCATTAGCTTCCTACTGCTTATATGATCTAACATCCCTACTGTTTGCATGACCTAGCCCTCTTTCTTTCCTTCTCCCTCCCCAAACAAGAAACATTGACTGGGTTCTCTGTGAGCAGTACTTTCAGACGTTTACTAGATGAACTACAGGATGGCCAAACCGAATTTTAGTTTGTAAAGGTATCCAGGATGATGAACTGCAGTCAACCCCTTTCCAAATGTACTTCTCTCTGAGAGAAAATCCCCAGCTGTTGAGGTAATAAAAGCTAAACCTATGAGTAATTTGGAAGATGTGAGGCAATACATAACTACTGTATTGCCTCACAGGCCAGGTTTTTCTTCTGAAGAGTCGCCATTTATATTTCATATATGGGACACATCTCTTATTTAAATTTATATTTTACGTGTCCCCGACAGGATTGGGTACATGTGGTCAAATAGTGAAGTCAATTGCAGATGCAATTTTGTATTCAAAAGGGAAATCTATGATGAATGGCCAGGCAGTAAACTTCCTTACTTTAATTTTGCTGCAAATTCACAGGATTGCATCCACTTCCAGGAATTCAGCAAAAGCTGCAGCCGCTGTGCCGTGAATAAAGACTCTGGGCTCTGTGGGCTTTTGTCTCAAGAGTTTTGTTAGTACTTACTATTCAGAAGGCGAAAATCAATGACTGGGTACGACCCTCGGCGCTCAGAGAGAAGCCCTGCTTGCCCCCTCACTCGTGCATTTCCTGGGAAAACACAGATTCAAGAGAAACATTAAGAAATAGCAGTTTTATTGTTCAGCATTAGTATTCTGTGCCTGTTATCGCAGTCCCTTTTTCTTTTGCTACACATTTTTTAAATCTTCACACGTTGTAGACATAATTGGATAATTATTCCATGTTTTGATAAAACTAAAAAGGTTGAACATGATATCTACAAAACAAAAGTAGGCTCTAAAGTAATTCACTAAATAAAGTGACTAGTGTATATTATTATCAGTGTTGTCAGCCATTAGTAAAGATTTTCTTAAAGATCCAAGCCTAGGTTTTCTCCAGGCTAACATGCTGGTAGAACTACAGCAGGTGGGCAAGAGGACAGAGGATCAGAGGGACCTTGGTGTGCATGTACATAGATCCCTGAAGGCAGCAGGACAGGTAGATAAGGTGGTTAAGAAGGCATATGGGATACTTGCCTTCATTAGCCGAGGCATAGAATATAAGAGCAGGGAGGTTATGATGGAGCTGTACAAAACGCTAGTTAGGCCACAGCTGGAATACTGTGTGCAGTTCTGGTCGCCACACTATAGCAAGGATGCGATTGCATTGGAGAGGGTGCAGAGGAGATTCACCAGGATATTACCTGGGCTGGAGCGTTTCAGCTATGAAGAGAGACTGGACAGGCTGGGGTTGTTTTCCTTAGAGCAGAGAAGGCTGAGGGGGGACCTGATTGAGGTGTACAAAATTATGAGGGGCATAGATAGGGTAGATAGAAAGGAACTTTTCCCCTTAGTAGAGGGGTCAATAACCAGGGGCCATAGTTTCAAGGTAAGGGGCAGGAGGTTTAGAGGGGATTTGAGGAAAAACTTTTTCACCCAGAGGGTGGTTGGAATCTGGAACTCACTGCCTGAAAGGGTGGTAGAGGCAGGAACCCTCACAACATTCAAGAAGCATTTAGATGAGCACTTGAAACGTCATAGCATACAAGGCTACGGAGGGGGATTAGAATAGATAGGGCTTGATGGCCGGCGCAGACACGATGGGCCGAAGGGCCTCTTTCTGTGCTGTATAACTCTATGACACACACATGCTTTCAAGGGTCAGCTAATATGCGTGCGCAGGGGTGGACACCCAATGCAAGATGCATTCGTGACCAGGCGCAGATGCTAGGGGAGGTGGAAATCATAGTAGCGAAGCAGGATTTAGTGTCCAAAAAGCAAAAAAACTGCAGATGCTGGAAATCTGAAAGAAAACCAAAAAATTCTGGAAACACTCAGCAGGCCAGGCAGTATCTTTGTAGAGAATTACCATCGCCGAATCCCCTACCATCAACATCCTGGGGGTCACCATTGACCAGAAACTTAACTGGACCAGCCACATAAATACTGCGGCTACAAGAGCAGGTCAGAGGCTGGGTATTCTGTGGTGAGTGACTCACCTCCTGACTCCCCAAAGCCTTTCCACCATCTACAAGGCACAAGTCTGGAGTGTGATGGAATACTCTCCACTTGCCTGGATGAGTGCAGCTCCAACAACATTCAAGAAGCTCGACACCATCCAGGACAAAGCAGCCGGCTTGATTGGCACCCCATCCACCACCTTAAACATTCACTCCCTGCACCACCGCCGTACCATGGCTGCAGTGTGTACCATCTACAAGATGCACTGCAGAAACTTGCCAAGGCTTCTTTGACAGCACCTCCAAAACCCGCGACCTCTACCACCTAGAAGGACAAGGGCAGCAGGCGCATGAGAACACCACCACCTCCAAGTTCCCCTCCAAGTCACACACCATCCTGACTTGGAAATATATCACCGTTCCTTCACCGTCGATGGGTCAAAATCCTGGACTCCCTCGCTAACAGCATTGTGGGAGTATCTTCACCTCACGGACTGCAACGATTCAAGAAGGCGGATCACCACCACCTTCTCAAGGGCAATAAGGATGGGCAATAAATGCTGGCCTTACCAGCGACGCTCACATCCCATGAACGAATTTAAAAAAAGATGAGTTTTGATGAAGGATTCACACCCGAAACATTAACTCACCTGTTTTCTCACAGATGCTGCCTGACCTGATGAGTATTTCCAACATTTTCAAGATTTAACATCAGACTTAGTTTGCTGGGCCTGTGATCATCTGTTAAGTTTATTTGAAAGTCTGTAGCTGCAGTAGGAGAAGGAGGAGGAGGAGGAGGAGGAAGCTCTTTTAGACGAGATGCCATGTATTCAGAAGAGGGACTTGATTTTAGATAAGGAAAAGCTGTCTCTGTTAGATTGCTCCTGATTTTTCCAGCAGTAGCAGGTGTGCTGTCTTCCACCTCCTGGGTTCTTTCTGATGGGCCTCTTCTCCTTCACGTCCCATTGCATCTCGTACTCATCAGGCTGCTACAGCTGGATCCCTCTGGCTAAGGTGAAATCATGCAGTATACCACCAATATTTGCGAGACCCATGCAGGAGCATATTGCACAGTACCATCAGATCTGTTAAGGCATCAGAATTGGGACTTCGGCATGTCGAAGGTATTCTGAGTGATGGCTCAAGTTCTTGAATGCACCTCATTGCACTGCTCCTTGACTGGGCTTCCAGCAAATTGCACTGGGGTTATTATCATAGCTGTAGAGGGTATCTATTGTCTCCAAGTAAGTCATCCAGTAAGTCCATCCTGGAACGTGACAGACAAGCATGACTGCCTCAGCATGAATGAGTCATGGCTGCTCCTCGGGTATCTAGCGTGTGGTGGAGTACAATTCTGCTGCTGCAAATGGCACACAGCATCTTACGGTTGCCCAGTTTTGAGCTGCTAGATCTGTTTTTAATCTATCCCACTTAGCACAGTGGTAGTGCCACACGACACAATGGATGGTAGAAACAGGACTTCAGCTCCACAAAGACTGTGCAGTGGTCTCTCCTACCAATGTTGTCATGGATAGACGCATCTGCAACAGGTAGATTGGTGAGGATGAGGTCAAGTATGTTATTCCCTTGTGTTCTCTCACCACCTGTATACCCAGTCAGGCAGCTATGCCCTTCAGGACTCAGCCAGCTCAGTCAGTGGTGTACTACCAATCCACTCTTGGTGATGGACATTGAAGTCACCCTCCCAGAGTATATTCCCATACCTATAAAGCAGGCACTCAAGTTATCAGCTAAATCAATATAGGAGCTTGGAAGATAGATATAAATCAAGAAGGTTGTTCAGCTCATTTGACCTCATCCTTAGAAAATGCCAACCCACCATCTTCCCATTGCAACATCTAACTGTTTAAGTAAATTATGTGCTGGCCTCAACCATCATGTTCCAACTGTGAAGAAGTTTCTGGCTTCATCACTTGTTGCACTGACTCTATTTCTTAACAGTGCAGAAGGGAAACTAGGAAATAGATGTGACAGAACCTAAACTGAGTTATGTGTCGTAAAGTCACACCCATTCTACAGGAAATAGACTTAATTCCGTACAAAGACAGGAGTGTATCTTGGAATATGTTTGTAAATAGTTTGCACAGGATAATTATTGCACAAAAGCACAGATGGGCATAAGAATTTGTTCACTGGTCCACTGGGCTAGTTATTCTTCCACTGTGACAAATTCATTGCTAATTATGCTAATTTCAATTTTTAACACTGCTAAAAAGCAACTTCTAGCTATATTCTGCTTAAGAATTTAGCCAAGTGGCAATTTGTCACAAGTTGACAAAATGGATTGAATCCGTGGAAACGAACAAATAATGCCAGAAGAAAAAGTAATAAAAGACAAAATGCAAGCGGGCACACTTATCAGTTACTGAAGCCTCATTGGGGACCAGAGATGAACCAGTCTCTGAGTTTCTGTGGAGCAGCAGTAATCTCACATCTGGGCATCAATGGAGAAAAGTCAATGACCCGGAATTTGCAGGTCAGCGGCGAAGCGATGGCGCTCGCCGCTGACCTTGATGAAAGCTGCCCACAAAGATCTAGCGATCTCTGTGGCGTGCTTTCAGCTCTCCCGACCTTTGTTTGAATCTGGCACCAAATCAAGCAAATCTCCAGTGTCCAACAACAGTGATGTCATCAAGCAGGCTGAACAGCCAATCATATTGAAGAATTCTCACAAACAGCAAACCAGGAAGTAAAATGCACAGATTCTAATTTACTTTTTTTTTTGAGAGCAAAATAATGATTGGGATATACAGATAGGATTAAGGTAGAAGTTGAAATATCATAAACAAACTTAAAAAATATATTTAAAAACTTATAATTCTTAATCATATTAATGGAAAAATTTGACGTTCCACAAACATAAAATTAGTTTCTCAGGGCCAGAACGGTTGTTCATCAGTCAATACATCATTCAAAACCCAGTTACACCTCTTTCAACAAGGCGTAACTTTTTCAGGGGGAGGGGTTTAACAGCGATATTCCAGCATAATAGGGGAAGTTTTCGTCCTTCAGTGTGATTTTAATTGATTGCCGGCTCTGGAGGGCTCCACAGCGCAACTTGTGGCAGAGCAGGGAATGACTGACCGTAACTTCTGCATTTCTGCGTTTATCTGCTCATGGCTAAATCCTGAAGTTGCTGTCAGTTTCAGTGGGGTAATGATGGCAAACGCTGACAGTTTCGTCATCATTATTACCGCTAAATCCGGGCCATTATAAATCATAGATTAGTGGAAGGGGATATGAAGCTTAGGGTTTGAGTGATGGAAAGGATTTTGAAACTTTACCATGATTACTACGTCTCAAAATAATGTAAATTTAGACTATTTTACACTTTTAGCTACTGTAAAAATGTGCAATTAAATTCTGATCTCAAAAACATTGCAAGTTTACAAAATGTGTCATTTAGCTTGTTTAAATACAAAGAAGGAATTTCATCTGATTAATTGTGTTCAAATGTTAGTGTACCATGGTGTAATTAAAGGTTAATGTGTGGATCATGGTGCAATGCTGTTTGCCCAAAACAACCTTGCAATACTTACAGATTAGTATGCGTTCTGCCCGTTTTTCGAATGTAAATCTGCACAGGCATTTGGCCCACTACTAAATTCAGTGGGCCTATTTTCTAGGTGTTAATGTTAATGAGGGGCTTAACGCCTGTTGAAGGACCCCTGTCTCAAATTGGGCTACCCGGAGCGGAGCCGGATGCGCTCAAGTTTTTTCAGGCGTCCATGTGGCTTAGCAAGCAGCCATCGCCGAAAAGGCAAGTAAAACATTTTTTTAAAACTTTTAATATGGAGCCAGGAGGAGCAGGAGTACTTCTGTTGGTCGCCGATGGCCACGATTGGCTTCCCACCTGCTGTTCTCCCCCTCACCACCCCCCGAGACTTACCTGAGGGCTGCAGCCAGCAAGGCAGGCGGCCCAAAATTGAATTCTTCCATCAAGGGAGCTGCCTGTGGAGGTGCGCCAGGCGCCAGAAGCTCACCCTGAATATGTAGATGTGGCCCGAGGACCAATTTCTAGTGATCCTCGGGCCTCTATCTTTGGGCGCAGGAATCGTTCCCTGCACCCAGTTGCCGTTCTAAAAATGGCCTAAAGTAATATCTAGGCCAGGGAATTTTGAGGAACATAAAATGGCCATTTTACCTAACAAGCTCATCACCTTTTGACATAACAACTAGCTTTTATTGTTCACTTATGTTCTGCTGTATATGAACAAATGAACGTTTAAGTAATCTATATATTACAAATATATAGAAAGGCTTGAGCCTCATCGAAATGTGAAAATTGGGGTTTGATGATGTCATTCAGACGCCAATGAGATTTTACCACACAGTTGCCTGCCTTGCCAGGGAAACCTGGTGCCACGCAGAAGCAGGCCTAAAATAGGGCTGAGAAGGCAAGTAAATTTTTTTTAAAGGTTTTTATAGGCCAGGAAGAGCAGGAGTGCACGATGAAATCTTGCACTCCCCCTGCCTTGGCCTTCTCCCTCTCCACCGACCGTGATCACGTGCTGACCCCCGCGATACACTTACTGTTTCCACAAGTCCCTGGCAGCGGCCTGCCACTGTGCTATTTCCCGTTCCCACCCACCGCGTCATTCCCGAGTTTGGGTGGGAGTCAGTTCTGGGGTATTGGAATAAGGCCGAGGGGTTAAAATAGCGCAGACTGATGCCGGTGCGATCGTGTAGGCTTGCCACCTGCTCCGTCCCCCCCACTGCATTGGTAAGCATAAAAGAAAGACTAGCATTTATATAGTGCCTTTCACAACCTCAGGAAATCCCAAACCGCTTTACAACCAATGAAGTAGTTTTGAAATATCATCACTGTTGTAATGTAGGAAACGTAGCAGCCAAATTGTACATAGCAAGATCCCGCATAAAGCAATGAAATAAATGACCAGATCATCTGTTTTAGGTGTTGGCTGAGGGATAAATACTGGCAAGGACTCCCCTGGTCTTCTTTCAATAGTGCAGTGGGATGTTTAACATCCACCTGAGATGGCCTTGGTATACTGGCTGGAATTTTCCCCTAAAAAAACGGGTGGGTTTGGAGCATGGGGCAGTTAAAGTGTTAAAATGGGATTCCCGACCTGATCCCGCCTCCAACCTGCTCCAAGGGGGCAGAACGTCAATTTAAATAATATAATGAGGCTGGAAGCCTCTTTTTTAACCTCCATTTTGTTTTTAACTGCCTGTGGATGGGTTTCCACACAATTCGTGAACCCCGGCAGTTAAACCGAGGCGGGGACTGGTGTATCCAGGAGGTAAGTGGCTTTATACCTACCTCCTGGATCCAGGGTCCCTACCATACCCACCCCCCGCGATCGGAGACTCTCTTACAAGGCCTCCGATCGCCTTCCCAGGCCTCCAGTCCTCACCATGATACCTCCCCCCCACCCCCCAAACCCCACCGATGATGCTGAGGCCGGCCACCATTCGCCGGTCCCAATCCTCTCTCCCCTAACCGATCTCCGATCCTCCAACCGTTACCCCCGCCGATCCCCAATTCTCCCCGCGATCCTTGACCGAGCCAGCCATTCCCTGACCACCACCGCCTCCCCCTCCCCCGGATTGAGCCCTCTCAATCTGGCTGGCTGCGGGCAGGAATCCGAGGCTTCACAGGCAAATCAAGCCCTGCCATTAAAGGCGCAGAGGCCCCCTGCCCCCAACCTGGACAAAATTCCAGCTAATGTCTCATTTGTAAGATGGCCCCTCTGACAGTGCAGCACTCCCACAGCACTGCACCAAAGTGTCAGCCAAGATTATGTGCTCATGTCTCTAGAGAGGGACTTGAACCCACAACCTTCTGACTCAGAGGCGAGAGCACTACCACTGAGCCAAGGCTGACACCTATTTCTTTGCAAGCTCCTAGACAACATGTCTATCCATTCTAGACAAAAAACTATGGAATAACATTCCTGTAAACAAGCATTGCTGCTTCTGCCGCAGCCTAGGTCTACAGACATCAACTGAGCCTCCCAAAAGGGACATTTCCTGAACGGATGTTTGGCTACTTGGCATATCCCAGTGGTGTCTGTATATAAACATCGTTCCTGTTTGATGACAAAGTTCACCCTGAATCACGTCTAACTGTCATTAAGGGTGGAGTACATACGGCAGACAGCTCAAAGATACTGAAACATCACACACATTATAGGCCCCAGTCAAATGGCAATTAATGTCAAGGTCAGTGTGTGTGTCTGTAACATAGGAATGCTGCCTTTAAACAGCAGCTGTGTTTGGAATGAAGAAGGCAGTCAAAACATTTTTTGTAAACCGTGCTGTTGATTTATTTTGGAATATAAAAGTTTACATTGTAAAACAAGTTTATATCTGGTTGTTTGATAAGTGGTTAGAACCAGGGACAAAATGTTTGTACTGTATTTTAAGTTACAAAATTCTAAAAATGTAAGCCAGTGAGGTCGTATAGTAGTACAAGGAACACACTCACGAGCAAAATGTTCTTTTACGCAATCATTCCCTTTATCCACAATGATATTAAACGCCCACCCTGAGCAGTATTAACACATAATACTTTAGATTTTGCCAACATTTTGTTATTGACACAAGGTTGTAAAAAGGTTCTGCTAACCCACATGATAAAATTTGAATTCATCACCTGTTAGTAGAAAACAAAATATGGATCTGTGGTTCCCCCATGGCAACTACACACACAAAACAATGGACAGAGTTTTTTTTTTACCATTGGAGATCTCTATTCCAAATTAGTTTTAGATATTCTCACAAATGGGAGGAGTGAAATTTAGTGAAAGCTTTGGGCCTAGAAACTGCCACGAGTTATTTCAGCGATCCTGGCGAAAAATGACGGCCACCACTCTAGCATACTTCTCTGGTGCGGGACATGACGGCCGATATTTTGGTGAGGGCCTTAGCGCTGCCGATAGCAGTGCTGGCCCTGGAAATGTAAAACACCGACTTAACGGCACCTCATCGAACTTCGAGCCGAGTTCAGCGCCGAGTCTTAAGCTCGCTATGAAAACCCAGTATTCAGCAGACTGACAAGAGATACTGTCAGCACCTCTTAAAGGGACACCCACATCTTTCAGGTAAGTTTGCATTAAGCAAGTCCTTTTCCCATTTTTTTTTTAAGGTGCAGAAGGAAATTCAGCTTTAAGAGTTGAAGACTCCCATTTGGGAATTCTTTTTCATGCTAATTTTTTTCAGAAGGCAGTTGAGCTGTAAGGGCTAAAAATTGCATATTTTTACATGATTTTTATTTTTTTCATTTCAGAAGGCATTGCCCCTTTAAGAAACCAATAATGCTTTCTGAAATCGCAGCCTCGCTTTCAGAGAGGTTGTTCTAGCTGCAGCGATGCTTTGGCCACGCTACATTGGGGCCTGCTGCCGGTGAGTTAAGCGCTCGGCTAATGTTAATTAGTCCGCAGCGCCAATTTTTCGGTCCTGCCGGCGCCACCATTTTCGGCAGCCGTTAACACCCGGCCGCGGTGGCACCAGCAGTTTTTGTGGCAGTCACGAATTTCTAGGCCTTGATGTTTTCAGAATCAACAGAGCAGGCAAACCATCTTTTGAGTTGTAATTTCTAATTCTATAGGGAAGTGGGATTACTGTGGGATAACTCTAGTTGAAGAGCCCACACTGGCATAGTCACGACGGACTGAGTGTCTTACCTTCTGTGCTGTAATTTCTATGGGGTGAATGTTCACTTTTAACGCATGCGTTAGCGGATCGGCTGCCCGTTTTATACCCAGCCTGATTTTCGTTTCCACTGAAGCAGCCGAGTCACTACTGCTCCTTTTCTGCCCAGTGGTAAAAGTGAAAATTCATCCCCTCTATGACTATAAAAAGCCAAACAAAATTTGGCTACACCACTGCAGCCTTTCTGGCTCCTTGCCAACTATTTTGATTTTGTTGCAACTGAGCAGCCAAACCAATTTAGCTCTGCTATCTAAGATCATCATCTTTTTGCAAAATAAATCACTCACACCTTCTATCTATGGGTTTACAGAAGTATTCATGTAACTGTTATAGACTTTCTTTTGCATCACATTGATCACCACGTTAAGCTGGCACTGCAGTTAGGGTTGCCAACTCTGGCTGACATATTTTGACATGATATTTGATCACATTTGATCATACGGTATTCGATTACGTGACATTTGATCACATGATATTTGCCCACTCTTTGCAAATGTTATTGAATTTACCTTAGTTGAGTGTCTCAGTATCACCAAGGGCTGAATTACAAATTTTGGTCTATTTGCTTTGTAGAATACAAAGAATTGAGTGAGATGAATTACAACATAATTTACAAATCAAAGCACGCCTGGTTAACCCATTTCCTGAGCTGATTTTAGGTTACTGCTGACCAATTTTTTCTATTAAGAGAGTAACTTCCACTGTTCCAAATTCTTTTCTCCTCACATTCCCTATTTTGTTTCTCACATTACCTGTATTTTCCATCATTTCTCACTGCTGCCACCCAATGCCTTAGTTTGTTATTCTGGCCTTCTCCCTCTTCCGTCCGGTCAACTAATTGCCCACACGTGACCGATCTGGCCCAATACCCTTTACAGGAGTCCACACGGGTCATTTAAATTGAGGGGAGGATTAGAATGCTGCACGGCCGAAGGTTAATATTCAGCTTTAAATTAATTCCCCCCCACCCCCAATGTTCCCCGTAATTTTGTGGGGGTCACACGGCCCATTCAAAAGTCTGCACATGCGTGTTTTTTTCAATTTAAAAGCCGGCTCACCGGCTGTGCAGGATCCCTGGAGCGCTGCGCGGCTTAAAGGGAACATTGCCAATACAGGGCTTTCCCATCCTCCCAGATAGCCACTGGGTTTTACCGTCTTTGTGGTGATATTTCCCAGGATTTTCCCCTCGCGAGTTTGTCTGAGGTGCACAGACGTGAAGTTCCGCCTCTCTCCTGAGTTGCTACCAGCAGCGTTCAACCTCGATTCCGGGAGACTCCCAGACAATCTAGGAGGGTTGGCAACATTAGTAGACAGTGTATCCTCTGCACCACTCACCTTAATCTTTCTTACAGCCAAGATAAAACCAATAGCACACAACTAGGGAGGGTACTTTTGTGTGGTGCAACAAATAAAAACTTTCTATACTGCAAGATCTCCTTCCAAGGAATCAAATGCCAATAAATGAGTCCTGGTATGGTGACAACAGACCTGCTGCTGGTGAAAAAGACTCCCTACGCAATCAATCACCAACTGTCCTCTCAGATGGACATACAAGATCCCATGGCACTTTTCAATGAAAAGCAGGTGATTTCTCTTGGTTTCCTGGCCAACATTTATCCCTCAACCAACGCCACCAAAAACAAACAGATTATTTGATCATTTACCTCATTACTGTTTGTGGGATTTTGCTGGGCGTAAATTGGCTGCCACGTTTCCGTACAAGGGTGATTATACTTCAAAAGTACTTAATTTGCTGTGAAGTGTTCTGGGATCCTAAGGCCATTAAAGGTGCTACATTAACGCAAGTTCTTTCTTTCTTCTCTTTAGATACCTGTACACCAATGATATTCCACAATTTCACAGTGCATAAGAGTGTTGTACTTTTAATCTTAGATCGATCAACATGATGTCGTCCCTTCAAAGTGGTAGTGAAGAAGTTATATTTCAAATGGTTGACGAACCCTGTACTCCTATATACTGTTTCCCTTATTGCCCTAATCTAGCATTGATTTTATCCCCCCCCCCCGCATAATGTGCAAAACGAGGAAAGCAGCAAAACCCGACTTACAGCTTCAAAATACCTGACACAGACCCCCCACAAAAACTGACAAAAACCAATTACAGTGGAATGCAAGCTTGCAGCTAAACTAAGCCGCAGGTATACCCAACATTCCCTCATACATACAGGAAGGAAGTAACCTTTGTACATGAAAGCGAAGGAGGATGCAAGTGTTAAAGGCACAAGATTCATTTCTGGGAAGGAAGCCTGGGGGAGGGGGCATGCCTCACCCCAGTACATTTTAATTTTTGACACTTCATTTTCCAGTATTGCAATCTACATGGAAAATGCAATTTGTTTAACTCTGAAAAGGACGAGGTGATTGCTTAATTTAATTGAAAATTTCTCTCTATTGGACATTTGGAAATTAAGTATTCTTTATATTTTAAAACATCTTTCTTTCAATGGACAATAACAGATCATCGAGTGGAAAACGTTTTTTTTAAATTGCCTAGTGGCAAATAATGGGATTTAAACCCAGTTATCTTAAACATTCCAGTCATGCATTAGAGAGTAAATTTAGAATTTTACAAACACCTTAAAATGATCGCATTTCTTCTGCCTTTCCCCCATTCCACCAGGGGAGTCTGCTCCACTGGCAAATGTTGAATTTGACAAAAATGGCACATTCTGGTTAATTTTAATACACTTTTACACTTTACAATTGTTAGGTATTTAGGGGGAGAAAATTGGGTTGCTTTGCGCCTCCCATTAGCGCCCTCTTAGGGCGCTAACGGGGCGCAAAGCAACTAGCGCCTGGGCGCAGCGCCGCCCACGCCTCCCGCGAAATTCAGCAGGAGGTTAGCGGCGGCGCTGCGTCGCTGGCGATGACATCATCGCCGTGTACTGCGCCCCGACCACGATCTTCGGGAGCACCCCTGACTTACCGCCGGACGCTATGTCCGACAGGGGTCAGGGGGGCCTACCTGCGGCCAGGGAGGTGCAATTTAAAGGCGATGTGCGGGGCGGCCATTTTTGTTGCTGGCCGCCTGCCAGCACCTGCCTGCGCTCCCGTCCCCGGCCTCCTGAACGGTGCCCCCCTCCCCCCGCGGAGTGCCAGCTGCACTCCAAGAGCCCGGCACTTCTCGAGTGCCGGGCTCTTTTGCTGGCACTCCCGATCCCCGGGGGCCCAGCTGGGCCCCGGGTCGCGCTGCGCAAGGCCCCTCCCCTTTAAGGGGAGGAAAGCCTGCAATACCGCGGCTAAAAGTAGCGCCCCGGCGACATTAGCGCCCTCAATTTTTAACCTTTAATCTTAGAAAAAAACAGAAAAAGTAAATTTGGGTTTTCAACAGACCATTAATTTTCCAGAAGCTACCTCAATCATTTATGCCCTCCAGAGGACAGGGAATAAAACTAAAGTAGATAACGCCAATTGAAGAACTCGCCCCAAATGCCAACAGTGATCTTTTTAACAGAAGGTTTGATGACTCAACTACTTCTCTGAAATGGAACCCCAAAGGCTTGAGCAGAGCTGGTGGTAGGCAGCTGTGGATCATGTTGGGACACGTGCCTGCCAATCTCTGCTTTGTCTGATTATTACTTGGATCTTTCTCAGAAAAACTGATGATCTACAGAGAAAGGAGAAACCTCCTTTCAGTTTATCTGCTCCTAAAATTCATAGTCAGTGAAACTGGTCTGTTTATAGACAGATGATCGTCCATTTTACTCTTTGCCCCAGTGCCCACTGAATCATAATGTTCCAGAATTGACCTCTAAATAAACTAACCTCACTGACACTTGTTGCATGTGTTCTTCTGGATAGATCTCCTTGGTTCAACCACTAATCTGACTTGACTCAGGATAATATACTTGAGCTTCATTGCACTAATTTTGCCATCGGTGCCACCATGATTTTGAAGTTGGTGTGAGGAAAAGTCGAGGTGCCAGTGCTGGCCTGATTTACAATGTAATGATCTTAGCAAGACCACCCCTAAATACCCTCATCAGTTTTCCCTCCATGCTGCGGATAACTATAGCTATTACACGTTTTAAAATAACTTGCACTGCCAGCCCTCCTCATATAGCTCTGTTTCTAAATCCACAGCATAGCATGGCACCAATCCATATGAATCAGGAAAGCTCTAGATTCTGTCCACTTCTAATTCAGTGAATCCTGCTGGAAAAAGTATGCGTGCACACACACACGCACCACAGGACAGGAGCGGACTCAGCTGTGATGCCCATGTGCAACTAGCCCATTGACACTCAGGGGAGAGTGGAATTTTAGTCCGCCCTGCCTGATAGGAAATGGTGGGTGCACAGTTAAAATAGCTTTGCAAAGTCTTACCACCCTGTTCCCACTCAATTCCAGATTGCTGCCATCTTAACTGGGCCCTTTTTTTTTAGGCAGCCGAGGAACCCGCCTGACTCATAGGAAAATAGGAATTGCTAGATGAAAAAAGACCAAGGTTCATCTAGTTCGCCTTCTACCATCCTGGTAGCAGCATGATACAATGATAATGGAGTCGTTGACTAATCATAGCAATCAATCTCTATCAATTAGTCTACAACAGACACAGAAATGACACAAGGAAAACCCCAGTGGTGGAGGGCCGAGAGTTAAAATAGCCTGGGCCTCAAACTGATGACATCAAGCGGGTTTGACATTCGTCCCGACTCCCACCCGCCCGCAACCTGGTCCCAATTAAAATCCCACACTCACTGACTCAGGAATTAGACATGAAGATTGGACACTTTAAGCTGTGCAAGATACACAGCCCTTGAAAAAAACATTGGCCTGGATTTTGCGGGGCCGATGACGGTGTACGCTGTCTTAAGCCTTGTAAAAGGCCCCGCAAGTTCCGGGTTTCCGCATGCGCTGCACATGAGTGAAAACCCAGAACTCGCGATCTATCGAGGTTCACCTTGACAGATCGTCCACCTGCGACCCAAAAACACTTCGCTGGCGCAGAGTTGGGCTGCCCAGCAAATGCCCACGAAACCCTTACGCCTGGTAAAAGTAGGCATCGGGCCTGCTTTTACCAATGTAAGGGTTAAATTAAAATTTAAAAAATAAAAATAAACAAACACTTAAAATTAGTTTATGTAAATTTTGGCCCGGATTAAAATGCTAAAAATTATTTTTCAAAAAATTACATTTATATTTTTAAATGCTTCATTAAAGGGACTTTTAATTAATTTTGAAAATGGGAACATTTATTTTTATTTAAGTTTTGTAAATTATTTATTTATGAGGAATCCTCCTTTCTGATAGGAGAACCAGGCCCACGTGATCCCAGGGACGCTTCCGAACCGTCTGCGTCCCTGGGATCTGTGGGCCTTTACGCAGGTGTACGCCTGCAGGCCCAGGACCTGAAGACTCTGAAGTCCGGGGCCAACATGTAGGTTTGGATTTTTTTCGGGTCGGAGGCATACCCCGGAGGTACGCCTCCGACCGCAAATTTCGGCCCATTATTCTAGCATGAGTCACCACCCCCAAAATCTAGCGTTGTGAACAAGCAGTATAAGCCTTGACACATAAAATGGATCTAGTATTACACAAACATAATAGGTATAAACAATAGCCTCTTGCTTAGCTCTGTAGATAGTTGTACATGGCAGCACCATTTACTGACAGTTTTGTTACTAAGCTTATTTAAAGTTTAGAATATTGGTACTGATATACTAGAAGAAACAACACTCAAGCCAACACGTGTCTTGTGCAACACTCTCAATTCATCATTTCAAATTACTCCCACTATCACCATCAGCAGCGATGGGCCTTATATCAATGAGGTTCAATAAAATTCATGTGGGTATCAGACTCTAGAGTGCACCATCAGGGGATGGAAAGCAATCTCTTGTTTCAAGATATCCTCCGCAGTGCCACAAGTGAGAGGGAAATATTGGCTAGAGTTCAGAATTGCTGGCCCTTTACCACTTTGCTCCTTTATCAAGTCATGACAGTGACTAGATAAAAACAGATATTGTGCAACGTGAGTTCAACCATAAGCATAGGGTCACAAGTGCACTGTAAGCTATTTTGCATTCATATGGTGCATGGCTGTCACATTACATCATCTGTCTAGTTGATATGACGCAAATGAGCGACTCCAGCGGTACCAGTTAGACCACCTAAAAGCCAACTTGAGAAGAATTTTAGGGCATCACACAATGGCACCGTGACTGTTGTGCCACACTACCCGGAGGGTAACACTGACGTCCACTGCCAATTACTCTGAAAGCTCCTCAACCCTGGTATCTTAAGTCATTAAATAAGCAAAAACCTGACTTTTGGAATGTCATTTCCAAACCAGAAAATTTTGCACTAATTTATATTGCAGTACTTCAAAATACTCTTATTGGATAAAAGGAGGTATTCCTATAATAATTTTTAAGCGATTTCCAGTTAAGTAGCTAATTCAACTTGACTTAAACTTCAAGAAGTTCACAATGCAGATTTTATAAATACAAGTTGCTTGGAATAAAAAGTTTATAAATCAATCATTTCTTTATCCTGTGTCATTCTTGGCCATGATTGTTTTTCCATTTGATTTTCACCCAGAACAGTTATGAGCCCTAACTTGGCTGTACAACCTGAATTGTGGTTGTGAAAAGCTTCTGAAAACAACTATTGCACATGACTCTAACGTGGGTCACGATTTTAATTATATGTTAATGTATCTGTGGTTTGGGACTGTACCATTTCACAAATACAGTTAAGTTATTTGCCAATAAGTTTTCCTTATTACAGTTTTCAAAAGATACAAAATCTCAGAGACTTTGTGGTTTTGAAACCTGACTGGAGCAGGTCTAAATTTTGTGTATGGCAAAAAGCTAAATTTAATGTGGATAATTCCACGTTTCAAATGTTTATTCTCTTAATGACTGGCTAAATTAGAAGATTTTAATAACAATAGGGTAGATGATTCAAATTGGTGAGCGAACAAAAGTTCGAAGCGTACAAGTAGGTTTAGTTGTAAACCGTTCTTTATTAGGTTAGAACAAAAATCGAGCACAGCTGAATTTGCCTTAAGTTTTCCAGTAACCACACTCTGCAATAAAAATCTACTTTTACTAAATTAAATATGCCAGCAATAGCTCTGGGTAAACTGCATTAAAACATAAACCTTACTAAAAGGGCACTGAAGCGCAATTATAATCTTGAAGGTCTCGCTTGTGTGTCACAACAAAATATATGTGTAACTATTAGCAGCACTTTACATTCCTTCATCACATATTCAATTAAATAAAAATTACAAATGCAACTGTGCAATAAAGCAGAGCTCAATTGCTAGAGCATGAACAGATCAACAACTTTCAACTGAAATTATAGCCTTTTAGTCAATGCCCATTCCAGTGAACTGTTGCAGTCTGATAAATAACAACGCCTGCTGTGCTATCTTACTATCCAAAGATATCCTGTTGCCATGGTTCAGTAACCAATGATTCCTCTTCCTGCCCCTCCTCTTTCCTCCTTGTTAGCAGCACATTATCTCCAGTAAATAGGACCACTGCCTTCAACTCTCCGATAGCTTCCACTTCCCTTTGGTAAAATCTTGTAAAGAATAGTCAATCCATTTTGACAGCATGAACTTATATTTTTTTTTTAAAAAGAAAAATTGCTTTACACCAGTCACTTATCTAAAAACTGACATAAAGGGGCCAAGATAGGTTTTGTCTTAATGGATATTCATCTGTCACTTCAGTACACTAAAAGCTACACTGAGAAACTCCCAGGTATTTTAAAATCATTCACAAAACCACTGGTGCCTTTTAAAAAAATACCTGTTAATGCATTGGAGTATCTGCTGTTGACACTTTTTTTTATTCATTCATGGGATGTGGGTGTCGCTGGCAAGGCCAGCATTTATTGCCCATCCCTATTTGCCCTTGAGAAGGTGATGGTGAGCCGCTTTCTTGAACCACTGCAGTCAGTGTGGTGAAGGGACTCCCACAGTGCTGTTAGGGAGGGAGTTCCAGGATTTTGACCCAGCGACGATGAAGGATCAGTGATATATTTCCAAGTCAGGATGGTGTGTGACTTGGAGGTGGTGGTGTTCCCATGCGCCTTCTGCCCTTGTCCTTCTAGGTGATAGAGGTCGTGGGTTTGGGAGGTGCTCTCAAAGAAGCCTTGGCGAGTTGCTGCAGTGCATCTTGTAGCGTGTACACACTGCAGCCACGGTACGCCAGTTGTGGAGGGAGTGAATGTTTAAGGATGCCAATCAAGCCGGCTGCTTTGTACTGGATGGTGTCAAGCTTCTTGAATGTTGTTGGAGCTGCACTCATCCAGGCAAGTGGATAGTATTCCAACACACTCCTGACTTGTGCCTTGCAGATGGTGGAAAGGCTTTGGAGTGTCAAGACGTGAGTCATTCACCGCAGAATACCCAGCCTCTGACCTGCTCTTGTAGCTACAGTATTTATGTGGCTGGTCCAGTTAAGTTTCTGGTCAATGGTGACCCCCAGGATGTTGACGGTGGGGAAATCGACGATGGTAATGCTGTTGAATGTCAAGTTAGACTTTCTCTTGTCGGAGATTGCCTGGCATTTGTGTGGCACGAATGTTTCCTGCCACTTATCAGCCCAAGCCTTAATGTTGTCCAGGTCTTGCTGCATGTGGGCACAGACTGCTTCATTATCTGAGGATTGCGAATGGAACTGAATACTGCAATCATCAGCGAACATCCCCACTTCATTAATGGTTGATAAGCAGCCAATAGGACACAAACATTATAAGGCCATCCTAGATACAGTGGAACTAAAAAGGATAATTTTCTTTTTTACAAAACAAAAAAACTAGGAAAATATTGGCGTTTGATGTGGCAATGTCACTGTGTAGTGTGGGACTGGAGTCACATGTAGAACAGATGGGGTAGGGATGGCAGGTTCCCTTCTCTGAAAGATATTAGTAAACCCGTGAGGTTTTTCTAACAATCCAACAGCTTTCATTGTCATTTTCTTCCTGGTGCTTGTCCACAGATTACCATATTTATTGAATTCAATTTGATGACTTGCCATGGTGGGATTTAAACTTACAACCTGTGGGTTTTAGGCCAGTTCTGTAACTACAACACAACAATATCTGTTGTTCTTGTCAGTCTTCTGTTCTCATGAATCGTTACGTACCTCAAACATCATAAGCTGTCTTTTTACAGATGCAAACTTGTGTATTTCCAGCATTTACTTTTTTTATTTTACAAAATAAATAAATAATAAATAGCTTTAAAAAACTGTAAATAATCAAATTTGCTCCAAGTTAGCTTACTCTCTGATGGAAGTGGAACAATATTTCTCTTGTAGTGCGCAGAAACAAATAAATAGCCCAAGGTATTATTGTCCCATATCTACCATAACTAGGAGATAAAGGAAACATATGCATAGATTTTGTTGGCAAAGTTCACTTAAACCCAAGTGAATAAAATAACAGTGCAAACAAAATATATAAATAAAGAGCATTTCAGAAACAGTTAAGCATTCTCACTTAAAAACTGAGGGCAAACTATACTCAGGTTTCTACACATAACAACTTGAAACGAAGTTCAAAATATCCTTAACCTTCGGTTATTGAACTATCACCATTCCTTTTGAATAACATATACATGCGATGAAGGTTAAATTTTGAGTTGTTCGTTACCTCTTAATGTTTTTTATCAGTTTCTCCTAATCTGCTGCTTTGACTATTACGTCAGCAGGGCAGTTACAGTAACTTCATGTACCCATACTCTCTCTGGTGCTTCAATGACAACCAGCATAACCGTGATAACCTTAAAAACATGATTTTCTTTATCTTTTGTGCAACCTAAATTGCTGACTTTCAAAAATGTTGCATTATTTTATTTAATGTGCCATTATTATTTTGGATTAAGGTGCAAGATGTTGCAATTTAAAAAAATAGCTCCAATTTTAACAGGCCGAGGCGGAGCGAGTGGGAAGCTCCTATAATGTCGTCAGCGTGTGGCCCGGGTGATTTTAACGCCCAGGCCTCATGTTTGAAGGGCTGCCCCCCAATTGTGTCAGGAAACAGGCAGCCTATCCATTTTCTCTGCGCAATTTCCGGGGGACCTCCCGAGACTTCTATACATCTCTTAAAGCAAGGTTGCATTCCCTTCTGCAAGATTTCATTTGAACACTGTGGAGACAATTATCTTGGCAGTAATGAGTCGAGGTTTTCTGATGCCTCCCTGGAGGTCCTCATGGAAGAGGTCAGGGCAAGGAGGGAGGTACTGTATCCCAGCACCTGCAGGAGCATCCCCAACTATCCAGCAGGCCTGGACAGAGGTGACTGACAAAGTCAGTGTCAGCAGTTTCACCCCTCAGACCTGGCTTCAGTGCAGGAAGAGGTTCAATGACCTCACAAGAACAGCAAAGGTGTGTTCAGCTCTTTATCTCTCCATCTCTCTCAACAATCCCCCACCATCAACAGCCTGGGGGTCACCATTGACCAGAAACTTAATTGGATCAGCCACATAAATACTGTGGCTACAAGAACAGGTCAGAGGCTAGGTATTCTGCGGCGAGTGTCTCACCTCCCGACTCCCCAAAGCCTTTCCACCATCTACAAGGCACAAGTCAGTCGCCTGGATGAGCGCAGCTCCAACAACACTCAAGAAGCTCGACACCATCCAGGACAAAGCAGCTCGCTTGATTGGCACCCCATCCACCACCTTAAACATTCACTCCCTCCACCACTGGCGCACTGTGGCTGCAGTGTGTACCATCTACAAGATGCACTGCAGCAACTCGCCAAGGCTTCTTCGACAGCACCTCCCAAACCCGCAGCCTCTACCACCTGAAAGGACAAGGGCATCAGGCACATGGGAACAACATTTCTTCCAAGTTCCCCTCCAAGTCACACACCATCCTGACTTGGAAATATATCACCGTTCATACAGCGTCACTGGGTCAAAATCCTGGAACTCCCTCCCTAGTAGCACTATGGGAGTACCTTCACCACACGGACTGCAGCGGTTCAAGAAACCGGCTCACCACCACCTTCTCAAAGGCAATTAGGGATGGGCAATAAAGGCTGGGCTTGCCAGCGACGCCCACATCCCATGAATGAATAAAAATAAACACCTGACAACACTCCTTTCACCCCTTTCCCCACCACTATCAACAATTCCCTCCCCTCCATCACATACTTCAACATACAGTCATGAGGACACACTACAACACCTCTGTCATTCCAAATGCACTCACCTCTTCCTTTCCTCTCTTTACACTACATAATATCTTTCTCTTCTCACATCCCAGCACTTGCACAACCAGCAACTCCTCCCAGCACTCCTTCCGCACTTCATATTCCACATATTTGGCTTTATATTCATCACCTACCCATTCTCATTCCATCTTCCTTTTCTCCAGTTCTCAGCATGTGCACTATATGCACAAGCCCTGCAAATTTCCAATTTACCTTTTCATCAGCCACTTACTAAGTCTCACCCTTTTCTGTAGCAGGAAACAGCACAAAATGCAAGGAGAGGACCAAGACAGGGGGTGGGGGCGGGGAGGAGTGCCTAACATCTTAGCCCTCACCCAAGCTGCAAGTAGGAGAAGTCCACTTCCAGCCTGTGTAGTGTCAGCTTGCATGGCATCAGCACTCTTGAGTCTATCTGGGAGAGTGTGGCCACCTCCAGGGAGGCTGCAGCTGGGTCCTAACAAAGGGAATCAGCGTCACCAGCCTTTGCAGCTTTGGTGGAAACTCGAATGGCTGCCATGCAGGCTCCACCTTGAAAGAAATTGGTAGACCTAATATATAGGGGCTTTCAAAGAGTCACTCACCTTCAGCAGTCTACTCTCCCGAAGATCAGTGGAACTGCCCCAAGGGAGTGGTAGTGGCCTCTCTCAGGATGTCAGCATGTCTGCTCCTTCGCCACCCCCTCAACCAACACCCGTCATGGTGCCAGCAAGTAACGTGGGCCAGACTGATCTGGCAGCTGCCTAGGTGCAGCAGTCTGAAGCCAGGCCCCCAGAGGTCACCGGCCACGATATTCTCAAGGGTCTCCATATGAGCAACAGCAGCCTTCCACCAGCTTAGCTGAGGCCAGTAGGGTAGAGCCTTGTAGGAGTACCAGAGTTAGTAAATCAAAAGGCACTATGTGTTGACACCTGGGTGAGAAATGAATGTAAGGCAATTATTGTGCTGGGAATTAAATTCATCACCGTATTCACATTTAGCACTATGGTGTGGTTTTATAGTAGCTTCTGAGTCTGCATTGTCAGTATGTCATTGAGAGAGAAGCTGGCTGAATGGTTTCAATGTTCTTTAATATAGGATTAGCGGTGAAGGATGTAACAAGGACTGTTAATGCAGAGAGGCTTTGTGTAAGTTTTCAGGGCAGGGGAATGAACAGGTCACTGGAATCATTGAGCAATTAACACCTCCCTCACATTTCTTGCTGCAAGGTGCTGAGGGGCCCTCCATCTTCTGCTGCTTCCTTGCCTTCCCCCTGCTCTTCCTTATCCGTTAACGACTGCTGCTGTTGCTCTGCCTGCTCGGTCTCTCTGTGTGGTAGTGTGCAGCACACCACTATGATGTGGGAGACTTTATGGGGCCAATTGTAGGGAGCCCCATGAGCTGTCCAGGCACCTGTTCAGCAGCCCTATGGTGTGTTCAATATTCATCCTGGTTTTCTCATGGCACTGATTATACTTGTGTTGCTAAGGCATGGTGGGTTCACAGAAGGGTATCATGATGCATGTGTGTAAAGGGTATCCTTTTTCTCAGCGGCCATCCTGTCACGTTAGAAGAAGGCTTGAATACTGTTTGGGGGGGGGGGGGGGGGGGGAGGGGAGCGGATGGTTCGATGTCACAGAATAAAAGCATCATGATAGCTGCCTGGGTGCCTTGTATGAACTTGCATGATCATGTTTCTGTGATCGGAGACTAGCTGCACATTCATCGAGTGTTAGCCTTTCCTATTCAAGAATGCTGCTGGCTGGTGTTCTGGTGCCGAGTTGGCAACATGTCAATGACACCCTGGAAGCAAGGCAAGCTACAAATCCCTGAGATCGATCATACTGAGTGTTCAGGTGAATGGGGAAGGTGCTGCCCTGGATCGCCCTGGCTAACACAGCATTGGTGACCTGCTTAATGCAGCCCTGTACTGTAGACGGTAAACATGGACAAAGGCGCTGAATTCCTAAGGTGAGGTGAGAATGACTGCCCTTGACATCAAGGCAGCATTTGACCGAGTGTGGCATCAAGAAGCCCTAGTAAAACTGAAGTCAATGGCAATCAGGGGGAAAACTCTCCACTGGCTAGAGTCATACCTAGCACAAAGGAAGATGGTTGTGGTGTTTGAAGGTCAATCATCACTGCTCCAGGACATCGCTGCAGGAGTTCCTCAGGGCAGTGTCCTAAGCCCAACCATCTTCAGCTGCTTCATCAATGACCTTCCCTCCAACATAAGGTCAGAAATGGGGATGTTCGCTGATGACTGCACAGTGTTCAGTGCCATTCACAACTCCTCAGATAATGAAGCAGTCCATGCCCGCATGCAACAAGATCTGGACTATGTTCAGGCTTGGGCAGTTAAGTGGCAGGTAACATTCGCGCCACAGAAGTGCCAGGCAATGACCATCTCCACTGCCCCTTGACATTCAACGGCATTACCATCGCCGAAACCGCCACCATCAACGTCCTGGGGGGGTCACCATTGACCAGAAACTTAACTGGACCAGCCACATAAATACTGTGGCAACAATAGCAGGTCAGAGGCTGGGTATTCTGCGGTGAATGTCTCACCTCCTGACTCCCCAATGCCTTTCCACCATCTACAAGGCACAAGTAAGGAGTGTGATGGAATACTCTACACTTGCCTGGATGAGTGCAGCTTCAACAACACTCAAGAAGCTCGACACCATCCAGGACAAAGCAGCCCGCTTGATTGGCACCCCATCCACCACCTTAAACATTCACTCCCTCCACCACCGGCGTACTGTGGTTGCAGTGTGTACCATCTACAAGATGCACTGCAGCAACTCACCAAGGCTTCTTTGGCATCACCTCCCAAACCCGCAACCTCTTCCACCTAGAAGGACAAGGGCAGCAGGCTCATGGGAACACCACCATCTCCAAGTTCCCCTCCAAGTCACACACCATCCTGACTTAGAAGTATATCGCCGATCCTTCATCGTCGCTGGGTCAAAATCCTGGAACTCCCTACCTAACAGCACTGTGGGAGTACCTTCACCACACGGACTGCAGCGGTTCAAGAAGGCAGCTCACCACCACCTTCTCAAGGGCAACTTGGGATGGGCAATAAATGCTGGGCTTGCCAGCGACGCCCACATCCCATTAAAACAAATTAAAAAAATATAGGGCTCTTCACAGTACTAGTCAAACTAGAAGTGGGAAAGAATAACAAATATATATTCATTTCTAACCCAGAAATCTTATTCAGAATGATGATGAGACTGGCAGCCTCAGAAAGATACAAAGATTCATGGTGATTATTGATCAGGAGCAGGGACCCTAGCTGATATTTCCTCTCCCTAACCCAGGGACATAGAGACAAACTGCAGTCTCTCTGCTGCTTGGGTGAGGTTAGCTAACTCAGCATAGAACAGAATTGAAAAATTAATAAATTTAACAACCTATTTGAATAACTAATTTCATACTGCACAATATAATTTCATTTCCATTTTATATATGACAGCAACAGTAAAACAGCAAAACATTCATTTGTAATCAAAGCTGCTGTTTCCAAACTCTGATTACATGATCTCCATTACTGTACTGTCAAGCTTGCTCCCACTTTTGAGACACCATACAAGAACAAAATGGAACAATTTCTTACCCCTGTTATGGGTATTAAGGATTACTTTGAGAGTTTTATTCTTGAACACCTGGCCGATAATGCAGCACATTTCAAAAAGGTTCTTGAACACAGCAGGAAGCACCAATCACCATAAGCTATTGTTTAGGAACGTGGAAAAGAGAAGTGCTAACTGTTTCTATGCCAATCCAGATACAATTTAGATTACGAACATACGAATTAGGAGCAGGAGTAGGCCACTCGGCCCTTCGAGCCTGCTCCGCCATTCAGTAAGATCATGGCTGATCCAATTACTCCACATTCCCGCCTACCCCCGATAACTTTTCACCCCCTTGCTTACCAAGAATCTATCTACCTCTGCCTTAAAAATATTCAGACTCTGCTTCCACCGCCCTCTGAGGAAGAGAGTTCCAAAGACTCATGACCTTCTGTGAGAAAAAATTTCTCCTCATCTCTGTCTTAAATGGGCGACCCCTTATTTTTAAACAGTGACCCCTAGTTCTAGATTCTCCCACAAGAGGAAACATCCTCTCCACATCCACCCTGTCCAGACCCCTCAGGATCTTAGAACTTTAACTAAGAACCCAATATTGCCACCATCAGAGCTGAAGTTACATATACATTATATAAATATATATTATATACATTGATCCTGATGATCAAATTAATCCTTTAATTTGTTATACCTATTCGACAACTCTTTGTCACTTCTGTTTCACCTGCTTCTATCTGCTAACCCAATTGATTTAATTTTTAGTTCAGTTTCTGCTCTTTTTCCTTCCTTCATAAACGTATTACAGGTTTAAGCCTAGAATATGCTGTTGGTGCACAATTCATGTTTCTGGCAGCATTTCACTCTTGTTTTCAGTCTGTGGACAAAACTGTGGGATTTATTAGCCACACAGGGTCAACTAATGAGAAAGAAGCAGTAAATCAGCTATGAGCTGCAATTAGGAGCCAGTTAAACAGCTGAAATTGAACCAGAAAGGCAACCCCATCTGATTACTCACCAAATTGCTGTAGACGAGGGTATCAGTGACTAAGGTAAGCCAATCTGATTGACTAAGAACTGCAAGCCCTTCAGCAAAGTATTCAAGGAGTAAAAGACTTAAAAAGGTACTGATGACCACCTCCCCCTCCCTCCCCAAAGCACCAGGCATGGGAGGAGGTATCTCAAATCAGTCAAAACCACTAAACCCAGTCCCAGTTGTGGCTAAATCACATGATGGGTCCTGACAATGAATAGTCCAGGGTGATCAAGGACATTAGAATCCCAGTAGGCTGTCCATGAAATCCTGCAGCTTATCTGAAACCAATGTTGCTGTTTATGATTCTGCGCTGTTGGTTGTACAAAAAGAAAAGAAAGACTTGCATTTATATAGCGCCTTTCACAACCTCAACATCCCAAAGCGCTTTACAGCCGATTAAGTATTTTTGAAGTGTAGTCACTGTTGTAATGTAGGAAATGCGGCAGCCAATATGCACACAGCAAGCTCCCAAAAACAGAAATGTGATAATGACCAGATAATTATGTTTTAGTGATGTTGGTTGAGGGATAAATATTGGCCATGACACTTGGGGAGAACTGCGCTGCTCTTCTGCAAATAGTGCTGTGCGATCTTGTACGTGCACCCGAGAGGGCAGACGTTTAAAGTTTCATCCAAAAGACGTCACCTCCAACATTGCAGCACTCTCTCAGTACTGCACTGGAGTGTCAGCCTAGATAATTTGTGCTCAAATCTCTGGAGTGGGACTTGAAACCACAACCTTCTGATGCAGAGGCAAGAGTGCTGCTCACTGAGCCATGGCTGACACATTATTTGCCACATCAGTGAGAAAAAAATTCTCTTTTTAGGTCATATAGGGCACAGGAGCCTGAATGTTAAGGTGGGTGTAGTTGATGACTCTTTCGGCCCTGGAAAAACCAGCAATTCTGCAGAATAGCGTTTTCTTCTCACTTAATTGCTGTTGGTCAAGTAGGGTTGCCAGCCCTCCCGGATTGTCCAGCATTTCCGGAATTGACAATTAATTTTCTGGGCGTTGCTGTTGGCAACATGGGACAAAACGCAGAAGTAGAGTTTGTGGTTTGTACATGTGCGACTTCTTGCGCGACAGCTTCAAGTTCTGCCGCCAAACATTTCCTGACCTCAATGTCATGAAGGAGAACTCATGAAAGTTCATGGGCAGCGTGAGCGGGGTTGCCAAATTTGAATCAAGTCCAAAACCAGACAAAAGGCGAGATGGACTCACAAAATATGTTAAGCCACAAATAAAGGACTGGTTTAAATACATTTTAAAACAGAACTAACTTCAAACTATATTGTTTAACAAAGATGTATTGTACAAATAGAATACAATAAGCACATGCCTAACCACTGGACCATACTATTTTATTTTCCATTTAAAGTACTTGATAAAACTAGGAATCTTCAAATATTTGTTTAGCTTAAAGAAGCTTCATTTGGGAAAAAAATCATAACACCGTTGTATGTCAATAACTGTACAAATATCAACATGTACAAAAATGAATCAAAGTGCATAGAAGATAAAACTGGACAATTTATGATTTTTTTGCTAAATGAACTGTTATAAAATCTAGTACATAACTCATATTTTCTAAATTTAGGAAAATTACTTGGACTGATTCAACTTCTAAGTTTTCCAAAAGAGCAAGCCTAAAAATGTGGGTGAACCTTACAAATCTTGGCTTTGTAATAGATGATGTTTTAAAAAAAAACATGAAAGTCTACTTTTACACAAAATAAGTATCCTTTAACTATTCTTGTATTTTTTCTAAAAATACTGTTATGCGTAAGCAGACACTCAACTACAGGGGACCCAACCATTATAAGGTAAATGCAAAAACATTTCCAATCTGAGAGGAAATGTCATGTGATCAAATGTATTCAAAAACCAAAATATATACAGATCTCAATGCTTATCAACCTAGATTAAACCACCCCAACAATCCTTATAAAATGTAAACATTTTCTTTGTAAATTTATGAATTACAGAACTACAATATGTATGGAGAAAAGACACAAGCAAAAACACAACTAAAGACAAGGTCAACACCACACTACATATAGGATAGTAATATTGTGAAAATTATAAAACGTAAAAGTACAAATTTGTAACAGACATCCAAAACAAGATTCAGCAAATCAACAGTAATAACAGAGTCATAGAAAGCAGACAAGATGTATTATGGTGAGTGTCTGAACAAGGACTAAAGCCAAGGAAAACCAAGTTAGTAGAAAATAAATTAGCTCAAGAGAAGCAGCTATACCTCCCAGAGGTAAAATCTTTAGCTGGGGCAGGTCATAGTTCATCTTAGCACAGATCACCACCATTATGGTAGCCATTGATATTTAGCCATAAATCTGATTAACAAAGTGGCAGAATCCCACCATCAAATATAGGCTGCATGCATCATTAAAAGTTATCTAGGTAATGGTATACAGAAGCCAACCAAACACACTCTTGAAAAGCAATAATCAGCATATGGAGACCTCAAATCCCCCCCCCATTCCTACCTACCAGTCCTACTTTCTCAAAATTACCCAGAAATTACAGTGTCAGCTGTGGCTCAGTTGGTAGCACTCTATCCTTCTGAGTCAGAAGGTTGTGGGTTAAAGTCCCACCTCAGAGATTCGAGCACAAAAATCTAGGCTGACACTCCAGTGCAGTGCTGAGGGAGCGCTGCACTGTCGGGAGGTGCTGTCTTTCGGATGAGATGTTAAACCGAGGCCCCGTCTGCTCTCTCAGGTGGACGTAAAAGATCCCATGGCACTATTTCGAAGAGCAGGGGAGTTATCCCCGGTGTCCTGGCCAATATTTATCCCTCAATCAACATAACAAAAACAGATTATCTGGTCATCATCACATTGCTGTTTGTGGGAGCTTGCTGTGTGCAAATTGGATGCCGTGTTTCCTACATTACAACAGTGACTACACTTCGTAAAGCATCCGGTGGTCGTGAAAGGTGCTATATAAATGCAAGTCTTTCTTTTTAGAAATGTCTTTCAAAAAGAGCCAACGGGCGAGTGCACGGCCACCATTAAGTATTAGATGCTGTACCAGGGAGATTAGAGCTCTGCACCCAGTGGTCGGAAAAAGCCCACTGAATTCTGTAGAAACCAGTTCCTCATCCAGTTTAATAATGAAGTGTTAGAACTTGGAGAAAAAATTAAATTCACACACACTCCACCGTAACTGGCCGTCCTTCTTAAGAATGTTATGTTCTTAAATTCTTGAAATTATTTATCTAGAATGAGATTAATTGTCTTCCTTGTCCCAGTTCCAAGACCACAATTAAGCAATAAAATTCTTAGGAACTGTGGCGCTCCACAGGCAGCAATTTTAGTGCCAAATTCAACTGACAGAGGTAAGACGTCAGAACAAAGTGGAGCACAAACACCGGCTTGAACCAGCTGAGCCGATGGCCTGTTTTGTGCTATACATTCTATGTAATTTGATGATTTTTGTTTCGAACGTCTGACGAAGGGTCATCGACCTGAAACGTTAACTCTGTTTCTCTCTCTTCGGATGCTGCCTGACCTGCTGAGTATTTCCAGCATTTTCTGTTTTTATTTCCGATTTCCAGCACTCGCAGTATTTTGCTTTTGTGCCAGGGAACTTGGATTCAGGTTGGTTTGAGGACCTCCACGTGTGCACAGGGGTATTGCTGGAGTTTAACCAGCTAAAACTGTGCAGCTTACAAGGGTTGCTTCCAGCTGTTTGTCCAACTAGGACCACCCTACCACTGGGCATTGGTTTTCAGGATTATCTGAAGCTGAGTGGGAAGAATCTCAGCCCCAAATAACAGGACTAACATTCCACGTTCCAAAAGTGAGCCAGGTTGGCCGGCCAAACATCAACAGTTCCCCAGAGTACTGGAGACCTGCTTAATTCAGGGGATCGGCTTGGTTCAGAGCTTGCATCAGCAAGTGTGTCATCTTGGAGTCACATCATCACCAAAAGAGACCCTGTTTAACTGTTTAAAAAAAAACATATCAACTGATTCTGGACAATGCTACAGGGAATTTTTCTGGCGTATATCAAAAATGTTGCGTATTGTGTGCATTCCTGCCCACTTTACCACCTTACCTCCTGTGTTATGATTTTTTGTAACACTATGCTCTTCACACCACAGTGTTCACATTTCTTTGCTATGCTTTGAAACATTTAATTTAAGCATATTTTACAGTTTTTTGGGGGGATAATGCCAACTTCTGAGTGGTCTAATCTCATTGCGTGACCAAGTCCCTAACCCTGTCTCATATTTCAGTTTATTTTTTTCCCCCACCATGTTTGCTGTTGAATTAGTTTATTTTCTTCATGCCCCCCCCCCCCACTATTAGAAATGCTTGGGCCACAAGCCTCCTTTGTCATTGCCATTGCTGCCCAAGAATCCTGTTTCCAAGTTTTTTTCATTCATTTGTTCAGTTAATTTCTCTCCCTAATGCTATTGAATTTTTTTTTCTTTATCGCCATACAAGAATCCAGCTTTGCTATCAGAGTTTATTTCATTCACTTCTTCCACTGTTTGCTCAGTTCATTTCTCTCCCTATTGCTGCCCAGGAAGCCTGGTTCCCACTGTATTTCAGCTATATGCTCCCCTGTTCAATTTGTCTCTCTCACTTACTCCCCACTACCAATTGTCCCATTCATCCTATTGAATTTATTTCTCAAGAGTTTATATTCTTTATTTTCCGAGTTGGCAGTTGAGTTAATTGATGTTCCCCAGTTTATTAATTTTGTTCCTCTCTCTGTCTTCACTGCCTGAGAAGCCCGCATCACAAGCCTTCTGCTTGGCCACTTGCATTTCATTTTCACTATTTAATTACTTTTTATGAATTTGTTTCATTCCTTTGTTCCCCTTTTATTTCATTTGTTCTTCTTCCCTTTTGCTCACTGCCTGTTACACTATTGAATTGCTTTTCCGCATTTAATTCATTTTCCCTCTCATTTCCCCTTGCCTATTGCCCCCTTTTCCCACTATTAAACTATTTAGCAATTTGACAATTGTATTTACTGCATCTATCCACAGTCCAAGAAGGCCATGTCTGTAATATTTGGTTGCGTTTATATAGCCTGCTATTGGATTACTTTTTTTGAGTTAATTTCATTTGTTTCTTTCCCAATTTCTTTACTTTGGTTTTTGCCCCATTCCCCCAACTTCATATTGCCCCATTCCTGTTATTTACTTAATTTGCTGAATATGCTGCAGCAAAGCTGTGAAGGGATTTGAAAATTGCTTTAAATTCAGTGTGTTGCAGGATTGGGAGTTAGTGTGTGTGTCAGAGAGCTAGGAGTAAGGGGTAGGACAGGGTGCACACAGCTGCTATTTGAATGAGTTGGGAGTTTATGGAGGGTGCACTGTGGTACTTCTTCCCCATAGTTTTATACAGGCTGTTTTTCTGTCTGCTGGTACCGTTATCATGTACGTAACCCATTCTTTCTGAGAGAGCAGACGAGTGAGCTCTATGTAGCCCACTTCCATTGCTGGGAGGTTGGAGGATGTTGACTGCGTTGCTGCTCTTTGGGTTACAGGGCAATTAAAATTGGGCTAAGCGTGTTGGAATCAGCATATGAAATAACCCGAGAAAGGGGTTGGCTGCTTCCTTCCGAGGCACACAGGGAATTTTGCCTCGATATCAAGACAACTGAAAACACTGTTGAGGGCATAAGGAGCATGGGCTAACCTAGGATAATGATCTGAAACACAGAGCCAAAACTATCTAGAGAAGGGTAAAAGAAATCTAAAAATGTAATAGCGAACCCTTTTTTCAGATTATCTCTTATCCCTTACTTTCGCAGAATCCTCCCTGTGTACATTAATAATAAAGGCCATTTAAGGTTTTCATAGAATAATGAAGAGTCATAAAATTTAATCCTGCAAAGCATTGGTAAAAATTACAGAGTACCATGTAATAAAAATGTAGTTTGACTCACTTAGTCGCTGTAAATCAATAGCCCCAATAATACATTGTGGTTTGAATGGCATTACATTGCTATTGTTCTAAAACAGTATACCCGCCAACTCAGCATGAGCAATCCCAGGGGAGATTACAATTTAATTACTGTATAAAAGTTGCAAATTGCGCATAACGGTTGGTTACATCTCAGGTATCATAAATTAGCATCATGCTTTGGCATAATACATTGTATGCAAATATCTTGAAAACCCAACTGGTTCATTAATGCCCTTCAGGGAAGGGAACCTGCCAACCCTACCTGGTCTGGCATACATGTAATGCCAGTCCCACACTATGTGGTTGACTTTTAATGCTCACAGGGATGTTCAATAAATCCTGGATTATCAGCATCACCCACATCCCAGCAACAAAAAATCCTGTTAGAAATGCATCAATTCAGCTTCAAGCGCTAATGACCTAAGTAGGGCGCTACCAGCAGGTGCTATGCAATCGGGAATGATCCTTCATATTGGCCCCTTCTAGCTCTTAAAGGGGAGGTTGCATCGTTGTGCAGATCCTCATTATCAGCATTGCTGGCTGTGAAGGCGACCTGCTAACAACTCAAACCCCTGATCGTGATGGCTGATCACACTCCCAGGGAGAGAGCTCATCGTTTCACGGATGAGGCATTGGTCACGGTAGTGAAGTGATCACGGATGAGGCATTGGAGGCATTGGTCACGGTAGTGAAGCGAAGCAGACCAGTGCTGTTCCCAGACACTAGAAGGAGGCCATTGCCCAGGTCTTCAGGGCAATGTGGAGGGAAGTGCCCAGGAGGTCTCGGCCAGTAGTGTGGTCGTACACTCCGAGATGATAGGTGCAATGGCAAGGGTGCCCGAGAGCCTCTCGGCAATGGTAAGGAGCGTGGAGGAGTCCGCCTCCAACATTGCACAGAGCTCTGCGCACACCATGGAGCCCATCATTTCCACTCTGCAGAGGATGGTGGACTCCCAGAGAGACCATGCGGATCCAGACACGTGTCCTGGGTGATGTCGCAGCTTCTATTGCAGCACAGGCGGAAGCCACGCAATGTCTTAGTGCTGTACTGCAGACAATGGTTGGTGGCATCGAATCTCAGACTGCTCTCATGCAGTCTCAGCTTGATGTTGAGGTGCTGCCCCGGGGGAGTGGCAGTGGGTCAGTGGAGCAGGAACCTGCTGTCCTCTCTCAGGATGACAGCATTCCTGATCCCACCACTGCCACTCCTCCATTGCCCTTGTTGCTGCCTGTCATCCAGCCAGCCCAGACTGCCGCCGCCCATCTTGAGGTGGCGCAGTGTACAGCCGGGCCTTCCAAGCCCAGAGCTGGTTGAGGCCGTCCTGCAAGGCCATCTGTAGTCTCTGGCACCGACAATCAGCAGCCTTCCACCAGCCCTGCTGCAGCCACTGGGGAGACACTATGTAGGAGCAGTAGATATAGGAAAGGCACTGTAAAGAGGGGAAGTAAGGATTTGCACAGGATGATTAGTTAATATTGTTGTTATGTGTATATATGTGGTTCCTGAATTTGGAGAAATTTATTATTGGAATGTTGCAGATTTGGGGCTGTGTCTAATTTCAGTTTTGGGGGTGTGGTTTGGAATGAGAAATTGATGGAATGATGGGACGTGCTGAGCAACCGGGAAGTGGTCTCGAATTCATTGGAACCGAAGTCTGATGAGGCGGTCATGGACCGCCCTTCCACAAGGCTGATTGTGTGGCGGCCTCCTCCATCGCTGCTGCTCGTGCTCCTGTTCCTCCTCCTCCTCCTCTCCCTCGTCTCCCTCTACCTCCTCCTAAGGTGGTGCGGCTATGCCTGGTGGCAATGGCTGCGCCCTCATGATGGCCAAGTTGTGCAGAATGCAGCAGACAATGATGAAAAGGGACACCCGCTCAGCTGAGTACTGGAGGGCTCCTCCCGAGTGGTCAAGGCAGCGGAACTGTTGCTTGAGCACTCCGATGGGCTGCTCAATGATGTTCCTGGTGGCAGCATGGCTCTCATTATATGAGTGCTGGGCACGAGTGTTGGGATTGCGGAGGGGAGTCATGAGCCAGGTGGAGAGCGGATAGCCCTTGTCTCCCAGCAACCAGCCGCGAGCTTGATGTGGTGGCTGGAACAGAGCTGGCACATCGGTCTGGCGCAGGATGAACTCATCGTGGCTGTTGCCAGGATAGTGGGCATTGACAGTGAGGATTCGCTGTGTGTGGTTGCACACCAACTGCACATTAAGTGAGTGGTAGCCTTTGCGGTTATGGAATACCTCTGGATTGTGATGCGGTGCCCGCAAAGCAACATGGGTGCAGTCAATGGCATCCTGCATCATGGGGAAGCCCGCTATCCTGGCAGAGCCACATGCACGCTCGTCCTGCTTCTCTCTGGTCATGGGGAAGGAAATGTAGTCCCTTCTCCTTCTGTAGAGAGCATCTGTGACCTCACAGATGCAGCAATGGACGGCGAACTGCGATATGTTAGATGTGTCTCCTATTGCACACTGGAAGGATCCGCTGGTATAGAAATTGAGGGCGACGGTGACCTTGACTGCCACTGAGAGAGCCGTGGTCCTGATGAGAGGCTCAAGGTCTGGCTGCAGGAGGTGGCAGAGCTCTGTGACCACCTCCTTGGTGAAGTGGAGCCTTCTAAGACACTGCTCCTCAGTGAGATTGATGTAGGAGAAATGCTGCCGGAATACCCTGGGAGGGTAAGGCCTCCTGTTGAGAGCCCTGTTGGCCCTTCTCCCTCTAGCCACATTTTGCAATCTTTCTCTCTGCCTCCGCTGCCTCCGACGTTGACGCTGGAGGGTGAGGTCCAGTGCCAGTACAGCCCCCATTAAAGTATGGAAATGTTGCACTTTAAAATCTCACCTAAACTAAAGTGAATAATTTTTCTGAGGCAGAAGACTCCTTCAAGTGAAAAACGCTGAAATCGCTCAAAATGCCTGTTTGCCTATGTCAAACTGACAAGGCAGCATTCTTTGCCGAATAAAAATAAACCGGATGTTGACGCCTTTATGTAGCGCTCCTCCGACTGCAAACTGCCTCCTCTACCTGTCGTTGCTAATGGCAGGCGCTCAGGCAGGGGGCGAGAGTGAATTTCTGAGCCGGGGTGCTACTGGGGCGCGGTGCAGCCGGATGACGTCACGATCTCCGGCTGCAGGAGGGCGTGGCGCTAGTGGTTACCGCCGCCGCAAACTTCCACTTCAATTTCATGGGTGTCGGTACTATCGCCGTGCCCGGTTGCGAAGCCGGTAGCACCCCGCTAGCACCCCCTGGAGGGGCTAATGGGAGCGCTAAGGTACCAAATTTCTCCCCAACGGTTTTGCTAAACTGTCTAAAAACTGTACATACCACAGATGGGATCCAACTTTGAAAAAATATACTTCTGGGTTGCATCAATCACTGACTGAGGAAAAGTACAGCCTCTACTCAGCATCTCACGGATAGCAAACCCTGAATCTGGAACTCACCAAGTGAAAAAGTAGCAGAGGATGAGGCTGATCTTACCATTCCATAACACATCATGCCCTAACATTATAGCATTCCCAGCCTGTAATGAATCAGCTTTAAACTGAGTAAACAAAGTCAACTTCGCTAGAACCTTTAACAGTTCTATCTTTGCCATTCCTAATGTGGAGGTTACCAAACTCCACTCGCGCATCTTTTCAGGAACAGAACCAGCTTCCCAATCAAATGGTTGCTGGGTCATGTTTCTGTGATGCCTGCATCAAATCATCCACCACACCTGCAATGGGTTTAGTTCAGCCCACAAGCAACAAAAATAGGCAAGCTGAAACTGCCATCTGAGGTTGGAGTGGGGAGCAGGAGGAAGTGGAAGGCACAGTGGGTGAGTTACTATTTTAAAAAAGAAAAAAAAAACTGGACAAGCTTCTTTATTAGAAAAATTCAGTATTCCCCTGAGGCACATACCCTTCACTATGAATTTTTCAGAGGTTGGCCTATTTAAATTATAAATCTGCTTCATTAAAATCATTTTTGCTTTAAATTCGACAAATTAGAAGTAACTTTATTAAATTACCACAGTAGTGACCCAGATAGTTTGCACATCATACTTTACCTTGAAAATTTGCCAAAGAGTCCTCGTTCTGAAAAATGCTTTGTTTCACTGCTTACAAGCCGATTTTCTACTTTCCAACTTCTTGTATCTTTCTATAAACTTCTGAAGGCTCCAAAGACTGTCTATCTCATAAATAGGCAGACACATACCAGTAACTAGGCAACAGTTCTTTGCTTGCTTTCCATCTTCTACCCAGCTCTGAATTTTAAAATCTATTCAAGATTGGCATTTTGCAGATCACTTTTGTTGTAGTTAAAGCATTGCAGCAGAAACCTTCACATTGGTGGGGGGGTGGGGTTACCTCCAACTCTTTGATAACCTTCTTAATTAATAGCTGTATCTAGATCCCAAGGTCCTTGACGCAACAAGACAGCGAATGAGTGCCACTCAGTTATGCCCTCTCTCCCATTTGCTGTTTGTGGAAAAAAAGACCATCAAGGCTAAGGTATAAACAATCATTCAGTAGATAAAGTGCTTCTTGATGTCAATAAAACCCAGCCAAGAAAGAATCTGCAAACATTGTTACTATGAGGCCATTGATTATCGACTAAAATAGCTGCTAATGTTAAACTACAACCAGCCCCCCACCTAAACAAAAATCATCAAATCACATATTACATAGAATGTATAGCATAGAATGTATAGCATAGAACAGGCCATCGGCTCAACTGGTTCAAGCCGGTGTTTATGCTCCACTTGAGCCTCCTCCCACCCACTGAATAAATGAGCACCCAAAGGCAGTCCAACAGACCCAGCTCACAGCTGCCTTTCACTCGGAAGATTGGCACCATGCCATGTCTTGCTCCAATGACTGCATTATGATGCAGATTTTAAGAATCCTGTTTGAATTTACCCATTGTAACACAATTAAATAAGCTTTTAGCTTTCCTTTCTGTTCTTACCAAATTTGAAAGGTTTGGCCCAGTTAGTCAAATCTTTTTGTAACCTCAACTGCCCTTATGTTGTGAAGGAGGAGTGTTGGGGAATCAGCAGCCATTTCACCTTCCAAAAACGACCGCAGAGTGTATGAGAGAGGTATAAGGCACAATGTGCTTGAAAACAAATGCTTCTATGTAATAAAGCATAGAGTTGCAATAAATTCACTTTCCAGTCCTCTCTTCTATCAATCACTGTTCTACTGGAAGGAACAGGTTTGTTGTACTGCACTGGTAAAGATTAACAGTACAAAAATAAGCATAATATGCTCACTCTCCTCGGCTCCAACCTTTTGAAATATTGCAGTTTGAGTGCTGGTGTTTTCATCTTCCATCAAATTCTAAGCACTAAATTACAGGCCTTAAAAGGACTTTGAATAGTTTTCTTTAACCATAATACAGATATTGCTGTAAAAATTTCCAAAGTTAGACATAGTATTCATCTTAATTACCTGCTGGAAAAACCTTCTCTTTTCCCTCTCCGCATTAATTACAGGCAAGTGTATCTTAGACTAGAGCAGCTATAGCAACCATTAATATTTAAAACTATATATATATATATTTAAAACTAATATATATATATATATATATATATGGAAGCATGGTGGGGGATGGAGGTGTAGAGGGATTGGACATCCATAGTGAAAAGGAGATGGTTGGGGCCAGGAAACTGGAAACTGTTAAAGTGGCGGAGAGCGTTGGAAGAGTCGCGGATGTAGGTGGGAAAAGACTGAACAAGGGGAGAAAAAATAGAACCGAGATAGGAAGAAATCAGTTCAGTGGGGCAAGAACCAGCTGAAACGATGGGTCTACCAGGGCAGTCCTGTTTGTGGATCTTGGGAAGGAGGTAGAAGCTGGCTGTGCTGGGTTGGGGAACTATGGAATGAGAGAAAAAGGAAGCATGGAATGAGAGAAAACATTCAACCCATAAATACAAAAGCAAAATACTGCGGATGCTGGAAATCTGAAATAAAAACAGAAAATGCTGGAAATACTCAGCAGGTCAGGCAGCATCTATGGGGAGAAAAACAGAGTTAACGTTTCAGGTCGATGACCCTTCGTCAGACGTTCGAAACAAAAATCATCAAACGGCACCTTCCCGTGCAAGCGCAGGAGATGCAACACCTGCCCTTTTACCTCCTCCCTTCCCACTGTCCAGGGCCCCAAACACTCCTTCCAGGTGAAACAGCGATTCACTTGTACTTCTTGGAAGTATAGTGAACAGTGAGGAAGTGAGTGATAGACTTCAGGAAGACATCGACAGGCTGGTGAAATGGGCGGACACGTTAGGGATGAAATTTAATGCAGAAAAGTATGAAGTGGTACATTTTGGTAGAAAGAATGTGGAGAGGACATATAAACTAAATGGTACAATCCTGAAGGGGGTGCACAAACAGAGAGACCTGGGGGTATGTGTGCACAAATTGTTGAAGATGGCAGGACAGGTTGAGAAAGCAGTTAAAAAGGCTTCATAAATAGAGGTATAGAGTACAAAAGTGTAGAAATTATGATGAACCTGTATAAAACAGTGGTTCGGCCCCAACTGGAGTACTGTGTCCAATTCTGGGCACTACACTTTAGAGGAAGGATGTGAAGGCCTTAGAGAAGGTGCAGAAAAGATTTATGAGAATGATTCCAGGAATGAGGGACTTCAGTTATGTTGATAGACTGGAGAAGCTGGGGTTGTTCTCCTTGGAGCAGAGAAGATGAAGAGAGATTTGATAGAGGTGTTCAAAATCATGAGGGGTCTGGACAGAGTAGATAGAGAGAAACTGTTCCCATTGGCAGAAAGTTCGAGAACCAGAGGACACAGATTTAAGGTGAATGGCAAAAGAACCAAAGGCGATGTAACAAAGAACTTTTTTACGCAGCGAGTGGTTAAGATCTGGAATGCACTTCCTGAAAGGGGGGTGGAGGCAGACTCAATCTTATCTTTCAAAAAGGGAGTTGGATAAGTATCCGAAGGAAAAAAATTTGCAGGGCTACGGGGGAACGGCGGGAGAGTGGGACTAGCTGAGAGTCGGTGTGGGCTCGACGGGCCGAATGGCCTTCTTCCGCGCTGTAACCATTCTATGATTCTTGCAATTTAGTAAAATGCATTCGCTGCTCACGATGCGGTCTCCTCTACATTGGGTGACCGCTTTGCGGAACACCTCCGTTAAGTCTGCAAGCGTGACCCCGAGCTTCCGGTCGCCTGTCATTTTAATTCTCCACTCCACTTCCACTCTGACCTCTCCGTCCTCGGCCTCTTACACTGTTCCAATGAAGCTCGAGGAACAGCACCTCATCTTTCGATTAGGCATTTTACAGCCTTCTGGACTCAACATCGAGTTCAACAATTTCAGACCATAACCTCTGCCCCTATTTTTTTTTTCTCTTTTCACATGGCAGCTGTTGATGATTCTGCCATTCCCATTTACACCTCATCTAGACTCATCTTTTGCTTCTTAACTTGTCCCATTACTATCTCCTTTTGCCTTGCACCATCATCCCTTTCGTCTTTTAATCTCTCCTGCCTTCCATCCTATCACAGACCTTTCCTTTTGTTCTTTCCTCCCCTACCCCTGCACTTGCTTAAAAATCTGTTGCATCTCTAACTTTTTCCAGTTCTGACGAAGGGTCAGCGGCCTGAAACGTTAACTCTGTTTCTCTCTCCACAGATGCTGCCTGACCTGCTGAGTATTTCCAGCATTTTCTGTTTTTAATTCAACCCATAAAGTCTGCTTCTTGCACAGAACCTGTTATGGACTCTACCCATTTAATTTCCTAAGGAAAGTTTTCCATAAATACACCCTGATCCCCAAAAGGTAAATTAGCAACACTCCAGCATACTGATTAAACTCCATTATTCAATCCTCACCCTCCACAAATAATACCCGTACCCTCCCACTTCACCAATCCCAGCACACAGGAGCCAGCATGTCCCATGGAATATTTGATCAATTCAGTTTATAATAAACACCACCAACCAACCTCCAATGCCATTCCCAAACAGATATTTATCCAGTTCCTTTTTCAAGTAATTAATTGATACAGCATCAACTGCTTTTGCTGAAAATCTGTTTTATATCTAGAATGCTGCAGGAAAAAAAACAATACTTCAAATCTCACTTCAGGCTCACTAATTTTGTACTTGTACCGACTGATTCTGTGCTCAGGAGGAGGAAGTCAAAAATAGAGATAATGGTGCGGGTTCAGGAAAGCCATTGCTGGAAATACTCTGACTATGATTAGGTAACTAAGTGAGGGCAGTGCCACGCACCTGGACAATGGAGTAGAACCATTGGAGGAGAATGGTGCAGTCGTCTGTCAAAGGCTGCAGAGAGGACGAGGAGGGATAGTGCACCATAGTCACGGTCACAGAAAGTTATTTGCGACTTAGATTTGGGTCATTTCAGTGCTGTGGCAGGGGCAGAAACCTGGTTGGAGAGATTCAAAGTTGGAATTGTGGGAAAGATGGACGCAGATTTGGGAGGAGACAACATGTACAAGGGCGTTGGGAGAGGAAAAGGAGGTTGGCGACAGGTTGGTAGTTTGCAAGGGCGGCGGGGTCAATGGTGGGTTTTTTGAGAGTGGGGTGATGACAGAAGGCTGAGCGCCTGAGGGGAGGAAACCATTTACGACAGCTAATAAAATACCTTAAAACAATTACCAGGACTTTGTGAAATTAAATACTTGTGCTAAATTCAAAAAGGAGCTGCCAATCAAATATATATTTGAACAAATCATGTAGAGTATTTGTATTCGGATTGAGTTGCTAGGCCCCTCCCTCACAGGCTGCTTTTTGTTTCAGAGAGAAACTAACGTATTGGCCTAGATTTTCCTGCAATGGCAAGATGGCCGATGGAAACCACAATCTTTGCTGTCTTGCATGCCAATCTTGCCATTGATAAATTACTCCATATTTTCCTGCCTTTCTAGTTAGAATTTGAACATCGCAGTGAATCAGAAGCGGCGCAGCCACTGTTCATTGTACTTTCCGTCACTCCATAGATGAGTCACATTTTCAAATTCTGATAGACCAAAAGAAACATTTTGAAAAAAAGTCACTAAATCGGAGCTGTTTTCAATTTTTTTTTTTTTAAAAACACTAATACTACGAAATAAATTTAACTCGGATAACCACAGCTATTAGTAAAAGCTTGATCTTTTTGCTGACATATTTGTATAGTTGTAAGGAGTCGTCGCTAGCGCTGCTGTACAGTCAGTTAATTTATTTATTTTGTTACTGTGGCTGCGATATTCAGGCTATCACTTTCTTGCTGCCTGTCACCTTTGAAGGATTAATGCAAGTGGCTGATATGGAACAAAAATCTCCACCAGATGCTGCAAACTGTTGGCCACTGAAACAGTGATTCAGAGAATCTTTTAGATGGGTCCCTGGTGCCTTTCCGTGCTCGCACTCTTTTCCCAGGGCTTCTTAGAGTTAGAATTTCCCTAACGTTTGTTTTGCTTGGACTGCACACTGTTCTAATTGGTCAAATCTTGCCCAACTTTAAAAAAAAATGGCAGTGGATTTGATGCAAAAATTTTCTTTTACTTTGTACATTTCCGTAATCAACACTGCATGTCAATCTCTCTGACCAGAATCAACACTGCATGTCGATCTCTCTGACCAGAATCTTTACTGTGGGACTTATCAATTGAAAATGTGCTGCATTGCTTTATTGTGTTGTTTAAATGTTCAAATGTTATACATGTCTTAATAATAAGTAAGTTTTTTTATGTTGCCTCTGTCCATTTCCACCACTCCTCCCTTGTTCTTTGACCCTCACATTTAATTTAAGGCCCTTTTATAGATGCCAACAGTTGCTGGCAATGAAAATCAAACTGCAGTTTGATTTTAAAATGACAATTTAAATGGTAATTCGATGCACTCTGAATTAATCAAACATTCATCAATTTGAGCGATCAAGTTATTGCAATGGGACAAACACATCCAAAGACATATCAGCCCCGATATTTATGGGGAGGCGGTTAAATATTGGACACAAATGCTTCACCTTTGTCACAGTTACCTCAGAGTTCAAAAATTCACACTTCACTATGATTTCATGTCTGTATAGAAAAAAAAATACAGTTGTTTTCAAGTGTTCACCTGCAGTCCTAATAGTTTTCGTTGGATTTACTGCTCTCTGGGCTTTTCTACTGCTAAACCTCGGGGGCTGGGGAAGAGGGGTTGGGGGGAGAGAAGAGGAGGTACAAAACAGTAGGTCCTGGCAAACTCTGAATGGCCAGTCTTGCTACAAGTCAAAAAGTTCCTGGGTCAGATGAAATTTAATGCAGAGAAATGTGAGAGGATATGTTTGGGAGAAAGAATAAGGACAAGAAATATATTCTAAATGGTGAAGCTTCAAAAGGGATAGAGAAGCAGACAGACTTAGGGCGTTCAGGTATATAAATCTTTAAAAGTGGGAGGAGAAGTTGTTAAAGCTGTTAAAGAAAAGCATATAGGATCCTAATTTTTATAAAAGCAGAGAAGTATTGCTCAACTATACAAGTCATTGGTTAGGCCATAATTAGATTATTGTGTCCAGTTTTGGCTGCCTGACTTTAGAAAGGATGTCAAGACCATGGGCCGGAATTTTGCCAGCGCTCAGAGGGCGGGTTCGGTGGCGGGTCCGCTGTCAATCAAAAAGATCGACAGCGGGTCGGTATCCCGCTGTCAACCCGCCTCCGTGTCAATCATCCCTGAACAGACCCGACATCAAGCGGCGGGTCAGCCAATTCAGATACTTAAAAGCTTATTAAAAAGGTACTTAAGCAGCATTTTACCATGTACTTACCATTTTACCAGCTTTTTCCATGAGGTTCCCAGCGCGCGGGGATCACGTCAGGTAAGTATGTTGGGTTCTCAATGACTCTCCATTCCTCTGAATAGTTGACAGCTGCAAAAGTGGTGTAAAAGCTACCATTTCATAGCTGTTCACTTTCCAATGTTAGAAGCTGGAGCCTTCAGGATTTGGAACACTTTTGAGCTTTATGCAGTTTGGAAGTGTTTGGAGTGAACTCTCTATCCACTGTCACCTCCTTGGAGCAACCTCTCTCACCATTGACAGATCGCTTCTGTCATCTCAACTTCAGCTGCCATCTACTCCAGCAGCATCGGTACCCTTGAAAAAATCTCACCTTGGTCCTCACAACCCCACCACGATTAGCCCCAACACCAGCAGCACCAGGCACACCAGCATCACCAACAACAACCACCTTCTCCGCAATCACCTGATGCTGCACAGGACATCAGCACCCGAGCACATTGCTGCCCGGGAGGCCAGGGATAGCCTCACCATGGCCAGATTTACTTCACTTGACGCTGTACACCCTGGCTGCCACATGATGCGTCAGGTTGGCAGCACCCCACACCAACACCATAAAGCATCCCTACAATGCCCAAGCCATTCCCTTCACACTCATCACCATTGCCGGGGGGGGCGGGCGGGTGGTAACGTTATGTCTCACCATTCACTGCAACTTACTAAGTCACTTCCATAGGTGCACACAAATCTGTCCAAGAACGCAAAAAGTGTGGAAAATAAAGATTTCAATGTTTGGCAACATATCAACAGAAACTTTACATGGACATTGGCGAAAACACCCAAGTGCCTACCATTGTGTGTTGTTAGTTGGTATGACTGGACTAGGATGAGGGCGAGTGTGTGGGGTGGCTAGTGAGATGAGGAAGTGATGATGTAGATAGAGAGGGATGGGTGGAGGTGCAAGGTAAGTTAGTGTGAGTAAGGATGTGCAGGAGTAGGGTAGGGAAGGCAGAGTGATGGGGATGTGATGAGTGGCACAGCAGGATGAGGTTGAGTGTGGCTTTGCAGTAACTTTTCGTGATCTACTGAGATAATTGAAAGGTTTGCGCCACTGCAGCCAGGTCCTCCTGACGACATCCCTGCTTGTGCCCTCCTGTGCAATGTGCAACCAGGCTGCGTTGGTGTCCTGGGGAGGTCTCTTCTGCCCATTGAAAGGGAAGAGAACCTCCCTACGTGCTGTGACTCCCTCCATAAGCATATGGAGGGAGTCATGGGAGAGCCTGGGTGCAGCCGTGCACCTTTGTGCAGTGCTTGTCAGAACACTGACAGCACAACTGTCAAAATGAAGGTGGACATGGTCCCTTTAAGGAAACCGGCTGATGACGCATCATCAAATGACGTCATCAGACCCGCTTCCTTTTAATTGGCTGGGAACCTCGCAGGGCGGGCTTAAAAAGGCCAATCTGGGCAAAATCACTTCAACAGAGCTTGATGGAACCGGGAACAGAGTGGCCGTCCGCCACCTACCTCGGCCGCACTTAGCCTGTCTCGGTAGGCAAAATTGCGGCCATGAAGAGGGTGCAGAAGAGATTCACTAAGATGATACCTGGGATGAGAAGCTTTAGATTTGACGACAGACTAGAGAAACTTTGGCTCTTTTCAACAGAGCAGAGAAGGATGAGAGAAGATTTGACAGAGGTGCTCAAAATTATGAAGGGTTTTGATCAGGTAAATAAGTAATTAGTGGGCATAAATTTAAGATCAACAACAAAAGAATGAATCGAAAGATTAAAAGAAGTTATTTATGAAGTAGTGTGTTAGGACAGGGAATGTCCTCCCAGTAAGAGTGATGGCCTCCCATCTTGCACTCTCCATAAACCGGAGCTCATCCAAAACTCTGCTGCCCGTATCCTAACTCGCACCAAGTCCCGTTTCACCAATCACCCCTCTGCTCGCTGACCTACATTGGCTTCCGGTCCGTCAACACCTCGATTTTAAAATTCACATCCTTGTTTTCAAATCCTTCCATGGCCTCGCCCCTCCATATCTCTGTAACCTCCTCCAGCCCCACTACCCTCTGAGATCTCCGCGCTCCACCAATTCTGGCCTCTTGCACATCCCCGATTTTCATTGCTCCACCATTGGAGGCCGTGCCTTCAGCTGCCAAGGCCCTAAGCTCTGGAATTCCCTCCCTATACCTCTCTATCCTCCTTTTAAGACGCTCCTTAAAACCTACCTCTTCGTGTATTAATGCCTCCTTATGCGGCTCGGTGTCAAATTTTGTTTGATAACACTCCTGTGAAGCGCCTTGGGACATTTTACTACATTAAAGGCGCTACATGAAACTCTTTATTAACTGGCACCCAAATATCCGGAAATCTCTCTTAACCGGCAAAATTCTTGAGTAGGTAACCGGGGTTTTCCTTCATCTCTCGTTTAAAATTAACTTTAAAAAAAACCCCCGAGGCGTTTGCCTTGTATCGGAGCGTGTAGATTGGGAGGGGAATGTGCAGCCCGGGTAGGCAGCGGACACAACAGATGGTCAGTTGGCGGTCCCCGGGGAGACGGCGCTCCGAATGCAGGTGCATGTCAATGTGTACGGGGCTCTCGTACGTTGGGAGATATAACTCTCCGTTATCCGGACTTTTTGATTAACTGGCACCACGCCGGTCCCGGTTAATAAAGAGTTTCCTGTATATAAGATGCTGTTGATGGAAGCAGAATCCATTTTTAAAAAAGGGATGTAAAAGGTGGTCTAATTTGTTCACTTCTAATGGTACACAGGAACTCCTGTGATAGCCATTTCTTTCAAAGGGCTTTTTAAGAATGAACCCTACATAAATTATTTTTTAAATCCATTGTTAAATTGCCTTTTCAGGCCAAGCAGTGCATCCTACAATAGAAATGTAACTTAAAATTATTGGCAAGTCATTTACACCACTGAAGGCAATTGAAAAACTTGCATCCCAAATCGGAGTTTGATCAGCTAAAACTCACTGACCTCATACATGCATACTGAACCACAGAAGATGTTATCTTTCAAAAATGTAATCCGTGGAGCAATGCTGTGATGCAGATGCCAGATCACATGACAGCAGGCAAAGCGTGGGACAGAGAGGAATAGGACTTTGTCCATTAAATTAAGTGGGAAAAAATCCATTATATTCCTTTTGAAGCTTTGGAAGTAAATGAATGTCTGACACACTAGTGAATTTCCTTGGTTCCCCATACACTGGAATTTCCATTATCTGCTCTCCGATTATACAGCAGAATTTTGACAGGATAAGGCCTTGCATATTTTATCACCTCATTACACAGCTTCTTTTGTTATTTGTATTTCATGCTCTTTCCCTTAGTGCATAAAGCTACAGACTGTTTCTTTTGTTACAGTATTGTACTAGTCTTCATTCCTGTGTCTAGGATATTGCTGGACCATATGTGCAAGACAAAGATTTGGGGACTTTTGATCATCCACCAATTTCCATTATCCACGAGGAGGAGGAGTGAAAGTCCCCTCCATTATGTCAGAAAGTTTTTTTGGGAGAAGGTAGAGTTGAAATACAACACATAGATATTATCTCCTCCCTTAAAAACTGCGGATAATAGACTATAAACTCACCTTGGGCAGTAGCGCAAATTGGGCAATAGCGAATCAGCAGTCCATTTTCTACTCCCATCTGGTCTTTTTTCCCCCGTTGACGATTCCCTATCGCCCGTTTTGCACTACCGCCCAAGTTGAATTTATACCCTAATATGCCTTCATAAAAGCAAAGTAAACCTGTAAAACAGAAATAATTACACAAACATTTAATAGCATTCGATAGCAGTCTCTTCTGCAGCCAAACCCCTGCAGTTTGGATTATGAAATAATCTTTCGAATGCATCATTCACATTCTCCTACTCTCAGTTAAACTACAGGTTAAAAGACCAAATTATCTGCCAACAGTCTGCTGGTGCTAACTTCAGTTTATCTTTTATCATCATTGAGGCAGTCTCTTTAAACACTGTTTGATTAACCTATAACCTACCCACGCTGTCCTGTTGCTCATGATCTCAGTTTCCATCCCTTCCTCTAGAGTGGAACAAGGATAAATTGGCATGTAGTCTATCTGGCAATCTGCCTCATGTCAAGTACCAGCTGCAGTATCACTGATCATTCACTGCGCAGCTCTTCTTCTCACCTACACAGATACCGACTTGTATGCAATTTTATTCAATGTGCAACACAGAATATATCACGCTCTCCAATTTTTGGTATATTTATACAGTTTACAAGAAGACAATGTTGTTTTTTGGAGGGAGACATATCTTTAATGTGAGATTATTGTTCCCTTATGTAGCCCAACAATATATTTCTATATCTGTGCACATACATTTGTACATCCTGGGATGGCAGGACTGTGGTATGAGGAGAGATTGGGTCGACTAGGCCTGTATTCACTAGAGTTTAGAAGAATGAGAGGGGATCTCGTGGAAACGTATCAAATTCTGACAGGGCTAGACAGACTGGATGCAGGGAGAATGTATCCCCTGGCTGGGGGGGTGTCTAGAACGTGGGGTCACAGTCTCAGGATACGGGGTAGGACATTTAGGACTGAGATGAGGAGAAATTTCTTCACTCAGAGGGTGGTGAACCTGTGGAATTTTCTACCACAGAAGGCTGTGGAGGCCAAGTCACTGAATATATTTAAGAAGGAGATAGATAGATATCTAGACGCAAAAGGCATCAAGGGGTATGGGGAGAGAGCGGGAACATGGTATTGAGATAGAGGATCAGCCATGATCATACTGAATGGCAGAGCAGGCTCGAAGGGCCGAATGGCCTACTCCTGCTCCTATTTTTCTATGTTTCTATTAAAAGAAACCTGCTCAGAATCCTCCTTGGATGATTTCTACACGGAGACTTCCTTCCCAACAATTTAACTAAAGCAAATATGTTCCATTCTCACCAAACAATGATACTTCAGAAAAAGAAGTAGTGCAAAAGATATATTTCAATTTACTTCAATTAATTGCTGGTGAGAGTTGACATTTGCAAAACTCCCACTAAATCTCTAGACAAAAGAGGAAACAAAAAGATAGCTGAACATTGGTGGAGAAATTCAACTCGTTTTCTATCTGAAAAATAGGCAGCCAGAAGTTGAAAATCAGGGGATCACCTCGGTCACTCCATTGATGCTCAAAGCCTGCCTGATGCCACATTCAGGATGGCCTATAAATGGGCGAGCAGACTGCCCAGATTATTTTTGTGGGGCTCCTGCTCCTCTTGGCCCTACAAAATTAATTTAAAACTTACCTCTTCAGGTCCATTGCCAGTGAAACTGGTTGGAGAGTGCACAACGTCGCTTTGACCAGTTCTATTATAAAATAGCAATTTGGGGTCCTATGTAGGTCTTAGGAACCTGATCTGCATATTAAAAGGAGCCTACGGCTTGGACAGGCAGGCGCTTCGGCCGCCAAGGGGTAGGCCCCTTTGAATGTGGCAGCCGGGTGAAGGTCAGCATTTATGGGGCGTTAAGTCTACTGACCCCATTTTGAGGCCGTTACCTTCCATTAATGCTGATTTAGGCAAGTTAAAACCAGCCCCACTGACTGATACAGCAATAGAGAAAAAGAAACAAGCTTGTATTTACAAAACAAATGGCTAAACTGAATGATAGAGTATGAAAATATAGAAATCTTCCAGTACGTAAACAAAATCTATCAGGTAACAGCCATGACAGGTTAAGATGTTGTCAGGCTATAAATGATAGCAACATTATTAAAACCCACCTGACAGTTCTGACGAAGGGTCCTCGACCCGAAACGTTGGCTCGGTTTCTCTCTCCTCGATGCTGCCTGACCTGCTGAGTGTTACCAGCATTTTCTGTTGTTATTATTAAAACCCATATACTGTACTCTTGCCTGGCAATGCACTTTCAGCCATTTGTTCTGTAACGCGCATGAATGAGAGTCATTAACATTCTGTCAAAATGAGTATTATGAGCACTTCCATCATAGTTTAACTTTACATAAAATGAGATCAGAAGGGTTGGGGGCGTGTCCGATCGTGGGGGGGGGGGGGGGGGGGGGTGGGTGAAGCAGGTAAACTGGATCAAGCAGTCCTCGTCTCCCTTTAGCCGACGGGTTTCCCGAGGCCCGGCAAACCCGGCCAGATAGGGTTACATTTAAAATGGTGGTTAATCTGAGGTGCACGTTAGTTGCCCACCCCTCGTCCCGCCCCCGTTAAAAGCGGAAGTGGGCAGGTTTCAGATTGATTGATTGATTGATTGATTTATTTATTTTTTACACGCTATCCGACCCAAACACACCCGTTTTTGGGGGTTAAAATCCCCCCCCCCCCCCCCCCCTGCAAAATGAGTTTTGTACTAGACGACTTGATTTATCCAGATACGCATCTGGTACATTTCATCGTATTAGACAATAAGTACATTGAAAAGGCTACAGATGCTTCGGAGGAAAGCAGTACTGCTGGAAAAAGACAAAACATTCTGCTAACGTCAGTTCATGTGTTCCGTGCATTTATTGTCATGAGAAAAGAGCAGCGATGCTTACTGTGTCCCCATTTTTCCTCTTTAATGTTAACAGTACAAATACCTATCCTTTCAAGTTACAGGACTGATTTTCAAACAGGGACTTGCTTTTAAATTCAATTTTTTTTGGGCTTGCAAACATTTTAATTTCACACATACGAACAACTGTGGGGGGCATTTATAACTTGTACGTGATCCTTTGAATGTGAATAAAGATCACAAACATTTGTGTCATACTACGAAGAGATGTAGAAACAAACAAAACTCATTTGGTACCACAAGCTATGTGCAGCTCACCCACAGCTAGGTGATCACGAGCACAAACTCCAAATCTATTCATTATGCAAGTACCTCAAAGGAATTCTGAGTGTTAGTACATAGTTTTCCATGCAGATGAGTTTCTTTTTTTTTTTAATTTCTCCCTCAATTCTTTCCCCAAAAAACAGACCTAGTCTAGCTTGTCTCTTGATATCATGTTTAGTGTCTGCTAAGCATGGTGGCAATTGTAAGTAGTGCAGGCCACTTTCCTCCACACCACACCTGGCTGGAGGAGAACTTCAAACATCAATATATTTAATAATGGGGTGGGTGGGGGCAGTAAGACATTTTCAGTATGGTCTTCCCTGTTCTTCGACAGTAATTTACCATCCATACAATTTTAGGATAGGGCCTCCATTCAAATGGGAAGGGGAGAAATCACTGATCAAATGGTTTTCACAGAGGCTTTATGCATTCTGAAGTCTCATGCGGGAACCATAGGATCTTCTCCAATCCTATATTGCAGTAATGTAGCATCACTTGTTGTGTTCAACGGAGCAGCTTGCAGTGCAAGCTAAAATTATGCAGCAAAGACAATACTGTCAAAAACAGTAATAACGTAAGCTTAACTTTATGGCTAAGTGGTTTTACGCAATGAATAGCTAATTCTTATGGACCAGAAAATCCCACATTCGATCCTTGGTCTGGAGTTAGCTGAACTCGGCAGAAGGCAGTAGTAGGGGTGATACGATTTGCCTCAGCACTCCTGGTGACCAACAAGCACATAAGTTTCTACTCTCTCCCCAACCCAGATCTCAAAAGACAAACCTAGTGCTGGACAATGCAATGAATAAATGGAGCTGGTGCTGAGCTCCCAGCAGGGTGCCTCTTAAAGTCATCCACAATCAGCTTCCTTACCTTTGCCTTAGTTGGAGCCATGTACCCACACATGAAGAACCTTGCACTGCTATCCAAACCAGGCTTCTGCCAAAAAATTGCCTTGCCCAGAATCTTTTTAAGTTTGTCTGTCCATCCCACAGACAACAGCTGGCTGTAAACTTCACTAGTGAGTCATTCCAACCTCTGACAAGCCAAGTCTAATCCTGTCAGCATTTCCCCCGGGGCCTGAGTGTAGTACTCTTGTTTCAAGTGGCTGCCTCCAATAACTGTATTCCCAGAGGAGAGTTGTCATTGGGGCCAGGGCTATTTAGTAAGCAGAACCCTTAACCACCTCACTGCAAAAAATAATCGTGTTACTCTTGTGGAAAATGAGCACGTGGATGATGGAGCCCTGGGGTGCAACAAGCATGAAAGGAATTTACATTTCTATAGCGTTTCTCACATATAGTGCAATGTTTCAATGTGCTTAACAGGGCAGTGGACAAAAAGAGTGGACACCAAGCAATAGGGAAGAGGGGGCTGGGAGATGGATGACAGTTGAAAGCATGGTCTTTAGGAGGCTTTTGAAAGCAGAAGGGAGGGGACAAGGTGGAGATATTGAGGAAGAGATATCCAGAGAGTATAGGCGGTTGAATCAGCAACTGTTGATGATGGTGTTAGATCAACCAAGTAGATTAATTCAAAACATAAAAATTTGGATGCCAGAAATCAATCAACTTCTTGGTTTTATTAATATCAGCAGAAAGTACAAAAAAGTCTATATACTTGCATGTAGGATATCCATCGGGTGTGTGAACTTACAACCAAGTCAGGCAAGTTCTCAGTGTAGAATATCAAATAACTATTGAAAAAAGTGTCTATTTATACATCTAGATGGACAACATCAGATGCTTTGCTCTGAACATATCAATTCTGAGATTATCATGTTATCCTTATGTATCATATGCTACTACACTAGTAGTTGACAATGTTGCAACACATATTTCATTCTCACTGGAATGTGGGTGGCATTTCAGCTGGAATGCAGATGATCTCAAAGATAAGATCATTTTGCATGGTTATAACCTTTCACACTCTTTTCAGGATAATAGCAACTGAAAGAAAGACTGACTTGCATTTATATAGCGCCATTCACGACCACCAGACGTCTCAAAGCACTTTACAGCCAATGAAGTAATTTTGAAGTGTAGTCACTGTTGCAATGTAATAACAGTGTTGTTACATTGCAATTTAAACCAGACATGTTGGCCCCGATAATAACTCGGAGGCGCACTGGGAGCAGGGACATGTGATATTGCAGGGGAAACTTGGAAGTTCAGCGCGTCTGTCAATGTCATTTTAACGCAACCAGCTCATTATCATTTTACTTCCGGGTTTGGCATTGATTGCGTAGCAGCGGCTGTGATGAGGACCATCAGTTTTTTTTAATTGGTTCCTGGGATGTGGGCATCGCTGGCAAGGCCAGCATTTATTGCCCATCCCTAATTGCCCTTGAGAAGGTGGTGGTGAGCTGTCTTCTTGAACCGCTACAGTCTGTGAGGTGAAGATACTCCCATAGTGCTGTTAGGGAGGGAATTCCAGGATTTTGACCCAGCGACAATGAAGGAACAGCAAAATACTTCCAAGTCAGGATGGTGGGTAACTTGGAGGGGAACTTGCAGGTGATGGTGTTCCCATGCACCTGCAGCCCTTGTCATTCTTGATGGTAGAGGTCGCGAGTTTGGGAGGTGCTGCCGAAGAAGCCTTGGCGAGTTGCTGCAGTGCATCTTGTAGATGGTACACACTGCAGCCGCAGTACACCGGTGGTGGAGGGAGTGAATGTTTAAGGTGATGGAGGGGGTGCCAATCAAGCGGGCTGCTTTGTCCTGGATGGTGTCGAGCTTCTTGAGTGTTGTTAGAGTTGCACACATCCAGGCAAGTGGAGAGTATGCCATCATACTCCTACTTGTGCCTTGTAGATGGTGGAAAGGCTTTGGGGAGTCAGGAGATGAGACACTTGCTGCAGAATAACCAGCCTCTGACCTGCTCTTGTTGTCACAGTATTTATGTGGCTGGTCCAGTTAAGTTTCTGGTCAATGGTAACCCCCAGGATGTTGATGGTGGGGATTAGTCAAGGGGCAGTGGTTAGACTCTCGCTTGTTGGATATAGTCAATGCCTGGTACTTGTGTGGCGTGAATGTTACTTGCCACTTATCAGCCCAAGCCTGAACGTGATCCACGTCTTGCTACATGTGGGCATGGAATGCTTCATTATCTGAGGAGTTGCGAATGGACCTGAACACTCTGCAATAATCAGCGAACATCCCCACTTCTGACCTTATGATGGAGGAAAGGTCATTGATGAAGCAGCTGAAGATGGTTGGGCCTAGGACACTGCCCTGAGGAACTCCTGCAGCGATGGCCCGGGGCTGAGATGATTGACCTCCAACAACCACAACCATCTTCCTTTGTGAAGGTATGACTCCAGCCAGTAGAGAGTTTTCCCCCTGATTCCCACTGACTTCAATTTTACTAGGGCTCCATGATGCCACACGCGGTCAAATGCTACCTTGATGTCAAGGGCAGTCACTCTCACCTCACCTCTGGAATTCAGCTCTTTTGTCCATCTTTGGAACAAGGCTGTAATGAGGTCTGGAGCCGAGCGGTCCTGGCGGAACTCAAACTGGGAATCAGTGAGCAAGTTATTGGTAAGTAAGTGCCGCTTGATAGCACTGTCGATGACACCTTCCATCACTTTGCTGATGATTGAGAGTAGACTGATGGGGCGATAGTTGGCCAGCTTGGATTTGTCCTGCTTTTTGTGGGCAGAACATACCTGGGCAGTTTTCCACATTGTCGGGTAGATGCCAGTGTTGTAGCTGTACTGGAACAGCTTGGCTAGAGGCGCGGCTAGTTCTGGAGCACAAGTCTTCAGCACGACAGCCGGGATGTTGTCGGGGCCCATAGCCTTTGCTGTCTCCAGTGCGCTCAGCTGTTTCTTGATATCACATGGAGTGAATCAAATTGGCTGCAGACTGGCTTCTATGATGGTGTGGACCTCAGGAGGAGGCTGATATGGATCATCCCCTTGCCACTTCTGGCTGAAGATGGTTGCAAATGCTTCAGTCTTGGTTTTTGCACTCGCATGCTGGGTTCCGCCATCGTTGAGGATGGGGATATTCATGGAGCCTCCTCCTCCCATTAGTTGTATAATTGTCCACCACCATTCACAACTGGATATGGCAGGACTGCAGAACTTTGATTTGATCTGTTGATTGTGGGATCGCTTAGCTCTGTCTATAGCATGCTGCTTCCACTGTTTAGCATGCAGCTAGTCCTGTGTTGCAGCTTCCCCAGGTTGGCACCTAATTTTTAGGTACACCTGGTGCTGCTCCTGTACACTCCTCATTGAACCAGGGTTCGTCCCCTGGCTTGATGATAATGGTAGAGTGAGGGATATGCCAGGCCATGAGGTTACAGATTATGGTAGAATACAATTCTGCTGCTGCAGATGGCCCACAGCACCTCATGGATGCCAAGTTTTGAGCTGCTAGATCTGTTCTGAATCTATCCCATTTAGCACGGTGGTAGTGCCACACAACACAATGGAGAGTGTCCTTAGTATGAAGACGGAACTTCGTCTCCACAAGGACTGTATGGTGGTCACTGCTAGCAATGCTGTCATGGACAGATGCATCTGCGACAGGTAAATTGGTGAGGACGAAGTCAAGTAGGTTTTTCCCTCGTGTTGGTTCTCTCACCACCTGCTGCAGGCCCAGTCTGGCAGCTATGTCCTTCAGGACTCGGCCAGCTCGGTCAGTTGTGGTGCTACTGAGCCTCTCTTGGTGATGGACATTGATGTCCCCCACCCAGAGTACATTCTGTGCCCTTGCTACCCTCAGTGCTTCTTCCAAATGGTGTTCAACATGGAGGAGTACTGATTCATCAGCTGAGGGAGGGCGGTAGATGGTAATCAGCAGGCCTCCTTGCTTGACCTGATGCCATGAGACTTCATGGGGTCCGGAGTCAATGTTGAGGACTCCCAGGGCCACTCCCTCTCTGCTCTAAGGAAAACAATCTCAGCTTAAGAGTTAACTACATTGCTGTGGGTCTGGAATCACATATAGGCCAGACCAGGTAAGGGCAGCAGATTTCCTTCCCTAAAGGACATTAGTGAACCAGATGGATTTTTACGACAATCCGATAGTTTCATGGTCACCATTACTGATACTAGCTTTTTTTAAATTCCAGATTTATTTAATTAATTGAATTTAAATTCCCCAGCTGCCATGGTGGGATTTGAACTCATGTCTCTGGATCATTAGTCCAGGCCTCTGGATTACTAGCCAGTAACATAACCACTATGCATGATGTGATCTCAATTCCAGTATTTAAAAGGCCAATCCAAAGATGGAATTTGGAGGAGTTTGGAGTTGGAAGCAAGAGAAGACAAGTTGTGACAATGGATTCAGAACACTCAAAGGCTGTGCCCCGCTTCAATGATGCCTTCCTTGATGTACTGCTGGGGACTGTGAGGAGCCAGAGAGAGATACTCTTCCCCAGCAATGGGAGGAAGAAACATGCTGCTGCCACAAAGAAGGTGTGGCTAGAGGTGGCCCAGGAGATTAGCAGCAGGAGCACTGTCCCATGCTCCTGGATTCAGTGCAAGAAGCGCTTTAATGACCTAACCAGGTCAGCAAAGGTGAGTACAGTTGCACATTCACCTACATCTTGCTGTGCGCATCACCCTTACCCCCTCACTCTGCCTTGTCAAACCTACTCCATCACATCACTCCTCAAACCCACTTACCTTGCAAGCATTCCTATCCTTCTCCTTATATGCACTTCCTCACATCCTCATCTATCCATCCACCACTGCCACTCATCCTCACCCTTATGCAATTTTATGCCTCTCCCAGATATCGTGGTCAACTCCATGGAACATCAAACTTGCCAATCAAATGAGTCCATGCACGCCTTGACCACGGCTATTCACACTCTGGATGCCAACATATCTGCCACTTTAAATAGGATGACAAATACCTTAGCCTTTCAGTCCCTCACTGATCTGCACCAAAGTGCTCTCCAGCAGAGTGGCTGCAGTGAAGTGCGATTGGTCCATGAGAGGAATGATGGCGAAAGGGGATATGGAAGTGGAGATTCCACTCTTCATCCATTGCCTTTCACCAACCCCCCCCCCCCCACCCCCAGTCAGTACCAATGCTCCCATTTAGCTGCGCTTGTCTGAAGCTCCCACGCAGGCCACTTGCTGGTTTCTCAATGAAAAAAAGGCGCATGCGCGGAAGTTTGAATGGGCCGCGCACCCCCCAAAAAATTAGAGGCAACATTGGTCAGTACCCGACATGCTGCCTCGTGTCCCGATGGCCGAGTCTGCCCATGCACAGGTGCAGGAGCAGCAGTCTTTGGCGGGGCCCTTATGGGCTCCAAAACCCAGAGGGCGTCGGCCAAGGGCAACTCAGCAGTCAGAGCAGGAATCTGAGCAGCCTGCCTCTGCTCAAGCCACAGGGGTTGCATCACGTGGGAGCGGTAGGAAAAGGAAGACAATAGCTTTGTAGTTGCACAAGGGTATGCACATGGGTGTATGAGAAAATGTTAGTTATGAAGTTTCTGGTCTTTAGTAGAATCACATAAATTTTATTAGTTTGCACCATTTTCCCATCTTGCTCATTCTTGGTTGCACTAAGTCAGCAAGCCAATGGCTTGTTCGATCACACATCTGGTGGTCATATGGCATTCATTGTTTCGCTGTTGGGCTTCATTGGGCAGGTTTGTGACGGGTGTCATCAGCCAAGTTTGAAGTGGGTATCCCTTGTCTCCTAGCAGCCACCCCTTGCGTCTGATCGCAGGTTCAAAGAGGTCAGGGAGCTTGGACTGCCGCTGGACAAAAGCATCATGGCAGCTCCCCGGGAATCTTGCGCTCACCTGCAGAAATATCTTTCTGTGATTGCACACCAGCTGCACATTGATGGAGTGGAAGCTCTTGCGGTTCACAAATACTCCTGGCTGATCTGGAGGCGCACGGATTGCCACGTGTGTGTAGTCGATGATGCCCTGCACCTGTGGAAAGCCAACCAGAGACACAAACCCGAGCACCAGCTCATTCTGCCGACTGGAGATTTTGGATATGTCTCCGGCAGAGTGCTTGAAGGATCTGAATGCACAAAATGTGAGGGCGGTGGCGACTTTGACAGCCACTGGTAATGCGTGGCCACCAGGTCCAGCAGGTGTTCTTCTAGGAGGCTACAGCGGTCTGCAACCACCTGACGCGACAACCTGAGCCTACTGAAGCACTGCTGTTCTGACATGTCAAGGAAACTCAGCCTCTGCCTGTACACCCTGTGTCGTGGGCAGTGTCTCCTGCGAGCTGCTCCCCTCTGCTGATCCCCTCTCTGCAATCCAGCTGCAGGTCTCTCCGACAGGTTGCTGCTGGTCATATTGATCCTCGTTGGAGGTCCAATCTAAGGCAATCAAGGTGCCAGCCATCCTGATGTGATTCGGAAAACCTCCAAAGTGTAGAAAGTAAACTCACAGCAAAAGTACTGTGAACAAACCCTTTTCCACTAGTAGGTCAGAAAAGAGCTGTGAGTACAGAGCATTTATTGCAGTATTTCCATGAGTTTTAATCAGCCCCCTCAATTGCCGGTGTTCTTGCCTTGCTTTCAATGGAGAGTTTCAGGAAGCCCGGGAAACCCGTGGATGTGCCATTAAACAATGTAGCGATTACCGTATGTTAATAGGCAACCTGCCTCTCCCAAGGTTGTTACGCCCAACCAGCCTAATGCGCGCGAGTTAAACGTGGAAGTCGGCGGGTTGGAGCCGGCTTCCCGATGCGCTCGCATTTTTGCTGGAGTTAAACCCCCTGCCCGCGCCCAAACCCACAAGCTCCTCCAGATTAAAATTCCCCCTGTTGTCACTGAACTAGTCATAATTCTTTACAAAGATCCTTTGATGCTTCACAAATTGCATTAAACTGACAGCACATCCTGCTTGCTTAGATTTGGCCCGCAGAATATTAACAATCTTATCTGAACCATGTGTTAGCCTCTACAACACAGAATACATTCTCAGAATAAACAAATATATTGATAGCAACTTCTGTATTGTTAAGCTATTTTTGATTACCCTTTCTTCCGAATCACGCCCAATGTACATCTGTGATTTCTCCACTTCCTCCGTTACTGTAGCCCTCTATGCTAACCATCCCATGATACCCATTACTTATGCCAAGCTGTTAACCTATTACATTATACATTAACCAACAACAGAGAAAAAGGAGGAAGCTAGTATTAGAGGCTTTCAGCAGGGACATTTGGCTGAAGCAGATTTCTTAGGTAATATGGAGAGAGATCTTTGTGGAGGTGAGCATGCAAGCTGCAGCACTCTGAATGCATTGCAGTTTGTGGAGGCTGGAAGTGGGACGCTGCATTGAAGAAATCAAATCGCAAGGTGATGAAAGCATTGCATTATTATTTCAGCAGCAAAAGAATATAAATAGGGGTAGACACGGGTGATGTTTCAGAGCCGGAAGGAATCAGTATGGACAACAGGGAGCAAGGCTGTTGCCACCCCCTCTATTTACCTGTCTCACACGGAGACTGGATAAATCCTCCAGTTAATTGTCAGAAAAACTGAAACCATTGTTTTTATCCCCAGTAAACACCTAAACGTGCCTAGTGTCAGGTCCATCAAACTCTTAGTTATCACCTCAGGTTGTCTTCAAAGGTGTGGTGGAGAAAGTGAAACTTGGGATTAAGCAGTATACTAAGCGGGGGGTTCCACACCTGTGGTCTTATTCGGAGGTAATGCCCCAGGAGGTTGATGGAATTCAGGCCAGAGGCGTATAGCTGATTTTTAGGAGCTGGCATTTAGCTCGAGGACATCATCCAGATCTCAATGTTGGACAGGCAATTAGAGCATGTCAAAAGCCTGGGGGCCAGCGAAGGAGGCAGAAAGCTAAAGCTGAATGTCATCAGTGTAGCTATGGGATGTGACTTCATGCTTTTGTCATTGAGGGGAAGCATAAAAGTGATGAAGAGGAGGGGACCAAGAACAGAGCATTGAGATACACGAAAGACGACTGAATGGGTACAGGAGCAGAATCTGTTGGAGGAACGTGTTATCTATAATTCAACAGATAGGAGTGGAGCAGTGAGAAAGCAGTGCCATGGAGGTGCGTTGTGGAGCAGAAACGGTGAGGAGGATGGAGTGGTCAATGGTGTCTAAGGCACCGGAGAGGTTGAAAAGGGACAGCAAGCTGTGCCTGCAATCAGAGTATTGTTTGTGACTTTGACTACAGTGGCCTCAGTATTGTGGGTGGATCTCAAACAAGGAGTGGTGGGAGCATAGTTGCAACATAACAGAATGTTCCAGAACTTTGGAAAGGAGCAAGATTGGAGGTGGGGTATTAGTTGTAGAGCAAGGAAGGGCTGAGAATTGGTTTTTCAAGAAGGGTTTGATGATGATGGTTTTGAAGAACATTGGGAAAGTGTCAGGTTGATGAGAAGAAGTTGGGAGAATAGTGGTTGGGGTGGGAGGGGTTGACAGGGCATATAGTGGACTTTGTGAACGTTTAGTAATGAGAGGGAAGAAAAAGAGTAAGATTTTAGACACAAAAGTCCTACAACCCCTCAGGTTAAGTCTGAGGGATGGACAAGGGGATAGGGAGGGGAAAAAGGTGATTTGAAATGATTGGCTGTAAAAGGGTACAGTTTGGAGTTATTCCTGCTGTCCAGGATGATCTCAGAGCATTAATTTTCACTTTTGTGTGTGTGGAGAGCCTCCTGTAAACATTCCTCATCTTAACTTCCAAAACACAGGGGCGAAATTGGGTGCCTTTGCGCCTCCCGTTAGTCCCCCCAGGGGCACCGACATCGACTCCCACCATATTCGGTGGGAGTTTTGCGGCAGCGCTATGGCGTTGCGCTCCGATCTCCTTCGCCTAGAGATCGTGACATCATCGCTGTGCACATCGCCCCGGTAGCGCCCCGGAGCTGAAATTAACTTCCGCCCCCTGCAGCAGCGCCGGTCAAAAACACCGACAGCTGCAGGAGGCGTGCATCGGGTGGGCGGCCACTTCGGGGGCGATGATTAAAGGCAAGGTGGCCGAGGTAAGTTTAAAAAAAAAACTTACCTTTCTTGTTCCAGTTTTATTTGCGGGTTCTTGCCCGCAATCGATCAGCCTGGCACTCTGCTTGAGTGCCGGGCTGATCGCGCGGGATCGCGGCTGTCTTGGTGGTCCAGGTAGGTACTTTTTATAATGCAGAGCCTGCAGCGATGGCCCTTCCCTTTAATGGAGGGAAGGAGCCTTAGAACGCGGCAGGTCCAGGTTCTAATATAGCCTGCAGGATAAAGAAAAAGAAAAAAAAACTGCAAATACTTGAAATAAAAGCAGGAAATGATAATTGGATGATTGCTTTGATGAATATCTTAATTCTGTGATCCTGACAGCTCAGCATTTCCACATTGACCTGGAAATTGTGGGGAACCAAGGGCCTAATGAGAATTTATAATAAGAAAATGTACTGGAGAAATTAATGGGACTAAAGCCAACAAATCCTCTGGACCTGAGATAGTGGATGCATTGGTTTTGATCTTCCAGAATTCCCTAGATTCTAGAACAGTCCCCGTGGATTGGAAGGTAACAAATGTAACCCCGCTGTGCAAGAAAGGAGTGAGAGAGAAAACAGGGAACTATAGGCCAGTGAGCCTGACATCAGTAGTAGGGAAAATGCTAGAATCTATTATTAAGGACGTGGTAACAGGACACTTAGAAAATCACAGTATGATTAGGCAGAGTTAACACGGTTTTATGAAAGGGAAATTGTGTTTGACAAATCTATTAGAGTTTTTCAGGATGTAACTAGCAGGGTAGATAAGGTGGAACCTGTGGATGTAGTATATTTGGATTTTCAGAAGGCATTCAATCATGTGCCACACAAGAGGTTGTAACACAAAATTAGGGCTTATGGAATTGGGGGTAATATATTAGCACGGATTGACGATTAGTTCATGGACAGAAAACAGAGAGTAGGAATAAATGGTTCATATTCTGGATGGCAGGGTGTAACTAGTGGGGGGCTGTAAGGATCAGTGCTTGGGCCTCAGCTATTTACAATCTATATCAATGATGAGGGGACTGAGTGTAATATATCCAAGTTTGCCAATGATACAAAGCTAGGTGGGAAAGTAAGCTGTGAGGAGGCTGCAAAGGTATGGTATGATAGCCTTTATTGCAAGGGTGTCGGAGTATAAGAGTTATGAAGTCTTGCTGCAATTATATAGGGCTTTGGTGAGATCACACCTGGAGTACTGTGTTTCTGGGACAAACATGGAGATCGAGCTTAAGTAGCTTATGTACTAGCAATAGCTCTACTATTTCTTCAGCAATAATTTTGTAAACTGACAGCCCAGCTACATCTCACCAATGTTGTACATAGTTGACTCTGGTATGGATTAGGCTATTCTCATCACTCCACTGTACCAAGAACAGGATGAAGAAATGGGCTTTCTCTGCAGCTTGTCAAACAGCCCTACAAAATCTATCATTGGATGGATATTGAATACTGAAGTCACTAATCATGGCAGGATTATGCTGACAAGAGCTGTTCAGAAAATTTTAGCCCATGGTTCAGAAAATCTGATTTTAAGAGCAGGCAGGGAGGCTAAATTTGACACAAGGTTCCATTTCCTCCAGTCCACACACCAGGAGAGGTGGCAGGGAGGAATTACTCAATAATACAACATAATCACCACAAACAAAAAGGATATGGTAAGAAGTCAGAAACAGTTCAGTATCAAAATTCCTTCAAGGAGGCTGAGGCATTGCAGATCAATTGCATATTGAGAGAAAGAAAGCCCTTATAGTTGATGCATACCATGGGATTGGCCCCATATTTCTCCATGTGTATACAGTTAACTAAACCTAACACTGAAGAAACCAACATTGGCATGAAACAGCTGCATCGGCTCTTTTTCTGATCGTTGTTTTGCAATTTTCAGCAAATGGCTAAGCATTTCAGCGTTTCAGAAGAGTACATCAGCCATCTCTTCAACACAGGTGGACATGGTACCTTATCTAAAACCAGAGAAATCCTCTCTGTGGCTGGAATGACTAAGTTGTTATGTTTTCAAGCATTTACCAACATCCTTTCCTGTGTAAATGCCTGGATGACAGTTTCAAGTAAACACACTACATCTCTTACAAACCGAAACTTGCAGCTTTTGCTCTGCTGCACTAAGTTTGTGTAGCCCAGGTCCAACAATTAAGAACATAAGAAATCAGAGCAGGAATAGGCCACTTGGCCCCTCGAGCCTGCTCCGCCATTCAATAAGATCATGGCTGATCTTGGGCTCAAAGCCACTTCCCCGCCCGCTCCCCATAACCCTTCACTCCCTTATCTTGCAAAAATCTGTCTATCTCCACCCTAAATGTATTTAATGACCCAGCCTCCACAGCTCTCTGCGGCAGAGAATTCCACAGATTTACGACCCTCAGAGAAGAAATTCCTCCTCATCTCAGTTCTAAAAGGGCGACCCTTTATTCTGAAATTACGCCCCCCGAGTTCTAGATTTCCCCACGAGGGGAAACATCCTCTCTGCATCTACCTTGTCAAGCCCCCTCAGTATCTTATATGTTTCAATAAGATCACCTCTCATTCTTCTAAATTCCAATGAGTATAGGCCCAACCTGCTCAACCTTTCCTCATAAGTCAACCCCCTCATCTCTGGAATTAACCTAGTGAATCGTTTCTGAACTGCCTCCAATGCAAGTATATCCTTCCTTAAATAAGGAGACCAAAACTGTATGCAGTACACAAGGTGTGGTCTCACCAATACCCTGTACAGTTGTAGCAGGACTTCCCTGCTTTTATACTCCAACCCCTTTGAAATAAAGGCTAACATTTGCCTTTTTGATTACTTGCTGTACCTGCATGCTAACTTTTTGTGTTTCATGCACAAGGACCCCCCCAGGTCACTCTGAACTGTAGCATTTTGTAATCTCTCTCCATTTAAATAATAATTTGCTTTTTTATTTTTCCTGCCGAAGTGGATAACCTCGCACTTTCCCACATTATACTCCATCAGCCAAATGTTTGCCCACTCACTTAGCCTGTCTATATCCCTTTGCAGATTCTTTGAGTCCTCTGCACAACTTGCTTTCCCACCCATCTTTGTATCATCCGCAAACTTGGCTACATTACACTCGGTCCCTTCATCCAAGTCATTAATGTAGATTGTAAATAGTTGAGGCCCCAGCACCGATCCCTGTGGCACCCCACTAGTTACCATTTGCCAACCGGAAAATGACCCATTTATCCTGACTCTCTGCTTTCTGTTAGTTAGCCAATTCTCTATCCATGCTATTGGCACAAAAATTCGTGAGGAAGCCTTCGTGCGAGGGTAAGGCCTCCCCGCGATCTCTCACTCCGCGTTGGCTTTTTCAGTTCCAGCTCGCACGAACTTGATGTTCTGGACAGCTGCTGTGCTGGGCTTGCGTATCCCACCGGCGTAGTTAATTCGTGCGAGCTGTGGGATCACGTGACTCAGTTAGAGCCAATGGCAGCACACCATCTTCCATTCATAACTTTCACATAAGTGCTGTGAAAGTTATGAATACTATAGCCCCCCAAAAGAACCGCTAAACCTCAATTAAATTAAAAAAAAACCATCACATTAATAAAATAAGTATAGTTAAATAAATTAACCATTTTAAATAAAAAATTAAATTTTTGAAAAAATTTAAAATCTTTTAAAAAGTTATAAAAATAAACTTACCTGTCTTTAAAATCTCTAAAAAAGATATACCTGTTAAAAAAAATTCAAAATAATACTTAATTCACTACTTACCTTGTTAAAAGTGGGTCTTACTCCTCCTTTTTTTATGTGTAGAATCTTCCGTACTTACCTGCGCGTTGAAACCACTAAGTGCACTGCGTGCGCGCAGCCTGTAGCGCGCACGCGGTTCACCTAGGACCCGCCCCCTTTTCCATTCACCAAGTGCCGGTTTTCAGCGCATGCGCAGTGCATGCAGAAAACCGGCAATTGGAGACAGAATACGTGAGAGTACGCAGTGCGTACTCTCGCGTAGCGGCACTAATTTTTGGGCCAATATATTACCCCCAACTCCGTGAGCACTTATCGTATGCAGTAACCTTTTATGTGGCAACTTACTGAATGCCTTCTGGAAATCCAAATACACCACATCAACTGGTTCACCTTTGTCCACTCTGCTCGTTACATCCTCAAAGAACTCCAGCAAATTTGTTAAACATGATTTCCCTTTCATAAAACCATGCTGACTCTGCTTGACTGCATTATGATTTTCCAAATGCCCTGTTACTGCTTCCTTAATGAAGGACTCCAGCATTTTCCCAATGACAGATGTTAGGCTAACTGATCTATAGTTTCCTGCTTTCTGTCTCCCTCCTTTCTTAAATAGGGATGTTACATTTGCAGTTTTCCAATCCGCTGGGACCTCCCAGAGTCCAGGGAATTTTGGTATATTGCAACCAATGCATCCACTATCTCTGCAGCCACTTCTTTTAAGACCCTGGGATGTAGGCCATCTGGTCCAGGGGATTAAACCCCATCACAAAAAAATTAATTCAAGATAGTAAAGCAAAAGGAATCTCAACTGTTGAACATTTTAGTAAACAATAGTACGATGGCTTGGGATCGTCATAGCTCATTCCTGGGATCTTGATACATCTGTATTAGACTATCATAACATAGGACAACATTTGGAAATTGCACATTAGTCTGCCCCATTACATAGAATCATAGAACAGTACAGCACAGAAGGAGGCCATTCAGCCCATTGAATCTGCGCCAGCTCTTTCGAAGAGCAAGCCAGTTAGTCCCACTTCCCCGCCCTTTCCCCATATCCCTGCAATTCTTTCTCCTTCAAGTATTTATCCAATTCCCTTTTTAAGGCTACAACTGAATCTGTGTCAACCACCCTATCGGGCAGTGCATTCCAAATCCTAAACACTCGTTGCGTAAAAAAGTTTTCCCTCATGTCGCCTCTGGTTCTTTTGTCAATCACCTTAAATCTGTGCCCTCTCATTATCAACCCTTCAGCCATTGGAAACAGTTTCTCCTTATTTACTCTATCTAAACCCTTCATGATTTTAAACACCTCTATCACATCTCCTCTAAGGAGTTCAGTGGACAAAGGTCCAGATCAACATTTAACTCAAACAATTCTTAATCAATCTAAGAGTATCCAGAAAAGTAATGACTGCTGTACTTTGAGTCACAGGCTCTAATTTATTTTTGTAAAATCTAGGTAGGAGATAATGGTAGTGATGAAAATTATGCAAAATTTCACATATGGCTTTCTCGGTTTTTTTTGAACATGGGAACTAACACCACAAGCTATTGTTGCTGCCTTGGGGATAAAGGGTTCAATTATATAATCTTCCTCCTGTGCTACTGTAGTACTAACTTTTCTCCTGTGGTGAATACTACATATTTGTGGTTCAAACAACAACAACTTGTATTGATATAGTGCCTTTAACGTAGTAAAACATCCCACGGTGCTTCACAGGAGCGTTATCAAACAAAATTTGACACCGAGCCACATAAGGAGATATTAGGGCAGTTGCAGTTGACAAGAGGTAGGTTTTAAGGAGCGTCTTAAAGGAAGAGAGAGAGAGAGAGAGAGAGAGAGAGAGAGAGAGAGAGAGAGAGAGAGAGAGAGAGAGAGAGAGAGAGAGATGGAGAGATTTAGGAAGGGATTTCCAGAGCTTAGGGCTTTGGCAGCTGAAGGCACGGCCACCAATGGTTGAGCGATTATAATCAGGGATGCTCAAGGGGCCAGAATTAGAGGAGCGCAGATATCTCAGAGGGTTGTGGGGCTGGAGGAGATTACAGAGATAGGGAGGGGTGAGGCCATGGAGGAATTTGAAAACAAGGATGATAATTTTAAAATCGAGGCATTGCTTAAACGGGAGCCGATGTAGGTCAGAGAGCACAGGGGTGATGGGTGAACAGGACTTGGTGCGAGTTAGGACATGGGCAGCCGAGTTTTGGATGACCTCAAGTTTACGTAGGGTAGAATGTGGGAGGCCAGCCAGGAGTGCATTGGAATGGTCAAGTCTAGGAGGTAAAAAAGGCATGAATGAGGGTTTCAGCAGCAGATGAGCTGAGGCAGGGGCAGAGTCGGGTGATGTACCGGAGGTGGTAATAGATGGTCTTCGTGATGACAGATACGTGGTCGGAAGCTCATTTCGGGGTAAAATATGACACCAAGGTTGCGAACAGCCTCCGACAGTTGCTGGGGAGAGGGATGGAGTCAGTGGCTAGGGAACGGAGTTTGTGGCAGGGACCGAAAACAATGGCTTCGGTCTGCCCAATATTTAATTGGAGAAAATTTTTGCTCATGTCGGACAAGCAGTCTGACAATTTAGAGACTGTGGAGGGGTCGAGAGAAGTGGTGGGGAGGCAGAGCTGGGTGTCGCCAGCATACATGTGGAAACTGACGCTGTGTTTTCGGATGTCGCCGCCAAGGGGCAGCATGTAGATGAGAAATAGGAGGGAGCCAAGGATAAATCTTTGGGGAACATCAGAGGTAACGGTGCGGGAGTGGGAAGAGAAGCTATTGCAGGTGATTCATCAGTGGTGATAGTGAGAATATCAAGCTGTTTTTCAATATCTTTACTTCTGAGAATCATCACTGATGCTAGTTATGGTTCCATTAGTATCAACAGGCCTTTGGTACCTTACCCAACTGACTATTCTTCATTGATGAGCTTGGACACAGTGAGTAACCGTTGGCTATTCCAACATCGCACCATGTATTTCTAAATTTTATTCTTGGGATGTGAGTGATACTGGCAAGGCAACATTTATTGCTTACCCCTGGGTGCCCTAACAGCATTAAAAGTCAATGAAGTCCTGTGGAAATGCAGCTAAATGTAGGCCAGACCAGGTAAGGGTGGCAGGTTCCCTTCTCTGAAGGATATTCGTGAACTACAGTAAACTCTAGTTTAAACGGCACTTAATCATCCGGAATACTTTAATAACCGGCAAAATAGATAACCGGTAATCTTGCCGAATCCATCCAGCACTCGTTTTGCCGCGTCCGAGTCTCCCGCGGTGGCCGAGTTAGTCAGTGGTTTTTATTTTTGTTTGTGTTAAAAATTGCCTTGGTAGGTATACCTCTCTGTTATCCAGAATTTTTCATCAACCGGCACCATCCTGGTCCCATAGGTGCCGGATAAGAAAGAATTTACTGTAGTTGGGTTTTTACGACAATCCAACAGAAATTCATGGTAATTTTCCTGGAGCTAGCACAAGATTTTTTTGAAATTCAGCTTCACAACATACCATAGTAGGACTTGAACTTCTGACCTCACAGCCAAGTCCAAATCTATCCTCATCAGACACAGACACACACATACTCTTTCCAAGAATGAACACTAGATAGCAATCAAGAGCAGCAACCCTGGCTAGTACAGGAAACTCTTTGGTATCCGGCACCTACGGGACCGGGATGGTGCCGGTTTATTAAAAATTCCAGATAACGGAGATGTATACCTACCAAGATACGAGAGCCCTGTTACACGGCCACAAGTGCAGGAGTCCCCGTTACACGGCCACAAGTGCAGGAGTCCCGGTTACACGGCCACAAGTGCAGGAGTCCCGGTTACACGGCCACAAGTGCAGGAGTCCCGGTTACACGGCCACTTGTGCAGGAGTCCCAGTTACACGGCCACTTGTGCAGGAGTCCCAGTTACACGGCCACTTGTGCAGGAACCCCGGTTACACAGCCACTTGTGCAGGAACCCTGGTTACACAGCCACAGATCCAGGAGTCCCTGTTACACGGCCACAGGTGCAGGAGTCCCGGTTACACGGCCACAGGTGCAGGAACCCCGGTTACACGGCCACTAATATACAGTAAAACTTACCTGCACCTACTCCTGAATTTTGCCGGTTAATAGAGAATTCCGGATATTTAGGTGCCGTTTAAACGAAAATTTCCTGTATGTCCCTTCTATGCACAGGACTGTGGTGGCCAATAATGGAACACAGACCTGGGACCAATGACAGACCTGAGTACATAATCAGTAAACCCACACAGACATTGGTGGCGAGAACGGAAAAGTTATAAAAAAAAATGAACATTTAAAAATATTTTCAGTTCTGCACACTGAACTTGTAAATACCTCTCAAAATGGACGAGTCTTACCTAGCATGCGAACACATTGGGCATTCTGATCAGGACCGTCAAATGAGATGGCTCCACACCTCTGAAAGAAAAAAAACAATTTATCTCAATAGTATAGCTCTTTAACCTGAGGATACCGTCCTCGTTGTATTTTTTACAGAACGCAAGCTTAATTTTCTCAACGTTATTGAAAAAAGAGAATTCTGATTATTAAAGACTTTTAAAAAGATACCCCCCACCCTCACAAAGGCTCTGTGGGTAGAGGTACCACCTAGTATGGAACTGAACCAAGCAGACCTCAAAAGTCAGCCTTGCCAGGCTAGAATGGGGAAGAAAAGAGCAGCTAAGGCTGGTATGCGGAAACCCACCCTGCTGGAAAGTATGCATATTTGGATATTGAATGAACCGGGGATTCGGGCTCAGTTCTGATGCACTTCGCACTACCCTACTGATATCATAGTTCATGCTCACACATGGCCATTTAGGGGAGGCACCAGAGAACTGAGGACAGCCAACACAAGTCACAGTCCTCAGAACAGAAAGTAAAAAAAGAAATCAGATTATGTCGCGGAAAAAAAACTTATGAATTAGGACGACGTCATTAAAAGTTACAAATTAGACGTGACCCTTCAAGCGGTCTTTCATTTACACTACTGATTCAATGCTTTCCTTAAATGAAGGTTGAAATGCAACTTGTGGATCTCTCATGTGCTACTCATGGATAAAGGGAAATGACTGGGAATTTTCTGAGAGATCGTGAAATGCACCGTGCCAGTATTTCACTATTTTTTGATCAGTTCAAAATTTCACATAGATTATAAGGGAAAAAGTGACAGATGCAAAGCCTTTTTAGTTATAAAGACACAACAGTGAAAACGATATTCAATTATACCAGTTATTCTAATAATGAACCTCAAAAGAATTTATGGGCCCTGAATAAGCTAAGGAATACGCCGCCCACAACCGAACGAGATCCCTACTTGCCTCGTGCGAACCCCCCCTTCGAAAAGCTGCTTTCAAACGCTGCAGAGTTGTGCGCAGCGTAGTGGCCCACGGATTCCAGGGGCGCACCGTTGTGCATATGCAAATCTGGGATCTCGTGGGGTGGTGCACCTTTCACTTCCTGACTCTTAGTCAACCAACCAGGAAACAGAGGAGATTGCTGATTTGACCACAACTCATTTAAAATAATTTAGCAGCCAGAAATGCTATTTTATTAATAAATTATGATCATTGCAATAGTATTTAATACACAAACCAAGATATAATATACAAACCTATGATTACAGTCTCCTCTAATAGACTAACTAACTTTTGCTTAATTCAAATAATCTAAAATCGAGATTTTAAATGTCTGATAACATGAGGAAATCATGAAAGTGAATTAAATCCTATCGAAACAGAAGTTGGGAAATAATTAAACCGAAACTACCAAAGGCTTTTGGGCAGCAAAGATGGTGACACAAAAAGACCCTGTTTTCAAACTCGAACAAATGAAAGTTTCTTTCGAAGTCTATATCCACTCAGACATGAACCAGTGCCTCACTGTAGCATAAACTAATACAATTTTCTCATCCCCCCCCCCCCTCCCTTTACAACAGGCTCCTGTGCCTGTTTGCACCAGACGTAACCATTTTCAGGGTAAGTGATGCGCAGTAGGTGGGCAATTAGCTCAACTTTTCGCCAGCACGTTGATTTGAATGGGTCGGTGAAACGTACAGCGAAGCCAATGCGCAGTCAGAACTTGACAGATCACAAGTTCGGGATTTAGCGCATGCGGAAATCCCGAACCTGCGGTCGATTTCAAAGGTGGTGTGACGGTGTACTCTGAGAGTACGCCGGTCATACCAACTGCAAATTCAGGGTCATGGTGTACATTTCATAGTAAAAAGCCTGAGGACCAGAATTTCCACAGGGGTTTTCCCCGGGTACTACGAGTAAATAATTCTTGCCATATCCATGATTTTCCACTGGGTCTTCGCCGACGGGCTCCGATGTCGAGTCAGCTCCATTGTAATTAGGTACAATATCTGGGGAGCCTCATACCTCACCATTCTGGTACAGAGTATGTACCCCTCTGCGCACCCAAAAAAATGGGGACTCCAAAATTTCTGGCCCAATGTATCTTCAGTGTTCACATGTCAAAGTCTTATATTCAGCACATTTTGAATTATCAACATTTTGGGGCTATGTCAGCTTTGTGGAAGCTGTTGCCACTTTTGCACATTTTGCTGGTAGGCATGTATGTTGAGCACAAAACTGATTTTCACAAACCAATTAATGAAACTGATGATCTAGCTCCATGAGGAAAATTCAGAAATATGACAAGATTGAATTGATGTGAGAAAGATACCTATATGGAAAACATATTTTACTTAATGGGAGTACAATCTGTGCCTGTAAACACTTGAGCTGATTTAAACTGAAAATGGGTGACATACAACCAGAGTAGTGAAAATACAATATACATCTTATAACTTCCTTCCTCAAAAACATCTCACTCACCTCTCCTATTGCAGTTTTGCTTACTATAAATGAAAAATGTATCTGAAAGAACAGGATATAAACAACAAAAACAAAATGGGACTAGGCCAGAAATAATATCTGAAAACCAGAATTGGGTTAATGTTTAGAATTCACTTAGAGGAAAGCAGGGTAATGGTTACATTATATTTCAAAGTATTAGCTTAAAGCAGGCAGGGTGGTAATGGTAGAATTCAAACACGGGGTTAATAAGTTTCAGGTGATACAACATTAAGCTAGAATAAATTTCAGGTGATGCAACAATAAATTGAAACCGGTTTGATCATGTTGTGTGAGTTACTGATAAGAGGACCATTTGATCACATTTGGGCTGCTGACCATTTTATCACAGCATGAGGGCTATTGATCAAGGGAAGTAAGGGCAGATGGGCGAGATTGTGATCTTTACACAATCCAAAAATGAATTTGCACATTAATTAAGTGGGTTTGCATGCGAAGTAAAGTGAACAATACAAGAAAGACGCGATAGTGGAGTCACAGAACCTGGACCACAGGGTGATCAAATGACATGGCAGGAAGGGAGACAGGATATAAACTGGGAGAAAGATAGAACTCATTGTAGAGAATCGAAGGAAGAACACCAGGAAGAGGAAGGGGTTACGTCTCTACCCAGAGGAATGGGTAATACCGGTTTGCTTATTCCTCTGCACTATTGCTAAAGTGATTCTATTTACTTTACTTATTCCATATCAATTAAGTCATCACACAAACAATATGAGTCTCCCTCGGATGCTTACAGTACCATATATCTACCCCAAGCAGTTTATAAATGGATTGCAGTTCAGATTCCAGTACCAAGCCTATTCAATGTTGAAACTTTCGTCGGTTGCAGGCGGGAGAGAAATAATTCAAACTTAAACAATGCTGTGTGATTAGCTCCGTTTGTGTATGACTTTTTAAAATTTGAACGGTCAGACATTCAAAATCCAGGAAGTTCTAGTAGCTCTTTTCCAGGATATAAAGTGAGGTCTTATTTTTTTAAATCAAGAGACAACTTAGAGCTTCATTGAAAGAACCACTCAGTCTGAAACTCCTTAAAAAGACAGAAAGCAAAACTGTTTGAAATTTCCAAGAAGCTGTTTAATGGGCTCCCACAGTAATAAGAAATGCTGAGTTTCTCTGGGGTTTCTGCAGATCTTCTGCTGAAGTTACAGTGGACAATCAGTAGCACCCTGGCAGAAATGCAATCCTTTTGTGAATTTGGAAGCTACCTTTAAAGAATTAGCTTATTTCTTAAGAGTTGCTTTTTATAAATTATTTTGCCCACGAGAAGTTAGTTAATACATTTTCTACTGTAAATATGTAAATATATAATTATTATATGACTTACTTATTTGCTGGTTCATCTTTTGTTAAATTAATTTGCTTAATGTTTTTTAATTTCAAACGCGGCGTGAAGATTTGATACAGAAACTGAAAATGCTGGAAACGCTCAGCAGGTCAGTCAGCAGCAGCTATGGAGCGAGCAAACAAGTTGGCGTTTCAGGTGTAGACCCTTCATCAGAACTACACCTAAAATGTTAACTTGTATGTTCGCTACACAGATGCTGACCTGTCAAGTGTTTCGAGCATTTTCTGTATTCGTTTCGAATTTTCAGCATCTGCAGTTTTTTTTTTGCTTCTGCAGGTGTGATGCTCTATTCGTTTTAACAAAGACAAGGGGGATCCTTTGAAGAGACAGGGTAAGTCTAGTAGCTAAAAGTAATTGAAAGACAACAACAACAACCACCACTTGTATTTATATAATGCCTTTAATGTAGTAAAACGTCCCAAGGCACTTCACAGGAGCATTATAAGACAAAAAAAATTGACATCGAGCCATAGGAGGAAAAATTAGGGCATATGACCAAAAGCTTGGTCAAAGAGGTAGGTTTTAAGGAGCGTCTTAAAGGAGGATAGAGAGGCGGAGAGGTTTAGGCAGGGAATTCCAGAGCTTAGGGCCTAGGCAATAGAAGGCACGGCCACCAATGGTTGAGTGATTATAATTGAGAGGTCGCACAACACCAGGTTATAGTCCAACAGTTTTATTTGAAATCACAAGCTTTCGGAGCTATCGATTGCTCCTTCCTCAGGTGAAGTAAATTAGATACAGAATCGGCAAAGCATATATAGCATCTATATATGCTTTGGCGATTCTGTATCTAATTTACTTCACCTGAGGAAGGAGCAATCGATAGCTCCGAAAGCTTGTGATTTCAAATAAAACTGTTGGACTATAACCTGGTGTTGTGCGACCTCTCAATTTTGTCCACCCCAGTCCAACACCGGCATCTCCGCATCATGAGTGATTATAATCAGGGATGCTCAAGAGGGCAGAATTAGAGGAGTGCAGATATCTCAGGGGGGTTGTGGGGCTGGAGGAGATTACAGGGACAGGGAGGGGCAAGGCCATGGAAGGATTTGAAGACAAGGATTGAATTTTGAAATCAAGGCCTTGCTTAACCGGGAGCCAATGTAGGTCAGCAAGCACAGGGGTGATGGGTGAACGGGACTTGGTGTGAGTTAGGACACAGGCAGCCCAGTTTTGGATGACCTCAAGTTTACGTAGGGTAGAACGTGGGAGGCCGGCTAGGAGTGCGTTGGAATAGTCAGGATTTTCTGATTCGTTACTCTAGGCATGTAACTGAAAGATTACCTTAATCTCGAGAGTAAGGTAGACACAGTGAAAGGTCTGGGGAGTTGGGATTGCCTTGACAATAATCCAAGTTGTGATGAATATGTACAAAGGATCCAAATGGGGCTGGAGAATGTGAAATTATCAAATCAGCAGTGGGAATTAGAAGAGATACAGATGTAGGTGTGTAGAGACAGGATAAGGGGGAACAGAATGGAGTTGTGATAAGAGGAAACAGAAACAAGCTGAAACAGTTTACTGGGACAGTTTAGTCTGTGTATCTTTGGGAGGAGGTAGAAAACGGCAATGCAGGGTTGGGAGTTATTCTTCCACCTTATTTTCTTAAAAGAACAAAGCTTTAGGTAAACTTGTCACTAAACAAATACTGCTTTGTTTTACTCTTGTTTTTAGCTTTGTGTAGCATAAAGGGAAAGTAAAGGAACCTTGGTCTGTCATATGAGAAGATGCACATTCTTGGGTTCCGCTCATCACCTGCTTGGGTGTGTGCTTAAAGGATATGCAACCGCTTTGATCCCTCCAACTGTATCCCACCTTGGGAAAAGATTGCTGAAAATGACTGCTAAAAAGTAGAGTAGTCTACCAGATCTATGCACAACTGAATGTCAATTCTTGTACAAGGTCTTCAAAACACACTCACACACACGAATTTTAATGTTATCAGACTTCAAAGTGATAGAAATTACAGCATGAATTCTGCAACGTGAATTGCATTAACACTTTATTCTTTTTACAGTTAAAGTGGCATTGTCAATATTATAAAGTGTAAAAAATATCAGACACGCAATACAATGATGCAAGTACCATTGAAATAATTCATGACATCATGCTTATATAATGTCATTGTGATGAACAATAAAAGTTTGCAAGCATTGTTTAATGAAGAGGGTGAATCTTTAATGCTTTATTAATGTTATAATACAGGCACCCTGCCAAAAGTAGATCTGTTCTCCTCATAAGGTATAATTTTTGTCTCCTCACAAGGTACAGTACACTGTTATAATTTTTGTTTAATGGCAAAAAAATGAAGTCCATTTCAAACCTTTGGCATTTCTATTTAAGGCTAATTTTTTGATCAAACATTAATTTGAAAGAACACTGTGAAGCAAGTTGGTGGGTGGGTGGGTGGGTGGGAGGGAGGGTCATGTAACACCTTGAAGATTTATGATGCAAAGTACTCTTTGAAGTGTTAACGACTTTGAAATTAGGATCGCTGAAACAGCATTACCATGAGTTTCAAACAACGCCAACATGCCTGCCAATTTTAAAAGGAAAGAAGAATAATAAAGTTGCACTTTATTTAAATAACATACATACTGTGAAGTATGTGCAGCAGTCTTTTTTTCTTCTTCCCCCACCTCCCCCCCTGTCTACAAAGGTATTGGAACAATTCGGTGGGGGCAGAAAGCTGACGGAAGTGAATTGGCCACCCATTATACATCCCTCCTGATTTTCCTTTCCACTGCCCCACTGCCGAAAAATGGCAGGATGGAAAACAGAGTCCTGGTGGAACTGGGTTCCACCCCATTTCCTGGTGCCTGATTCAGAGAGCTGCTGTGATTCTGCTTTGGCCCTGATCACAATTTTGAGGTTGGAGATTTTAGTCATGCTCATGGCAAAACCTCATAATCCACAGGTTAAGTGTGAAGGTCTTTCTCGGAAATGGGATGAACTCGCTCCCTCAAAGTTCTCAGTTGTATATTCTACTTTTCAAAATTAGAAAAGCAGCACACTGTTAGGTATAGAGACATTTCAGGTAGATTAATAATAAATCAATTAACACTTCAATATGAATTTTCCTTGCCTGCTATATTAACAAAGGCATTAAGCGTATAGGTAAGTTAACACCTTGCATAAAATAACACAGGAACTTCATATTAATGCATTTGTTACTATTATTGCAAGATACAATTTCGATCCGAAAGGCAATTAAATTACAATGCAATGATATGCAGCGAGGTCACAGAGAACAATTACAACTTTATAAAGTGAAGGTAAGGCAGGTAATAAGGAAAGCATTACGGTAGTGTAGTGGATATGTTATTGGTTTAGTAATCCAGAGCAATTTAGAGGCCTGGAATCCAGAAAACATGAGTTCAAATCCCACCAGGACAGTATGAGATGAACAGTTTTAACAAGCTGGTGTCATGTAAAGCTGTCAGATTGTCATAAATGGAAGGAAATCTGCCATTGTTACTCAGTCTGTCTTCTATGTGACTTCAGTCCGACACCAACATGGTTGATTCTTAATTGCCATTCTGAAATGGCCTTGCAGTGATAAAGGCGGCGGCCACACTACCATCTTCTCAGGGCAACAAGGGATAAGCAATAAATGATGGCCTTGCCAGCAACGTCCACATCCCGAGATGATTTTTTTTTTTTAAAAACCTCAAAAGAAAATTCATTTTCACTTGAACAAAGTCTACAATAGTTTAAATAATATCCTTTAGGTTTTATTATCCTAGAGACATCGGGTTCAGAAATCTCTCATCAAAGACATGTATGCTCAAAATTTGCGGTCGGAGGCTTCCCGCGGGCGGATGCCTCCGACCAACAAAAAATCTACGAATGTACCTGGTGGCCCGGGAGGTATGGAGACTCGCGCTCCTGGGCCTCTCTGGGTACGCGCAGGTAGAAGCCCACGTATCCCAGGGGCACAGGCGGTTCGCAAGCGCCCCTGGGATCATGTGGGCCGGCCCAACCAATAAAAGGGAATCCCCATTCATACTTATGGGAGTTCCGTACGTATAGAATCCCCATAAGTATGAATGGGGATCACTTAAAAAATACCTGAACACATGAAATAATTTTTTTTTTAATTACCTATTTAAAATGAATTAAAATGCCTTTTAATTAAATATTTAAACAAAAGTTTAATTTTATGAAAAAAAATGTGTATGTTTTAACGGGGCTAAAAATAAACTTACCTTATTGGGCAGGGTTTTTAATGTATAAATGAGTGATCAAATTTTATTTTTCTATTTTTTAAAACTCTTATGCTGGTATAAGCAGGCCTTATGCCTGCTTTTACCAGGCGTAAGAATTTCACGGGCATTCAGCAGGCGGAAGTTGGGCAAATAGCGCAACTATCTGTCCACGGAGGCCCTTTTCCCGGGGATGCGGATCATCTGTCAAGAGAATTCTTAACAGATCGCAAGTTCTGGGTTTTCGCGCATGCGAACTTTATAAAGTGAAGGTAAGGCAGGAAATAAGGAAAGCATTACGGTAGTGTAGTGGATATGCTATTGGCTTAGTAATCTAGAGCAATCTAGAGGCCTGGAATCCAGAAAACATGAGGGGTCACAAAATACGGCCCGTAGTCTTTTTCATTCATGTAGTCCGTGAAATTCCATGGGAGCTCTCCAGATCCCTTACATAGAATCACAGAAATTTACAGCACAGAAGGAGGCCATTTGGCCCATCCTGTGTGCCGGCCGAAAAAAACTATCCAGCCTAATCCCACTTTCCAGCTCTTGGTCCGTAGCCTTGTAGGTTACGGCACTTCAAGTGCATATCCAAGTACTTTTTAAATGTGATGAGCGTTTCTGCCTCTACCACCCTTTCAGGCAGTGAGTTCCAGACCCCCTCTAGGTGAAAAAAAGTTCTCCTCACCTCCCCTCTAATCCTTCTACCAATTACTTTAATTCTATGCCCTCTGATTATTGACCTCTCTACTAAGGGAAATAGGTCCTTCCTATCCACTCTATCTAGGCCCCTCATAATTTTATACACCTCAATCAAGTCTCCCCTCAGCCTCCTCTGTTCCAAAGAAAACAACACCAGCCTATCCAATCTTTCCACATAGCTAAAATTCTCCAGTCCTGGCAACATCCTCGTAAATCTCGTCTGTACCCTCCCTAGTGCAATCACATATTTCCTGTAATGTGGTGGCCAGAACTGTATGCAGTACTCTAGTTGTGGCCTAATTAGTGTTTTATATTGTTCAATCATAACCTCCATGCTCTTATATTCTATGCCTCGGCTAATAAAGGCAAGTATCCCGTATGCCTTCTTAACCACCTTATCTACCTTTCCTGCTACCTTCAGGGATCTGTGGACAGGCACTCCAAGGTCCCTCTATTCTTCTACACGTCTCAGTATCCTACCATCTATTGTGTATTCCCTTGCCTTGTTAGCCCTCCCCAAATGAATTACCTCACACTTCTCCGGATTGAATTCCATACAATATATTTGGTGGGAGACTGGCTGAACCCCCAGAGAAACAATGTAAGTGGCTGCCAAAGTTATGGCGGGAATCCAAGAGGAACCCACGGCATTACAGGGACCGCAGTTTCCAGCTAGATTTTCTGATCGGCATTATTTTAACACTGACAGTAACATTTATTTATTTTAAATGGGTTACACCAACTAGAAAATCCAGATTACTACATCAGACAAAGAACTCTGCTCTTTATCACTGTTGTAAGTTTAATGTGATAGTGCTACTGCATCAATGTAAACAGCTGTCAGAGGTGGCACTGGATGCCACTGGCCATCGTTTTATCAGACCACAAGCAGGATGAGGGCTCAGCCCTCCTGTACACGCCAATTATGCTATTTTCACATTTTTCCATAGCTAAGGAGGAAGGCTCATGACTAGAATACGAAAAATCACAATTAACAACCTTTCAACAGCTGCACAATTGTTTATCGGTTGCTATTGGTGCTGTAGAAGCCACCCCACTACACAAATGGGACAAATTTCATAACACTGGGGACCAGGACAATAACAAACCAATTCTACATAAAAATGGTTCTGTACAATGTCAAGTGACAAAGCTGGCGTACAACATTTTGGCTTTACACCAGCCTTATCACATTTACATTGTTCAGAGCAACAGCACCAAAGAGTGACGGGGCGCAACTTTAATTCACTCCACCGAGTTATGGATTTCAGCTGCAGAAGTACCGAGTGGAGGACAGGCATCTAAATAAAGAATGAGAGGTAAAAGGATATGATGTCCCCAGAATTACCAATTTTGAAATAAGATGAGTAGACTGTATTTCTATATTAGAATTTCTGAGTCCACATATTTATTGAATTTAACTGTTTTTATTTCCCCTCCATCAAGCTACATTTTAGTGCTACTGCTGACATGAAGCAGTATCTAGCACTACAGTCCAATACCCACCATCGCCGTGGCATGTTCCTAAATTTCTTATGGTCCAGCAAGATGTCAGATTGTATCAATAGCAAATTATCAGTCCCTAGGCCATTTTAGCCCAAACATTAAGCTAACCTATCTGGCGGGAAGGGGGAAGATTAAGTTCAGATGGCTTTCACACCCCGCGCAGTTTTGTGCTCCATTGGCTTCAATAACTTGAATAAACATCACCCGATAAATTCTACTTGTGCCCAACTGCTGTACTCGCCTGATGACGTGGGCAAGAGGCACAAAGTGAATTCGAGTTCGTGCCTCATTTTCATATGAAGGGCAAGCTGTCAGCATGCTGGTTATTGGCAGCTCACGTATTGGGTTGCGGGAATTTGGGCAGCACTGACGCCATTAAGGGGAGGTGCACACTGCCTGTGCTGCATGCTTGAGACTTCAAACTTGGAACAGGGAAGATCCACAATGAATTCTGCAAGGGCTCTTCGATTCTGGTCATTCGCTTCTCTTCAGGTCCATTGCGTCATGGGCCCAGAGGAGCAAAGGAAGAGGACAATCCTCTTGAAGATACATGGTCACTCGAGCTTACCCTTGCAATCACCAGCTCAAGAATCGGCACTCGGTGTACTTTAAAGGGTCAGTTAGAGGGACCTGCTCTATTTATTCGGCGGGTGTCCTGGACGATCAAAACTTGCCCGATGCACTGATATGGCGTCGGTGCACATCAGGCATGAGACATCACCATGAGAGCCATGAGTTGAATTTATCTCCCATCATGTTTTAAATACTTTGGGCTAGAAATTGGGCAACTTAACACCTCTCGTTATCGCCTCTGGGGGGGGCGATAACGGGGCAGTAATCACTTACCGACCGGGCGCAGCGAGAAGACCGACACCCGCTTTATTCGGTGGGAGGTTTGCAGCGGCGATATGGCGTTGTGCCCCGATCTCCTTCGCTCAGAGATTGTGACATCATCGCCGTGCGCATTGCCCCGCTAGCACTCCAGACCCGAACTTCACAACTAATTTGCCACCTAGAGGAATTTCATTATATCTTCTTATTCATTTAAACAATTTAATTCTATCCTTAACTACATATATTGAAAAAGGAAAACACTGCAGATGCTGGAAATCTGAAATAAAAACAGAAAATGCTGGAGATACTCAGCATGTCAGGCAGCATCTGTGAAGAGAGAAACAGAGTTAACGTTTCGTCAGAACTGGAAAAAAGCAGGAAATGGAACAGTATTTAAGCAAGTGTAGGAGCTGGGGAAGGGGGGAGGGGATGAAAGAACAAAAGGGAAGGTCTGTGATAGGATAGAAGGCAGGAGAGATTAAGAGACATTAAGAGATATTCAAGGCAAAAGGAGATGGTAATGGGACAGGTTAAGAAACAAAAGATGGCTCTAAATGAAGTGTAAATTGCGCTGGCAGAATGAAAGACAGCTGCCATGTGGGAGAGAAGAAGACACAAACAAAAGGTGTGGGAAAAAGAAAATGTGATAGGGGCTGAGGTTATGATCTGAAATTGTTGAACTCTATGTTGAGTCCAGAAGGCTGCAAAGTGCCTAATGGAAAGATGAGGTGCTGTTCCTCGAGCTTACGTTGAGCTTCAGTGGAACAATGCAAGAGGCCGAGGACGGTGAGGTCTGAGTGGGAGTGGAGCGGAGAATTAAAGTGACAGGTGACCGGAAGCTCGGGGTCCCCCTTACGGACTGAACGGAGGTGTTCCGCAAAGCGGTCACCCAATCTGCATTTGGTCTCCCCAATGTAGAGGAGACCACGCTGGAGGTGGCGGAAGATGATCCGTTGAATGTGGAGGCTGGTGGGGTGAAAGGTGAGGACAAGGGGAACCCTATCATGGTTCCGGGAGGGAGGGGCAGGGGTGAGGGCAGAAGTGCGGGAGTTAGAACAGACATGGTCAACCACAGTAGAGGGGAATCCTCAGTTGAGGAAAAAGGAAGACACGTCGGAAGCACTGGTATGGAAGGTAGCATCGTCAGAGCAGATGTGGCGGAGACGAAGAAACTGGGAGAATGGAATAGAGTCCTTACAGGAAGCGGGGTGGGAGGAAGTGTAATCCAGGTAGCTGTGGGAGTCAGTGGGCTTGTAGTGAATGTTTGTCAATAACCTATCCCCAGAGATGGAGACGGAGAAGTCGAGGAAGGAAAGGGAAGAGTCGGAGATGGACCAATGTAAGCCCGAGGAACAGCACCTCATCTTTCCATTAGGCACTTTACAGCCTTCTGGACTCAACATAGAGTTCAACAATTTCAGATCATAACCTCGGCCCCCTATCATATATATATTTTTTTCCCCACACTTTTTGTTTGTGTCTTCTTTTCTTCTCTCCCACATGGCAGCTGTCTTTCATTCTGCCAGTGCAATTTACACTTCATCTAGAGCCATCTTTTGTTTCTTAACCTGTCCCATTACCATCTCCTTTTGCCTTGAATATCTCTTAATGTCTCTTAACCTCTCCTGCCTTCTATCCTATCACAGACCTTCCCTTTTGTTCTTTCATCCCCTCCTCCCTTCCCCAGCTCTTACACTTGCTTAAATACTGTTCCATTTCCTGCTTTTTTCCCCCAGTTCTGACGAAAGGTCATCGACCTGAAACGTTAACTCTGTTTCTCTCTTCACAGATGCTGCCTGACCGGCTGAGTATCTCCAGCATTTTCTGTACAAATATTGCATATTTGGTTTACAGCAAATCTACAAACGTTAAAACAATTGAAAATACTTCAATAATATAATGGCGACCTCTAATACATTCAAGTGTACGAGACAATTTTAAATTACTAGGCTGGGTAATTACTGAGTTTGCATGCAGAGGAGAAGGCCTCTGGCCATAGCTAATATTTCTGCCATTATATAATACAGCTGCAATCTCAACTATTAACAAGTTTACTATTTCACTTTTCTAGTTTTTCCTGTTTGCATGGCAACCTGGGTCAGTTTCTTTTAAATGAAAGAACTTTTCAGGTCTTCACGACATCCCAAAGCGTTCCACAGCCAAATAATTACGTTTGAAGTGTAGTCACTGTTGTTTTGTAGACAAATTAATGTACAACCTTTTTGCATTTTCAGCATTTTTCAACTAAGGTGATGCTTATTTTGTGAAGACACACCGAAGCACAGATGGAAAAACACAGCTAAGTACTAATCACTGGACCAATAAAGGTCAGCAATGCTTACTGTCACGTTTGCAAGCAGTTGAAGCAGAACTTGCAACAGAATATTAAATACAGAAGTAGGTAAATACTCACTGTCAAAAAAATCAAATTCAACACTAACTCAAACAACAGCAATCTTACTTTTAAGGATTATGCTAAACTAAAATGGGTATATGGTGGTGTCGCAGTTATGTTACTGTGCTAGTGATCTGGACTAATAATCCAGAGAACATGAGCTCAAATCCCACCATGGCAGAATTTGAAATCAGTTTTTTTTAAGCCTAGAAATAAGGAAGGAAACCTGCCACAAGAGAGAGTCTAACCACTGCCCCTTGACATTCAACGGCATTACCATCGCCGAATACTCCACCATCCACATCCTGGGGGTCACCATTGACCAGAAACTTAACTGGACCAGCCACATAAATACTGTGGCTACAAGAGCAAGTCAGAGGATGGGTATTCTCACCTCTTGACTCCCCAAAGCCTTTCCACTATCTACAAGGCACAAGTAAGGAGTGTGATGGAATACTCTCCACTTGCCTGGATGAGTGCAGCTCCAGCAACACTCAGAAGCTCGACACCATCCAGGACAAAGCAGCCCGCTTGATTGGCACCCTGTCCACCACCTTAAACATTCACTCCCTCCACCACCAACGCACCCTGGCTGCAGTGTGTACCGTCTACAAGATGCACTGCAGCAACTCGCCAAGGCTTCTTCGACAGTAACTCCCAAACCCGTAACCTCTACCACCAAGAAGGACAAGGGCAGCAGGCGCATGGGAACACCACCACCTCCAAGTTGCCCTCCAAGTTATACACCATCCTGACTTGGAAATATATCGCCGATCCTTCATCGCCACTGGGTCAAAATCCTGGAACTCCCTCCCTAACAGTACTATGGGAGTACCTTCAGCACACGGACTGCAGCTCACCACCACCTCCTCAAGGGCAATTAGGGATGGCAATAAATGCTGGCCTTGCCAGCGATGCCCACATCCCAGGAACAAATAAAGAATGAATACCCGGTCTGACCTTTATGTGACTGCAGTCTCACAGCAATGTGGTTGACTCTTAACTGCCCTCTAAAGTGGCTTAGCAAACCACTCAGTCGTATGAATCCACCACAAAGAATTTCAATGGTTCAAGAAGATGGCCTACCAGGGCAACTAGGGTTGGGCAATAAATACCAGCCTTGCCAATAACACCCACATCCTGAGAATAAATTTAAAAAGGCAGGTTCATGAGCAGTCATACACCCACTTTATACGGGCGAGATGGGTGCTGGGAGTGTTTCACTGAAAGTTGTGAAATTTGTTATGGGATCTTATTCAATTCATTATTTGATTTAAATGAGGGTTATATTTACCTGAAGCTCAGCCTTATTTGGGCTGGCAAAACTGCACCTTGCAAAATTTGGCGTGCTACTAATCAGGCATGTTGGTTTTTGTACCCAATTTTGACACTCCCATAATTGAGGCTCTGTCACCAGTGGAGCCCTGTAAAATCTGACCAGCGCTCCCACCCGAAACGGCAGAAGCCTAATCACCTATGCAAATCAGGGGTCCAACACCAGTTGTCGGACCCCTTTTACAATTTTCAGTACCAATGGGCACAGCATGCATACTCCGCAGTGGTACAGACTTGGATTGGCCTAACTGGTGGTCCTTAAAGGGACCGCTGCAAGCCATTCAAAAACACAGGTAGGTTTTGGGTGCAAATGTTGCATCAATGCTCCTCCTGGCCCCTTAAATATTGGCCCCCATGATGTCTGACCCTCTGTGGCCCTCCCCCAAATCACGTTCCACTCCCCTTCACCTTCTTGCAACGGCTGGACTCCATGCTGCAGCCACTGAATTTTCATCCCTCAAAATGAATGAGCAGCTCACTATGATGGTATGGAAATAAGGTCCAACCATGAAATTAGTCGAGCCTCATGCTGCAGCCACTGACCAAGTTGCTGGTTGCTGTTGGACTTTATACAAGTCAATCCTCTGTCCACTTCCACTGGTCATTGGAGTAAATGAGGAAGACATTTTTAGGGCTCAGGAAGACTGCAAGGTAGAGTGCCCAGAATATTCCTACTCAAAAATAAATGCCCTAGCATCCATGTTACAGGTACTTTAATCCCATCCTGCTGCTGCATCAGCTGGGCAGTATGGGAAGCACTGATAACCTTTCAGCTCTGTACCATTTTCATGGCCATATGAAGGCAGGGTACACTCTGTGGCTGGCACTGAAATGTCTCACATAAATATGCATATAATGGTGGCTCAATAAATTTCCACCAATGCACACTGTATGCTGCATTATCCTGCATTCATAAAAGTGAGATGAAGACTGGCCACTGAGTAGCACTTTGTACTCTTACGAATTTTAACATTTATATTTTCTGTAGTTGTTTACAGAAGAAAACCCATAACCACCATGAAAGAAGCAGGACAGGAGGCACCCCCCACCCTTCTGGGACCACCCCCCCCCCCTGCCCCCAACAACCTCTGCACACTCCACAGGTATGAAGAAACCGCTCTCAAAATTTGGTTAGATTATCCATTGAGGGAAGGGGGAGGAGAGCTTGGTGCCTCAGTGCTCATGGCTAGTATCCTCCTTTACTTCATCTCATTATTACCACTACAAAGTTCCTCATTTGTTAAAATGTTTGACATAGTAGGCACAATAGCAGCAATTGGGGGTAATTTTAACCTAACTCGCCGGGCGGGAAACCCATGGGATTGGGTGGAACGCCGGTTTTACACCCCGCCCAATATTACACTCCACTGACTTCAATGGAGAGTAAAATCAGCCCGGGTGTAAAACCAGCGTTGTACCCAAACCCGGCAATTTCCCAATCGGCGGGTTATGTTAAAATTTCCCCCAAAGTCTCAGCATGTTAACCGTATCAAAAGTCTTTTCATATTGCAATCATAGTAGCATGTTTCTTTTGCTAGAGGTTCAAAGCCCAGACGCAGCTTCTCTCTAAATGTTTTGACTGGTGAAGCTGTTAAGTCCATGTGCTCCAATGTGTAGGATTCTCTCGAGGAAAGACTCAATTTGCTTTGGGATCCCCCCTAGAGATCATTGATTGCAGGCCTCACACTTTTCAGCGATGACAACATCTGTTCCCATGCACATAGCTTTACATTCAGCTAGACCACAACAGAATGAAGCATAGATGAGGCAGATGTCTTTCTGGGTGATACCATATCTGTCCAACCCAGTCAGTCTCCTCTATGGCAGATAGGAGGAGCAGAAGCAGGCAGCCAGCATACTATGGATATGCAGCCAAAAGTTGCAGAGCCATCTAATGGTCCAGCACTGGGCAGTACATGGCCATATGCATCCCATGAGGCTTCACGTGACAATCAGAAGTCTGCCACCACACTTACCACTCAGAGGAGGGCATCATTTAAAATAAGTGCTGGATTAGATACTATAGGACACACACTATACACCAGTCACCAAACATTATTTGCACTTACACAAGTCACAGAGAAATGAACTGGTGACACATGATTTGTATGTAGCCCTGAGAGTTTAGTTGAGAATTGCAAATTGAAGCATGGGCATGCATGGTAGTTGAAACAGACTGTAAAATATAGGTCACGGCATTCACCCACTGCTTTGTACACAGTAGGATTGAACTATTTATGTAGGAGGCAACCTAGTCAGTTAGGTAAATGTCAATTAGCAACACGTGCACAAGTCTTCCAAGCTTCAAATCTCCTTTATCTCTTTCTTTCTCCACTGCCAAAGGTTATGGCTGCACCACCAGCTGCATGATATCTCCTCAATGGATGGCATGGATCTTGGCAGGGAAATAGCTCAGGACCAATGCTGCCCTCCCCCCCACCCCCCCCTGGTGTCAGCGTGTCGTGGATGTGTTCCACAGAACTCTGGTGGGTGCAGAAGCTTCAAAGTGTTGGTGCTCCGCAGCGGTTTGTGGGTTTCTCAATAAGGTTATCAACCAACGTATGAAAGGATACTCTTGATCCCCAAAGAGCCATCTTTCCAGTGTCATTGGTATGGTATCATGTACGTCAATGCCCAATTTGGTTCCTGCAGTCAGCGACCACCTGTATATTAGTGAAATGGAACCTTTTTGGTTTGTATAGAACATGATGTTAGTATTGGGGCTCAGATGCCACAAGGTAGAAGTGCTATGCCTTCTCATTCTGCTGGCTCCTTTCCATGGGAAAAGTGATGACAGGATTTCATTGACAAACAACACTTCTGGGGGGAGAAATTAATTTTAGCCAGATACCGGCAACTGGAGTTAACAGCCGCTGAAAATGATCGCAACGCTAACAGAGCAAAATTCACCTGGGGGATGGAGATTGTTGGCGCAGCGCTTACCTGCCGTGCAACGCCGTCCCTGGTGGCATTGCTGGAGGCATCCCACCCGAAGTTTGTGTGCAGGTGCGGAGTTGCAGCTTCCCACAGCCTCTGGAAGCAAGGCTGTGGAGCTCACAAGGAATTGTGGGCAATGAAGAGGTCTGAGAATTAAAGGGGCCACGCACACTGAAGCAATACAAATAAAAATGAAGTGAAACAATGCCGTTTTCAGCCCTTTCCGCCTTTAAAAAAAATTTACATTAAAAAAAAGTCCCAAATGTGAATATTTAGCACTTAAAGTTGAATTCCCTTCCTAACCTCAAAAAAATGGGAAAAATGCCTCAGCACGAACACAAATGGCTCAGCAAGCCAGGGAAGGGGCACCCAGGATCTCACACGCAGCACTCCAGCTTTGTGCAGGGGGTCAACACTGCAAGACAGGCCCTCTACCCACAGGGGCCAGGAGGCCCTCCACAAAGAACGATGTGGGAGTACATCACCGAGGCCATCATTGCCAGCAGTGTTGCCCCCACCACCTGGCTCCAGTGCCCAAAGAAGCTTCATGACCTCAGACCACTGGTCAAGGTCAGTGAATGCATCTTCAAAAGTTACCTCCTACTAACTGCACCACTAGACTCACACACTGCTCAATGCATGACCTCCAACCCCAATCACTCACCTACCAACAATTTGCGCCACTCACGGGGCACATCTCCCATTCCTAGCCTCACCCTCCCCCCCTTGGAGATGCTGGCTATTCTTGGCAGTGGCATGGCTGAGCCCTTGGCCAGCGGTAGGGCTGTAAGGATAAAAGATGCTGCTATCCTCATACGTTATCCTCCTTCTGGCATGCACCTCATGCTTTCCCGCCCTCCCATCACCACAACTCCATCCTTGCGCCTTCCTCATTTCTCACACCCAAGAAATGCAGCCTGCCCAGCCAATGAGTGACCAAGAAGAGGGAGAGGAGAGTGAAGAAGAAGATGATTGATTTGACACTCCCAGCCACCAGCTCCTCAAGGTCAACCAGCAGGGACACTTGCAGTGTCCCCCACTGAAAGTCAGCAGCCTTCCACCAGCCATGCTGCGGCCACTGGGGTAGCACTGTGTGACATCAGTAGGATAGGCAAAGGCACACACAAGTTACCAACTAAGAGAATGCATACAGGTGATGAGTTGATTTCTTGATCTCACATTGGATGGATAGACGTATATAGGTGGATTGGAAAGTTTGCTTTGTGAAGGCTTTTATTTCAGCATCGTGGCCAAGAGGGCATTTTGATGGTCAATAACAGATGGAAGATAAGGTGTGGGACTAATGTTGAAAGGGGAATTGGGGTTGTGGTCACTGGGACTGCGGGCGGATGATTCCATCCCGGATATCCCAGCCACAAAGGGGCTGTCTGGGATGCATCCTTCCATCTGATTCCTCCTCTGCGGCTTCCTCCTCTCTCTGCAAACGGATGCTGTAAATGTGAAATGGCAGCATAAAATGCTGGAAACACTCAGCTGGTCAGGCAGCATCTCGACCTGAGACGTGAATTCTGTTTTTCTCTTCACGGATGTTACGTGACCTGTTGAGTATTTGCAGCATGTTCTGTCTCTCAAAGGCCTTAATTTACCATCCAAGCCTTTGCAAGTGTCCAGCTGCACTCCCTACAAACTTAAAAAACTTTTAACATCTATTGCAGCAAGCCACCACTTCAATAAAACCAAAAAAAGAGTCCAAAACCTTAAATCCAAACTTACCTGAACGATGTGTGTCCCTTTAAGAGGTGCAGACAACACCACTGTTAGCCTGCTTGCACACCAGGTTAACCTGGCGTGCTTAGGACTCAGCACCGAATTCAGTGCTAGGGTCGAAGTTCGCGCTTGTGACGTAAAGTCAGTGTTGCACGCTGATTTATGTCACAACACCCCCAGCAGCTGGCCGCCGTTTTAGCGCCATTTAATGGCACTAAGGAGTGGTGCTAAGGCCACGAATTTCTCGCCCCTTTTGTTTGGTTGATGCATTGGTGTACAGCCAACTGCTTTACTGATGTAGGTAAATCTCCTCTGGTAGGTGTGCCTAGACTTATAGACACAGCTCCTAAGGTAAGGGCGGGTGGGTACTGAACACCTCCAGTCTAACTGTTCGGGCCTTTCTTGTCTACATAAATTCCTCTTCCTCCAATCAAGTAGTACCACTAGAATCATCAAATGCATTGCCACGCTGTGTGAACAACTTGCTTGCTACAACTAAATAGCAGCTGACAGTAAGACAGTTGTAGGGTAAAGGTGTTGGGAAAAGACTCCTGTGTTACAATGCAAAAAAATCAGGAACTAAGCAGCAACTGGAAGCAATGCAACAATCAAAATACAAATAAAGGTAGCTAATAAGCAAAGAAAGAAGCCAAACTTTCTAAGCAACAACAAAAATCCAACACAACTTTAAGAAGCCAACTCAGAGGCCAGATCATTAAAGCAGCCATGCGCCTGTGATATGGGGGAGCAGTGCTATAGAAGATCTGGGAAATCTCGCAAAATTCAACATGGAAACAATCACAACGTACAGTATTTTACGTGAATTTAGAAGGTAAAATGAGGCTCTTCCAATGCTATCGGCAAGTCCTCTAAAAGCATTTAAGATTTTTGCACTGCATTATTAGAAATGCATCAAAGCAGGTGAGATGACCTAGTCACCCGATTCTGCAACTTACGCTTCAGTCCTTATGTCTAAGATTGAAATAAAAAATGATTAAAGTATATAAAGAGCATTCACAGTCAGAAGAAAATAACTCTACTGCTATCATAAACCTCTCATACCTCTATAAATACATCCCTGTAATGGCACCCACTTACAAACCAAGAATATGAAACTACTGCTAAAAAGTAAGTCCTGCTTTGGGAGGGGGGCCCTGACAACATCCCGGCTGTCGTGCTGATGACTTGTGCTCCAGAACTAGCCGCGCCTCTAGCCAAGCTGTTCCAGTACAGCTACAACACTGGCATCTCTCCGACAATGTGGAAAACTGCCCAGGTATGTCCTGTCAACAAAAAGCAGGACAAATCCAATCCGGCCAATTACCACCCCATCAGTCTACTCTCAATCATCAGCAAAGTGATGGAAGGTGTCATCGACAGTGCTATCAAGCGGCACTTACTCACCAATAATCTGCTCACTGATGCCCAGTTTGGGTTCCGCCGAGACCACTATGTTCCAGGCCTCATTACAGCCTTGGTCCAAACATGGACAAAAGGAGCTGAATTCCAGAGGTGAGGTGAGAGTGACTGCCCTTGACATCAAGGCAGCATTTGACCGAGTGTGGCATCAAAAAGCCCTAGTAAAACTGAAGTCAATGGGAATCGGGGGGGGAAACTCTCCACTGGCTGGAGTCATACCTAGCACAAAGGAAGATGGTTGTGGTGGTTGAAGGTCAATCATCACAGCCCCAGGACATCATTGCAGGAGTTCCTCAGGGCAGTGTCCTAGGCCCAACCATCTTCAGCTGCTTCATCAATGACCTTCCCTCCAACAGAAGGTCAGAAATGGGGATGTTCGCTGATGACTGCACACTGTTCAGTGCCATTCACAACTCCTCAGATAATGAAGCAGTTCATGCCCGCATGCAACAAGACCTGGATGATGTTCAGGCTTGGGCTGATAAGTGGCAGGTAACATTCGCGCCACAGAAGTGCCATGCAATGACTATCTCCAACAAGCAAGAGTCTAACCACCGCCCCTTGACATTCAATGACATTACCATCACCGAATCCCCCACCATCAACATCCTGGGAGTCACCATTGACCAGAAACTTAACTGAACCAACCACATAAATACTGTGGCAACAAGAGCAGGTCAGAGGCTAGGTATTCTGTGGCGAGTGTCTCACCTCTGGACTCCCCAAAGCCTTTCTACCATCTACAAGGCACAAGTAAGGAGTGTGATGGAATGCTCTCCACTTGCCTGGATGAGTGCAGCTCCAACAACACTCAAGAAGCTCGACACCATCCAGGTCAAAGCAGCCCGCTTGATTGGCACCCCCTCTACCACCTTAAACATTCACTCCCTCCACCACCAGCGCACCGTGGCTGCAGTGTGTACCATCTACAAGATGCACTGCAGCAACTCGCCAACGCTTCTTCGGCAGCACCTCCCAAACCCGCAACCTCTTCCACCTAGAAGGACAAGGGCAGCAGACGCATGGGAACACCACCACCTCCAAGTTCCCTTCCAAGTCACATATCATCCTGACTTAGAAGTATATCGCCGAACCTTCATCGTCGCTGGGCCAAAATCCTGGAACTCCCTCCCGAACAGCACTGTGGGAGTACCTTCACCACATGGACTGCAGCGGTCAAGAATTTAGGGATGGGCAATAAATGCTGGCCTTGCCAGCGACACCCACATCCCATAAAAATGAATTAAAAAAATTGAGTGGATCATTTGTAGTTACATAATTTAAATCGTGAAAATCATAGGCATGAGATCCTCTTAGAATGTGTTTCAGTAACAGAATTTTTTAATGATACAGTGACACAGAATTTCCCGAAAACTTGTGCTAAAACGCGTACGTATGGCGCAATGCGATTTGAGGACATTTTTAATGCTTCACCTAAATTTCCTTGAGGATACCAGGGTTGCAACAATAATATTTACATTTGTTTCAAGTTGTAGCACTTATTTGTTGAATATTTACAAGGATACACAAAGTAAGTAGTGTCATACACATCCCTGAGTACCCAAGACCGGAAAGTAGGTCAAAGAGAAAGAGACACTGATCAAGCATTTAAAATTTTTGCACCGCATTATTAGAAATGTATCAAAGCAGGTGAGATGACCTAGTCACCTGATTCTGCAACTTACGCTTCAGTCCTCATGTCTAAGATTGAAATCAAAAATGATTAAAGTATATAAAGAGCATTCACAGTCACTAAGGTAGCAGCATCATTTTTGCTGACCTACAAAAGCAATGTTTTACATCCAGCATAGAATTCCTGGTTACATCTACTGCCTTGTATCAAACACCTGAATTAATCAAAGAACAGTATTAATTCTATAAATGTTGTTGTCCTCTGATTTGAATCAGGTGTACAAACATGGGTATTGGAATAAATGTTTGAGGTCTTGGTAATGGTATTGGAAGAAACAAATGGATAAGTGTTTCATCTACTCAGTTACATCAAAAAGTACCTGGTGAAGTGCAAGTCCACTACTTCCCTCAATCCCAAAACCAAATCAGTGCTATTGGACAGCCCTTTTATTGTTCTCAAAATGTGAGCAATGCTGTATTTTTTGCCCATACTGAATAGCACTGAGAAGGTGACAGTGAGCCATTGATGATTGTTTGCAGAACTGAATGGCTTGACTAGGCTACTTCACAGTCAGCCATGTGGTGTGGACTGGAGTCACATGTAGGCCAGCAGGTTCCCCTTCCTGAATGACATTACTGATCCAGTTAGGTTTTATATGATCATTCAGTGTTCATGGTTACAATTTACTAGATGAGGGATAATTTTCAACATCACCACATGGGTGGTAGCCTAACACATCCCCCATCAATGTAGAACCCACCCAATTTTCATCCCATGGTGAAGGTAAACATTACCCCCGTTTAATTCAATTTTACAACTTGCCATGGCGGGATTTGAACTCACGAACTCCAGATGCTAGTCCAGGACCATAACCACTACACTACTGTGCCCATTATGTCCAGCTTAGATGAACTGCAACTTCTTTCAACTGAACATCAGGAAGACCAATGCCATCTGCCTCCCCAGCCACTCGCTTGGTTAAACCAACTGTGTATAACCTTGGCATCATGTTTGATCCTGAGCCGAGCTTCATACCTTGCATCCTATCCATCACCAAATCTCCTTACCTTTACCTCTACAGCACAGTTCCCAGATCTGATTCCCAGTCTGTTTTGAATTAGGATGTATTTTAGCCTCGGGCCATAGTTGGGGCACTAGTGGGTCCTGCTAGAATGTCTTTACACTGGCAAGTACAGAGAGTCCCACTCAGACGGTTGTTGTAGGAATCAAAATAACATATTGGTGGACATATTGCTGGAGTAGTAGAGAAGAGGTAAACTTGAGCTTATCCAAAACTCTGCTGCTCGTATCCTAACTCGTACCAAGTCCCGCTCACCCATCACCCTTGTGCTCATTGACCTATATTGGCTCCCGGTCCAGCAACGCTTCGATTTTAAAAGTCTCATCCTGGTTTTCAAATTTTCAGCTACATAGGCCCTAAGTTCTGGAAGTCTCTTCCTAAACCTTTCTGACTCTCCACCTCTCTCTCCTCCTCTAAGACGCTCCTTAAAATCTACCTCCTTGACCACATATCTCCTTGTGTGGCTCAGTGTCAAATTTTGTTCGATAATTCTCCTGTAAAGCGCCTTGGGAAGTTTTATCACGTTAAAGGTACTTCTTGTTATCTGCAGAAGTCCTTAACACTAACACCGGATCCAAATATTTGAAAAACAGCCACAGCACATGCATTCCTCAACTTGATGAGCACCAAACCTTCACTAAACCAAAAGGTTTGTTGTTTTTCAAAACCAAAACTTGAACATGTTTTTCATTTGCCACTTATAAATTTGTTACAATTAGGCCAAAGTGGTGGAGTGAGAGAAGAGAGAAACTGTCCAATAATCTCCCACACAGATTTTTGGGAGATTAAAAAAATGCAATGGCCCAGAATTTCTTGGAGTCTAATGGCGCAGGAAATTATGGCGCAAATGAGTCCGACGTTATTTACATTGCACAATAACTTGCTGGAACTTTTGCACCATTCCCCCAATACCCTCATCAAAACCATGCAAAATGAATGATCATACCTCTGCCCGCCAATTAAGTAAATGACGATGGCAAATTTCCTGGATTTACGCCGCAGCCACGTAGACTGAAAATAGCACTGTTGAATGTATTTAAATTCATGAGTACAAAATAATTGATTAAAGTAAAATAAAATATTTACGAAATTGGCTAAGTGACAGGAAACAGAGAGTAGTGGTGAACGGTTGTTTTTCGGACTGGAGGAAGGTATACAGTGGTGTTCCCCAGGGGTCGGTACTAGGACCACTGCTTTTCTTGATAGATATTAATGACTTGGACTTGGGTGCACAGGGCACTATTTCAAAATCTGCAGATGACACAAAACTTGGAAGTATAGTGAACAGTGAGGAGGATAGTGATAGACTTCAAGACGACAGACAGGCTGGTGAAATGGGCGGACACGTGGCAGATGAAATTTAACGCAGAAAAGTGCAAAGTGATACATTTTAGTAGGAAGAACGAGGAGAGGCAATATAAACTAAAAGGTACAATCCTAAAGGGGGTGCATGAACAGAGAGACCTGGGGGTATATGTGCACAAATCGTTGAAGGTGGCAGGGCAAGTTGAGAAAGCAGTTAAAAAAGCATATGGAATACTGGGCTTCATAAATCGAGGCATAGAGTACAAAAGCAAGGAAGTTATGAACCACCTTTACAAAACACTGGTTTGGCCTCGACTGTAGTATTGTGTCCAATTCTGGGCACTGCACTTTAGGAAGGATGTGAAGGCCTTAGAAAGGCTGTAGAAAAGATTTAGGAGAATGATTCCAGGGATGAGGGACTTCAGTTATGTGGATAGACTAGAGAAGCTGGGGTTGTTCTCCTTAGAGCAGAGAAGGTTGAGAGGAGTTTTGATAGATTTAAGGGGTCTAGACAGAGTAGATAGTGAGAAACCGTTCCCATTGGCGGAAGGGTCGAAAACCAGAGGACATAAATTCAAGGTGATTGGCAAAAGAACCAAAGGCGAGAGGAGGAAAAACTTTTTTACGCAGCGAGTGGTTAGGATCAGGAATGCACTGCCTGAGAGGGTGGTGGAGGCAGACTCAATCGTGGCTTTCAAAAGGGAATTGGAGAAGTACCTGAAGGAAAAAATTTGCAGGGCTACGGGAAAAGGGTAGGGGAGTGGGTCTAGCTGAAGTGCTCTTGAGGAGAGCCGGCACAGGCTCGACAGGCCGAATGGCCTCCTTCTGTGCTATAACCATGCTATGATTCTATGAAAATCTCTGCTCTTCCTTGATATTTTTAATTCCTGGCTAAAACCAATCGAAACACTTCTTCTGCGTCATTGTGTGTTAAGTTTAGTGTGTATTGTATACACGTTATAGGCACTGAAGTGCCTGTACATGCCATTGATGAAGAGAGAGTGGGAGAAATTCATCCAGGTTTGGTTTCAGGCCTGGAATAGTCACATTCGTTGCGTGCTCCAGAAGTCGGACGCCCAAGGCTTGTTCGAAATTGTGCATTGGGTTTCATCCAAATAAATCTGTCGCGCTGCTGCGCCTGTAGGGTCGCCTGAGGCAGCTAACCAGTTTCCTCTGGACCAAGTTAGGCTGGCATTGCTGCCCATAGCGGCTGTTGTGGGTCCTGGGAGGTGAAAGGAAGTGGCACGAGCGAGGGCTGGCAGAGGCTCGCAATAGTGCTCCACTTTAAGGTAAGTTAAGAAGAAAAAAAAAACTTATCTTTATGTTGGTGAGCTCCATCAAGACACAGAAAGAACTGGAAAAACTTGGACCTTTCCCTGTTTCACACCCAATAACTGGCTAAAATTAGTTCCGTTCCGCACCCCGCACCCCCGTTTCTTTAATCCGACACGTTTTAGGCATCTTCTAAATAAATGGTGTAACTTAAAATGTTTGCGAAACCTGACTATAGCAGCTTAGTGTGTCTATAACTCATACAATTTTCTGCAAGAGATCAAGTTCAGGATAATGCAAGGATTTGAAATTCAAAATTTTATGACTCGGGTCATTCCAATATTGACCTGCTTAATTGATGCAGATGGGGTAAGCATCTGAGGTCCCTGATTCGCCATTATGCTTGCTGTGGCGTATTCAAATTACAATTCCAAGAAATTTTGGAGTGAGTTCACTTCGGGAAGATCAGGCCGCAAAACAACGGCCCATATTTTCCAACCCCCACGGATGCGTACGAGGTGTGTACGCGCCCATAGGGGCCGCACAGGTTCCAGGTTTAGGCATGTGAAGCGCATGCACTGAAACCCGGAACTTGCAATCAGTCAAGAATTCTCTTGACAGATCATCCACACGCCCAAGAAACGTGCCTCTGCGGGTGGAGAGTTGCGTTATTTGCTCAACTTCCGCCCGCTGAAAGGTCATCGAATTCTTAACGCCTGGTAAAAGCAGGCGTAAGGCCTGCTTTTACCAGCATAAGAGTTTAAAAAAATAGAAAAATAAGATTTTATCACTCACTTATAAATTAAAAACCCTGTCCAATAAGGTAAGTTTATATTAAGCCCCGTTAAAACATATTTTTTAAAAAAAATCAAAAAATTAAATTTTTGTTTAGCATATTTAATTAAATGCCATTTTAATTAATTTTATATGTAATGGTTTTTCTTTATTTATTTCAGTGTTGGTGCATTTTTGTAGTCATCCCCATTCATACTTTTGACAGTTCCGTGCGTAGATTTTTTGCTACGGAAATTCAGGGCCAATGTAATTTACGGCATAAGTCACAGATCACGCTGTTCCAGGAAACTGTGGGCCATTTTTAAATATAAAATATAAATTGTGAAGATTAGATTTTTATTTATATTTTAGTGAAATTTACACTCAAGGCCAGGAATATTGCTGTAGTGGAATGGAAAAGATTAGCATTTTTGGCACTTAGGGCTAGATGCATCAAGCACTCTCTGTTCAGATACAGCATACGTCAAATGCATGGTAAAGCTCTTTCTACTCTGCCTCAGCACTGTACCTTAAGCCCGACATTGGAAGAGAACATCCCTACAATAACGAGGTATTTTTTTTCCAATCCACACATAGCTTGTAACTTCAGAGGAAAATTGCTAATTTTATTTCAATTAGTGCTAAATTAGTCAATTTTATGCAATTGACCTACAATTAAGGTTCAGGCTACACCAGTCCAATTTAAGATCCTAATAGCTAACAGAAAAAGGAACTTCAATTCCATTCAGTTGCACTATATTCAAAATCAGGTTCCCTGGTGAAAGAATAACATTCAAAGTCATTATGCCAGCCAGTCCCTCTTTTAGATTTTTTAAAAAAATTCTGCTTTATTCAAAAAGACAATATCCTTGTTTTGGATTTTGTAGATTAATAATTGCATTTAAAGATCGTGATTTATATTTATTAATGAGCATTAGTGTCAAATAAAATACAAATATGTTTCACATTGTTCTAAACTATTTGAATGGTATATATTATGCCTTTGGTATGCTCTACATTTTGAATTTCCAGTTTTACAAACAATAATCACTAAAAATCCAATTTTTTAACATTTTATGAAAATATTAAACTCGTATCTCAGATGCATAAAACCAGTACTGAAATAAGTTCTTATTATTGCTGAAAAAAATCTGTTTCTCCAAATATCAAAAAAAAGAGGTAAACAGACTTTCAGAAATGTGTGCAGATTAAGTAGCAAACAATCCCCACAAAGATAAGTAATTTCCCTTGCAAAACTGCAGACAAGACTGAGGAATAATTTACAGCAGCAATTTGCATGTTTGATAGAACAGATAAAAAAAAACAGAAGGTGACTAGAATAGTTATAACAAAGGAGTTATTCCAATATATTTTAAAATGTATGAACCAATACCAATGTCTATATGTACATACAAGGCTGCAACATTGTGAGGAATTGTGTCCCTGTCCAAGTGAAAAAAAACGTTTAGTGTGTGTTGGACAATGGAAGGTAGTTAAATATTAAGGAAATCCATATGTATTACAGCATGCTTTGTGGTTAGATCAGAATGTGTGAATAGGATAAATGAACATGTGCAACTCAGCCCTTGAAAGGCACCATTCCAGCATTTTTTTTTTAAACTGTTACTTAAAAACAAGCAATCTTTCACCCTATGATATGATGTGTTGTTTTGTGAGATTGCATACTTGGGCTGCCAATGAGGTATCTGTTCTGTAGATTTCCCTTCCTTTGGTCACCATTCACTTTTGCATCATCCTATTTGATCGGTCACTTTTTTGGACAATTTTCACTTAATGCTGCTTTTTATTGTTTGAAATGTGGCTTTCAAGGAATTCATCACCCAATGAATAGCTTGACATTACTTTGGCAGTCGATGGTTCTGCTTACCTCTCCATTGTATAAATGGGAAATGGGGTAGAGTGACAGCAATGAGCAGCTCAAAAGTTTAGGAGATCGGTAGAGGGGGAACAGACATACTCAAACTTGCTGTTTTATTAAAATTACACAGAGATAATTATAATCTTACGAAATAAGTTTAAACAAAAACTCAACAGTATCTACACAACTGCAGCCACTCCTTTAGAAAAACTACCATTATTTATATAATCAATTAATTGGCATGATAATTTTAAAACATCAATTTTCATGTACAAAACTATTTTCCCATGTATCTGTCCTTTAATGTTGATTCGCTGATCAGTTCTTTACCACTGCAGAAACTATTAAATGTTTATTTTTCAGTGCAAATAGTACAAGTCCCATTTTTGTGCTTGCACCAACACTGATACATTGCTATGTACAATATTACAAGTTTTGTTTTGGTCTGCCTTTGAGTTGTAAAGAAATCTGAATTTATTTCCCACAAAATAGCCACGCTGATTTGTGTCAAATCCTTTTTTAAAAACAATAGCACTAAATGCTTCTTTTGTGTAGACAAACATTAAGTCAACCATGCCTTTACATAGTCCAGTTTGGGAAAAGAATCTTGTGGACACGTACGCTCTTGTAACTGTGCCAACTGCCACCTGCTGTTGCCCTTGTATTTGTGTAATTCCGTAAGGTTTCTCACTCTGAATGCCCCTAGCTTAGGTTTTGTTTATTATTGGCCCAGACCGACTTTCCTGACAATCACTGGTGTCAGAGAAAAACCAATTACCGTGGAAAGCAATCTAGTGGTTTGAGGATTTTAGTGTCAGACTGAAATATTTAATTAATTAGTTACTGGACACCAACTTTATGCTTACTTAAGATGTGAATGGTATATATTTAGTTAACTAATGGATAAGGTGAAAGTTTCTGACCAACAGAATCTTGCTCGACTACATACAGGTAGAAAGAAAAACACTACTGTGTCAAGCTGATATGTTTTGCGTGTGTCCCAATACATTTTTGGACTGTGAGGCAGTTGCCAAAACAGTGCGTCATGATGTCAGGAAGTACGCATGTGAAGGGGGAGGGAAGGGAACAAGCTGCAGCTTCCGTTTATGTATAAACAAGCTTTCTAGTCTTTTTAACCGGTAATCTCCTGAAAATATATTTAAATACATCGCAGAAATCCATTTGTGGCACAATAAGGATTTGATTTTTCTTTTAAAGTAACCAGAATGGCAAAATAAAAGTTGTGGCGGATTATCCACGGTCAAGGCTATTAAACTTACTGGTCACAAGACTTGCAAGTAAAATGTATGACATTTAAAAAAAAAATGATAATTCACACATTCAGGAAAACTGAAAAAAAGAATACTCCAGACTGGACATTGACGTATAACTGTGATAGGAGTGAACTCCCCCGTATCTTTGGTTTCTGCTTTGCAGCTTTTAAAAACAAATCACATCAACAGTGAATGCCATAAAGGAATTGATGGCAGAGTGGATCCTTGCACATTTGAGACCTGGATTCAAATCCTACCAAGACTGTTGGGAAAGAAGTTTCCTCTCTGTCATGACTGTTGAGGGGCCAATGTGAAATGAGTTTGGTCAGCTTCAGTCCAAGTCCTAGCGGGTTCAGATACGTAGAACAGAATTCAACACAAATTGGAACCTTCACTCAGAGGTCATAGAGATAACCAGTGTGGGAAATTATAAAATAAAATCACACTGGTGCAATAGGAGGTGACCTGAATTTGGAATTGCAGCATATTGCTGGAGCATAGTTTAGGGAATTTTACTCTACATCTGGTTATACTATACCTGACATGGATGGGCTGACATTGGGTGCCAAATGGTTTTTTTTGGGATGTCGGTGGCAAGGCTGGCATTTAATGCCCATCCTTAACTGAGTGGCTTGCTAGGCCACCAGAGACCAGTTAAGAGTCAACCGGAGTCACATATAGACCAGACCATGTAAGGACTGCAGGTTTCCTTCCATGAAAGGACATTAGTGAACCAGTTGGGCTTTTACAACAAGCCAACAGCTTCATGGTCACTTTTACTGATACCTGTTTTTAAGTTCCTCATTTAAAAAAAAAACTGAATTCAAATTCTCAAACTGCCACGGTGGGAGTTGAACTCACAATATTTATTATTAGCCCAGGCATTTGGATTACTAGATCAGTAACGTAACCACTACACTACCATAACTTTAGCAGTTCTCCTTAACCAACAGCTAACAGTTTGACAGTTACCGATTTACTTTAATATGACTAGTTTCCACAGCAGAGTTCTGAATTTTCTACCTGCCCCGGCTCAATGAATTACAATAGGACAGCGGCTCTTAAGTGATGTAGTACTGTGAAAATGTAATTCTGACAGCATCTTCATCGCCAGAGTTTGTCAGCAGCAATTAATACATTTTTCCAGAGGTTTACTAATACTATTAACAGCAATAACTAAACACTTATTTAACTTTTTAATGATGAATTTTCTTAATTGAATGAGTGTGAAACACAACCACCTCACACTGCCCTATTTTTGGCAACTAATATGCTTGGAGCAACTATAGAAAGGAGAAAATAAAGATTAATCCTCCTTCTTTAGATAAACTGAAGTCTGATTAAGGTTACAATTTTGAAGTGTTGCCACAGTAGGCAAAGGGTTACGAAATATGCAGAAATACAGCTGTAAAAAATATTGATTTTTAAAACAAAACTTGAAAGTTATACAGCTCAAGAGTGCTGCAGGCACAAGTTAAAAAAGAGCCTCTCACAAACAAAAGATCAATAGACTGCTCCATTAGATGGTGCATTATTGAATGGGCATTAGTGGACTGGGATTTAAGATCATTCCAACACAAAGCACATGATGCAGACAGATTTTTGAGGTTTTGACATTCCTCTTTCTTCCCCCCCACCAAGCCATCCACCAGCCACTGTCGAGAGACCAGCCAGGCTACCTGCGCTCAGCAGGTCTCTGTCAATTGCACTCTGAGCTGGCCCTGGAGATTCAAAAGACTAGCCCACGGATAACTATCCCATCCATTGTTCCTTGCCCTCCTTGGAGCTGTGTCTGGCACCTCCCCAGAGCAGTGCAGGCTGACATTGGCAACAGTAAGAGGTCAAATCTGCATCCCATCACTCTGTGATATCATGCCATTCTGTGATATCATGCCACTCTGTACCAGTGATGTGATGTTATAGACCTTTTAAGTACTTCATTTTTGTTCCTTTATCACCTACCCTGCACCACCGCTACCATATGCGTGCATAGATGCTCAGACAACAAAAAGGTAAATGATACCTTTTCAGTGCATAATAATATTACACACACACAAAATTCTACTGCACCTAATAGCCCAGAGAGATGTATCAACCACCTTAGCAGTTCAAAAGTGACATTATAACCCCAGGGTTAGGTCCAAACCTAGCTCTAGAGAGAAGTGGTGTGAGACCCCAGAAGAATCAATCTGGCAGCACCTGGGTTTCAGACTCCCTCGATTATAGCTACAGTGCATTGCAAAAACTGGGTTTAAAAGTGCACAGAGGGTCATTTGAGCACCCTGGCATATTCTAAATTTACCAAGAGCTTATTAAATGTTGAGAGAGTGCAGGCATTCTGCATAAGCGAACAAAACCCGTTTGTGCAGAGCTCTCTCCTGTTGGGGAGAATTCGAATTGGAGTCAGGTAGTATAAACAACATACTGCCGAGCGGGAACTTATGCCGTGGTCTCAGACCAGTAGCTACAGTATAAACACACCCTGCACGCTGCATCATCGAGACCTCGAGATAGTGGTCACCTCCCGACAAGAGAAAAGTTGAAACAGTTCCCGTATTATTTCTAACCTGTTAATGTTCATGAAATTATCATGTCACATAGACACCGCTCTATTTATGGCATTGCTAAAAAGGCTCTCGTGTAATTCGCACACTTTTTTGTAAAATAAACTCCAGACGGTGTATCGCATACACAAAACGTATTCCACAAGTTATCAAAAATCACATTATTAATTTTAAGCATGAATCGGAATTACGTATTCCGGTCCTGGAATGTCTGTGCGTCTGTTCTTTTGCATAAGAGAGTGAACTGAGATTAAAGCACAGCGCCCTGACTGTGTAAACCGTACCGAGCGCACTAACACCAACCTAAACACGCGAAAAATTTCGCACATTAGTGCGGAGGATAAAATCAGAGAAAGAGACAGTTATTTCTGAAGGCTGGCCTCAAAGCTCCTCTTGCTTATTTCGCATTGTCTGGCTCAGAGATACCAAAAGCAGAAGCTTGGGAATTGCCAGTACATTCTTACTTTAAAACTACTAGCGCCAAGGCAAGCTGGTCACCACAGGGTCAGGTCACTCGTATACAGCGTTCGTGCATTTACACGCATCTGTTGATCTTGTTAGCGGGCAAGATGCATTCCCTGGAAACCTGGCAGAGCCACAAATTTCAATAGCAACCTATTCACACGTCACTTCAAAAGCATCAGCAGTAGCAACCTCTGGCAAAGACAAAAACCCCTTTGAAGAAGAAAAAAATACAACGACAAATAGACATTGACTGCCTCTTCCTCACCTTGAAGCTTCCACAATACGTACCTCAACCATTAAACAAGACATTTAACCATAGTGGCAGACTGGTGACCCTTGAATGCCTTGAAATCTCTGATTGGTGCGGATTGCTCATGAAGGCTCGCGCTGCAGAATCCAGCAGCTGCATCCAGGATGGCAAAACACATACACACGGCAAAAAATAATAAAACACCGAATTACTACAGCGGCATGAAGCTCCGCCAGTGTCTCTTTCTTTTTTTTGTTGAAGCTTCCCTTTCTGTCAAGAGAAACAGCAAGCGGGCGCTGAAATAAGCCCTGCCTCGGAGGACAGGACACACACACCATGTGAGGTAGGTGTGGATGAGCAGGGAGGCGGGGGCAGGACAAGTACAAGCCTCAGCGCACTGCCGGCCTGTCCGTCACCCGAGGAGGAGCGAGCGAGCGGCGCGCGAGGCGGTCGGAACGCCGGCCCGGCCGAACCTCGTGTCTCGGCGTTCTGTTGATCTTTCCTTTTTCCAGCCACCCCCTGCTCTTCATTTGCTTAGGCTTTTTCCAGACTTTTTTTTTCTTTTTGGTCACTTCTGATCGAAAGACCATCGACCTGAAACGTTAACTCTTGTGTTTTTTCTCTCTCTCTCTCCACAGATGCTGCCCGACCTGCTGAGTATTGCCAGCATTTTCTGTTTTCATTTCCGATTTCCAGCACTCGCCGTATTTCGCTTTTGGCTTCATTTTTAAGGAGCTAGAACGAGAAGAGTATGGCACCAGTTTAAAGGATATTCTAACTTCCCACCCTGCCTTTTACACCCCATATTTTGCTCGGTCGTCTCCAGGACGGGTTTCACTTCATTTTATTCATCGCTTGGGTTTGTAGAGTTGTTCATTTGTTTAGGCTTTTTCAGACTTTTTCTTTTTGGTCAACCACTTACCAGCATGTCTCCAAATATTTTTCTGCAGCCACCAAAGGAAGCTGTTTGTTTTTGTGAGCAAGAGAGGGAGAAAAGAAAAGACTTACATTTATATAGCGCCTTTCAGGACTACCAGACGTCCCAAAGCGCTTTTCAGCCAATGAAGTACTTTTGAAGTGTAGTCACTGTTGTAATGTAGGAAATGCGGTAGCCAATTTGCGCACAGCAAACTCCCACAAATAGCAATGTGATAATGACCAGATAATCTGTTTTTAGCGATGTTGATTGAGGGATAAATATTGGCCAAGACACCAGGGATAACGCAATAGCAAAATACTGCAGATGCTGGAAATCTGAAATAACAACAGAAAATGCTGGAAGCACTCAGCAGGCCAGGCAGCATCCGTGGAGAGAGAAACAAGTAAACTCTGTTTCTCTCTCCACGGATGCTGCCTGGCCTGCTGAGTGCTTCCAGCATTTTCTGTTGTTATACCAGGGATAACTCCCCTGCTCTTCTTCGAAATAGTGCCAAGAGAGGGAGATATATATATATATATATATATATATATTTTGTGACTGAGAATATTTATCATTTTAAATGGTTTAAGCACAAAATATATATTTTTTCACTCCAAAATATATTAAGAGAGCCTGCTTCCTTCCACAGCCACTGGCAATGGTCATTTAGCTGGCAACCATGAAGTACACCACAGCAATGCATTTTCAGATTCTGTCCCGGGGACACTAGCCCACCTGCCCAATGTGATTGGGGTTGGGAAACCAGTGGAGTGGGTTACAAACTAATGTCCCCGCAAAATGTATTGCACGCCATGAAAATTGTTCTTTACAAGATGGTTCTGAAATAAATAGACCATAAAGCATTCATTTTTTTCTTTGTCGCCATGTATAGTTGATAGCTGGGGGAAAAGAAAAGAAATAATTCAGTTAACCCCAGGAAAAGTAGTCTATTTGGCATAAGGCTTTAGAGAACAGATGTCAAGAATTGAGGGTCATAATTCTAAATGACTAATGAATAAGGTCAGAGAATGCGGAGTCAGGGGACAAGTAGCAGAATGGATTGCTAGCTGGCTTCAAGACAGAAAGCTATTCATAGTGGCAGAAGGTGGGTAGTGGTGTTCCACAAGGATCAGTGCTGGGACCACTGCTGTTCACAATTTACATTAACGATTTAGACTTTGGAATCAAAAACACAATTTCTAAATTTGCAGACGATACCAAATTTGGGGGGATAGTCAATACTGAGGAGGACTGCAACAAATTACAGGAGGACATTAATGAACTGGCAGAATGGGCAAATAATTTGCAAATGAAGTTCAACACAGACAAATGTGAGGTATTACATTTTGGTAGGAAGAATAGGGAGGTCACATCACTTGGAGGGTGCGAGTCTAGGACAGAGACTGTAGGTCCTGCATTGGACTCATCAGTCACCTGAGAACTCATTTTTAATGTGGAAGCAAGTCATCCTCGGTTCCGAGGGACTGCCTAAGAAGAAGAAGAGGAACAAAGGGATCTTGGAGTACAAATACACAAATCACTAAATGTTGTGCCACAGGTTAGCAAGGCCATTAAAAATGCAAACCAAGCACTAGGGTTTATTTCTAGAGGGATAGAATTGAAAAGTAGGGAAGTTATACTAAACCTGTATCGAACCTTGGTTAGACCACACTTGGAGTACTGCGTGCAGTTCTGGTCGCCATATTATAAAAAGGATATAGAGGCACTGGAGAGGGTGCAGAGAAGATTTACAAGGATGATACCAGAAATGCAAGGCTATACATATCAGGAAAGGATGAACAGGCTGGGTTTCTTTTCTCTTGAAAAAAGAAGGCTGAGGGGTGACCTAGTAGAGGTCTATAAAATTATGAGAGGTTTTGATAGAGTGGATACAGAGAGAATGTTTCCACTTGTGGGGAAGAGCATAACTAGAGGCCATCAATATAAGATAGTCACCAAGAAATCCAATAGGGAATTCAGAAGAAACTTCTTTACCCAAAGAGTGGTGAGAATGTGGAGCTCGCTATCACAGGGAGTGGTTGAAGCGAATAGTATAGATGCATTTAAGGGGGGGCTGGACAAACCTATGAGGGAGAAGGGAATAGAGGGTTATGCTGATAGATTTAGATGAGGAAAGACTGGAGGAGGCTCGAGTGGAGCATAAACACCGGCATGGACTGGTTGGGCCGAATGACTGTGCCGTATATCCTATGTAATAATTCACTCAGTGACGTGTTCGTGCCATTAACTTATGTTGCATATTTGTTGTTTTATTATTAGTGGAAATTGAGTCAGCGATATGGAGGGTAATTTTCACCTTCACCGTCAGAGTGGATCGCCCACTTGTTGCAGAACCAGCTTGATTTTCATCCAATTGATTTCCAGTGGCATGAAAATCGGGCAGGTGATCAGCTCCACCAGATTACCGCCCAGGTGGTGAAGGTGAAAATTTATCCCATGCTGTTTTATAACAACAGGGGTGTTATGACAGGTAACACACAATATATTATCAGGGTCATTGATTTACTGTGACTGAATAAGTCAAATACTGTAGTGTTTTTTATTACATGGTGTTCTGGGATTTTCACCAGTGTTTTGGGGGATTGAATTTCCTGACTGTCAGTTTTTCTTTGAAAACTGTAAATCTGATGCCTTGACTATTTTATGTTCCTTTACCTACGTACTCAATTTTCATCCTTAACCTTTTCTAAAGCAAGGTTTAGCACATTGGTGGTAGATATGTGCTGTTAAGCAACACTGAGGAGGGGACTGTGGAATTTTGGCCTTATGTGCTGGATCATGGACTTTGACAGGAGTGAGGACTTTTTCTAGATTTGATAGTACTGGGGTGGGGGCGGTGGTGTGCAGAGATTTGGGGAGCACTGTGAAGGGGAGGAGTCCTGGCATTTAGGAGAACTGGAGGAGTAAGGTCACATGTTGTGGTCTGGTAGGTCTGGGGGACTTTGGAATATAAGAGTACAGGATGGAATTTATGGCATATGGGAGCTCCCAGGGTTTTGAAAAATGGGTGTCTTGTTGGGAAGGGAGTCCCTCGGACTTTGAGAAGTGTGTTTGGCATATGAAAGAAGTGGGAGGGATCACATGATATTGGAGCAGTAGGAGCGGTGTACCAGGATCTGGCAGTAGTGGGATCTGGGTCCAGTGTTGTGGGAGAACTGGGAAAGGGCTTTAATGATCTGGGAGCAGCAGACAGGTGTCCTGGGGTCAGGAAACATTGGAAAGGTTGGGTCCCTGAGTCTCTGAGCACTGGGGAAGAGGCATGTGAAAGTGGGAAGATACCTGGGCTCTGGGGACATTGCGAGGGGGGGGATAGTCTGAATGAACTGGAGAGTGTGGTCCTCGGGTCCTTGAGCATTTAAGAGGGAGGCAGAATCTGATAGCTTTGGAGGGGCAGGATCTGGGACCACTGGGGACAGGGCAAATTCTGACAATAGAGAGGCAGATTCCTTTGCGCTTCAGTGTAACTAATTGTCTGGGAAGAGAGCATAGATGAAAATTGATTTGGCTGGATGGAAAATTGGGCGGCCTCCATTAGGGGCGTATGATGTCCTTGCCTGATTTTCTTCTGAGTGCCACTCGGGGCAATTATAAATGCCAAAGTGCAAAAGATGAAAATCTGCCCGAATTTCTCTTTTCCTCTGAGAAAACTAAGCGATGTTTAGAATTCAAACATAAGCAAGAGCTGAGGCACTTGTGTAATCAGTACAGTCATATTTGAATTCTCTGTTTGTTGTGTCTGTCTGTTTCACACGCACAGGGCTAGAAATTCGGTGCATTTGTGTCTCTCGTTAGTGCCCCCAGTGCAAACAACTTTTCGCCCGGGCACAGCGTCGCTAACGACTCCTGCTAAATTCAGCGGGAGTTTAGCGGCGGTGGTAACCGGTAGCGCTCCAGTGCGCAGGCGATGATGACGTCATCACCATGCACAGCGCCCCGTTTTCGCCCCGCCTGCAAAATTAGCCCGCGCCCCCTGAATCTGCACCAGGCGATGACAGCGACCGATTCAGGGGGCGGGAATGGAGCAGCAGGAGGCTCGCGGGGCGCTAAGTAAAGGGAAGGTGGCGGGCGGGGAAAAAAAATATCGGCCGACTTACTTGTCGCGGCCCGTTGCCTCTTTGAACGCAGGATCCGTGCCGCGATCTGGCAGCCTGGCACTCCTCTCGAGTGCCGGGCTGCTGGCACGGCACCCCGTTCCCCGGTGGTCCAGGTAGGGCCCCACAGAGTTGTGGGCTTGGGCCCTCCCCTTTAATGAGGGGAAGAGCCCTTCCATGTGGCAGCGCTACGTGGCCCAGTGCGTGGCGCTGCAGAACGCACCGCCCCGATATTCGGGGTTAGCGCTCCAAGAAGGAAGTGGAGTGCTTGAATTAGCGCTCCACCTCTCTCTTGGGGTGCTAAAACTGAAGTTAGCGATCGCCGGCGCTATTTTTCGCCGGGCGCTAAATTAGCACCCAGGCAATGCTAGCAACCCAAAATGGTCGCTAACCAATTTTTCCCCCACACAGCTTTACAGTCTCTCTGTTTTATGAAAAAAATTATAAGCCACAATTGTAACCTAACCTGCACAACCCACTGATAGAGCGTAAAATTGGGCGGTGTGTAAATTGGACATCCAACTCAAACCCTCTCTGCTCTCACTGGGCGGTAAACTTTGCCTGAACAAAACTTTTGAAATTAGCCCTCTAGCTTTTTCAAATAATTATGTTAAACAACCAAGCAGATAATGTTGGAGGCTGAAGAGTAACATATTTTCAGTTGGGTTGACTAAATGCTGCTGACGCAACCTGAGAAATTATGCACACCACGCATACTCAAACTGCAGAATCTGTCATCAGTCATGGCTCTGGACAAAAACATCAAGTCCAAGCCCAGGCTCTCTGGAGATGCTCAGGCCTTCAAATCAGAACATTAATGTAGGTATTCAAAGACACAAAAGATAATTCAATGGGAAAATGTAATCATGTTATTGTGAACTGTATAATATGTGATATTTTTATTTTGTTTAAAGCCTTATTTTGGCTATAGAAATTTCAATTACTGAGGGAAAAAAGCATATATTCTTGACCTCAGGACATCCCAAAGCACTTTACAGCCAATTAAATAGTTTTTTTTTCAGTGTAATCCCTGATTTTAACCTAACTCACTGGACAGAAAAGGGGTAGGTTCGGGTCAGACACCTGTTTTACACCTGCCTGATTTTCATCTCCACTGACTTCACTGCCGGCAAGTTAGAAAGAAAAAGAAAGACTTGTATTTATATTGTGCCTTTCATGACCACCGGATGTCCCAAAGCGCTTTACAGCCAATGAAGTACTTTTTGAAGTGTAGTCACTGTTGTAATGTAGGTTAAAATCAGGGCTGTAGTCTGTTGTGGTATCTGCTTATGTTTCAGGTATTTGTTCGAGACCTTCAATGAAACACTCCACACACTTTAGCCACCCCCACCACCGAGGTCAGGCTTTTTGGGCCGTATTTTCCGATCGGAGGCTTCCCGCGTGCAGAAGCCTCCGATCTGGAAAAAATCTACGCACTTACCTGAGGGCCCCTGAGGTGCGTATAGTTCCAATGCTGGGCCTCTCCAACTCCAAGTGTGCAGGGCCTACGTATCCCAGGGGCGCATTGTGTTTGCAAGCTTCCCTGGGATCACGTGGGCCATGGGGAGCCAATCAAAGAAGGGAATCTCCCTTCATACACTTGACAGATAGACCTGTCAAATATATGAATGAGATCACCCCAAAAACACTTCAAAACATTAAAAATTAAAAAAAAAATCACATTTTTAAAATTAGTTGAAATTACAATAAATTAAATATTTTAAACAAAAATTTAATTTTTTGAAAAAGATAATTAAAGTTTTTTACAGGGCTAAAAATAAACGTAACTTTTTTAAAGTATTTTTAAATGATAAATGACAGAATTTTTAAAAACTTTTTTTCAACTCTTATCCTGGTAAAAGCAGGCCTTACGCATGCTTTTACCAGGCGTAAGAATTCTAAAGGTTTTCTGCGGGCGGAGTTTCTCCAGAAAGCGGAACTATCCGCCCGCAGAGGCCCTTCTCCCGGGCAGGCGTCCGATCTGTCAAGAGCATTCTTGACAGATTGGAAATGCCGGTTTTCAGCGCATGCGCTGTGCATACCTGAAACCGGCATTTCCGATGTCCCTACAGGTGGGTACACAGCTCGTACCCACCCGTAGGGATCGGAATATCCGGGCCATTATTTTTTTGAATGTAGATTCTACGGAAATACAACACAATTACTAAATGAGTGCAAAATATCTAGATGTTCTACAGATTAACACATAGTATAATATCTATGCAATATTACAGTTGTATTGTAAAGTTCATAGAAACATAGAAGATAGGAGCAGGAGTAGGCCATTCGGCCCCTCGAGCCTGCTCCGCCATTCGATGAGATCATGGCTGATCATCCAAACTCAGTACCCTGTACCTGCCTTCTCCCCATATCCCTTGATACCTTTCTTCATCTAAAAAACTGTATTTGTAAGCTTAACAGATTGATAGTTACCAAATCTGGAGCGCACCAATATGCAAAACAGTTTTAACATATGAGAAAAATATACATGCAGTAAAAAAGAAATCAAAGACCAAGTCCGCGATTTCGCCTACCGAGGCGGGTCCTGTGCAGCCAGGGTCAGTGGCGGGGTGTGACCCCGCTGCTGGCTCCAGCCCGTTCTGTCAAATGAATTTTATGCTGATTGGGCTTGTTAAGCCCGCCCAGCGCATTTGCTGGCCAGTTGAAGGAAGCGTGTCTGATGACGTCATTTGATGACGCATCATCAGCCGATTTCCTTAAAGGGACCATGCGCAAATTTATTTTGACAGTGGTGCTGTCAGTGTTCTACAGCATTGAGGTGCTGCAAACACTGACAAGTGCTGCACAGAGGTGCACAGCTGCACCCAGGCTCTCCCATGACTCCCTCCATATGCTTATAGAGGGAGTCACAGCACGCAGGGAGGTTCTCTTCCCTTCCCATGGGTGGAAGAGACCTCCCAGGAGATCAACGCAGCCTGGTTGCACATTGCACAGGAGGACACAAGCAGGGATCGTTAGGAGGACCAGGCTGCAGTGGCGCAAACCTTTCAATGATCTCAGTAGATCACGAAATGTTACTGCAAAGCCACACTCAACCTCATCCTGCTGTGCCACTCATCACATACCCATCACTCTGCCTTCCCTACCCTACTCCTGCACATCCTTACTCACACCAGCTTACCTTGCACCTCCACCCATCCCTCTCTATCTACAGCATCACTTCCCCATCTCACTAGCCACCCCTCACACTCACCCTCATCTTAGTCCAATCATACCAACTAACAACACACAAGGGTAGGCACTTGGGTGTTTTAGCCAATGTTCATGTGAGGTTTCAGTTAATGTGCTGTCAAACATTGAAATCTTTATTTTCAACACTTTGCATTCTTGGACAGATTTGTGTGCACCTTTGGAAGTGGCTTAGTGAATTGCAGTGAATGATGAGACATAACAGTACCCCCCGCAATGGCGATGAGTGTGAAAGGAATGGCTTGGGCATTGTAGGGATGCTTTATGGTGTTGGTGTGGGGTGGTGCCAACCTGGCCCATCATGTGGCAGCCAGGGTGTACAGCGTCAAGTGAAGTAAATCTGGCATGGTGAGGCCATCCCTGGCGTCCCAGGCAGCAATGTGGTCGGGTGCTGATGTCCTGTGTCCTGTGCAGCATCAGGTGATTGCGGAGAAGGTTGGTGATGCTGGTGCTGGTGCTGCTGGTGTTGGGGCTGATCGTGGTGGGATTCTGAAGACCAAGATGAGATTTTTTCAAGGGCACCGATGCTGTTGGAACAGATGGCAGGTGAGGTTGAGATGACAGAAGCGATCTGTCAATGGTGAGAGAGGTTGTTCCAATGAGATGACACTGGATAGGGAATTTGCTCCAAACACTTGCAAGCTGCATAAAGCTCAATCTGTCTTCCAAATGCAGTAAGCAACAGCTTCTGATCTTGGAAAGTGAACACCTATGAAATGGGAGCTTTTATAGACCATTTGCAGCTGTCAAGTAAAGAAATCATCCCATGCTGACACAACACCCGACCTCCTTACTTGACGTGATCCCCGAGCAGCGGGGAAGCCATTGGCGAACACTAAAAATCTAAAGGTAAGCTTAAAATACTATTTCATTGCCTCTTAACAATCTATCTAATGATCTAAATTACCTCCCCCGCCGCTTGGTGTCGGGTCTGTTCAGCGATGACAGACCCGACATCTGGGAGACTAGCGTGGAGGAGGGTTGACAGTGGGTCCCCTAGCCGCTGTCAAAAAAAAAATTCCCAGCCAACCCGCCACCAAACACGCCCGTTGACCCCCCTGAAAAATTCCCCCCCAAGCATTTATATAATTCATCCTTAATATTAACAAGACCAAAGTTATCGCTTTCAGTTTATTCAAAAAACTCCACTCCCTACTCATCGATTGCATCCTTCTCCCTGGCTTCACTGAGACTGAACTGAATGGTATACAACCTCAATGTCCTAATTGATTCAGAGCTGAGCTTCAACCTCCATATCCTATTGATCACAAAGCCCACCTATTTCCATTATCTTATACCTCTACTCTTACCTCAACCCCACTACCTGTTCACCACCTCTAGGATCGACTTCTCCAATACTCTTTCATTGGGTCCCGAAGCTCCATCCAACATAAACTCCAACTCATCCAAAACCCCAGTGTATCCTATCCTGCACTGTCTGGGGAGCGCTGTGGCCATCTCACTGCCTCGACTGGGATTTCCCTCCCCCTGCCCCCCGCTGAGACCGCTACTTTCCTGCCCACCACTTGGAAATAGCTGTGGAGGATTTGCCTCCCGTCTGCCCTACTGACCACGCTTTCTGAACCACCATGTAGAAAGTGGCTGTATGCCCAGGAAGACGAAGTAAAGGCCCTTAAGTCCCCTTGTGCAGGGAGAGGGCCTTGTAGTAGACTGCTCTCCATCCAGTTAGTCCCAGCCATTTAACTGCTGAAGGCCCTGGTCTTAGCCGAGGTCTTCAGTCGAATAGCTAGTTTGAACTTCAGGGCGCTTCTGTCCTTTTAAAGTCCCTGACCACCTATTGTACTGCTGCAGCGGCATCCCTGAAGAAACAGGTAGACTTCTCACCCTTCCAAATCTCTGCCCTAAAGAGCAGAATCCCGGCAGAAGACTCCAGTACCAGTCAATGCAACTTCATAACAGAGTGCAGCTAAGCTTTATTGTTTTTTAATTAATTTAAACTTACCCTCCCTCTGGAGTGTGTCACTGGGATTAAGTTCATAAACAGAAGAGGTATTGAGCCAGTGAAACATAGAAGATAGGAGCAGGAGTAGGCCATTCAGCCCCTCGAGCCTGCTCCGCCATTCAATGCGATCATGGCTGATCATCCAAATTCAGTACTCTGTCCCTGCTTTCTCCCCATATCCCTTGATCCCCTTAGCCTTAAGAAATATATCTAACTCCTTCTTGAATATATTTAATGAATTGGCCTCAACTGCCTTCTGTGGTAGAGAATTCCACAGGTTCACCACTCTCTGGGTGAAGAAATTCCTTCTCATCTCAGTCCTAAATGGCTTACCCCTTATCCTTAGACTGTGACCCCTGGTTCTGGACTCCCCCGCCATCGGGAACAGCCTTCCTGCATCTAGTCTGTCTAGTCCTGTTAGAATTTTATAAGTTTCAATGAGATCCCCTCTCATTCTTCTAAACTCTAGTGAATATAAGCCTAATCGACCCAATCTCTCTTCATACGTCATTCCTGCCATCCCAGGTATCAGTCTGGTGAATCTTCGCTGCACTCCCTCCATGGCAAGAACATCCTTCCTCAGATAAGGCGACCAAAACTGCACACAATACTCAAGGTGTGGTCTCACCAAGGCCCTGTACAACTGCAGCAAGACATCCTTGCTCCTGTACTTGAATCCTCTCGCTATGAAGGCCAACATACCATTTGCCTTCTTAACCGCCTGCTGCACCTGCATGCTTACCTTCAGCGACTGGTGTACAAGGACACCCAGGTCTCGTTGCACTTCCCCTTTTCCCAATCTATTGCCGTTCAGATAATAATCTGCCTTCCTGTTTTTGCCATCAAAGTGGATAACCTCGCATTTATCCACATTATACTGCATCTGCCATGCATCTGCCCAATCACCCAACCTGTCCAAATCATACTGGAGTTTCTCTGCATCCTCCTCACAGCACACACGCCCACCCAGCTTTGTGTCATCTGCAAACATGGAGATATTACATCTAGTTCCCTCGTCTAGATCATTAATATATATTGTGAATAACTGGGGTCCTAGCACCGATCCCTGCGGTACCCCACTAGTCACTGCCTGCCACTCGGAAAAAGACCCGTTTATTCCAACTCTTTGCTTCCTGTCTGCCAACCAGTTTTCTATCCAAGTCAGTACCTTACCCCCAATCCCATGTGCTTTAACTTTGCACGCTAATCTCTTATGCGGGACCTTATTGAAAGCCTTCTGAAAGTCCAAATACACCACATCCACTGGTTCTCCCTTATCTATTCTACCAGTTACATCCTCAAAAAATTCCAGTAGATTAGTCAAGCATGATTTACCTTTTGTAAATCCATGTTGACTTTGTCCGATCCTGTCACTGTTTTCCAAGTGCTCTGCTATTACATCTTTTATAATGGACTCTAGCATTTTCTCCACTATTGATGTCAGGCTTACTGGTCTATAATTCCCCGTTTTCTCTCTACCACCTTTTTTAAATAGTGGGGTTACATTAGTTACCCTCCAATCCATGGGAACTGTTCCAGAGTCTCTAGAATTTTGGAAGATGACCAGCAATGCATTTACTATTTCTAGGGCCACTTCCTTAAGTACCCTAGGATGTAGATTATCAGGCCCTGGGGATTTCCCTAACACTATTTCCCTACAAATACTGATTTCATTCATTTCCTCCCTCTCATTAGACCCTATGTTCCCCGACATCTCTGGGAGTTTATTTGTGTCCTCCTTTGTGAAGACAGAACCAAAGTATGTATTTAGCTGGTCTGCCATTTCTTTGTTCCCCATTATAAATTCCCCTGATTCTGACTGCAAGTGACCTACGCTTGACTTCACCAATCTTTTTCTCTTTACATATCTATAGAAGCTTTTACAGTCAGTTTTTATGTTCCCTGCAAGCTAACTCTCATACTCTATTTTCCTCCTCTTAATTAATCCCTTTGTCCTCCTTTGCTGAATCCTAAACTGCTCCCAATCCTCAGGTTTTCTGCTTTTTCTGGTCAATTTATATGTCCTCTCCTTGGATCTTATGCTATCCCTAATTTCCCTTGTTAGCCACGGTTGAGTCACCTTTTTTGTTTTATTTTTATGCCAAACAGAGATGAACAAATTCTGTAGTTCATCCATGCGATCTTTAAATGTTTGCCATTGCCTATCCACCGTCAACCCTTTAAGTAACATTCCCCAATCCATCCTAGCCAACTCGCGCCTCATACCATCATAGATTCCTTTATTTAAATTCAGTACCCTAGTCTCTGAGTCAACTACTTCACTCTCCATCTTAATGAAGAATTCTATCATATTATGATCGCTCCTCCCCAAAGGGCCTCGCACAACAAGATTGCTAATCAATCCTTTCTCATTACATAATACCCAGTCTAAGATGGCCGGATCTCTAGTTGGTTCCTTGACATATTGGTCCAGGAAACCATCCCGTATACACTCTAGGAATTCCTCTTCCACAGTATTGTTACTAATTTGGTTAGCCCAATCTATATGTAGATTAAAGTCACCCATGATAACAATGGCCCGTAATTTCCAATAGGAGGTTTCCTGCATGCGGATGCCTCCTATCGGGAAAAAATCTATGCCCTTACCTGAGGGCTCCCGAGGTCCGGCCATTTCCGATCCTGGGCCTCTCCGCAGTCGAAATAGATAGACCTGTCAAAAGTATGAATGGGGACCACTGAAAAAACACATCAAAACATTAAATATATTTTTTTTAATCACGTTTTTAAAATGAGTTAAAATTACATTAAATTAAATATTTTAAACAAAAATGTAATTTATTGAAAAAAATAATTAACTTTTTTATGGGGCTAAAAATAAACTTACCTTTTTTTAAAAGTATTTTTAAATCACAAATGAGTGAAAAAAATCTCTTTTTACTTATTTAAACTCTTATGCTGGTAAAAGCATACCTTACGCCTGCTTTTACCAGGCGTAAGATTTTTAAGTGATTTCAGCGGGCAGAGGTTCTGCAGAAAGCGGAACTCTCTGCCCGCAGAGGCCCTTCTCCAGGGCAGGCGTCCGATCTGTCAAGAAGATTCTTGACATCGGAAATGCCGGTTTTCAGCGTATGCGCTTCGCATGCCTGAAACCGGCATTTCCAATGTCCCTACGAGTGTGTACACACCTCGTGCACACCCATAGGCATCGGAAAATACGGGCCTATAACTGGTTCCTTTATTTTCTGTGGTAGTTTAAGAAATAGACATTGACAATTATTAATATTATCTAAAGACAGTATTTATACTTCAACTTTAGCATTGCTGAAAGCAGTTTCTGCTTCACAGCAATGAAAAAGTAACAGTGTAACCCTGAGTCAGGTCCTGACCCTACTCCAAGGAGGAGAAATATGAGACCTTCTGGAGGAGGGAATTGAACACCGCTTTGATTCGACACCACATGGAATATAATTCCAGTGCATTGTCAGACGGGTATTAAAAAGTTTTTCAAGGAAGTCAGTTGGACCTTCTGAGCAGTTAATACATTCGTGCAAAATGTATTTAAATATATTGGGAGTGCAGACCGTGCTGCCCGGATTGTAAAAATATTTTAAATTTAATGATGGGGAATGGAGCCATGTGCCTGTGTATTAGCATGCATGCACAGAACTCTTTTCTGGCCAGGAGATTTTGAATTACAGCAGGCAGAAACTGGGCCGTATAAATCAGGCATTGCCTAGTCTAAGGTGACCATATTTTCGAAACTGAATCCAGGGACACACAGGGTTGGAGCACAGCATAGTAGCCAGAACAGAAAATGTAGGTTGCGCGAGCGTAGTGAAGCATAATTTTTTAGCAGCCTATATTTTAACAGTTGCACATATACAGTACAAATTCAAAACAAATGTGCATATAATTACTGCGGATGTGACGTTATTGAAGCGCATTCAGACACCTAACCTCCCACCACCCCCGCCCCCCCCAGTGACTGAGGTCACACTTGAACCCTCCCCCACCCCCATAGTGTCTAGGATTAGCCCACACCCCTTCCCCCAGTGATTGTGACTGGGCCCTCACCCGCCCCTCTCCCACGGCCTCTCCCTCATCCGCTCCGGTTACTGTGCTCTCAGGCACTTCCGGCGCTGACAATCCAGCAGCACGAGCCCGGTTGGAATCTCAGAAACAACAACCGGCACGTGCGCAGAAAGACTGCTCAGTCGTGCATGTGCTGTGAATCACTCTGGCCATTGTACAAGTTGTTGTTTAATTTAACCTTAGAGCCACAAACTGACAGCTCGGGGGTGGGGGGCGGGGTACACTCACTGCCCAAGGGTACACTTCAGGGACGAGTTTTGTGAACTGGGAATTCATCTGGGGACATTATTTGCCCGGGGACACAGTACCTCATCCAGGAACTGTCCCCGGAAATCGAGGACATATGGTCACCCTAGCCTTGCTGGGAGCTATACTGTAGCTTACTGGTCTCCACCCTAATATGTAATTTTGCACTTTTCAAGCAGAACAAATTGCTGTACTGATGATGTCAGCACAAACAAACTTGACCACAACGGAATAGCTACTTTGAGAAAGGAATAGGAGTCTGTATGGCAGACCTTTCGACCTTTAAGTTCCAATTATTTAGCGAATTAGCAAAATCCAATAATTTACCAAATTATTCAAATTCACTTTAATCAGGAGTTGGGAGGATCATCCACCATAACTAAAGCCCTCTGTCAAGGGCAGAATTTAGGCTTATTCAGGCCAGGTTTATAAAAAATCACACCATCTCCAAGGCAGAGCAGGAAAATAATTATCTGAAACATCTATATATTATATTAAGAATCTTGCGAATGCATGTACTTCCTGTTGTCATGATTTTTGGTAACACTTTTATGTCAAGACCTCTGTTAAAATTCCAAGCCAACATTTATAATGGGAGTCAACAATGGGCTGTCATGATTCAGGTATCCTTCCAATAGGTGGTGTTGTGGCAGCTCTTCTATTCGTCTCCCAGCAGCTTGGATTTTAGAACTTTTACCTGTGAAACTTCTTCGTCCCACTGAAGTCTCTCCTTTTAAAATTCCTGCAAGTTCTCAATCTTTGGAAGCCTTTCTTGAACTTTCTGTGACTAATTTTAAGATCATATCTACATTTGTGACCATTAACTTTCCCTCTTTCATTTTTATCTGGAGATCTGACCGTCATCCAGGCGCCACTCTTCAAGTACCATGGGCAATGCCATGAGAGATTTGCTAGTAGCGGAAATGTATGTATACTTATATTTTATGTAAAATAAAATAAATTGAACAGCTCTCTCAATGGTTCAGTGGGCTCGATTTTAACAGCCCTGAGGAGGCGGGTTTGGGCTCGATTTTAACAGCCCTGAGGAGGCGGGTTTGGACTCGATTTTAACAGCCCTGAGGAGGCGGGTTTGGGCTCGATTTTAACAGCCCTGAGGAGGCGGGTTTGGGCTCGATTTTAACAGCCCTGAGGAGGCGGGTTTGGGGCTCGATTTTAACAGCCCTGAGGAGGCGGGTTTGGGGCTCGATTTTAACAGCCCTGAGGAGGCGGGTTTGGGCTGGATTTTAACAGTCCTGAGGAGGCGGGTTTGGGCTGGATTTTAACAGCCCTGAGGAGGCGGGTTTGGGCTCGATTTTAACAGCCCTGAGGAGGCGGGTTTGGGCTCGATTTTAACAGCCCTGAGGAGGCGGGTTTGGGCTGGATTTTAACAGCCCTGAGGAGGCGGGTTTGGAGGCGGATCAGCTGCTAAAATCAGAAAAAATGGCTTCAGACCCCAACCCGCCTCCATCCCGCCCCCACGCGATTTTCGTGAGTGTCTGTTCAGCTGCTCCCAAACCGACCCGACTCCAACCAGTGGGACAGGTAGTTAAGGCAGTTAAGAGCCTGTTAACTGCCTTGAAAATCCTATTTTGATAGAGGTTTCCCATTTTCGTGCCACCGGCTCCTGTTTCCCGTCATGTCAGAAACAGTCCTGCTGCAAGGAGACGAGTTGGTGGAGGACATGATCTGTCGTCATTATTGGTGCAGAACTTTAAAAGCGCTCCTGTAACATGGCTGGCATTCAAATGCAACAACTTTGTTGTTGGAGGTTTGGGATAAGATTTTGCAAATCTACTGACCTTGTGACCAGTCAAGCTGACACATATCTGCTATTTGAACTGATTGGGAATAATTTCAGGCCACTTTGAGTGTGTGCTTGCAAGCTTCTTGTCTCAACTGAAATCTGTAACAAGGGGTTGGGAACCATTTATATCCTCTCATCCTGGTCGCCAGATTCGGAGGAAGAGCAGCGCGGCTTAGTGCTGCCGGATGAACAAGTGGCTCAGCACACAGCCTCCTTGGAGGATGAGGAAGAGGACGAGGAGGAGGATAAGGAGGAGGACAGGGAGTGACGCCTTGCGGGGCCGGATGTGGCCAATCTAGCAGCAGGCAACCACATTGCTGGCCGTCAGGCAAGGGATGCACTCATCCATACCAGATTCACGTAAGCTTACGCTTCAACCACAGGTGACTGGCACATGGAGATGAATATAAGTCCGACATTTTCAAAACCCCAGGCATCATCTGTCCAATAAACGATGGTTTGCGCTCAGTGTCACCACCAACATTCTACATGGAAATCACCCTGAGCCCTCACTGTTGAACTTCCATTTCCCAGAACACAGAGGCCACACTTTAGGTGATCTCAGCAGATCATTAAACCTTTTTCCACACTGAACCCATGTGCATCTGCACACAGACCTCGAACGCACCTCCTCAGCAATTTGCAGCCAAGCTGCCTTGGTTTGCTGAGGCGGCCTCCTCCTCCTGTTTCCAGGGAAGAGGAGCTCCTGATGTCCTCTAATTCCCTCAACTTCCCTCAACAAGAGCATGGAGGGAGCCCTCATTGAACCTGGGTGCAGCCTTAGTTATTAAGAGAAAAAAGCATTAATATTACTAAGCCAATGATTGGAGCAAATCTGGCATCTTTTTCATTTCATAGTCAGATAATAAATTGATATATAAAAAAATCATAAATATCTTTCTGGAATAATATGACCAGCAATTTCATTCATTAAATGTTGTTCAGAACAGATGCTGTCAACTTCCCTTTCTATATAATACAGCACCAATCCATCCCATTGATATTTTTTCCAAAGTGGACATTTTCATTCAAACAACGTGTCATCAGACGCGAGAAATTGACAGCCTCCAAGCAATTGCCTGGAGGGACCTGCACGTCGGCCGTAACGAGGCCAATCAAGCGGGTTGGAAAGCTGCCGAGCAGCGGGCCCGCCCTCAACCCACCTCCATTAGTAAAACCGAGCCCAATGAGTCTGTTGAGTAAGTAGCCATGCCATACAAACCAAGAAGGTTCCAGCTTTGATGCCATTCAGTTGGTGTTTGTGCCCCTGGATTAGGAAGGGGAAAATTGGCCAGGATTCCTGCTGCTGATCACTATCCAGCAAACCCTGGTACAAGTGTGCATATAGACATATCAAGTGGCAACAGGATTGGGCTGGGCTGGGACATCCCTGTGGTCAAATAGCCTTCCCATATTTATTATCAAATTTCAAACATGTACAAAGGCCTTCTGGGCATTTGGTGTGTGTGGAACTATACCTCAGCAAGGATTCAATGTCTTCAGAGGGGAAGTGAAAGGGAATATTGATGAAAAAATATATTTAAAAAAGTGCAGTAAAACAATAACCTGAGTAACTTTATAATGTACATCTTGTCTCTGTTGTAATATCACTACTTTAAATGTAAAGAACATCTTTGGAAAATGCGTTTGTGAAAATTTATAGTTCTGATCAATCAATTATTACATGTATTGAAATGTAATGTAGCATTTAACAACGTCAAAATGAAGATGAAGGCGAGACCCAGAGTATAAAAGAGGGTATAAAACAGGTTATGCTAGTACATTGGGACTCATAACTATTCTGAATGAAATTAGATTGTGATGGGTAAGAAAAAAATACAGAACTATGAAATGATTAATTACAAGCTTTCTTTAATTCCAAATACATAAACCAATTGAGACTAGAATTTTCATCCTTTGTGCATTAGCGGAAAATCTAGTAGCTCTAATATAAGTAAAAGAATACCTAGAACCTAAACTTGGTGAAAGTTAAATGAAGTTGTCTTCAATATATAACTTTTAATTTTAAAATATATGTCAGCATGGAAATACTTGAATACACTGACTATATTTAAAAGTACCAGAGTACTATTAAGTAAATAAATGCAACATTAAAGATAAAAATTGAAGCTGCATATATGCAGCTACATAGCACTAATTGTGAGGTAAGATACATGAGAACATTTTAAATAGCAAGTTGTAAGAACATTTTGTATATTTTGTGTATCTATACATCACTGTCAAAGAAGTTTTGGGAGGAATGCACAGTGAAATTACCCTTGTCAGGATGAGTGACACCAGATGATGCACGGACAGACTCCTGAAGAGGCCTTCAGCTGATCTTATGGAGGGCTGATTGTCGACAAGCTACTATTGTAAGCAGGAGCTAGAAAGGATAATTTTACAAATTGCATAGAAAGTTGTGGGGTGGGAGGGCTTTTCCAAATTTGCTATATGTGCTGCTACCGGGTAAGGCATGGCACTGGGAGCACGATTTTGTTTTATAAGTATGCGCATTATATTGATCAGAGAGAAGATATGCATTGACAATCAGCTCCATCGTACTGCAAAAACACTTACAATGCACTTATGTGACTGAACACATATTGTACAGTTTCTATAAGTGTATGTAGCTCTGATATATGGGGCTATGTTCTGCCTCCATATGTTCTAAAACTGAGTGGAAGCAATGAGGGAAACCTGGCTGATTATTCTCACCTCTGTTGGTCCTGTGGAGGGCACCTTGATATAAGGGATTTCGTCTTGCTGCATAATTATATGGTTGAAGTGTGTCCTCCATATGGACTTCATTTAATCCCTTTAGTCTTCATGCCTTCCTGAGTCACACCATGTTCTCTGTGCTCAGGCACCTCCTCCTATGAGATCACAATATTTATTGTTGTTCTTATCCAAGGATGTCAACATCTTCTGTGGAGACATAAGGACCAGAGTCTTGCTTAATAGGTCATGATGTGGAGATGCCGGCGTTGGACTGGGGTGGACAAAAATGAGAAGTAGCACAACACCAGGTTATAGTCCAACAGATTTATTTAATTTTACAAGCTTTCGGAGCTGTTCGCTCCTTCCTCAGGTAGGTTAGCAGTGAGAGAATCTCCCAGAATTCACAATTTAAACACAGACAAAATCTATTCAAATCTTTCCCTACATCAAAGACACACTAAGAGCACAGCCAAGACAATGAGATGTGTCCCAGGGGGTCCAACGTGTCAAACCACCTGCTGGCTGCATATCCTGTCAATTTGTGTTGGTTCTTGTGTTAGTCTTTTTAAAAAAAAAACACCTGGGAAGACCGGCCATGATGTCAAGTCACGTTCTGTATCGTGACATGAACCCGATATCGCGATTGAGGCCATCCTCATGAGTGCGGAACTTGGCTATCAGTTTCTGCTCTATGATTTTGCGCTGTCGTGTATCCCGAAGGCCGCCTTGGAGAACGCTTACCCGCAGATCCGAGGCTGAATGCCCCTGGCTGCTGAAGTGTTCCCCGACTGGGAGGCAACCCTCCTGCCTGGCGATTGTTGCGCGGTGTCCGTTCATACGTTGTCTCAGTGTCTGCATGGTCTCGCCGATGTACCGGACACTGCGCAACAATCGCCAGGCAGGAGGGTTGCCTCCCAGTCGGGGAACACTTCAGCAGCCAGGGGCATTCAGCCTCGGATCTGCGGGTAAGCGTTCTCCAAGGCGGCCTTCGGGATACACGACAGCGCAAAATCATAGAGCAGAAACTGATAGCCAAGTTCCGCATTCATGAGGATGGCCTCAATCGCGATATCGGGTTCATGTCACGATACAGAACGTGACTTGACATCATGGCCGGTCTTCCCAGGTGTTTTCTTTTAAAAAGACTAACACAAGAACCAACACAAATTGACAGGATATGCAGCCAGCAGGTGGTTTGACACGTTGGACCCCCTGGGACACATCTCATTGTCTTGGCTGTGCTCTTAGTGTGTCTTTGATGTAGGGAAAGATTTGAATAGATTTTGTCTGTGTTTAAATTGTGAATTCTGGGAGATTCTCTCACTGCTAACCTACCTGAGGAAGGAGCGAACAGCTCCGAAAGCTTGTAAAATTAAATAAATCTGTTGGACTATAACCTGGTGTTGTGCGACTTCTCATTTTTGCTTAATAGGGACATAGGAACAGGAGTAGGCCATTCAGCCCATTGAGCCTGTTCCGCCATTCAATTAGATCATGGCTGATCTGTACCTCAGTGACATTTTTCCACTTTTGTTCCACATTCCTTGATACCCTTATAAAAATCTGTCGATCTCAGCCTTGAAAATTTAAATTGACCCAGTATCCACCCCCATTTGTGGGAGCATGTTCCAGATTTCCACTACCCTTTATATGAAAAAGCGCTGCCTGATTTTACTCCTAAATGGTCTAGCGCTAGTTTTAAGATTATGCCCTCCGTTGCAGAGCCAGCTCAATGGGTTGCAAGGCCTACTCCTGTTCCTTTGTTCTCTCTGCAGCATAAAAGATTTTAAAGAGAAAATTTTCAAATATATTTGCACAATTATTAAGTACCCATGACAATATAAAATTTCCTTCATTATAGATTTTCTTCAGAGTCATTTGTCCTATTTTAATGACACATTGAACAAAAATAGTGCAAAAGCCATATAATTATGGCAGTTACATAGAACATTATTTAACCATTGGGGCTGTCTAGAAGAGTACACAAATGAGATATTCATATTATAATTAGAGTAAGAGAAAGAGTACAGCAATATAAGGACTGATTTTGCACTCCTGGCTTAAGAGCTACTGGGACTGCATTACGTGGGCACTGTGCCCAATAATACAGTGGGGAGCTGGGCTCACTGGATACCATGAATACTGCTTATGAATATTATTTACACACTAAGTTCAAGGGAACAGTCTCAAATGAGAGATAGGCAAACAAATCACAGACTCTTTACTTTCGTGGAGGCCACCCTCATATTGCACAGGATGGATATATTAAGGGCAAATCAACACCATACAACATTGTGCAAACACAAATACTGCTGCACAAATCCAGGAGGTTGCATGAGCATAGGGAGGTAATACCAGTAACAACAGAGTGCACAAGTGAGGAGGAGGAGCAAGCGGTAGTTGCAGAGGAGAAAAATTCTGCTGGCCAAATGGGCATTAGGGGTGCTGTTGATGATGCCCTACACTTTTGGGATGTCTGCTGTACCCACAAGGAAAGTGATTCATATGTTGCCCCCTACAAACAAGGCCTCTGTCACTTGCATAAAGAACCTATTATTAGGGATGTGGTAACAAGGCACTTGGAAAATCACAATATGATTAGGCAGAGTCAACACAGTTTTATGAAAGGGAAATTGTGTTTGACAAATCTATTAGAGTTTTTTGAGGGTGTAACTAGCAGGGTAGATAAGGGTAGATAAGGGTAGATAAGGTCGATGACAAAGTCCAACGCCGCCTTCAGTGTGCCAGTGCAGCCTTCGGTCGCCTGAGGAAGAGAATGTTTGAAGACCAGGACCTCAAACCCAGCACCAAGCTCATGGTCTACAGAGCAGTAGTGATACCTGCCCTCCTGTATGCTTCAGAGACATGGACCATGTACAGCAGGCACCTCAAAGCTCTGGAGAGGTACCATCAACGCTGCCTCTGCAAGATCCTGCAAATCCATTGGCAGGATAGGCACACCAACGTCAGTGTTCTCGCTCAGGCCAACATCCCCAGCATTGAAGTTTTGACCACGCTCGATCAGCTCCGATGGACGGGCCACATCGTCTGCATGCCCGATACGAGACTCCCAAAACAAGCACTTTACTCGGAGCTCTGGCACAGCAAGAGAGCCCCAGGTGGGCAGAGGAAACGCTTCAAGGACACCCTCAAAGCCTCCTTGAAAAAGTGTAACATCCCCACCGACACTTGGGAATCCCTGGCCCAAGACCGCACAAAGTGGAGGAGAAGCATCCGGGAAGGCGCCGAACACCTCGAGTCTCTTCACCGGGAGCAAGCGGAAGCCAAGCGCAAGCAGCGGCAGGAGCGCACATCAACCCAAGCACCCCACCCACCCACCCCTTCAACCACTGTCTGCCCCACCTGTGACAGAGACTGTAGGTCCAGCATTGGACTCATCAGTCACCTGAGAACTCATTTTTAGTGTGGAAGCAAGTCATCCTCGGTTCCGAGGGACCGCCTAAGAAGAAGGAGAAGAGAAGATAAGGGAGAACCACTGGATGTAGTATATTTGGATTTTCAGAAGGCATTCAATACAGTGTCACACAAGAGGTTGTTACACAAGATTAGGGCTCATGAGATGGGGGTAATATATTAGCATGGATTGAGGATAGGTTAAATGACAGAAAACAGAGAGTAGGAATAAACAGGTCATTTTTGGGATGGCAGGGTGTAACTAGTGGAGTGCCGCAAGGATCAGTGATTTGCACCTCAGCTATTTACAATCTATATCAATGACTTAGATGAGGATACTGAGTGTAATATATCCAAATTTGCTGATGATACAAAGCTAGGTGGGAAAGTAAACTGTGAAGAGGATGCAAAGAGGCTGCAAAGGGATATAGGCTGGTTAAGTGATTGGGCAGATGGACTATAATGTGGGGCAGTGTGGAATTATCCACTTTGGTCGGAAGAACAGAAAAGCAGAATATTTTTTTAAAGGTGAGAGACTAGTAAATGTTGGTACTCAGAGAGATTTGGGTGTCCTTGTACATGAATCACAGAAATTTAACATGCAGGTACAGCAAACAATTATGAAGGCAAATGGTGTGTTGGCCTTTATTGCAAGGGGTTGGAGTATAAGAGTAAGGAAGTCTTGCTGCAAATATATAGGGCTCTGGTGAGACCACACCTGCAGTACTGTGTACAGTTTTGGTCACCTTACCTAAGGAAGAATATACTTGCCTTAGAGTGGGTGCAATGATGGCTCACTAGATTGGAATGAGGGCTGTCCTATGAGGAGAGATTGAGTAGAAGAGGTTATTACACAAAATTAGGACTCATGGTATTGGGGGTAATATATTAGCATGGCTTGAGGATTGGTTAATGGACAGAAAACAAAGAGTAGGAATAAACAGGACTTTTTCAGGTTGGCAGGCTGTAACTAGCGGGGTACCGCAAGGATCAGTGCTTGGGGCTCAGCTATTTACAATCTATATTAATGACTTCGATGAAGGGACTGAGTGTAACGTATCCAAGTTGTAAGATTCTCAAAATTTACAGATCCCCCAAAGCTAGAAGAAAACCCTAAGGAAAATGACTTTGGACTCTTTCTAACAAGCTTCAGGATGATAAAATACGTATTGGGCCTAACAGAGGGAGATTCAAGGTCGGAAACCAAGATTTGGCATTTTTAAAAGGCATGTTGGGCCTGTAAAGGGAGAAAAGGTTGCAACAGGGAATGGGATCAACCTCTGTAAAGACAGTTTGGGTATTGGAGTAAATCAAATTGTCTGGGGAACTGTGTGACCTCACTCAGCCCCTATCAGACATTAACATCCTAACAATCGACCCACAGAGGAGCAGTCCCCACCCAAAACACAGGACCCATCCAAAACATGCATAATGCAAATCACCTCGCCAACCTACATAGAAATCTTGGGCTCAGACAGGAGACTCGAAACCTGAGTATAGCTATGACAATTAACTAGGAGCTCAACAGCTCATTGAATAATCAGTACAGCATCCCGAAACCATTTTACACATTTCTAATCAAGTTACCATTAACGAGCCCACCCAAATCAAACAATAAACCGGGACTGATTTGGCGCGCAGATTAGAAGGCCCCTCAAAGTATAATTAAGGCCTGTTTTCTCAAGAAGTCAGTTCTCTCTAGAAGCAACACACAAGAAGAAACCGGAGCATCGAGACGGGGCAGCATTCTACCGTACACCCAAGTTCAACAGCTTCAGTGACCCAGGACATCATCGGACACATCGCGGCAACAAGAGCCTTACAAAACTACCAACAAAATATTACCACCAACCAACCTGGTAATATCGAGCCACCGGGACCAAACAAAAACAACTCAGGAGAAAACCGAAGATTCGAAAGTTTTCCACTCTACAATCTATTCCTGACTTACCCCCGGGTAAGAATTTTACTTAAAAGGAACTCTAAACCCTATCTCTACAGAAGGAAAGTGGGTACTCACCCCATAAATCCAAAACGCACCCTACCGCATCAGCGGACTCGCGAAGACTGACCAGCAGTCGAAGTCCTCTACCGCGTCCGGGGTAAGGCAGACACCGACCAACACATCCAGCGAACCCCGAAACCGCAAACCAGCTCAACTGTCAAGGATTCGTTTGGTGAGCATTATCCCTGGTCCTCTAGAGTTCAACTTATCTAGGAAGTGGGATCGGGAGGGGTGAGGTATTTTCTACTGTATTTCCCTCGTATGTATTAAAATGTTCCCCATTTTTATTAGAGTATAAGATTGTTGTGTTGTATTTTCTTTCTTGAATAAAGATCAAAGTTTCTTGCACCAAAACCAGTTGTCTGCTGCACTTTTGTCACAACCCCCAAATAAGCCCAAGGTCTAGAACCAAGGGAGTGGGAACAATTCGAACCGCTCATAAGTCAGTGGTGAGGCTGACCCACACACCACCCCCTACAAAGTTTACTGATGATACAAAGTTAGGTGGGAAAGTAAGCTGTGAGGAGGGCGCAAAGAGGCTGCAAAGAGATATAGACAGATTAACTGAGTGGGCAAGAACATGGCAAATGGAATACAATGTGGGGAAATGTGAATTTATCCATTTTGGTAGAAAAAACAAAAATGCATAATATTTTTTGAATGGTGAGAGACTGGGAAATGTTTGCACTCAGAGGGACCTGGGTGTCCTTGTACATGAATCACAGAAGGTTAACATGCAGGTATAGCAAGCAATTAGGAAAGCAAATGGTATGTTAGCTTTTGTTACAAAGGGATTAGAGTATAAGAGTAAAGGGGGGCTAAATTCGGTTGAATTGCGCCCCCTGTTAGCGCCCTAAGAGGGCGCCTGGGCGCCGCTAATGCCTCCCGTTTGCGCCCCGGCTGTAATATTGGGTGGCACCCCCCGACTTACTGCCAGACGCTATGTCCGCCGGGGTCAGGGGGGCCTACCTGCGGCCGGGACGGCGCTAATTAAAGGGGAGGTGGCGGGCGGCCATTTTTGTTGCTGGCCGTCTGCCAGCACCTGTCCCCGTTGCTGTCCCCGGCACCTGTGAAGCCCTCCCATGGGTGCCGGCTGCTCTCCTCTTGATCCCTGGTGGCCCAGCTGGGCGCCGGGACGCGCTGCACCAGGCCCCTCCCCTTTAATAAGGGGAGGAAGGCCTGCAGTACCGCGGCGCGACTTAGCACCGCGATATTGGCTCGCAGCACCCCAAGAGGGGCGCGGGGCACTTCCAGTAGCGCCCCTCCTCCCTCTCGGGGCGCTACCTGGAAAAATCGGCCGTGGGGGTGCTAACTTTTTCGGGGCGCGAAGCGCTACCCAATTTTTACCCCAAGAAGTCTTGCTACAATTATACAGGGCATTGTTGAGGCTACACCTGGAGTACTGTGTACAGTTCTGGTCTCCTTACCCAAGGAAAGACGTACTTGCCTTGGAGGGAGTGCAACGAAGGTTCACTAGACTGGTTCCTGGGATGAGGGGATTGCCTATGAGGCGTGATTGAGTAGACTAGGCCTATATTCCCTAGAGTTTAGAAGAATGAGAGGTGATCTAATTGAAACATATAAAATTATTAAGGGGCCTGACAGGGTTAATGCTGGGAAAATGTTCCCTCTGGCTGGGGAATCTAGAACAAGAGGTCACAGTTAGAGAATAATGGGTCGGCCATTTAGGACTGAGAAATTTCTTCACTCAAAGGTTTGTGAATCTTTGGAATTCTCTACCCCAGAGAGCTGTGGATGCTCAGTCGCTGAGTGTATTCAAGACAGAGGTTGATAAATTTTTGGGAATTAAAGGATATGGGGATAGTGCGGGAAGGTGGAGTTGAGGTAGAAGATCAGCCATGATCTTGTTTAATGGTGGAGCATGCTCAAAGGGCCAAATGGCCTACTCCAGCTCCTATTTCTTATGTTCTTAGAATGGGACTATATTCTCTGGCGTTTAGAAGAATGAGAGATGATCTCACTAAAACGTATAAAATTCTGAGAGGGCTTGACAGGTTAGATGCTGAGAGGCTGTTTTCCCTTGCTAGATAGTCTAGAACTAGGGTTCATAGTCTCAGGATAAGGGATCGGCCACTTAGGACTGAGATGAGGAGAAATTTATTTCACTCAGAGGGTTGTGAATCTTTGGAATTTTCTACTCCAGAGGGCTGTGGATGCTCAGTTGTTGAGTATATTCAAGACAGAGATCGATTGATTCTTGGGCATTAAAGGAATCGAGGGATATGGGGATAGGGCAGGAAAGTGCAGTTGATATAGAAGTTCAGTCATGATCTTATTGAATGGTGAAGCAGGCTCGAGGGGCCGTATGGCCTACTCCTGCTCCTATTTCTTATATTGTTATGTTCTATGGACAGCCCATTGACTGATTTCACATATGTTGCTGTTGATGGCTTTGATGGATCTGGGGATTAAAAAAATTAATACAGTATTGATCTTCACAGCCATAGGAAGAGCCATGTTGTTTGCAGGTTGACCTCAAGGAGATGACAGAGCTCTGTGACAGTCTCCCTTGTGAAGTGGAGCTGGTCTTCAAAATGCCAAGGCAGGACATTCTTCATTTGAGGTCCTGGGGTAAGAATGTATGCATAAATAATGCCTTCCTTGTCCTCTTATGAACTTGTCCTCTTATGAACTGGTCTTCTTCCTCCAAATATAACTGCACCATTGGAATCCCCAAAGGCATTCCAATCCAGTTCAATTTGTTTCATGCAAGTGAAATAGCAACTGGAAGCAAGTCTTCAGAAGGGAAGAGGAGTGGGAAAAGGAATTGTAAATAAAAGTCTTTCAATGCAAGAAGAAAATCAGGCCTAAACATCAACGAAATTAATGCACCAATGAAAATGCAGATGAAACTAGGTCTTAAGACAAAAAGGTAAACTTTCAAGATAATGCCGAAAAGTGTTATAGACCTTTAAGAAGCCAACTCCTTGATGCTAGACCATTGAAGCTAGTCATTTGACTGTTTCATATAGCTGGATAATGCTGTGGGAGGGGAGGCCTCTTCCAAATAACAAGATTTGACATAGAATCAATTACTAATATGTGATATTTGAAGGTATAATGAGGCTCATGCTTCATGGTAGAAAGTCCTCAGAAAAAAATTAAAACTTTTTCAACACAGAATTTGGTGCGCTGTGATTCCGTGCCCAATTTTACAACCTGTGCTGTTGACCAACCAGGCTTGCAAAATTGTTCCTTGACAATTTTATTCATAGAACAGCTGTGATGCCTTGACAAATGTGGTAGCAATTTCCCACAGAACTATACTTTACTGTGCTAGGAGTTAATTGCAACACTATGTGATTAAATTTCACACTGGCACATCCACTCTACACTAGGGAACAAAATAAACATTGCAACTTAACTGTAAAGGAAGAAAAAAAGACAAACATCCACCATGTAGAAATTTACCTCCATCAAACTTAACAAAAATTATACTTAAAATACCTTACTGTATCATAACTGTGCTATAGTAAACTATCAGCATTTGACACAAAAGCAAAATACTGCGAATGCTGGAAATCTGGAATAAAAACAGAAAATGCTGGAAATACTCAGCAGGTCAGGCAGCATCTGTGGAGAGAGAAACAGAGTTAATGTTTCAGGTCGATGACCCTTTGTCAGAACTGACGAAGGGTCATCGACCTGAAACATTAACTCTGTTTCTATCAGCATTTGATGTTTAGTACACAGACCTTTAGTGCTTTTCATTTTATTTGGTTTAGCTTAAAAGTGTGGGGATCCAGTGTATCCAAAGACCCTGGATTCACTCAGCCTTTAACGGCAACCATTTTACATTTTACAATTTAAAAAGGGTAGTGTGGCGGATCGCCACCTAAACGGGCATTATCCACTTTTCCGTCCGTGGACAAAATATCGGGCACCTTGCCTTTAAGGCAGGAGAAAAGGAGTGGGCGGGGCCTCAGGATTTTTCCAGAGAATTCTGGGAGCAGTTGGTTTCAGCCATTTTTGGACCATGCAGTTGTATTAAAAAGCCTTTGTTTTCCACACATGGATTCAGTCTTAATTCGTGTTTCGCGGCAGCCTCAACATTGGTGACCCCGACGCTCAGAACGTATTTCGAGCACTGCAATGGCGGACACAAACGCAGTTTCCGTGAAACTGCCGAGTTTTGGGAAAACCAGCCCGAAGCCTGGTTTCTCCAAGCTGAATCCCGCTTCCGGCTGCGAAACATCACCACAGATGGGACGCAGTACGACTACCTCGTCACATCACTCGGTAGCGCCACAGTTTCGAAGGTTTGGACAGCATTGCAGAACCCACCAGAGGAAGGCAAGTATGCACATCTTAAGGCAGCGCTCCTTAAAAAATTTACGGCCTCGGCATACCAGCGAAACTGCCACCTCCTCGACCTTCCAGGCCTCGGTGATGCCTCACCGTCAGACCTCCTCTCCCACATGCTCTCCCTCACCGACGAGAGCCCACCCGGATCCCTCTTCCGCACGCTGTTCATCCGCCAGCTCCCTCTCAGCATCCGCCCAGCGATCGTGGCATCCGGCCTCACGAACCTGGAAGCCCTGGCCGATGAGGCCGACAAGCTGCTGTCCGCTCACTCCAGCCTGGGCGCGCCCCTCAATCCGACCTTCTCCGCGGAGGCCGCCAAACACGGGGTGGAACACTTCATCCCCACCACAGGCCCCCCAGTGTATGCCCACGCCCGCAGGCTGGACCCGGCCAAACTGGAGATCGCGCGGACCGAGTTTGCCACCATGGAACAGTTCAGCATCATCCGCCGCTCCAACAGTCCCTGGGCCTCCCCACTCCACATCGTCCCCAAACCAGGCGGGGGTTGGCGCCCCTGCGGGGATTACCGCCGCCTCAATGATGCCACCACCCCTGATCGGTACCCCGTGCCGCACATTCAGGACTTCTTGGCTAGACTGGCCGGCCGCTCAGTCTTTTCCAAGGTCGACCTGGTGCGCGGCTACCACCAAGTCCCCGTCCACCCCGCGGACGTCCCCAAGACGGCCGTAATCACCCCCTTCGGCCTGTTCGAGTTCCTGCGGATGCCCTTCGGCCTCAAAAATGCGGCCCAGGCATTCCAACGGCTCATGGACTCGGTCCTTCGGGACCTGAAGTTCCTGTTCGTCTACCTGGACGACATCCTGGTAGCCAGTTCCTCCAAGCAGGAACACCTTGAACACCTTCGCATCCTGTTCGGGTGCCTCAGCGACCACAGACTCATCCTCAGCCCAGCCAAATGCCAGTTCGGCCTGGACAAGATCGACTTCCTTGGCCACCACATCACCCATGCTGGGGCCATTCCCCTGCCCACCAAGGTGCAGGCCGTCCAACAATTTCCCCGCCCCACCACCATCAAAGGCCTCCAGGAGTTCCTCGGGATGGTGAATTTCTATAACCGCTTCATCCCCAAAGCGGCGTCCCTCATGAGGCCCCTGTATGAAGCCCTCCGGGGCAGGAGCGGCAAGATGGCGGTCGAATGGACGGCAGACGCGTCCGCCGCCTTCCACTCCACCAAGACCACGCTCGCCAACGCCACCCTGCTCGCGCACCCACGGCCCAATACCAGGGTAGCGCTCACCACGGAAGACTCCGACCACGCAGTCGGCACCGTGTATGAGCAGTGGGTCGACGGCGCCTGGCAACCACTTGCCTTTTTCAGCCGCCAACTACGCCCCCCGGAGGTCAAGTACAGCACCTTCGACCGCGAGCTCCTCGCGCTGTTCCTGGCGGTCCGCTATTTCCGTTTTTTGCTTGAGGGCCACCCTTTCACTGCGTTTGTCGACCACAAGCCCCTGACATTCGCAATGGCAAAGACAACCGACCCCTGGTCCGCCAGGCAGCAGCGCCAGCTCGCGGCAGTGTCCGAGTTCACCACGGACATCCAACACATCTCCGGCCGAGACAATGTGGTAGCCGACTGCCTCTCCCGCCCCGCCATCCACGCCACACACCTGGCAGTCGACTACGCTCAACTCGCAGCAGACCAGATCACCGACCCTGATCTGCTCTCCGCACCTACCAACCTACCAGGGCTACGCCTGGCCGACGTCGCCTGTGGCCCGACCGCAGTCACGGTCAAGTGTGACATATCCCTATGTCAACCTTGGCCCGTCGTCCCAGCGTCCTGGCGCCGCCGGGTATTCGACATTCTCCACAACCTCTCCCACCCCGGCGCCCGTGCATCCAGCAAATTGGTAGCCAACCGCTTTGTCTGGTGCGGCCTTCGCAAGGATGTGCGTACTTGGGCCAACTCCTGCCTATCCTGCCAACGGGCCAAGGTACAGCAACACACGAAAGCACCCCTCGAGGAGTTTACCGTCCCCTCGCGTAGATTCGACCACATCCACGTGGACATCGTCGGGCCCCTGCCGCCGTCGCAAGGCCACACGCACTTGCTGACCATCGTTGACCACACCACACGCTGGCCCGAGGCAATTCCACTGACCTCTACCACCACCGCCGACATCGCCAGAGCCTTCGTCAGCACCTGGGTCGCACGGTTCGGCGTCCCCTCCGACATGACGTCGGACAGAGGTCCGCAATTTACCTCTGAACTCTGGACCGCCGTCGCACGCAATCTCGGGGTGACCATTCACCGCATTACAGCGTACCACCCCCAAGCCAACGGACTGTGTGAGCGGTTCCACAGATCCTTGAAGGCATCTCTTCGAGCCAGCCTCCAGGACAGCGCCTGGACCGACCGACTTCCGTGGGTCCTCCTTGGCCTGCGCACCGCGGTTAAAGAAGACCTCCACGAATCGGCAGCAGAGCTCGTGTACGGTCAGCCGCTGCGCGTACCCGGCGAGTTCCTGCCCACTGCCACGACACCCTGGTCAGCCGACCAGCAACGCCACGACTTCGCCTCACCGGCGCTGCAGTTCGCCCCGGTGCCCATTGCCCAACACGGCGAATCCACCTCACACGTCCCACTAAGCCTGCACCAGGCACGGTTCGTTTTCGTCCGGCACGACGCCCACCGCGGACCCCTTCAATCCCTGTACGACGGGCCCTACAAGGTGCTACAGGCTGGGGACAAATTTTTCACCTTGCAAGTGGGCGACAGGACCGAAAAAGTGTCGGTTGACCGACTCAAGCCAGCACACTCGGAGCCCGGTGAGCAGGTCCCTGTAGCTCGTCCACCACCACGTGGCCGACCTGCCCTCAAGCCGGTTCACCCGGCTGCTCCACGCCCGGCTGTTCCACGTCCACCGGCGTCCTACAAGAGCCGCTCCAGCCGGCCCATCAGACCGCCGCACCGTCTCGTCCACACCTCCTAAGCGGATTCTGGGGGGAGCTGTGTGGCGGATCGCCACCTAAATGGGCATAATCCACTTTTCCGTCCGTGGATAAAATATCGGGCACCTTGCCTTTAAGGCACCTTGCCTTTAAGGCAGGAGAAAAGGAGTGGCCGGGGCCTCAGGATTTTTCCAGAGAATTCTGGGAGCAGTTGGTTTCAGCCATTTTTGGACCATGCAGTTGTATTAAAAAGCCTTTGTTTTCCACACATGGATTCAGTCTTAATTCGTGTTTCGCGGCAGCCTCAACTGCAGTATCTTTTAAAATTGTTGTGTGGAGCACTGCTTGCTGTTCTTTAGATGAGATATTAATCCGCTTCAGTCTACACATTCATCAATTCCTGGAATAGATCGATAATTCTTTAGAAATGTGAGAAGCAACTCACAACACATGTGATGAGAATCATCACAAGTTAGTAGTGATTCAGTTTAATTCTGTCACACAGAGCTTGGAGATGTCTTAAAACCTTCCTTGTCTTCTTATGAACTTGTCCTCTTATGAACTGGTCTTCTTCCTTCAAATATGACTGCACCATTGGAATCCCCAAAGGTATTCCAATCCAGTTCAATTTGTTTCATGCAAATGAAATAGCAACTGGAAGCAAGTCTTCAGAAGGGAAGTGGAGTAGGAAAAGGAATTGTAACTAAGTCTTTTAATGCAAGAAGAAAATCAGGCCTAAACATCAACAAAAGTAATGCACCAATGAAAATGCAGATGAAACTAGGTAATTTTAATAGCTATATGTCCATGATTTCTTGCAAAGGTTGGCCTTGAAAACCCAAGGGGGCGCGGCGCGATCCTCGCATTTAGGCTGAACGGTAGCCATTATTTACCTCCCCCACCCCCACCCAAGGAGGAGAGGGGCTTTCAGCCATTTGAGGGCACATGTTCAGTGCCCTCTCAATGAAGATGCTAGAAATGCTGGTGGAAACTTACTGGGACCGGGGATGCCATGCCCCCCTGAGAGAATAATCTGGCTGCCGTTGCAGTCCCATTACAAAAGAGCCAGTTTCAAAACATTAAGAAAATTCTTGCCCTCGTCATCTTCAAGGGTCCAGGCCCTAATCTCAACTTGGACCCCCAGGTGGTTTCCACATGGGCCCCTAGGTTTGCGCCAGGCATACCTGCACTGACCCAACAATGAATCCCGACTAAGGACTGTAACGTGGGCGCTTCAACATTTGGAGTCTCCACCCCTGACCCTGACCCTGCCCCCACCTCCTCACTGGCCTTCGAAGGGGCAGGTGAAGGCTCCACTTCTCACACGGTCAATTGGAAACTCTACTCTGCAGTCAGGACCCTGCATATCAGTTTTGTGGCCGCGTTTGCAGCCATTCCGGCAGATTTCCACTGAAGTTATGGTGGAAGTCCAATGGAACAGCTGCAGATTCTTGTAGCCCTACATTATTTTCCACTCTAAGTAATAGAAAATAGTGAAGAAACATGGAAGTATTACAGCAGCTGAATGGAATGTAGTGAAAAATAAGTATTCACGGTGCAGGCATTCGAATCTCTATGTAACAGATAATTGAAGAAAATAATCATATATTAATTTTTTCAGTTTGCAATTTGATGTTATAAATTGCTCATCATTAGTCTACATGGCTTTTCATTGACCTGTGCTTCAATATCACAGCTACAATACAAAGAACAGCATGAAGCTACAAATATCCTTATTTAATATCTGAAACTTAGAGCAGGAACTTTTAGCTTTGTTACTTCCCATAAATGGGTGTACTTGGGACATTACAGAGTGAAAGTACAGGTGGAGATCACTCATATTGATTTATGCCTACAAAGACTGAGATCCATAGATTTTTGTTAGGCAAGGGTATCAGGGTATATGGATCAAAGGCGTATAATTGGAGTTGAGGTACAGATCAGCCATGATCTAATAGCGGAACAGGCTCGAGAGGCTGAATGGCCTGCTCCTGTTCCTCCTATGTTCCTAAGTTAATCTGTCTTTTCTCTATACAGATGCTGACACATCTGTTGTGTTTTTCTAGCAACTTCTGTTTTTATTTCAAATTTTCAGCAGTAAGTTCTTTTTACTTATATTACTGGATATTATGCATTATAAGCAGAATACACAAATAACAATTGATTTCACAATGTTATCCGCAAAGGGAGGGGCAGGCGTAAACTAGGCTCTTTCTCAGCTGTACACTAACGCTTTTATTTAACTATGGTAGTATCCAGCTTATTGTTTTCCCATGGTATATGAAAAGGGAAAAACATTGAATCATTTCAATAGCTATCATCAGTCTACTCTCAATCATCAGCAAAGTGAAGGAAGGTGTCGTCGACAATGCTATCAAGTGGCACTTACTCACCAATAACCTGCTCACCGATGCTCAGTTTGGGTTCTGCCAGGACCACTCAGCTCCAGACTTCATTACAGCCTTGGTCCAAATATGGACAAAAGAGCTGAATTCCAGAGGTGAGGTGAGAGTGACTGCCCTTGACATCAAGGCAGCATTTGACCGGGTGTGGCATCAAGGAGCCCTAGTAAAATTGAAGTCAATGGGAATCGGGGAAAAACTCTCCACTGGCTGGAGTCATACCTAACACAAAGGAAGATGGTTGTGGTTGTTGGAGGCCAATCATCTCAGCCCCAGGACATCACTGCAGGAGATCTTCTGGGTAGTGTCCTTGGCCCAACCACCTTCAGCTGCTTCATCAATGACCCTCCCTCCATCATAGGGTCAGAAGTGGGTATGTTCGCTGATGATTGCACAGTGTTCAGTTCCATTCGCAAATCCTCAGATAATGAAGTATTCCATGGCTGCATGCAGCAAGATCTGGACAACATTCAGGCTTGAGCTGATAAGTGGCAAGCAACATTCGCGCCACACAAGTGCCAGGCAATGGCTATCTCCAACAAGAGAAAGTCTAACCGTTGGCATTACCATTGTCGAATCACCTACCATCAACATTCTGAGGGGGTCACTATTGACCAGAAACTTAACTGGACTAGCCATATAAATACTGTGGCTACAAGAGCAGGTCAGAGGCTGGGTATTCTGCTGCTGACTCACCTCCTGACTCCCCAAAGCCTTTCCACCATCCACAAGGCACAAGTCAGGAGTGTGATGGAATACTCTCCACTTACCTGGATAAGTGCAGCTCCAACAACACTCAAGAAGCTCAACACCATCCAGGACAAAGCAGCCCACTTGATTGGCACCCCATCCACCACCTTAAACATTCACTCCCTCCACGACTGGTGCACCGTGGCTGCAGTGTGTACCATCTACAAGATGCTCTGCAGCAACTCGCCAAGGCTTTTTCGACAGCACCTCCCAAACCCACGACCTCTTCCACCTAGAAGGACAAGGACAGCAGGCGCATGGGAACACCACCACCTCCAAGTCACACACTATCCTGACTTGGAAGTTTATCGCCATTCATTCATCGTTGCTGGGTTCAAATCCTGAACTCCCTCCCTAACTTCACTGTGGGAGTACCTTCACCACAAGGACTGCAGCTGTTCAAGAAGGCAGCTCACCACCACCTTCTCAAGGGTAATTAGGGATGGGCAATAAATGCTGGCCTCGCCAGCGATGCCCACATCCCGTGAATGAATTTTTAAAAAGCTGTTATCACGCATGCATAATATATAACATATCATTTGCTTTCATAATATATTAATATATAACAGGCATTTTTTGTTGTTGTGAAGTAGCAACCAATGCATCACTGAATGAAGAAAGTGTACTGAGAGAGACTAAGAAAGGAATCTTCCTGTCTGTGATAAAGGTGCAGAATATCCTGGAACGCCGATCTTCCTGTTGCAAACTTACTCTAAAATTCTTGGAAAAGTAGCAAGTCAGGGGCCTCAGAAGAGACGCAGCCAATGACAGGCCCTAAAAACTACTATACAAGCTTGTTGAGTAAAGGTTTCTCCATTGTCATTTGATGAATATCATTTTTCTGATGTTTTGTTGAATAAAATGTAATAAATCTGTCTTTTGAACACAATTTTCATTGCTGTAGTTTGCTGACTGTAAGTTCCATTGCAATTTTGTACTGAATAGTAGTTCTATTGTTTGTTACACATCCTGCCTGTTGTTTCTTGAGTTCGCAGCCCCACGGGGATAGCCCATAACATGATTGTTTGAGACTTCCTGATGCCGCTCAATTTGGTGGGTTTGATGAGAAGGGTGTGGTGGGGGGGGCGGGGGGGAGGGTTACAAGCAACATCCCTCATAAGCTGCGCTGCCTCCCGTGTGGCCTGCCTGCCTCCCCCAATGTGTGGCCCATTCAAAATTTTGCGCATGCGTGGCATCTACAATGGAAAAGCTGGTGAGCGGCCTGCGCGGCTTAGCAGGAACATTGTTTACAAGGGGTGGGGGTTCTCACTGTCTGAACACCTGTGCCATCAACTGCTCTCTGGCTGCCCTGTGTTCAGTTGATTATATTGTGACCCTTGTTTGTTACCAGTGGGAATACTGCTAGTGGAGGCCATACACACATCTATTTTCATATTCAGAAATTGTGAACTGGCATTGATCTATGGAATAGTGTCACTGATTGTTGCCTTGGCTTCAGGGACAATAAGCCCGTCTGCTACCTCACTTTGAGGCAGATTGACTGCTATAATCGTTTCCAATGATATGTTGCTTGGAGTTAGCACCACCACAAACACCATATTGACTGAAAAGCCTTCCTTCTGCCAAAGCGATTCCAAGTTTACCTGTACTACACTTTGCAGAGCCTCCAGGCAGTCATCCAGCTGGTTGATATCAGTCTGGAAAACCATTTAAAATTTTTGATGATCATATACGCAGTAAAGATCAAGCACAAACCAAATAACCATTCCAACTAAACAAAGAACATTGTAACACACAGATCCCATTTTGGTCAACATCAGGGCAGATTGGAGTGTATGTAGCCCCCATGTTGGTAGCACTAGCCTGTATTGCGGGGTGAATTCCTGCTGAGCTAGATTCCAGTTCACCACGTAAGTCTCGCATGCCTGAATGTATATCAGTGTGTAAGATATTGTGCAAGTCCTGTGATGATGCAGTTTCCCCAGTGCTGGTGATTAAGGTGGTGTTGCTGACGTTGATGTTTTCTTGAGCTACCTCAGGTGCAGATGGTTCTCATTGAATTGGTTGTAGTCCAGGTTGATTTGTAAAGAAAAGAACTGAAAATCCCTGAGTGTTGTAATGCATGTTTTATATATATATATATATATATATATAGGTAAAGAATATATATATATATATATATTATATATAGTGTGTGTGAAATACAGAAAGTGGCATACATACCAAAGTGTTCTAAATATTTGTTATCTGGAGTCTAAGTTTTATATTTAAATAAATATTAAGAGACTTAACTGTAACATCACTAACATCATAGTCTTCCATTTCTTCCAGGTACACCATAGAAAACAGTTCCGCCACTATCCCTTTGACATGTGCTAGTTCCCTCTAGATCTGAGATGCTATTCCGATAGCTACTCAAGCCTGTTAACAAAACACAATCTTCTGTGTTCAGCCATTCAGCAACGTCCTCCTGTGCTTTTTTAGTTTACACTGGGGTTGGGGATATTCATATGTTCGTAAAAATGGCGGGTCCTCTCTTTAGAACTTCGACCTCTGTTAATTTCACCTCTTGTGAATTTCACCTCAGCTTTTTCATAAGTGAGCAATTCGCAACAAATGCAATATTTTGTTCGTATCATGTAGTACTTTATAGGGATTACATTTTTTGCTCATTAGAGTGCCTAACAGTCATAATAATTGCAACTGTTCAGATTAAAGGCTTATTTTACTGCTGGCAGTAAATTACTAAGTTTAGTTGTGGTAAATGGCATTCTTAGGTCTTGGCAGTAAACATGTTTGGTTACTGGGCATTTATCAGAAAAGAAACTTAGCCACTGTAGGATGATAAACCCAAACTTTTCATCATACTACAACTGCAAAAACATGGGGGGAGAAATTCAGTTGGTTAGCGCCTCCCGTTAGTGCCTGGCGGGGGCGCTAACGGGGCGTTAATGAAGTAGCGCCGGGGCGAGGCGAATCCAGCGCCGCACGCCAAATCCAGTCACCCCTTAGCGCTGCCGCTAACAGTTAGTGCCTGGGGCTTTAGCGCCATGCAGATCGTGACATCAGTGAGCATGCAACGCTCACTGAGTGCCCGATCTGCCAAATTGATTATCGCCCCCTGCCTTAGCGCCTCGCCCCGACAACGACAGGGAAAGGAGGCGTCAAGCAGGCGGATGGCGGCTCCAGGGGCGCTATTTAAAGGGATCAGTGGCAGCTTTCAGGTTAGTGCTGTTTCACTGCTTCCTTGTCAGTTTGAGATTGTGCAACAGTTTAATTGAGTAATTTAAAGGGTTTTTTTTACTTTCAGGAGTGTTGTGGTAACTAAAAAGTAGTTACATTTATTCTTAAAAAATGTCAAAGTGCTACACTTGGTTACATTAATGGGGGCTGTACTGGCAGTCGACCTCGCCCTCCAGGATCTACGGTGGAGGGAGCGGAGGCAGTGAGAAAGACTGGAACATGTGGCCAGAGGGAGGAGGAGGGCCATCAGGGGTCTCAACAGGAGGCCTTACCCTCTGAGGGTATTCCGACAGCAGTTTACCTACCTCCAATTAAGCGAGGAGCAGTGTATTAGAAGGCTCCGCTTCACCAAGGAGGTGGTCACAGAACTCTGCCACCTCCTGCAACCAGACCTCCAGCCTCAGATCAGGTTGACCACAGCTCTCGCAGTGGCAGTCAAGGTCACCGTCGCCCTCAATTTCTTCACCAGCAGTTCCTTCCAGTCTGCAACAGGAGATATAGTGAACATCTCGCAGTTCGCTGTCCATCGCTGCATCCGGGAGGTCACAGAGGCTCTCTACAATAGGAGAGAAACTACATTTCCTTCCCCATCACCAGAGAGAAGCAGGACGAGCATGCATGTGGCTTTGCCAGGATAGCGGACTTCCTCATGGTGCAGGGCGCCATTGACTGCATCCATGTCGCTTTGCGGGCACCGCATAACAATCCTGACATCTTCCATAACCGCAAAGGCTACCACTCACTTAATGTACAGTTGGTGTGCGACCACAGACAGCAAATCCTCAATGTGAATGCCTGCTATCCTGGCAGCAGGCACGATGCCTTCATCCTGCGCCAGACCGGTGTGCCAGCACTCTTCCAGTCACCACGTCAAGCTCGCGGCTGGCTGCTCGGAGACAAGGGCTATCCACTCTCCACCTGGCTCATGATTCCCCTCCACAACCCCAACACTCCTGCACAGCACTCATATAATGAGAGCCATCCTGCCACCAGGAACATCATCGAGCAGACCATCAGGATGCTCAAGCAATGGTTCCGCTGCCTTGACCACTCGGGAGGAGCCCTCCAGTACTCGGTTGAGCGGGTGTCACATTTCGTCGTGGTCTGCTGCATGCTCCACAACTTGGCCATCATGAGGGCCCAGCCCTTGCCACCAGGGATTGCGGGACCACCTCAGGAGGAGGAAGAGGAGGAGGAGGAACAGGAGCGAGGGAGGAGGCAGCCACTTAATCGGCTTTCTGGAAGGGCAGTCCATGACCGCCTCATTAGACTGCGGTTCCAATAAATTAAACCTCAGATCCCCGTTGCTCACCACATCCCCATCATTCCATCCCTGTCGTAGGCCATATCACAGCGCAAAGCTGAAATGAGACACCACAAAATCATCCAAAGCCAATTAATAAATTTATCAATAATCAGTGAACACATATTTACAACAAATAAGTGAGCTGCAGGCACAAATAGCTACATGGGAATATGATGTTGTGGCAATAACTGAGACCTGGCTCAAAAAAGGGCAGGATTGGGTATTAAATATTCCTGGTTAAAAAGTGTTCAGGAAAGATAGGGAAGGAAAGATAGGAGGTGGTGTGGCAGTATTGGTCAAGGAGAATGTTACAGTGCTGGAGAGGGAGGATGTCCTGGAGGGGTCAAGGACAGAATCTATATGGCTAGAGTTAAGAAATAATAGAGGTGCCATTACACTATTAGACCACCAAATAGTGGGAAAGATATGGAGGAGCAAATTTGCAGAGAAATTACAGAGAGGTGCAAGAACTATAGAGTAGTAATAATGGGGGACTTCAACTATCCTAATATAGACTGAAATCATAATAGTGTTAAGGGCAGAGAAGGGTAAGAATTTCTGAAGTGTGTTCAGGAGAACTTTCTTGATCAGTATGCTTCCAGCCCGACGAGGGAGGAGGCATTGCTGGATCTGGTTCTGGGGAATAAGGCAGGTCAAGTGGAGTAAGTGCCAGTAGGTGAACATTTAGGGAACAGTGATCATAGTATCATAAGGTTTAGATTAGCTATGGAAAAGGACAGGGAGCAATCTAGAGTAAAAATGTTTAACTGGGGGAAGGCCAATTTCAGTGGGATGAGAATGGATCTGGCCCGGGTAAACTGGAATCAAAGATTGGTGGACAAAACTGTAATGGAACAATGGGCTGCCTTTAAAGAGGAAATAGTTCAGGTACAGTTGAGGTACATTCCCACTGGGGGAAAGGCAGGGCAACTAAAGTCAGGGCTCCCTGGATGACGAAAGAGATAGAGAATATGATGAAGCTGAAAAAGAGCGTGTATGACAGATGTCAGGTTGCAAATACATCTGAGAATCAGGCTATATATAGAAAGGTCAGAGGAGGAGTGAAAAAGAAAATAAGAAGGGCAAAGAGAGGGTATGAGAATAGAATGGTAGCGAACATAAAAGGTAATCCAAAAGTCTTCTTAAGGCATATAAATAGTAAAAGGGTAGTAAGATGAGGGATGGGGTCGATTAGGGACCAAAAAAGGAGACCTATGTATGGAGGCAGAGGGTATGGCTGAGGTACTAAATGAGTACTTTGCATCTGTCTTCACCAAGGAAGAGGATGCTGCCATAGACATAGTAATGGAGGAGATGGTGGCGATACTTTGATAGGATAAAAATTGATAAAAAGGAGATATTAGAAAGTCAAGCTGTACTTAAAGTAGATAAGTCACCAGGAGCGGATGGGATGCATCCTAGAATGCTGAGGGATTTGAGGGAGGAAATCGCGGAGGTACTGGCCATAATATTCCAATCCTCCTTGGATACTGGGGTGGTGCCAGAGGACTGGAGAATTGCAAATGTTATACCATTGTTTAAAAAAGGGTGTAAAGATAAACCCAGCAACTACAGGCCAGTCAGTTTGACCTCAGTAGTGGGGAAGGTTTTAGAAACAGTAATCAGGGACAAAATTAACAGTCACTTGGACAAATGTGGATTAATTAAGGAAAGCCAGCATGGATTTGTTAAAGGCAAATCGTGTTTAACTAACTTGATTGAGGTCTTTGATGAGGTAACAGAGAGGGATGATAAGGGTAATGCAGTTGATGTGGTGTACACGGATTTCCAAAAGGCGTTCGACAAAGCGCCACATAATAGGCTCGCCAGCAAAATTGAAGCCCATGAAATAAAAGGGACAGTGGCAGCATGGATATAAAATTGGCTAAGTGACAGGAAACAGTGAGTAGTGGTGAACGGTTGTTTTTCGGACTGGAGGAAGGTATACAGTGGTGTTCCCCAGGGGTTGGTTCTAGGACCACTGCTTTTCTTGATATATATTAATGACTTGGACGTGGGTGTACAGGGCACAATTTCAAAATTTGCAGATGACACAAAACTTGGAAGTATAGTGAACAGTGAGGAGGAAAGTGATAGACTTCAGGAAGACATAGACAGGCTGGTGAAATGGGCGGACACGTGGCAGATGAAATTTAACGCAGAAAAGTGCGAAGTGATACATTTTGGTAGAAAGAATGAGGAGAGGACATATAAACTAAATGGTACAATCCTGAATGAGGTGCATGAACAGAGAGATCTGGGGGTATGTGTGTACAAATCGTTGAAGGTGGCAGGGCAGGTTGAGAAAGCAGTTAAAAAGGCTTACGGGATCCTGAGCTTCATAAATAGAGGTATAGAGTACATAAGTGTGGAAATTATGATGAACCTGTATAAAACACTGGTTCAGCCCCAACTGGAGTACTGTGTCCAATTCTGGGCACCAAACTTTAGGAAGGATGTGAAGGCCTTAAAGAGGGTGTGGAAAAGATTTATGAGAATGATTCCAGGAATGAGAGACGTTGATGGACTGGAGAAGCTGGGGTTTTTCTCCTTGGAGCAGAGAAGATGGAGAGGAGATTTGATAGAGGTCATGAGGGGTCTGGACAGAGTAGATAGAGGGAAACTGTTCCCATTGGCGGAAGGGTCGACAACCAGAGGACACAGATTTAAGGTGATTGGCAAAAGAACCAAAGGCGACCTAAGAAAAAACTTATTTATACAGCGAGTGGTTAAGATCTGGAATGCACTGTCTGAAAGGGTGGTGGAGGCAGATTCAATCATGGCTTTCAGAAAGGAGTTAGATAAGTATCGGAAGGAAAGAAATTTGGACGGCTGCAGGGAAAGGGCGGGGGAGTGGGACTAGCTGAAGTGCTCTTGCAGAGAGCCAGCACGGGCTCGACGGGTCAAATGGCCTTCTTCCGTGCTGTAACCATTCTATTATTCTATGATTCTACGATTCTAACAACAATATTAGCTATTCACCCTTGTGCAATCCCTTAGTGCCTCTTGTTACTGTGCCTTTGCCTACTCTAGTGCTCCTACAAAGTGTTGGCCCAGTGGCTGCAGCACGGCTGGTGGACGGCTGCTGAGTGTCTGTGCGGGAGACTTCAGATGGCCTTGTAGGATGCCCTCGACCAGCTCTGGGCCTGGAAGGTCCGGCTGTAGACTGCACCACCTCAGGCTGGGCGGCATCAGTCTGGGCTGGCTGGATGTCAGGCAGCAACAAGGGCAATGGCGGAGTGTCAGTGGTGGGAGCAGGAATGCTGACATCCTGAGAGAGGACAGCAGGTTCCTGCTCCACTGACCCACTGCCACTCCCCCCGTGGCAGCACCTCAGCATCCCTACCAATCTGCAGGAGCACAGATTGCTGGCCTGCTGAGACACTGTGAAATCCCCGGTGGTCGACCCAGCCACAATGGCAGCAATCAGAGCTTGCGTGGCATCAAGCTGAGACTGCATGAGTGCAGTGTGAGAATCGATGGCACCAAGCATAGACTGTATTACAGCACTAAGACGTTGCGTGGCTTCCGCCTGTGCTGCATTGGAAGCTGTCACATCGCCCATCACATGCGACATGAGGTCTGGGTCGCCACGGTCTCTATGGGAGTCCACCATCCTTTCCAGACTGCAAATGATGGGCTCAATGGTGTGCGCAGATTTCTGTGCAATGTTGGAGGCGGACTCCTCCACGCTCCTTAGCATTGCCGAGAGGCTCTCGGGCACCCTTGCCATTGCACCTATCGTCTCGTGTGCATGCCCATCACCCTTCTTCTAAAGGCCTCCCCATCGAGGTCCTCATCTGAGTTGTGCGCAGCAGAACGTGCGCGCAAACTCGCCCTCCGGGGAGCTGACTCCTGAGCTACCCTTTCCCCCGTCCTCGCTGCAGCCCGTTCGTCCCTGGTGCTTCACCCTGTGTAGATCCCGCGACTATACTAGCCTCTAATGAACGCGTAGTGCCAGTATCTGAGATGGTGCCTGTGGGTGAGACATGCAGTGACGCGGTGTGTTCTTCCTACTCCGCATCTCCCACCTCGCTCTCTATAGTACCCTCAGGGACAGGCTGCTCAGCTGCTTGCTCATTATCTGAAAGGCACAAGAGTCGGGTTAAGGTGAGGAGAGGGGGGCAGGAAAGGGAAAGGCATGCATACAGCATGATTAGCTGGAAAGTGGGAAAGGCTTGTGGGGTGACGGGGAAGTGGGATGTGAGAAGAAGGAGTAGGAATGAACATACAATTGTTGTCCCCAAGGGGTTCAACGTCGCCGGTGGCCACGCGCCCACCACCTGGCACCCAATGATTTGCAGCACTCTTTCCTCCAGCTCAGAAAGTGGTTGGGTGTCGGCTTGTCCCCCACCTGTGCACTCCTGCTCCCTCCTGTTGTGAGCGACCTTGGCCTGCAAGAGAAAGGAAAGTGTGTGAGTGAGTGTGGAGCAATGTGTTTGGGCGATGTGCCTGCCATAGTTGAATAGCTGTCATTGTGTGCAAGGTGTGAGATGTGGGTGTGAGTGTTGGTAGGTGGAGATTGTTGGTGGGTGAGTGCTGGGGGTGTGGTGCTTTGGGCAGTGTGTGCAGACTGAGGTTCAGATGGTGGTATGTAGCATTTATTGAAGCATTGACTCACCCTGACCACTCGAGTCAGGTCATTAAATTTCTTCCTGCACTGTGTCTGGGTCCTGGGGACCACAGTGCTGCCCGAGACCTGATGGGCAACCTCCCTCCACATGGCATGGAAGCCTTGCGGCGACAGCCTCCTGCCACTTGCTGGGTAGAGCACCGCCCTCCGTCTCTCCATAGCGAGGACCAAGGCCTCCAATGCTTGGTCGCAGAATCTACGAGCTCTCTCCCTGGGCCGTTGATCTGCCATAATGACACCTCCTTCAGTGATCCGGTTCCTTATCCTTGGCCTTCTGCTGCTTGCTGAGACAGCTGCTGTAAGGGTCTGTGCCTGTGTCTCAGACGGTGCTGGTGCGAGGTTAGGCCTTCGTTGCCTAATACTATTGCTTGCTCTGGTCTCCGGCCAGCCTTATTGCAATAAGCACCTGTGAGTGGTTCAACCCACTCGCCCTTACGGTTCTAACACTGGACTTAGGTGCAGGGAGCAGTAATGCAGAGAAAAACTCAAATAGACTCGGTTGAATAGTACGAAATGGAAATCTTTATTGCATAGCGTCCAAAATCACGAAGTACATGTCATAGGCGCAAATTAACGAGAGTACAAGTATACATACATTCATAAAGCTTGGTCTATGGAAATGAAGAACGCACGGCACATCGTAAAAAGGGGAACACATTATACTTTAACCTTAATAAAACCACCCTCCCTCAACAATACCTACACTACGTCTAGATTTGTAGGATCGGGAAACATGCTCACCACTCGTGTTACTTCGGAGAATTTTAAAGTGAGGCACTCGGCTCGTTTCGCTGCAGCGCCTGACTGTCACGTGTTTGGAAGGGTCTCTGTACCCCACTTGTTTATCTTCGCTGCTGCGACACGCAGGCCAGGCTCCCCGTTGTCATGAAGAACTCAGTAGAACTCGGACACAGTTGTAAAATTTAAAGAAGAGTCTTCCCGTTCCCGACACCGGTTGTCGGGATACTTCAATGAAAGGTTCTTTCTTATATTTTCGGGCGTGGTCGGGGTTTACTGACCGTGGCGGCACGTGGATTCTTCTTCTTTTCTTGTCGTCTCGTCTCGTCTCTTCGGGCCTCCGGGTCCAGACACCGTTTACCGACACTCGGGATGGTGCACCATGCTACTTGCCCTTGTCGGGGCGGCTCGTTCCGATTGAGCTCCACCCAACATTCGACTAACTGACCAGTGCGGCTAAAAGTCAAGAGTCAACAGAGTCCAGAGAGAAGATCAAAATCTCACCAGTCAAGCGAGTCCATGAAGCGGCAAGCGAATAAGAGATCGATGGACATTTGTTCACTATAGTTATAGTGCTGTGTTCCCTTATCTCCCGCTCAAATCTTAATGTTTGTCCTTTGTGTAATATTGGCACTCAAAACTCCCAGCATGGGGCAATTCTTCTCTTTAACGGGTTTCGGTAGCACCTGAAACTGGCCAACTATCCGTTAATGTTTTCCCCATTGTTGACCCAGCCAGGATTGTATGAATCGTCTCCCTGACTGGTTTTGGGGCCCCCCGAATACTTGTTTAATCACCCGTCGATGTCTCTCTCATTGTAGAGCCAGGGGGGGGTATTTGTGTATTGATGTGTCTGGATGGGCCTTCGATTGCCCAGTACAATGGTCCTTACTTGTGCATGGAAAACGATTCCAGCACTTATATCTTTGCTATTGTTTCAAATGCAAATGGGTTGCATCCTGTCTTTATCAGTGTTTATCGAGTATGATCCAATCTTATACTGAAATGTATATTCGACGCCATCTTGTCTGCCCACTGTATTTCTGGAAGCTTCTGCCACGATGCTCGGCAGCCATTTTACAGGCTTCTGTGTCCTTTATTATCAGGACTGCATTTCGTTTAATAAAACTGATCAAACGAATCTGCTTCTCTTATGTTATTTCGAATCGCGATAATTGCGAAACTTTACAGTCCCTCCTGTTGATGCGAATAACTCCGCTTATCGTATCAATTAAAAAATGGTGGTGAGCAAAATTATCCCGATTCTCCACATCCAAACACTCCCGTTACTTAAACTATCTACGGCCTCCATGCAGTCCTCATTTCCCAGGGAAAATTACATTGTCTAAACTTGGACAAATCGTAGGCATCTTTGCCTTTAAACTTACACTGCGTATACGCCTTCCAGGTGCAAAAAAGGCCGATGCCTCTCGCACCACCTGTATATGCATGTTTTATTATAAAAGGAAAAATAATCAAACCAACTGTTTTAAAAATACAAAGTTCCAAAACTTAGTTACACATACTCATAACTAACAACAACTACAAAAAAAAACACACATGGTAAAATGGAGAGGCGTCATCCTGGCCGTTTACGCGGTACTTTCTTCGTTCACGCGCACGTAACGTTCTCTCCACTCCCCTGTGTTCTCCTGCCTTGTGAGGCGTTTGCCTCTTTTGCAGTGTACGACCAATAGGTACACTACAATTATAACTTGACACACTATCAAAATGTGGGAGGCTATCTGATCCATGACGGAACTTCAATATTGGTGAACAGATCCCACCACGGTGGGACTACTATGTCCAGTATCTCTGTCCCTATTTCTACAGTCTTTTGTTCCAGGGTGTAAAAATGTTTCTGTGATACCATGACGGCTTTTAAAATCTTGGTGAGGTGTTCAGGGAGAGGGGGAATGATGTACCCGAAATGCGCGACGAATCGCTGCAAGTCTGTGAAATTCTCTTTTACTGTGAGGTGAACAGTGGATGGTTCAGGGATCGGGACAATTCGCTGTTGTGCCACTTGAACTTCAGCCCTGGGTTTAAAACAGAAACTGCTGTCACTCACCGGACACCGGCTGTGCTGTCCATGCTGGTAGTGTTGCGCTGCAGTGGTAACGCAATACGTTCCGCCCCCTATGTATGCCACCTGCGGAGGCACATGATTTGTGTCATTGCTTCCATGGTGCAATTCATGGGCTTCGCGCCAGCCGTTCTGAACCCGCATTGTGGTGTTAAAAAGGCATTCAAGTGCTGGGGACACAGGATGATGTGTGCTCCCCGGCCACGACAACCCGATAGGTCGGTACCTGTCATCGTTTGCTCCCAGCGGATGACGTAAGGTGGGACCGCTGCGTAGCGAATGTGGGCTCCCCCCTGAATGACACCAATGTTCTCCACCCGGTACACCGGGGCGGGCTTTGCCGTGTCGCCCAACACCGGCATCCGTAGTACTATACCCATGATGGTATGATTTGACTGTCCGCAGTCCACTGGGACTGGGTATGCCTCTGAGGCTAGCCTGAGCTGGCACGGGCTTAATGCGTTCTGAAAAGGGTGGAGCGCCTGCAGGTGTTTGTTACTTATCCAGGACGGGACCAAACCTTGTTTTAAATCCTCCAAATTACTGCGGCCCTCGCCCAGTAACCACGCCCTGTATAGTACGCACACCTCGTTCTGCGCAGCTTGATCGGATGCATTCCGATCTTCCCTGATCAGGGCATTTACCGTTCTCGCATGCTTCTCCAGCTCTGCTATAATCTCTTTTAAGTGTAGTGTCATGGCCTGGTCCTCATGTAACTCAGACCCCACTACCTTGTTCTCATTTGTGAGGATGCTTTTTAACTGTGTTTTTAAACTGTTGATCTGGGTCTGCAGCTCCACGTTGTCTAGAGCGTTGACCACAGATGTTCCCGTATTAAAAGCAGTGAACACATCGTTCACAACACCCCTTCTTTGTCTCCCCACCTGACCCAAAACTTCGTGTGGTGTGGTGTATAAGCTTGTTTTGTCAACCTCTGCAAAATCAAACTCATAAAATTGCCTGAACATGTTTGTTAACAGGACCTGGTACAATTGTTCCGTTTCTTTGGGACACCACTCTGGTAAATGCACCTCGGTGAGATTTAGAATCACCGAAGCCACCGCGTAATGTACCCCTTGATATAGTATCTGGTCTGTTGGCACCAGTACCAGACCATTCCCGGGCCCCTTAGTGGTTTTAGGGCACCCTTCCTCCTGAGCCAAAACCACCGGAATCGTGGGCGGAGACTTGCGTGGGCGCGTGATGAGTTCAGTGGCGTTTACCGGGATCGGGGAGAATGGAGCTCCGCACCCCTTTGTGCTGACATCCCACCTCATCCCTTTCCCGTTATCCTGCCACTGGTGTACGAAAAATATGGATATACCCTTGGGGCAAACGTACTTCGATCCCCACATACAAACATATATTCCCTCATCCGGTTCCCACCATTTGTCCCAACAGACTTTCAATTGTCCGTTAGTCCCCGTAATTGTCCGATGGGTATTGTTACCCAATCGCTCCCACTCAACCGAGGAATTTCTCATAGTCTTGCTTAATTTCCGTAACCACCACCATCGGCTCAATGGGACCTTCCCATTGCATGTCAAACAAATCCTTTTGCCGACGGTGACGCTGATTCTGGGTGCAATGATCCTCACTCTGGGGCACAGTAAAGAAGTCTCTTTGTAGGCAAATCCGGATGCGCTGGAGTATTCCGTCGAATTCGTTCCCAGCCATCCCGGCCACCTTCCCTTGTGGAAATAAGTGGTGGTTTCCTCAGCCTCTCGCTCCCCGGTCCCATCCGTCGCGATGGGGGCCGTGTCCCCGGAGCAACCGAACACAATGACATCCTTGGTGAGGCCCCAATAGGCCAATCCACATCCGATCGTCGCGAGCACCACAAGAATCCTTTCCATATCTCCTGGTTCCTGTGAGCAGATAAAATGATGTAGCCAGCCTCCCAAGAGTCTCTGGCTTTTGTGAAGGGTGAGCGGGTCCCTTGACCTCGTCTCACGTAAAAAGACATGTATGCTGGATAGACTTTAACTATTCCTATACTAACTCCCATCATTTTACCATTTACTTAAAATTAAACTACAATCTTACCAAACTTAAAAAACTATAAACTTAAACTTATCCTAAACTTAACTGTACAGCGCCGCCCGTTCCCAGGGCGGCCTAGCTAAATTCTGCGAAGGCTGTCCCGAGCTTTTCCCAGTGGCGGGGGGGCACTGACCCCTTCCTTTGATCTGCCGCAGCCTGTCGCTGCTGCGCTGGGACTGGGATCTCCCTGGGCTGCCTTGACCTTGAACCTACGCCTGGGGGTGTACGGGGGATTTGACCACGACTTCCTGGGCTGGGGTGTCCGACTTGACCTACGGAGGGCTACCTTGGGCAAGATCTCCAGGGCTGACGGACCGGGAACCAAGACTTCCACCGTCACGGCCTGTGGTCCCACCACAGCCGCCGGCTCCGTCTCCCCTGGCTCCGCCCCCCTGGGCTCGGGATTTGCAGTTTCCGACTCCACCTTGTGTGGAACTCCACTCGCAATCCCTATCTCCCCTATGGGCAAGATTTCCAGGGCCGACGGACCGGGTACCGAGACTTCCACCGTCACGGCCTGTGGTCCCACCACAGCCGCCGGCTCCGTCTCCCCTGACTCCGCCCCCCTGGGCTCGGGATCTGCAGTTTCCGATTCCACCCTGTGTGGAACTCCACTCGCAATCCCTGTCTCCCCTATGCTTGGGTCGAGGGCGAAACCTTCGTCCTCCGACCCCACCACCTCTCCGACCGGGTCACTACCTTGATCGAGCTCCCCGAGCTCTTCCTCATCTGAATCCCAACACCAAGAAAAGATCCTACACTTTTCCAGAATGTCCTCTCCCCTCAAGCAGGCTGCTTTACCGGCCTGTGTGCCCTGCGGTCCTACCCGGGGCTGAGAGTCCCCACTCGCAGTTTTGGCCCCTGTGATTGGCCCCTGTGCACCCGGTTTATACAGCTTGCACTGGTTAATGTGGAACCATTTCGTGCGCCGAGGTACCTTTACGGCGTACACCATGGGACTCGCCTTATCTACAATACTGTAGGGTCCCATATACAGCGGTTCCAAACTCCCTACTCTGGCATAGTTCCTAACCATGACCTGATCTCCGACTTCCCACTCCTGCTTCTTGCGGGGTTCCAGCAACAGGCGATTGCCCTGGTGCTGTCTTCCCATGTTCCCAGCCGCCTGCTCGTAAACCTGCTTCAGGCGTTCCAAGAGGGTCTGGACAAACTTGTCCCGTTTCACCTCTTGGAGCTGACCCTCAGTGAGCACCGGGGCTAGTACATGGGTGGGGGTTCGCATGATCCTCCCAGTCATCACCTCGTACGGGGAATACCGCGTACTCTTCGACTGGCTGGCCCGGATTCCCATGAGGACTAGAGGCAGAACCTCTGCCCATTTTTGGGGCGAGTTCATAGTCTCTTTCCTCAGCTTCTCCTTGAGGGTCCGGTTCATGCGTTCAACAATCCCTGATGACTGGGGATTGTGCGCTACGTGCCACTTCCCTTCAATGCCCAAAAGCATGAGGGTGTTCTGCATCACCTGGCCGGTGAAATGACTCCCTTGGTCTGACTCCACGAAACGGGGGAGTCCCCACCACAAGAACACTTCCCGGACCAAGATCTTGGCAGTACCCAACGCCGTAGCTGTTCTACAGGGGAAGGCTTCTACCCATTTGGAAAACACATCCACCAAGACGAGGCAGTATTTGTAGCGTCCCTGGGTGGTGGGCAGGGGCCCTATGTAATCGATCTGTATCGACTGCCATGGTCCCTCCACCTTCCTGATGTGCCCCATGTGCACTTTCCTTTTCTGGGGGTCTGGGTTGTTTGCAGCGCACACAAGACAGCTTGCACAGAACTCGCGGACCTGATCCCTGAGTCCCGGCCACCATCCCGCCTGCTCTACCCGTTGCCAGGTAACCTCAGGCCCAGGGTGTCCTGCCCCCGGCCCCTCATGAGCCAACTGGAGGAATTCCCTCCTGTGCTGCTGCGGCACAACCCACTGTTCCTCGCGGAACAGCATGCCTTCTTTTACGGAGAGGGTTGCCGTACTGTACGGGCCCTCTACCTGCTTGCCCTCAGTAATCGTTCTGAGAACTGCCTTTAGGGCGGGATCCTGGTTCTGGACGGTCTTAAGGTCTAGGGGCAGTGCTACCCTGGTGTTCCCGGGATTCCCTTCCCTGCCTTGGATCGCTGCCACGGGTCCGGGTCCATAGGGGTCCCAGAAAATGCCGTTACGGGCACCCTCCCTGGCTAGCGCATCCGCCTGCTGGTTGCCCTCCCCGCGGGGTTCTGTGGAGGAGTGAGCTTTCACCTTATGGATGAAAATCTCCCCTTCCTCCCCCACTGCTGCTAGGATCTTTTCCAGCAAGGGCTTCACCGTTAAAGGTCGCCCGTCCGCGGAGGTGTAGCCACGGCGGGACCAAATGGCCAGGTATTCCGTACACGAATTGCACGTAAACATACTGTCCGAACAAATCGTGTATGGGGTTGGGAAGATTTCTGGGTGGGACGTGGATTCTTCTTCTTTTCTTGTCATTTCGTCTCGTCTCTTCGGGCCTTCGGGTCCAGACACCGTTTACCGACACCCGGGATGGTGCACCCGGTCACTTGCCCTTGTCGAGGCGGCTCGTTCCGATTGAGCTCCACCCAACATTCGAATAGCCGACCCGTACGGCTAAAGGTCAAGAGTCAACAATGTCCAGCCCTAAGGAAGAGCTTCAGCAAGGGTTCGCCGAGAGATAAGAGAATAAGAGACCATTCGAGCGAATAAGAGACCGATGGACATTTGTACACTATAGTTATAGTGCTGTGTTCCCTTATCTCCCGCTCAAATCTTAATGTTTGTCCTTTGTGTAATATTGGCACTCAAAACTCCCAGCATGGGGCGATTCTTCTCTTTAACGGGTTTCAGTAGCACCTGAAACTGGCCAACTATCCGTTAATGTTTTCCCCATTGTTAACCCAGCCAGGATTGTATGAGTCGTCTCCCTGACTGGTTTTGGGGGCCCCCGAATACTTGTTTAATCACCCGTCGATGTCTCTCTCATTGTAGAGCCGGGGGGGGGGGGGTATTTGTGTATTGATGTGTCTGGATGGGCCTTCGATTGCCCAGTACAATGGTCCTTACTTGTGCATGGAAAACGATTCCAGCACTTATATCTTTGCTATTGTTTCAAATGCAAACGGGTTGCATCCTGTCTTTATCAGTGTTTACCGAGTATGATCCAATCTTATACTGAAATGTATATTCGACGCCATCTTGTATGCCCACTGTATTTCTGGAAGCTTCTGCCACGATGCGCGGTGGCCATTTTACAGGCTTCTGTGTCCTTTATTATCAGGACAGCATTTCGTTTAATAAAACTGATCAAACGAATCTGCTTCTCTTATGTTATTTCGAATCGCGATAATTGCGAAACTTTATACTGCAGAACCAGCAATGCTGAGAATGAGGTTCTGCAGCATGATTGAACCTCCCCTTTAAGAACTGGCTTTGCCTGTGGCAACGATGACTCGCGATTAGACTGCACCTGATATTGGTTAGCGCTTTGAGCCTAACGCCACTGAGCTAGGTCATTAGCGCTTGATTTAGCACTCCCATCCTTTCTTTGAGCGATGACACTGAATTTTGCATGCAGCAAGATTCATTAGCGCCTGCCGCTAAATCTCAAACTTTTCCAAAGTTAGCGCCCACTCCTGGGTTATAATGAACTTCTCCCCCATGAAATCATGTGCAGTGCTTTGGTTCTTCTCTAATTACTTACCTTACATTGTACTTCATTGGCTGTAAAGCGCTTTGGGACATCCTGAGGTCGTGAAAGGCGCTATATAAATGCAAGTCTTTTTTTTACTATTTTCTTTTATTGTTTTCATCTCATACATGAAATATTGCATATGTCTGTATTTTCACATCATTATACAGCTAAAGGGTTATTACGTTAATCCTTCAATACCCATGCACGTCTGTATATTCCTTTGGGTACATTGTTCTAACTTGGAATTAATATTTGTGTATAATACTAGTAACAGTTTCCTGGGTTATTCAGAAAGCACTTAACATTTCGATCAATATAATTCTTAGAACATTTAACAATAAAAATAGCAAAGTATAATAGATAGTGAAGAGTTAGTTTGGCTGCTGAACTCAAATGTTGGAGGCATTAATGGCACTGAATTAGGAAAGAACATTTACATCAAATGAACACATTTTATACCACACAGCAGAAACATTTATTAATGGCCAAAATACACAAATATTTGTTTCAGCAGTAGATTACCCTCCAGTGTTCTTTTCTCACATGATCCACTGCTGGATCTATATTAAGCCTCTCCTCTCTTTTGGTATGCCTGCACTAGGCGTGTAATCCTTTTCTCTCTCCATTTTTCTGTCATTTGACCCATCCTAACCTTCGTTCTCTGTCCCGACTTGTTTCTTTTCGGTTTTTGCTTTTCATGGTATCACTTTATCTGCCTTGTAGCAGTTGTTAGAAAAATGCAAAGCCAAAAACTGAGTATAATTTCGACTGACCACTTCACCCACGTTCCCCTGTGCATCCGTTCCCACTTTCACCAAAAAGTTTTTTTTCAACAACAAAAAGGACATAATTCATACTTCAAAATATCGGGAGATTTTTCTGGGTCTGCACCCTGTTCCATTGCATTGTCTGGGTGCAGTGAATATTGGAACTCACACCTATAAAAGAACTCGGGCTGGATTTTGATACTGGGGCGGGTTGAGGTCGTGTCATCCGCTTTTCGTGTTATCCACCCGACTGGAATTGGATGTGGGAGATTGATGCAATTTTCACCTAATTGGGCAATTGAGTTCAAGCATGTGGGAACCCATGAACCAATTAGTGTTTTCAGTCTGGAAGTCGCCTCTGATGATGTCATCATTGCTGCTGCATTGAAGGTCTTCAGAGACTGCCTGGCCTTTGCTGTGAGAGGACCTGGATGCAAAATGAGCAGCAGCAGCAGCAAGAGAGAGAGAGAGAGAGAATGAGAATTTTTTTTGCACCACCACTCCCAGATATGTCTCCCAGATGCCAGCCACTGATAGTCAACTATCCAAATGTGCTCCCGCCAGGTTTCACAATCGTGGTTCAGAACAGGCGTGCTTCATGTAGAACAAGGGTTAAAATCACAAAGGCCTTTCAAAATGGCATTATAGAGCCAATTTAGTGCTTGTTAAGGGCCTTAACAGCCTATCCCATCTCTTAAAGGTGGGACGGAGTTGGGACCAGCAGACACGATTTAATGAAAATTGCGTGGAGGCGGGATGGAGGCGGACTTGAGCCGCCCGCCAGTTTTCACAATTTTAACCCCCCACACGCCTCCAAATCCGCCTCCACGGGTCAATGAAAATCCAGCCCGATGGATTTTCCTTCCATGGAGGGTGCAGACCCATGTGAATTTCCCCTTTTATGAATTTCTATATTGTTTGAATTTGAATATAGCAGTGCTATGATACACAATAAACCAGCTCAAGCCATTGCCCTACATATCCCAAATTATTTCACAAAGTCACCAGAATGGATGAGGAAACCATTTAGCTATCTTAGTTCATGCATCCAGACAGACCCTACACTCCTGCTATTGCAGCATTTAATTTTTTCTTAAATGATTCCAGGTTCTTGTCGCCACTGCTATACCCGGAAGTCAATTCCATGTATTGTTCACTCTTTGTATAAAGAACTTCCTGAGATCAGTCCTAAATTTACCTTTTGAGGGTTAGCTTGCCTCAGTGGTAGCACTTTTGCCTCTGAGTCAGAAGTTGTGAATTTAAGCCCTACTATGAAGTTGAGCATAATCTGGGCTGACACTTCAGTGCAGTACCGAGGGAGTGCTGCATTGTCAGAGGTTCCGCCTTTCAGGTGAGATATTAAGCTGAGGTCCCTTCTGTGTGTTCAGGTGGACATAAAAGATCCTAGTGGGTAGAATTTTGCTTGGGTTTGTTCTCGGGCCCAGAATCAGCGCTGCACAAACCCCAACCGAAGCCAGCCCGAAATTGGGGGCAGGCCTCATTTCGATAACTTAGGCCAACTGCACCACACACCACATGATGACCAATTTCTACCCTGATGTCATTATTTGAAAAATAGTAGGGTGTCCTCATCAGTATTTATCTCCCAACCAACACCACCAAAAACAGATTAACTGGTCATTTATCTAATTTGTGGTGCCTTGTTGTATGCAAATTAGCTGCTGCATGTCCCTACAAAACAATAGTGGCTACAGTTCAAAAAAAGTAATTAATTGGCCATGAAGCGATTTGGATAGTCCTCAGAACATGCTAAAGAACTATATAAATGCAAGTTGTTTCTTTTACTAGTTTGAACATGTGTCCTTTGTCCTATTCTTGCCATTTAGTTTGAAGTAATTTTCCGGATTCACCCTTGCCGTACTATTTTCTCTTATCTACCTCGATAACAGTCAAGATTGAAAAGAATAAAGGGTGAATTTTAACACATGAAGCCGGCTAGCGAACAGGAGGTCTGGTCAGTTTTAACAGCCGAGCCTCATTAACATCCCGTCGGCTAGCTGCCCACTTGTAATGGGGCAAAAGAGGCAGCTGGCTGGCTGGCAGAAGTTGAAGACTGGGCGGCCCAGAGGCTGCCCGCCAGCACTCAGGTAAGTTGGGGGGGGGGGGGCGGTGGATGGGTGTTTCGGAACCGTCTTGCGGGTAGGGAGGGTGGGGAGCCCAAGGCAGTAGAGGGCCAGACTTTTCTTATTGTGCCTGGGGGTGTGCTGCTGCTGCTCCTCCTGGACACACAAAAGAAAGTTTAAAACTTAACTTGCTGGGCCTCTCCTTTCTTCAGACCAGGCGGGTGCTCTGCTCAATCGGTGCTTAAAATTCATTTCGGGGACCTATTGTATGTCATAGGACCCTGATTTGCATGAATGAATGAGGCTCCCGCCTGACTCAGGTGGAAGCCTTGGTCGTCCGAGAAAAATAATTGACCCGCTCCATTTCATTCCCTTTAAGTCTCTCCAGTCTCATGGCTCTTCTCTAAACAGTGTCCAGTGCTTGAATGTGTCTCCATGACCAGAATTGGATACAGTATTCAAGATGAGGTCTGACACTATTCAGTTGAAGCTTAGCTTCCTCTGACTTGTTCTCTACTGTTCTGTATAGTTCAACTTTCTGTTTCCTTTGTTGATTGCTGCAGTGGTTGAACATGTTGAGCATCGAGTCGACTAAGACCCTTAGATGTCTTTCAATTCCACCCGTACCTATTTCAACACTATTCAAGGAGTACATATATCATCCATTTCTTCCCAATGTGCACTTGTCCTTATTAAATTTTACCTGTCATTGTTCTGAACATTAAATATATTGTCATAGGTTATGTAGTCCAATATCAGTCATTGAGTTCATTTATACATAATGTGACACTTTTATGAGATAACTATTATCAAAGCCATTAAGATCCTTGCTTTACCCCAATATATTCAGTGATTTGAGTAGCAGTGACTAATGCCTGAGCCTGTCAACTTGTGATGGGCTTCACCAGTTGTCAGGCGGGTCAGTCGGCTGAAAGTTAGTATCGGTGTTGGAATTTATTTTAGAGTTCCTTTTATTCACTCAGTCTACAGGGTAAAGGAAAATGTATGGGGGTGGGGTGGGGTGGGGGTGGGGGTGGGGGCAGTGGTGGAGAATGGTAAATGAGCATCTATGTAGTGGAGAAGAGACAAGCGTTCATGTTTTTATATTGAATCCAAAACTGTTCTATCAATCTATCTTTTCAATTTTGTTTTGAATTTAAATGAATCCTTCCTTGACTAAACAGTACATCAGTGGGAGACATTCCTATAATTGACAACAGATCAATTGTCTTTTAACAAGAGGCTGTTTTGGTAACTCATATAAGTAGGTTAAGACTAGTGCTGCTGCTGTAATAGAATGCTAGTATTTGGGCTCTTGTCCAGCTACTGAACAGAGATCCTCTTTCACTGTGACCCGCAACATAAGTCAATATGTAAGTACTGTACGGCTTATATCATAACATGTCTATTCTTACTGCTCTGTTTCAACTTTATCATCAGACATCTAAGTTAAAAAAATATTAAAACCTGTTTGTTGAAGAATGCTTTTAGGATTTGACTGAGGGCTGCGAACCGGACAGAATGAGCTAAACTGGCTTAATAACAACAACAACTTGTATTTATATAGCGCCTTTAACGTAATAAAACGTCCCAAGGTGCTTCACAGGAGTGTTATAAGACAAATAAAACTAATACTAATATAAATATCAATGTTAGAAGTTCATGTTTTATGGTGAACTTGATTGTTTTGTGAGTCAGGATAATAGTTATCATACATAAAGTAGTATGAACCAGATGGGAGTTGGTTTATCATATACTGAGAATCAAAAGAACCAGGGCTGTACACAGTTATATTGTAATCATCTTATTCCTAGGGGATTTTAAAATTGATAATGTACCGATAATTTTCAGATTTTATTATTCAGTTGTGTACTATAGATGTGATGCTGCATCTTGTCAAGTAATTATGGCTTGATGCGGTTTTTAAAAAGTCTTAGCAAAAACAAATGAAATGTTGTGACTAAAACTGTTTATATTACATGATCTATATTTGTAGCGGAGGTATATGATTGTCAATAGGTTATGCATTCATTAAGCAAAAGAAATCCAGAGAGTCAATGGGCCAAAAATTCATCCCGCGACTGCGTACTCTCGCGTATTCTCTCTCCAATTGCCGGTTTTCTGCATGCCCTGCGCATGCGCTGAAAACCGGCACTTGGTCTTTTGAAAAGGGGGCGGTTCCTCGGTGCATCGCGTGCGCGCTACAGGCTGCGTGCACGCTGTGCACTTCATGCTTTGGACGCGCAGGTAAGTACGGAAGATTTTAGAAATGGAAAAAGGAGGAGTAAGACCCACTTTTAACAAGGTAAGTAGTGAATTAAGTATTTTTTTGAATTTTTTTTAACAGGTATATCTTTTTTAGAGACTTTAAAGACAGGTAAGTTTATTTTTATAACTTTTTAAAAGATTTTAAATTTTTTCAAAAATTTAATTTTTTATTTAAAATGGTTAATTTATTTAACTATACTTATTTTATTAATGTGATGGTTTTTTTTTTATTTAATTGAGGTTTAGCTGTTATTTTGGGGGGGTGTAAGATTCATAGATTTCACAGCACGTATGTGAAACTTATGAATGGAAGATGGTGTGCTGCCATTGGCTCTAACTGAGTCACGTGATCCCACAGCTCGCACGAATTCACTACGCCGGTGGGATACGCAAGCACTGCCCAGCTGATGTCTGGAACATCAAGTTCGTGCGAGCTGGATCTGAAAAAGCACAGGCGGAGTGAGAGATCGCGGGGAAGCCTTACCCCCGCGGGAACAGAGCGAGATCAATTTCTGGGCCAATAGTACAGCAACACTTTACCACAAATAACATCACACGCGCACACAGTCACGCACAAACCCCTATATAAACAAGTTTGTCTTTCAGGTTGTTGCTTGTGGACAAAATGAGAATGATAGTAACTTCCAGTACCTGTCTGTCTCTCACGCTGCAGTTCTCTTTGTCTCTTTTTCTCTGCGTTTCTGTTTATTTTTCCCTCTCTCTCTAATTCTCACATGTTTTCTCTCATCTACATGTCTTCCTGTTTGTCTCTTGGCTCATTTTTCTCACTTTTTTCATCCATTTTTCTTCAAGCAAAAATAGGCAGATGTCCCCATTTAAGTAAATCAGTATGGCCTTGTTGCGATCTGGTTAGCGCCATTATGGCAATAATTCAGAGTGTTGCCACAAATTATACACAAAAATCCACAAATGCTACCATACCTGACTTAATTTCTGGATATTTTCCCTACCAGCCACGCTAAGGAGTTTCATACCAATTGAGTCATCAAGTGAACTTTCATGTTTTATTTTTTATTTGTTTTTCTGTGGAAAAGAAATGTTCTGAGGCATGGGCTGAAGGTCTATGCTTAACCATTGCCAGTTCCCCCATAATTTCTTCTGAATGTGTTTTCTATTTGCCACTTTATATCAAAATATTTAACTTACTTCAAGTGGCACCGTCATTGAACATAACCTCATCAAACTCCTTCTCCACCGATACATGCGGGAAAAAGGTTGGTCTGGGAGGGGGGAGGGGGAAGTTGTGATTGTGAAGTGGAGTTGGGGGGGGCAGGGGCATCGATGATCCGTATTATTCCTGTGGAGCCCAGAGGAGCCCTTTTTGGGCCTCTTCTGCTGTACTGTCAGGCTATACTGAGTGGCCGATCCATCCAATAGACAGTTAAAGTAGCATCAGACCTGTGTCATAGGACTAAACATGTCAAAGGACCCAGATTTGCATAAATTAGTGAGGTTTCCGGCCTGATTCAGGTGGGCCAACATCCCAAGATTGAATAAAATTTGAAGAGCTGGATGTCAATATAAATGCAGTATTAGTTAACCACAAATAGAGATGTGGAGAAGGTAGTTAAATATGACTTGAAGTTCGCAGGAACTACATATAATGAAGATAGGGTGGAACGTTGACTAATTCATAATGGAAATGACATTTATGAGCTGTAGGATGTCTCTGTTTAATTGTTCTTGTGAAGTTATGTGTCTATTCTTCCTCCAAAGGAAGCCCGTCTACTGGAAAAAATACCAAAGCTTGCTCCTCCCATGTGGTGATTTTTCTAAACTGTATTTGTACAATCAAAAAGTATGCTTAGTAACTGGTAGCTATTTATAAACTGTGAATGAAAATTTATAGTGACTTATCATCTCCAGTGTGGTACATGTAGAGTGGGGTAACCTTTTAGATTTGAAGTAGAGTGACAAACCTCACTAGTTTGCGACATAAGGAAGCTTGTCACTTTCAAAATGAAATGATTGTCTTTTTCATTCACAAAACTTTATAATGAGTTTTCAGAAAAAAAATGACACCAGAATGACAATAACTCTGAATTATTTCTTACCTTTTAATGTAGAAAGTGGCATTTTCATCTTCACCAAATTGTTTTAACTTAATAAATGAATGCTATTAAAAATACTTTCAAAACAACTATAGAATAATGTTGTATTCAGAGATTCTGTACAATCACAAGAAGTTAACTAAAGAGTTAGTGTGAAAAAATCCTAGAAACAGAAAATTAAGTACAGAAGAAGGCCAATTCAGCACCTTATGCCTGTGCCACTGCTAGTTCCACACCAGAGCTGTTTACTCTAGTTCAATTTTCCTGCTCTTTCCCCATAACCTTTAATATTTTTCTTCTTCAAGTATTTAAATCCCTCCTAAATCAGCTTCAATAGCTAAAACAATGTAAAGAAAGGTTTTCTGTTCACTAACCCGGGCATGCTATCAAAACATGCTTAGGTATCGGAGGCAGGGATAATATTCTCAGAGCAGTAGGGAGCTAAGATTCACTTATAAGAGTTGTCTAAAATATAGAAGCATAAGAATAATAATAAGAAGGGCAGAAAAGACCCAAAGAATTAACAATTGGCATTGAGGGAATTATGTCAACATTTGCTTAAGAGCCAAGGTAAACTTCAAAAAAGAATGGAAGGGACTACAGGAGGATACAATATAAGGCAAATATAGCTCAATGAAGATAAATATGAAGTGATACATTTTGGGAAAAGAAGATGGAAATATAGCTTAAATTGTAAAACTCAAAATTCAAAAGGAGCTGTCAGTACATCATTAAACTAAACAAACACAGTGGCCTGAAGTTTCCCATAAAAAAACGGGTGGGTTTGGAGCGTGGGAGCAGCTTAATTGTTAAAAATGGGATTCCCGACCTGATCCCGCCTCCAACCCACTTCCAGTTTTAATGGAGGCGGGACGGAGGCGGGACAGGGGGTGGGCGACGTCAATTTAAATATTATAATGAGGCTGGAAGCCTCTTTTGTCACCTACAGTTTGAATTTAACTGCATGTGGACCCGGCAGTTAAACCGAGGCAGGGACTGTCTCATTCAGGAGGTAGGTGGCTTTATACCTACCTCCTGGACCCAGGGTCCCAGCCTAACCCACTCCCCACGATCAGAGACCCCCTCACGAGGCCTCCGATCACCTTCCCAGGCCTCTGATCCCCACCATGAGGCCTCACTCCCACCCCACCGATGATGCTGAGGCCGGCCACAACCATCCGGTGGCTGGCCCCAATCGTCTCTCCGCCCCTGCCGATGCTCCGGCCGACCCCCCACCGCCCCACCCCGCCTCCCCGTCAACCCCCCATCCACCGGCCCCCCCGATCCCATGCCGACTCCAATCCTCGATCCCTGGCCGACTCCCGCAGCCCTGCGATCCTCCGACCACACCCCCCCCCCCCGAGTTCCCCACTGCCCTCCCAATCCCCTTCCGAGCCACTGTTGATCCACGATCCTCCATCCCAATCCCCGACTGAGCCCGTGCTGATCCCTGTCCCCCCCCACGATACCTGATCCGACCTCCTGCCAATTCCCGACCACATCCCACGCTCCCCGACCGAGCCCCCCGCGATCCCTCCCCTGGACCGACCCCTCGCTCCCTCTCTGCATCTGCAAGCCTAGAACAATATGTCATGGAACCAACCAGGGACCAGGCTATTTTAGATCTTGTATTGTGTAATGAGGCAGGGTTAATTAGCAATCTCATAGTAAAGGATCCTCTGGGGCAGAGTGATCATAATATGATAGAATTTCACATTCATTTTGAGAGTGACTTGCCTAAGTCCGAAACTAGAGTCTTAAACTTAAATAAAGCCAATTACATAGGTATGAGGGGCGAGTTGGCTAAGGTAGATTGGAAAAATAGATTAAAAGGTATGGCGGTAGATAAGCAGTGGCTAGCATTTAAAGAAATATTTCATAATTCTCAACAAAAATACATTCCATTGAGAAACAAAATCTCATCAGGAAAAGTGATCCAACCGTGGCTAACTAAAAAAGTTAAGGATAGCATTAGATTGAAAGAAGAAGCTTATAATGTTGCAAATAATAATAGTAAGCCTGAGGATTGGGAGAGTTTCAGAAACCAGCAAAGGTTGACCAAACAATTGATAAAAAGGGAAAAAATAGAATATGAGAGAAAACTTGCAAGGAATATAAAAGCAGATTGTAAGAGTTTCTACAAGTATGTAAAAAGGAAAAGAGTAGCAAAAGTAAACGTTGGTCCCTTAGAGGCTGAGACAGGAGAAATTATTATGGGGAATAAGGAAATGGCAGAAACGTTAAACAAATATTTTGTATCTGTCTTCACAGTAGAAGACACAAAAAGCATACCAAAAATGGTGGGGAACCAAGGGTCTAATGAGGGTGAGGAACTTAATGTAATTAATATAAGTAGAGAAAAAGTACTAGAGAAACTAATGGGACTAAAAGCCGACAAATCCCTTGGACCTGACGGCCCAGAGGGTTCTAAAAGAGGTGTCTGAAGAGATAGTGGATGCATTGGTATTGATCTTCCAAAATTCCATAGATTCTGGAATGGTCCCACTGGATTGGAAGGTTGCAAATGTAACACCGCTATTCAAGAAAGGAGGGAGAGAAAAAACAGGGAACTACAGGCCAGTTAGCCTGACATCAGTCATCGGGAAAATGCTGGAATCCATTGTTAATTGAGTACAGGAGCAAGGATATCTTATTACAGTTATACAGGGCCTTGGTGAGACCACACCTGGAGTACTGTGTGCAGTTTTGTTCTCCTTACCTAAGAAAGGATATACTTGCCATAGAGGGAGTGCAGCAAAGGTTTACCAGACTGATTCCTGGGATGGCAGGACTGTCGTATGAGGAGAGATTGGGTCGACTAGGCCTGTATTCACTAGAGTTTAGAAGAATGAGAGGGGATCTCATTGAAACGTGTAAAATTCTGACAGGGCTAGACAGACTGGATGCAGGGAGGATGTTTCCCCTGGCTGGGGGGTCTAGAACGAGGGGTTACAGTCTCAGGATATGGGGTAGGACATTTAGGACTGAGATGAGGAGAAATTTCTTCACTCAGAGGGTGGTGAACCTGTGGAATTCTCTACCACAGAAGGCTGTGGAGGCCAAGTCACTGAATATATTTAAGAAGGAGATAGATAGATTTCTAGACACAAAAGGCATCAAGGGGTATGGGGAGAGAGCAGGAATATGGTATTGAGATAGAGGATTAGCCATGATCATATTGAATGGTGGAGCAGGCTCGAAGGGCTGAATGGCCTACTCCTGCTCCTATTTTTCTATGTTTCTATGTTAAGGAAGTGGTATCAAGTCACTTAGAAAATCATAACATGATTAGGCAGAGTCTGAAAGGATTATTACTAGTCCTAGTCCTTTTCAGGCTACCCCGGATCAGGCGTATTCCCCAGACGTTCACCTTCAACTAAAGTTAGAGGTAGCCGGATCCTAAAGACGCTTAATTGGGTCTAAAGGTCCAGACTATCTCTCCCTAAAGGAAAGGAACAGCCTGAAGATGTTACCGTCCTCCAGATAGCACTTTTAATAAGTTTAGCTAGACTGTAACGTTCCGGATATTATGAGGGTCTGGAAAACTCCCCCAGAATTCTGCAACTCCTCACCAAAGAGTGTATAGAGATTGAGTTTGCGAGTTTGATACAGATGTACTATGTGAGATAATTCTAAAAAAATATAGATTTATTAAAGTATACAGTTGGTGATTCAATTGCAACTTTAACAATTCCAAAAACAGAAAACTTACAATTCTTATCATCAGAGATCCTTATTCTCAAATCTTAACTTCGTTACATTTTTACATTTCTTACTTAGTCTTATTCCAGAATATCCACCAAAATCAAATACCTTGATACCCGAGTCTTAAAGAGTTGAAAACTTACAGAGCTTGCCTCTGAAGTCTGAGAATCGCTTTGCCCCTTCCAGCGAATTCTGTCTTCTACTCTTTCTCAGTGGTATATCCTTTGAAGTTTTCTGCTGATGTAAGCTAATTATCTCTAGTCATTTTTCTGTTGACCCCTGCTATTCTTACAGTTTGTTCAGCTTGTAGCTTTCAGAATCGTGTCTCTACCTTTAGGTGTTTCAAGTTCATCATAAAAACGGTTGTAACAGATGTATCTATTTGATGCCATTCTTAGCAAGGTCTTCTATTCAATTCTTAAGTCACCTCAGCTGGTTGTATTACAGACTTCGTGTCTCCTAGGTGTTCCAAGTTCAACACAAAAACAATGTGATGGCTGTTGCATCTATTGATGCATATTTATGAAATTCTTCTGTTTGTATCTTTTTACAACATGTAAATTAAAAACACTTCGATCGGGTGCATCATTGTCTTCTTAGCTACCTCAACTGGTTGCAACACATAATCGTGTCTCCTGTTTCATTTGATGTCTCCTGTGTTTCATTTGATGTCATATTTACGAAGGCATATGTTTCTTTAATGTTCTGTGTTTCATTTCCCTAAGTGTTGGTTTATGACACCTTAACCAGGGTATGGTATTGTCTTTTTTCTCAAGCTGCAGACTTTTGGGAACCTCTAACCCTCCGCTTCAATGAGGCTATTGTTTCAGTGTCAACAACTTATCTTATCTAAAAAGCTTGTATGCTGTTTACAGCTTTTCATTGTTGAGGCTTTCAGATTTCCAAGCCCAGTTTGTCATGTTTTAATCAGAATTCTTTCATAGGATGGTGTATTTTTCTGAATATGGCTATTCCTTCACAAGTCAACATGGTTTTATGAAAGGGAAATCGTGTTTGACAAATTTATTAGAATTTTTTGAGGGTGTAACTAGCAGGGTAGATAAAGGGGAACCAGTGGACGTAGTATATTTGGATTTCCAAAAGGCATTCGATAAGGTGCCACATAAAAGGTTATTACACAAGATTAGGGCTCATGGGGTTGGGGGTAATGTAATAGCATGGATAGATGGTTGGTTAATGGACAGTAAACAGGGATAAACGGATCTTTTTCTGGTTGGCAGGCTGTAACTAGTGGGGTGCCACAAGGATCAGTGTTGGGGCCTCAGCTATTTACAATCTATATTAATGACCTAGATGAAGGGACTGAGTGTAATGTATCCAAGTTTGCTGATGATACAAAGCTAGGTGGGACAGTAAGCTATGAGGAGAACACAAAGAGCCTGCAAAGGGATATAGATAGACTAAGTGAATGGGCAGTAAGGTGGCAGATGGAGTATAATGTAGGGAAATGTGAGGTTATTCACTTTGGTAGGAAGAATAGAAAAACAGAATTTTTTTAAATGGTGAGAAACTTTCAAATATTGGTGTTCAGAGAGATTTGGGTGTCCTCGTGCAAGAAACACAGAAAGCTAGCATGCAGGTACAGCAAGCAATAAGGAAGGCAAATGGCACGTTGGCATTTATTGCAAGGGTGTTGGAGTATAAGAGTAAGGAAGTCTTGCTACAATTGTACAGGGCCTTGGTGAGACCACACCTGGAGTACTGTGCACAGTTTTGGTCTCCTTATCTAAGGAAGGATATATTTGCCTTGGAGGCGGTGCAACGAAGGTTCACTAGATTGATTCCTGGGATGAGAGGGCTGTCCTATGATGAGAGATTGTGTAGAATGGGCCTATACTCTCTGGAGTGTAGAAGAATGAGAGGTGATCTCATTGAAACATACAAGATTCTAAAGGGGATTGACAGGGTAGATGCTGAGAGGTTGTTTCCCCTGGCTGGAGTGTCTAGAACTAGGGGGCATAGTCTCAGGATAAGGGGTCGGCCATTTAAGACTGAGATGAGGAGGAATTTCTTCACTCAGAGGGGTGTGAATCTTTGGAATTCTCTGCCCCAAAGGGCTGAGAATGCTGAGTCTTTGAGTATATTCAAGGCTGAGATAGATAGATTTTTGGACTCTAGGGGAATCATGGGATATGGAGATCGGGCGGGAAAGTGGAGTTGAGGTTGATGATCAGCCATGATCTTATTGAATGGCTCGAGGGGCCATGTGGCCTACTCCTGCTCTTATTTCTTATGTTCTTATGTTCTTACCCGCCCGCAGCCAGCCAGCCTCTCAATCTGGCTGGCTGCGGGCGGGAAACCGAGGCCTCACATGCAAATCAGGCCCTGCTGTTAAAGTCGGCCAAACCTGCCTACCTGCAGAAAATTCCGGCCAGTATATTTCTGTTTGAATTGTGTGACTTGGCTCCTCCTTCAAGGCAACAGCCTCGGAGCCAACCAAACAGAGGTTCTTGCAACATTTGTGTCAAGTTAGGCTGTGGACATGGATTCTGATTGCAGCAATTTTAACTCCACTAGCTACATCTGGCCAATTCAAGAAATACCATATATCTGATTTAAATTTACTTTTCACTTGTTTATATTGACAACGTCCATTCCTTTTATCCTGCCCTATGTGGGGCAGTTTGAATAGTTTTGAATTGCTCTCTCAAAAAAGGCAAAGATAAAATGGGCTGAATTGCCTCTTTCTGTGCTAAAAGTTCTATGATTCTATGGATAATCTTTCCACATTGGTATCTGTGCACCCTCCCTGCTGCAGTACATTTTACATTTTGTTCTACAGTCATTAGTTCTATATGTTTATGCAAAAATGTTGAAAATGCAAAGAAGCTGCTCTTTGTCGAAGTAGATCTGCTGGATGACTGGATCGCACAGTGGATTGACCTGGGTTCAATGCAACCTAGGCAGATGGAGTAAAAGCCTTTTCTCTCTGATGTCTATTAAGAATATTAGCAGCCTCAATCTAGTCCAAAACACAGGATTCTCAAAGTTTGTCAGTCACTGTGACTGTTCAGCAGTTTGAGTCAAAGACGACACAAGGCTAGATGGAGCATGAAGTAGAATATTACAGTTTTACATTAGGCTGAGACTGCAGCCCATTGGTCCCAGTCCTCCCTTCACGAATGCTAGCATTGTTTTTTTGTTGTACAATCAGACACCTGGGGGATTTTAATTTTTAGGCAACCGTCGCGATTTTGAGGCCCCAAATGGGTGTCCAGTGGCAGCTCGCCCGTTTTGGGCCGCAGGAATGGGGCCCACAAAAATAATTTAAACTTACCTTTCCAAGGCCTCAACGGCTCTGTTGCACGCTCTGACCAGTTCAATCCTATGTACACCATCGGACTTTCATTTGCACATTCACAGGGGCCTACCACCTGAAACAGGCAGGCGTTTAGGCTACCCAGCGATAGGCCCCTGTGAAAGTGGCTGTGGGCAGATCGTCAGGATGAACAGGGCAGTATGTCTACCAACGCCATCTTGAGGCTGTTATCGCTCTGTTAATGCTGATTTTGACAGGTTAAAATTGGCCCCCCTAATCTTCTGCTGTATAAATAAAAGAATTCCTTCTAGTGCAGATAAATGAATATGTTATTTTTAAACGAACATCCAGTATTCTTAGCCAACTTTGCTAGCCAATTTTTGGATATTGAATTTGTATACAGTCGATAAATGTAAATAGGCCTGTTATGAATTTGGTTCTAACATAGATTCCTTCTTGGGTTCAGTGGTGTCAGTCGCTCCTGTAAGTGGTCTGAGCATCCTACTTTTGTTGGAGTGAACTCACACTGCCTTATATCTACATATACAATAACGTAACCTGGGGATGTAACAATAGTACCCTTTTGTAACCTGAACCGGATATCCATGCCTTATGTATGTGTATTTCTTCAAATTCTCTGAATATGGACTGAATTAATAGTAGGTGGGGTGAGGATCCATAAGCTGCTTTACTTCATGATAGCCAAAAAGTTACTGTGGTAGTGTATGGGAGTGGATTGTACAGATTGGGTCCCCTGTTGTTGAGTGTTTTGCTCATGGTTTTTTGCCAACAGTTATCGTGCAAGAGATTCTGAGAACTAGAAGGCTGCCTGCGAGCAGACGAAGAAAGTGCACAGGCATAAACCACAGGCATGAAGCTCCAAAGTAATGAATTAGTTAGAATGGGAGATGTGCTTTCAGCACAGGGAGAATTCAAGTAAAATGAAGAGCACATAGATGTATCTGGACTTCAGATGGAACAAGAAATGACCATAACAGTATTGATGCAATCAGAACTCAGGAAAGAATGGAATGGCGAATGGTATAGTCAGAGGTGAGACAGAGACATTTTTGTTGGATCCAGCCTGGGAGTGTGTCAGAGGTGTTGGCATTGGTAGAGTTGAGAACTGTTGAAGGGGAAAGAATTGTTTTGGAATGGAGAAGGGAGATGGCAAGTTTTGGGAAATGAGCGGGGAGCTTCATCAACGTAGGCAACACAGATGATGTGCCAGCAGTGGCTTATGAGGCTTGGGTCATTTAAAGTTTATTTTGTTAGGCAATGAAGGTGTTGGAGATAATGGCCTCAATATTAACTCCCCATGACGGGCGGGAGAGGGTCAGAGCAGGGGGTGGTGGGGGTTTTTAAGAATTAAATGCAGGGAACATGTCCCCAATACATGCTTCTGCCCCCTTTTTTATGGTGGCAGATATCAGGGTGTCCAAGTGTTCTGCCATGGACCCTGTTTGCCAACCTCCCCCACACCCCACCCCGATCGCTGACCTCCCCTCCAGCCCAAGGGTCCCCTGATGCGGCCTCCTGCCGCTGGTGTTCCTTCCCAGCTGCCAGCCAGGCTGTTAATTTGGCCGGCTGCCGGGCAGGAAGCAGAACAAAAAAATGTTAATGGTGTCCTGCTGTTAGGTTCGGCAGGACCTCTGCATCTCCGGCCTTGCCTGGCTCTTCGCCCGTTTTTGGCCTCCCCTGCAATCACCCCGCCTCCCAGTAAATATCGGGGCTGATATCACTGCCTGATTTTCATCAGAGAGAGGTTTTGATCGTGTTTTAACTGCGGGTAGTGTTCCTTCCCACATCCAACTGAACTCTATCCCTGTTGCTGAAACGTTTTCTAAAACCAAAAAAAGCAAGTCTGCTTAGGTGGAGCTGGATGCCCGCAGTGCACAGCGTAAGCTCTAAGTAGTTTAAATTAATTTCCCAGAAATGTCACAAGTCCCTCATTTAAGTATTAAAATGAGGCTTTTGTTTATTTCAGGTGGGTGCCAGGGCTACCTAAAAAAAGTCCCAGATGAATTTAGTGGCGGCAGCCTAGAATGCCCACTCAACTCGGGTGCGGGCTGTTGCTCTGCTCAATTTGCCGTTGTTGCACTAATTTTATGCCCGGCAGCCGGCCAAATGGACAGCCTGTCCGGCAGCTGGGAGGGAACACCAGCGGCAGGAGGCAGGAGTAAAACGGGCAAAATTATATTGAATTTCGCCCCCCACCCCCACCATGTGCACAAAGAATACCAGAACAAAATTATGCATTTTCTTCAGTGTTTACTGTAAACAAGGGACTTTTTTAAAGATGTTCTTTGCTCCTGTGCAGTGCTGAGGGAGCGCTGCACTGTCGGAGGTGCCGTCTTTCGGATGAGACGTTAAACCGAGGCCTCAACTGCTCTCTCAGGTGGATGTAAAAGATCCCATGGCACTATTTCAAAGAAGAGCGGGGAGTTATCCCCGCTGTCCTGGCAAATATTTATCCCTCAACCAACATCACTAAAAAACAGATTATCTGGTCATTATCACATTGCTGTTTGTGGGAGCTTGCTGTGCACAAGTTGGCTGCCGCGTTTCCCACATTACAACAGTGACCACACTTCAAAAGTACTTCCATTGACTGTAAAGCGCTTTGAGATGTCCGGTCGTCATGAAAGGCGCTATATAAATGCAAGACTTTCTTTCTTTGTGTTCTACATTAAGATTTTAAAGAGTAATATTTTGGGGAAAGATACTGATGTAAAACATGTTTGTTTCAGTTATTCAGTACTGACCTGAATTATAGATGTTAATTGGATGGTGGTAATGTTCAAACTACAAATAGTCATTGCTGAATTGTAAGAATACTATTTTTCATATTTGTGTGTGGTAATTTACCAGCAAAGCAAATTTAGTCATCCAGTGAAAAGTGTAACACAACTGTACAAATTTAACAAGTCAGCAACCAGAAATGAACCACTTAACCTTTGTCAATGAGTATGACTTAAGTTTCCAAGGTATCAGCCTTGGTTCAGTGGGTAGCACTCAAACCTCTGAGTCAGAAGGTTGTGGGTTCAAAAATCCAGGCTGGCACTTCAGTGCAGTTACTGAGGGAGTGCTGCACTTTCAGAGGTGCTGTGTTTCAATGAGACATTAAAACCAAGATCCTGTCTGCCCTCTCAGGTGGATGTAAAAGATCCCAAGAGATAGAACGATAGAATTCCTGTCAGAATATGATTCGGGAGATCCCATCAACTTTTCTGGAAAGGTTGTTCCCGCTTAACATTTGTTATTAGCATATTTTCCTTAGGCATGGTGAGCTTCGGTACACACAGCAGGCATACACACACAGCTGATTTTCGTTTAGTGCGATTGCAACTATTTAAAAGGCTGCAGCAGCCATTAAAAGGGGAAGTCATGTTTGACAAATTTGCTGGAGTTCTTTGAGGAAGTAACATATAGAGTGGATAAAGGGGAACCAGTGGACGTAGTGTATTTAGACTTCCAAAAGGCATTTGACAAGGTGCCACACAAAAGATTATTGCTTAAGGTAAAAAATCACGGGATTGGGGGTAATATTCTGGCATGGATAGAGGATTGGCTATCTAACAGAAAGCAAAGAGTTGGGATAAATGGTTCATTCTCAGACTGGCAATCAGTAACTAGTGGTGTTCCACAGGGGTCAGTGCTGGGTCCCCAACTCTTCACAATCTATATTAACGATTTGGAGGAAGGGACCAAGTGTAACATATCAAAATTTGCAGATGATACAAAGATGGGAGGGAAAGTAGTGAGTGAGGAGGACATAAAAAACCTGCAAGGGGACATAGACAGGCTAAGTAAGTGGGCAGAGATTTGGCAGATGGAATACAACACTGGAAAGTGTGAGGTGATGCACTTTGGCAGGAAAAATCCTAGAGCAATTTATTATCTTAATGGCAAGAAACTGGAGAGTACTGAAGTGCAAAGGGATCTGGGGGTCCTGGTGCACGAAACTCAAAAGGTTAGTATGCAGGTGCAGCAAGTGATTAAGAAGGCAAATGGAATGTTGGCTTTCATTGCTAGGGGGATAGAATATAAAAATAGGGAGGTATTGCTTCAGTTGTACAAGGTATTGGTGAGACCGCACCTGGAATACTGCATACAGTTTTGGTGTCCTTACTTAAGGAAAGACATCCTTGCTCTCGAGGCAGTGCAAAAAAGGTTCACTCGGTTAATCCCGGGGATGAGGGGGTGGTCATATGAGGAGTGGTTGGGTAGATTGGGACTCTACTCATTGGAGTTCAGAAGAATGAGAGGCGATCTTATTGAAACATATAAGATTGTGAAGGGGTTGGATCGGGTGGATGCGGGGAGGATGTTCCCGATGACGGGTGAGACGAGAACTAGGGGACATAGTCTTAGAATAAGGGGCTGCTCTTTCAAAACTGAGATGAGGAGGAACTACTTCACTCAGAGGGTGGTAGGTCCATGGAATATGCTGCCACAAAAAGCTGTAGAAGCTACAACATTAATTAAATTTAAAACAGAAATAGACAGTTTCCTAGAAGTAAAGGGCATTAAGGGTTACGGGGAGCGGGCAGGAATTTGGACATGAGTCTAGGTTCGGATCGGTCATGGCCCTGTGGGTAGTGGAGCGGGCCCAGGGACTGTGTAGCCTGATTCTGCTCCTATTTCGTGTGTGCAATTCTGTTAGATGCAGGAGATGGTTCTGTGATAGATAGTAGATTGGCGGTTAGGATCAGATCAGCCATGATCTTATTGAATGGTGGAGCAGGCTCGAGGGGCCGATTGGCCTACTCCTGCTCCTATTTCTTATGTTCTTATGTTCTTAATCTGTGCTGAGCAGGGAGCTTAAGGGCTGGATTTTGAATGACCCGTGGAGTCGGGTTTGAAGGCGTGTGGGGGGTTAAATTTGCAGGGTCGGGTGTCCCGACCCCATCCCGCCTTCACGCAATTTTGACAAAATCAGTCGCGGGGTTCCCGACTCCGTCCTGCCTCCAAGAGGCGGGAGAGGCCATTAAAGCCCTTAACAAGCCCTAAATTGGCTCTGTAATGCCATTTTGAAATGTTTTAGCTAATTTAACCCTTTTCCGACGTGAAGTACGCCTGATGTGAAACACGCCAGTGAAACCTGGCAGGAGCACAAGTGGATAGCTGTCTATCAGCTGCAGGTGCACTATTACAACGGAAATGTGATGAAGGTAGTATTAGGTCTGAAAGTCGCCTCTGATGCTGATGCATTGAATGTCTTCAGAAACTGCATGGCCTTTGCTGTGAGAGGACTTAGATGCAAAAAAAAATTCTCATATTCTCTCTCTCTCTCTCAATTTTGCATCCAGGTCCACTCACAGCAAAAGCCAGGCAGGTCCTCTCTCACCAACAGCCAGGCAGTCTCTGAGACCAGACAGTCAGCAATGATGACATCATCAGAGGCGACTTTCAGACTGAAATCACTAATTAGTTCATGGGTTCCCACATGCTGGAACTCAATTGCCCAATTAAGTGAAAATTGCATCATTCATCCACATTAATCTGGAGTCGGGGGGGGAACACAAAATGCGGATGACATGACCCCAACCCGACCCCAAGACAAAATCCAGCCCTAAGTGACTGAAGGTAAAGACCAGTGAAATGGAGGATTCCAGTGAGCATACACCCATACTAAAGAGGGTACAAATTCAAGCTGCAACTTACAAATGGATCTCTTGTTACACTGACTTCTTAAAGACGTTTTAAATGGCAAATCTTTCCGACACAACTTAGCTGAATGAAGCATTTTCATTTACTGACGCGTACAATGGGCTGTGGGACGAGCACTTGGGTATCACTTGAAACTTGCAACATTCCGAGACTGGTTCTCTGCTTGCAGGACAAGATGGGCCCCATGGGAGGAGGGCATCACAACATCAGGGCCTTGACTCCGTTTGAGCCATTGAACATCATTGGTGTTCAAAACATGGAAGTGGTGAGGAAGGGTGAAGCTGGTGACCCGATAAGCTGATGGCTAGTAACATCCTTCTTTTGTTATGTCTTCTGTCCCTATTCAAGGATTAACTGACACAGGCATGCACTCAAACACAACACCACTGTACACAATATATTTCCATGTAAACACTGTTTGAAGGGAATTCTTGTGACCAGCATTGTAAAATATGTAATTATCCTGTTTCTGTAAGCCAAGAAGAACAACAGCCAGCACTTCAAGTAGCCTAGAACAAACCAGCACCTCACAGCACCCTGAGTCATTTCCATCAGCTCTTGTAAGCACCGGTACAACTACAACTTTTAAAAAATTCATTCATGGGATGTGGGCATCGCTGACAAGGCCAGCATTTATTACCCATCCCTAGTTGCCCTTGAGAAGGTGGTGGTGAGCCGCCTTCTTGAACCGCTGCAGTCTGTGTTGTGAAGGTACTCCCACAGTGCTGTTAGGGAGGGAGTTCCAGGATTTTGACCCAGTGAAGATGAAGGATTGGCGATATACTTCCAAGTCAGGATGGTGTGTGACTTGGAGGGGAACTTGGAGGTGGTGATGTTCCCATGCGCCTGCTGCCCTTGTCATTCTAGGTGGTAGAGGTTGCGGGTTTGGGAGGTGCTGCCGAAGAAGCCTTGGCGAGTTGCTGCAGTGCATCTTTTAGATGGTACACACTGCAGCCACAGTGCGCTGGTGGTGGAGGGAGTGAATGTTTAAGGTGGTGGATGTGGTGCCAATCAAGCAGGCTGCTTTGTCTTGAATGGTGTCGAGCTTCTTGAGTGTTGTTGGAGCTGCACTCATCCAGGCAAGTGGAGAGTATTCCATTACACTCCTGACTTGTGCCTTGTAGATGGTGGAAAGGCTTTATGGAGGTGAGACACTCACCGCAGAATACCCAGCCTCTGACCTGCTCTTGTTGCCACAGTATTTATGTGGCTGGTCCAGTTAAGTTTCTGGTCAATGGTGACCCCCAGGATATTGATGGTGGGGGATTCAGCGATGGTAATGCTGTTAAATGCCAAGGGGCAGTAGTTAGATGATCGCTTTTTGGATATAGTCATTGCCTGGCACTTGTGTGGCGCGAATGTTACCTGTCACTTTTCAGGCCAAGCCTGAATGTCATCCAGGTCTTGTTGCATGCGGGCATGGAGTGTTTCATTATCTGAGGAGTTGCGAATGGCACTGAACACTGTGCAGTCATCAGCGAACATCCCCACTTCTGACCTTATGATGGATGGAAGGTCATTGATGAAGCAGCTGAATATGGTTGGACCTAGGACACTGCCCTGGGGAACTCCTGCAGTGATGTCCTGGGGCTGTGATGATTGACTTCCAACCACCATAACCATCTTCCTTTGTGCTAGGTATGACTCCAGCCAGTGAAGAGTTTTCCCCCCGATTCCCATTGACTTCAGTTTTACTACGGCTCCTTCATGACACATCTGGTCAAATGCTGCCTTGATGTTAAGGGCAGTCACTCTCACCTCACTTCTGGAATTCAGCTCCTTTGTCCATGTTTGGACCAAGGCTGTAATGAGGTCTGGAGCTGAGTGGTCTTGGTGGAACCCAAACTGGGCATCAGTGAGCAGGTTATTGGTGAGTAAGTGGTGCTTGATAGCACTGTCGACGACACCTTCCATCACTTTGCTGATGATTGAGGGTAGACTGATGGGGCGGTAATTGGCCGGATTGGATTTGTCCTGCTTTTTGTGGACAGGACATACCTGGGCAGTTTTCCACATTGTCGGATAGATGCCAGTGTTATAGCTGTACTGAAACAGCTTGGCTAGAGGTGTGGCTAGTTCTGGAGCACAAGTCTTCAGCACGATAGCCAGGATGTTGTCGGGGCCCACAGCCTTTGCTGTATCCAGTGTGCTTAGCCGTTTCTTGATATCACATGGAGTGAATCGAATTGGCTGAAGACTGGCTTCTGTGATGGTGGGGACCTCAGGAGGAGGCCGATATGGATCATCCACTCAGCACTTCTGGCTGAAGATGGATGCAAAAGCTTCAGCCTTGTCTTTTGCACTCACGTGCTGGGCTCCACCATCATTGAGGATGGGGATATTCATGGAGCCTCCTGCTCCTGTTAGTTGTTTAATGGTCCACCACCATTCACAACTGGATGTGGCAGGACTGCAGAGCTTTGATTTGATCCGTTGATTGTAGGATCGCTTAGCTCTGTCTATAGCATGCTGCAACTACACTCACTCCAGAGGATTTAGATATTGAGCTTGAGGAAGTAGCACTATAATAATCAGAATGACCATTGAACTGCATTATACAGATTTCCTGGATATGTAGAACATGGCATTGTGCCTAGGGGTGTGGATGGCCACGTGGGTGCCATCAGTGACCCTGGAGTTTGGGAAATCTAACAATGTAGTGAAATTGTCATGATGCAGTTATTGTTCAGTGGGAAAGGAGATCCTCGTTGGCCCTGCTGGACAGTGTTTGATACATCTGTGCACAGCACATTGGCTGATATTGCAGATGTCCTCTGTGATAGCCTGGAATGAATTGGAGGCATAAAAGGAAAGAACTATTGTGCCCTTGACTGGCCCTGACAGTGCCTGCCCTGTAGTGGAGGTTGTGTGGAGGTCTTGTCGCAGCAAATGGCACAGCTGTGTAAGTACATCCTGCTGAACTGGAGCCGGGAAATGAGGAAATCATGACATCATGCACTGATTTTAATCAAAGTTGTTTTGCACATTCTGCGTGAAAGAGAACACTGCAGTGGACAACCAGCTCCGGAATCTTGCGTGCAGAAAGATGAGCAGGGAGCCAGCTAGTTTGCAAATTCACTATTTTATGACACAAATGTGCCCAGCTCCCACTGGCAAAACCATTTTGCTGGTAAAAGTTTCTATCCCAGGGATTGGCTGTAAACCGCAAGATATGAATATGTTTTGGAAGCTGTGCAGGCTGTCTCCCAATATCTGCAGCGTGGCATTTACATTTCTTGCATTAATGACTACAAGATGGCCGGGCGCTGTAAGAGGGCTGTTTTATTAACTTGTTGGTTATATTGGATCACTATTGAGGTAACTTCCTCTGTGCTATTCAAAGACCATCCCTCGTCAGGGGTTTTTAGAGTCCTCTTAGAATCAGTCCGGTGGGATTTCTGGTGCAGTTTTGAGGCTGATGAACTACTCTGCTCTAACACTGACCTTACACAATATCGCTCTGTCTAGAATTGTACATCAAGTAGTTTTATAGTTTTGCTGTAGAAAACATTACTCGTAAATTCAATTACTATTTTCTTCCTTTTGGTAGGTAAAGAAATTGCTGTTTATTTCCCATTTGATTGAATACGTGTTTTGGCACCTTTGTGTCTATTATCTTTTCTCGTGTTAACAAAATGCTGACCATTTGAAAATAAAAGTAAATTAAGAATTGAGGATTCTGCGCTGTGAGGTGGCCCTATGTCCTGCACTTGCACTTTCCAGAGTGTCGAGTCATAATTACCACATCAATTCAATCTAATCTAATCATTGTCATAAGGGTAAAACTATCATGAATTGTTTTTAAATCTGCTGTCAACGGAGATGAAAATTGGGCAGTTTTCTATAATGGGCGCCCCATCCGTAATACCAGTTTCGCACCTGGGTGGTAAATTGAAAAATCTGTCCCATCCCATCCCCTGGTAGGATTAATGCCCAACTATCCATACATTCTAGCAGAAACCAGGTGGTGAAATTACCGCAGAAAGGACAATATCAGCCACAGTTACTCACAGCCAACGGCAGACCATTGTTTTGTTCACATGAAAACATCTATATTGTAAAATTCTATGGCACTGAAATTCTGATCGGGGCCAAGGTGGAAGTCAGGTGAACCGCTTGTTGGGGGCTGGAATTTGGTCCACTGGGATTCCGCCCCATAAAAAGTACTGCTTTATATTCTGCTGTTGAGGGGTGGGGGCAAGTATTCCACCTGTGCACCCCTTGTCAAGGAGGTGTATCTGGAGGAAGTCCCAGGCTACTCCGAGAATTCCATCCATCATATCCTCCATCATCATATCCGAGGCCCCGTCTGCCCTCTCAGGTGGATGTAAAAGATCCCATGGCATGATTTCAAAGAAGAGCAGGTGAGTTATTCCCGGCATCCTGGTCAATATTTATCCCTCAACCAACATAACAAAAAAAAACAGATTATCTGGTCATTATCACATTGCTGTTTGTGGGAGCTTGCTGTGTGAAAATTGGCTGCCGCATTTCCCACATTACAACAGTGACTCCACTTCAAAAAGTACTTCATTGGCTGTAAAGCGCTTTGAGACGTCCGGTGGTCGTGAAAGACGCTACATAAATACAAGTCTTTCTTTCTTTTTCTTTCCTTATAAATCCTCAGTGGAACTCTCCCCAGCTGAGGGCTGGCGTTAATTTAGTTGAGGCCCTTGTAAAGATCGCAAGGCGTTTCCAGTCTAAGGGATTAATTACATTGATAAAAAGTTATTTTTGGTTCTCTTAGATGGAGGGAAGAGTTCACTAACATTTTTCGTTGGTTCTGAAGTGGGCCTCTGGGTTCCTTTGTAATAGCAGCCTGGCATCCCTACGACATTCACTGTCGGATCGAGACAGGCGCCTCTGAAGCGCCCTCACAAAAGGTAATCTATTACTGAGAGAGAAAACAAACAAGGTCATTTTCTTTTGCAAAATAATTGCCGAACAACCAATAGGGGATTCATCCCTATCTTAGTGACCATGAGGTCAGTCTTGTGAAAGCTGTAGATAGTAAACTTAGAATTGGGCACACGGCTCTCAAATGCTGCCTATCTCCTCTCCCCGCCCCAACAAAAATGGAGATGCGTTTCTAGGCAGGTCGAGGGGCATGCTCTGTTTTGAAGTTTTACATAAAAAATGGCGCAATTCATAAAAGTACTCTACCCTCCAATGGACCCATTTCACAGAGACACTGTACCTGCTCCAACTCCCCACTAGTTGACAGAGACAGTCTGTCCTCCTCCAAACCTGCCCAGTAAGTATTTCCCACCCTCTTCCCTGAGTACAAGCTGGCACTCCTCTCCCACTCCAACCTGCCCCCACCCCCACCTCCCCTCCCCTACCCCAGTCAGGTGGGCACTCTTCTCCCTCTCACCCCTCAATTCAAGCTGGTACTCTTTTTTCAGCCCCCATTGATGTTGGCGGTCCTCTCATCTTCCAACCCAGATCAACCCAGAACTCATTTACTCCCCTTTCCGGTAGACTTCTTGGCCTAGAAATTCGTGTTCACCACAAAAGTTGCCGGTGTCACTAAATTCGTCTGGGGGGTGCTGGAGATTGGTGGCGCAGCGTTTACCTTCCGTGCAACAGCGTCCTGGTGGCGTCAGTGGAGACCTCCGAGGCGAAGGTCCCGTCCTGAAGTGGCGGTCGAGCTTCGCACAGCCTCTGGAAGCGAGGCTGTGGAGCTCACAAGGAATTGTGAGCAATCAAAGAGGCTGTGAATTAAAGGGGCCATGCACTCAGAAGCAATACAAATTAAAATGCAGTGAAACAATGCAGTTTTCAGCCCTTTCTGTATATCAAAAAAAAAATTAACATTAAAAGAATTTCCAAATGTGAATATTCAGCTCTTAAAGCTGAATTCCCTTCCTAACCTCAAAAAATGGGAAAACTGCTTCAGCACTAATATAAATGGCTCAGCAAGCCAGGGAAGGGGTACCCAGGGTCTCGCACGCAGCACTCAGCTTTGTGCAGGGGTCAACACTGCAAGAGAGGTTCTCTACCCACAGGGCCCAGGAGGCCTGCCAGAAAAAAGGACATGGGACTACATCACCGAGGCTGTCACTGCCAGCAGTGTCACCCCCACCACCTGGCTGCAGTGCCCAAAGAAGCTTCATGACCTCAGACCACTGGTCAAGGGCAGTGAATGCATCTTCAAAAGCTGTTTCCTACCAACTGCACCGCCATCCTCACACACTGCTCAATGCACGTCCCCCACCCCCAATCACTCACCTACCAACAATGTGCACCAATCACGAGGCACATCTCCCATTCCAAGCCTCACCTCACCTCCTTGGAGGAGACGGTGCAGGCCATTCTTGGCAGGAGCATGGCTGAGCCCTTGGCCAGTGGCGGGGCTGAAAGAATAAAAGATGCTGGTATCCTCATACATTATCCTCCTTCTGGCATGCACCTCATGCTTTCCCGTCCTCCCATCACCACAACTCCACCCTTGTGCCTTCCTCATTTCACACACCCACGAACTGCAGTCTGCCCAGCCAATGGGTGACCAAGAAGAGGGAGAGGAGAGTGAAGAAGGACAAGAAGAAGAAGATTGATTTGACACTCCCAGCCACCAGCTCCTCAAGGTCAACCAGCAAGGCCATTTGCAGTGTCCCCCACTGAAAGTCAGCAGCCTTCCTCCAGCCATGCTGCAGCCACTGGGGTAGCACTGTGTGACATCAGGAGGATAGGCAAAGGCACACACAAGACAGTCACTAAGAGGATGCATAGGGTGATGAGTTGATTTCTTGATGTCATATTGGATAGATAGATGTATAAAGTTGGATTGGAAAGTTTGCTTTGTGGTGGTTTTTTTTTCAGCATCTTGTCCAAGAGGACGTTGTGATGGTCAGTAACAGATGGAAGGTAAGGTGTGGGACAAATGTTGAAAGGGGAATTGAAGTTGTGGTCACCGGTACCGCAGGCAGATGATTCCATCCCGGATATCCCGGCCACAAAGGGGCTGTCTAGGATGCATCCTTCTGTCTGCTTCCTCCTCTTCTGCTTCCTCCTCTTCTGCTTCCTCCTCTTCTGCTTCCTCCTCTTCTGCTTCCTCCTCTTCTGCTTCCTTCTCTTCGGCGTCTTCCTCGTCCGTCTCCAAACGGATGCTGTAAATCTAAAATGACAGTATAAAGTGCTGGAAATACGCAGCAGGTCAAGCAGCATCTCAACCTGAGATGTGAACTCTGTTTTTCTCTCCACGGATGTTGCCTGGCCTGCTGAGTATTTGCAGCATTTTCTGTTTTCTCAAAGGCCTTCATTTACCATCCGAGTCTGTGTAAGTGTCCAGCAGCACTCCCTACACACTTAAAAAACTTTTAACATCTATTGCAGCAAGCCACTACTTCAATAAAATCAAAAAAAAACAGCCCAAAAGCTTAAATCCAAACTTACCTGAAAGATGTGTGTGTCCCTTTAAGAGGTGCTGACATCGCCACTGCCAGCCTGCTTGCCCTGGCGAGCTTAGGACCCAGCGCTAGGGTCGAAGTTCACATTGGTGACGTAAAGTCGACGTTGCAGGCTGATTGGCGCCACAACGCCGTCATTTTTTTCTGCATGGCGCTGCCTGTTACCGGCAGCGCAGAGGTAAGGACGAAAACGGCGGCCAACCTCGGGACCTGCCACCAGCTGGGGAAAGAGCGGCGGCCGGCATTTTAGCACCATTTCATGGTGCTACGGAGTGGTGCTGAGGGGACGGATTTCTAGCCCTTTGTCTACTTAGACTGCTACTCTGAGTCTTGCTTCCAAATTAAAACATGCTCCTGGAAATTACTGAAAACATCAAACTTTTTCCTTGTTAAAGTATATTCAGGACTTTAAAAAGCCGATCAAGAGCAAATTATATGGGGGAAGAGGGGAAGATTGGGTATAAACCAAAAGTGAATCAGAACTCTGGTTCACAATTAGAATTAGTCAGCTGAATGTACAGGAAGAATTCTGAGTATCAGCACAGATTTCAGGGAACAGTTAAATCAACCAAGTTGTGTAGCTTGACAATTTCACAAGAGTTGAGACTTGTGGAAACACAAGTGGCTTCATTAGCATTAACCATCTGGGAAATGTAAATGCAGTGGTCACAGAGACTACACTGCACACACAAGTTATGACCACAGAAGAAAAAACACTGGGCCAAAAATTCGGCCCTTCCCGGGTGAGTACGCGCTCTGTATTCACCCGTAATGCTTCCCGAAGTGCCGGTTTCCTGCATGCACTGCGCATGCGCGGGAAACCGGAACTTCCGGTATGGTGAAGGGGGCGGTTCCTAGGTGAACCGTGTGCGCGCTAGAGGCTGCGCGCACGCAGCAAACTTATTTTTTTCAGGTTTCTACGCGAGGGTAAGTATTGAAGAAACTACGCTATTAAAAAGGAGGTGCAAGACCCGTTTTCAACAAGGTAAGTGGTTAATTAAGTATAATTTTAAAATTTTTTCAACAGGTTTATCTTTTTTAGATACTTTAAAGAAAGGTAAGTTTATTTTTATCACTTTTAAAAAGTATTTTAAGTTTTTCAAAAATTAAAATTTTTGTTTAAAGTGGTTAATTTATTTAACTATAGTTATTTTATAAATGTGATGGTTTTTTTTTTTTATTTATTTTAAGTTTAGCTGTTCTTTTGGGGCCGATTTCAATTCACAGATTTGACATGTCTCCTGTCAAATCTATGAATAAAAGATGGTCTGCTGCCATTGGCTCTCCATGGCCCACGTTATCCCAGGGGACGCATCGCACTAACTGTGCCCCTGGAACACGCAAGCACTGCGCGCCGGCAGTTGGGAGAGGCCCAGGAGCTGAAGTTCCCGTGGGCCCAAAACACAACGGCAGGCGCGGTAGGTAAGAGCGCGCGCGATCCTTACCCCCGCGGCAAGCCGGAGAGGCGAATTTCTGGGCCACTATTGTTAATTCTCCTATTCTGTAGGATCATATTGCTCCGTTGCAGTTTATTGCGGAAAGAAAATACAACAGTTTAAATTGGGTGCAAAATTCTAGGTGTGCAACGGCATAACCAATGAATAGCAGCGTTTAAACTGTGCTTCAAATTTTACTGGCAATGTGCTTCTTGGCCAGCACCGTGTGTCCCAGATATGTTCCACTTTACCTGCAGTGATTTATATCTTAACAAAAACCTTACCCTTTATTATGTCCAAGTAACTCCTCCATAGATCATTTTTATAACTTGTTACTCGACTTTGACTAGACATTTGTATAAGCTGCTAGTCTGAGAAACATGAGAACCATATTTTTAATATAGCAATTTATGCAAAAAAAAGTTTGCAATTTGGCCTTAGTACCAAATTTATAAGATATACAGTCAATCCATAAATAATGAAAAATACAGTTATAGAGGAAGGAAGGTCCAGAGGGAGTTGCTTTGTTCAAAATACTCGCCCATTTTATAGAAGAAAATAATGGTCCAAGCCCAGCTGGAATTGTGCGCGGGGATAAAATGGCCCCCCACCATATTTAGTTACCTAACTTTGGGCATGGGCAGGCTGACTGCCCCAGAGGAGCCAGGCGCTTGATTTAAATGGTAGTGACACGTCCCGATGATGTCATTGGGACGTGCACACCATTTTAACCCTGGGCCTGACTACAGCTCAAACAGTCTCCAGCCATCCAGCAAAAGCTGGTGGAAGGCAAGGATCCAGGCCCAGGTCAGTGCTTTTAAATTTTTATCAAAGGCTCCTTGTTGTGCAGGAGGAGTAGGAGTGCTCCTCCTGTCCCCACAAGGATACTTTGGGCGCTTCCTGCCCCGGGCTTCCCCTCCTCATAGTTGTGGAGTTACTAACCACCCCCACCAATATGTGCCTACCTTGCTGGGGACCGTGTCTATGGGTCCTCGGCAGCAGCTAACCCCCACCATGTTTGACTCCTGTCCAGTATCGATTCAGGGCAAGCAAATGAGGCCCGGGTTGGGAGTGGGGGAGGAGGGGTGGGGGTGTGGCTGGACAGATCGCCACCTGTTTCGGCCCACGTAACCCCGATTCCCGCCCTGTGTGAAAATCGGCCCTTTGATTTCTCTTGAAACAAAGGTTTCTTCTTAATTTATCTGTCACTTTGTTTCTTACTGTCGTGTTCGCTCTCCAGCTCTGTCCTTTTCCATTTCATTGTTTTATACTTTTGATCATCACACACTCTATGGCCGCGATTTCGCCAGCGGAGGCGGGTTCGCGGCGGGAGTGCTGGTTGGCGGGTTCCGGCCCCGCTCCCAGCTGCAGCCGCTCTGTAAAAAGGATTTTCTGTTAATAGGGCTTGTTAAGCCCGCCTTGCGAGGTTCCCAGCCAATTAAAAGGAAGCGGGTCTGATGATGTAATTTGATGATGCGTCATCAGCCAGTTTCCTTAAAGGGACCATGTCCACATTCATTTTGACAGTTGAGCTGTCAGTGTTCTACAGCATTGAGGTGCTGCAAACTCTGACAATCACTGCACAAATGTGCACGTCTGCACCCAGGCTCTCCCATGACTCCCTCCATATGCTTATGGAGGGAGTCACAGCACGCAGGGAGGTTCTCTTCCCTTCCAATGGGCGGAAGAGACCTCCCCAGGAGACCAACGCACATGGTTGCACATTGCACAGGAGGACAAAAGCAAGGATGTCGTCAGGAGTACCAGGCTGCAGTGGCACAAACCTTTCAATGATCTCAGTCGATCACGAAACGTTACTGCAAAGCCACACTCAACCTCATCCTGCTGTGCCACTCATCACATCCCCATAACTCTGCCTTCCCTACCCTACTCCTGCACATCCTTACTCACACCACCCATCCCTCTCTATCTACATTATCACTTCCCCATTTCACTAGCCACCCCTCACACTCACCCTCATCCAAGTGCAATCATACCAACTAACAACACACAAGGGTAGGCACTTGGGTGTTTTATGCAATGTTCATGTAAATTTTCTGTTAATGTGTTGTCAAACACTGAAATTTTTATTTTCAACATTTTGCCTTATTGTACAGATCTGTGTTCACCTTTGGAGGTGGTCTTAGTGAGTTGCAGTGAATGGTGAGACATAACGGTATCCCCCGCAATGGTGATGAGTGTGAAAGGAATTGCTTGGTCATTGTAGGAATGTTTTATGGTGATGGTGTGGGGTGGTGTTAACCTGGTGCATCATGTGGCAGCCAGGGTGTACAGCGTCAAGTGACGTAAATCTGGCCATGGTGATGCCATCGGTGGCCTCCCGGGCAGCAATGTTGTCAGGGGCTGATGCCCTGTGTCCTGTGCAGCATCAGGTGATTGCGGAGAAGGTTGGTATTGTTGTTGGTGCTGCTGGTGTGCCTGATGATGTTGGTGTTGGGGCTGATTGTGGAGGGATTCAGAGGACCAAGATGAGATTTTTTCAAGGGCACCGATGTTGCTGGAATAGATGGTAGCTGAAGTTGAGATGACAGAAGCGATCTGTCAATGGCGAGAGAGCTTGCTCCAAGGAGGTGACAGTGGATAGAAAGTTTACTCCAAACACTTCCAAACTGCATACAGCTCAAAAGTGTCTTCCAAGTCCTGAAGGCTCAAGCTTCTGACATTGGAAAATGACCAGCTGTGAAATGGTAGCTGTCATACCACTTTTGCAGCTGTCACCTATTCACAGCAATGGGGAGACATAGAGAACCCGACCTACTTACGTGATGTGATCTCCGAACGACGTGAATTCCGTTAAAAATGTGGTAAAATAGAAAAAGGCTGGCAAAATAGTAGTAAACAAGCACTTAACAAGCAGTTAAGTATCTTAAATGCCTCCCCTGCCACTTGGTGTCGGGTCTGTTCTGAAATTGCAGACTCGACACTTTGGAAACTTACATGGAGGTGGGTTCGCAGCGGGTTCCCAACCCGTTGTCAATCATTTCGATTTTGACAGTGGACCCGCCTCCAAACCCACACTCTGAGCGCCGGCAAAATTCAGCCCTATGCTTCTGTCAGCCTATCGGCACAGATCATATAGGATTACATCGGATATACCACACAAAAACAGTCCATGTCGGCATTTATGCTCCACTCGAGCCTTCTCCCGTCTTTCCTCATCTAACTCTATCAGCATAACCCTCTATTCCCTTCTCCCTCATATGCTTATCTAGCCTCCCCTTAAATGCATCTATACTATTTGCCTCAACTACTCCCTGTGGTACGAGTTCCACATTCTCACCACTCTCTGGGTAAAGAAGTTTCTTCTGAATTCCCTATGCATACTGCACACATCTATTGTAATATCACAACACACCTACCGCTGCTTTAACTTCTACAGCACAACTTTACATAGATTTTAAATTTCATTCTTAACTGCATCTCAGATGACTAAATAAAAACAAAACCAATATTTTTATTTGCAATTGCTACACTGATGTCATTTTTCTAAACAATTCATTATATGTAGGCAACATTTTGAAAGTACTCCAGGCACAGTTAAACAGACAGATGATTAGGACCACGTTAGCCTTTTGGCCACACTATAAAAATTCAAATTAGGAATAGTTATCTGGAATAATTTGTATTTGTTATCTTTATAACCACATTGTCTTCTAGGTACTCCAATTCTACTCCATCCCTCCATCAAGTGCTTTGTTGCAAAGTACTGGCTAGATATTGCTCAACAACAGGACAGTGCTTCATTTTCAATAGATGCAACCATTGGTCCAATCACAAATAGAAGCTAACAGCAAGGAGCACTTTGCTTGCAACCAAAATGCTCCCTTTTAGTATCACAGTGATGTTTTTGTTGTTTGTTGGTAGGTTTAAAGTCTGAAAATGTTCATCCAATCATAAGAACATAAGAAATAGGAGCAGGAGTAGGCTATTTGGCCCTTCGAGCCTGCTCCACCATTCAATAAGATCATGGCTGATCTTCTACCTCATCTCCACTTTCATGCACTATCCCCATATTGCTTGATTCCCTTAATATTCAAAAATCTATCGATCTCTGTCTTGAATATACTCAAACTTGAATATACTCAAATATACTTTGGAATTCTCTACCCCAGAGGGCTGTGGAGGCTCAGTCGTTGAGTGTATTCAAGACAGAGATCGATAGATTTTTGAATGTTAAGGGAATCAAGGGATATGGGGATAGTGCAGGAAAGTGGCGATGCGGTAGAAGATCAGCCATGATCTTATTGAATGGCGGAGCAGGCTCGAGGGGCCAAATGGCCGACTCCTGCTCCTATTTCTTATAATGCGGAGATGCCGGTGTTGGACTGGGGTGGACAAAAGTGAGAGGTCGCACAACACCAGGTTATGGTCCAACAGCTTTGTTTGAGATCGCGAGCTTTCGGAGCGCTGCTCCTTTGTCGGGTGGAGTGAAGAAATACAGATGGGCACGGCATATATAGACAGAGAACAATGCCTGTGCAGAGAACAGTGCCAGACGACTACAGTTAATCTTTTAAAATCTTTTACAGTTAAAAATAAGGGGCAGTTGGAAAGATTGGCTGTGGTCGTCTAGCATTGTTCTCTGCACAGGCATTGTTCTCTGTCTATATATGCTGTGCCCATTTGTATTTCTTCACTTCACCTGATGAAGAAGCAGCCACTCCGAAAGCTTGTAATTTCAAATAAAACTGTTGGACTATAACCTGGTGTTGTGCGACTTCTCATTTTTGTCCACCCCAGTCCAACACCGGCATCTCCGCATCTTGAATATACTCAATGACTGAGCCTCCACACCCCTCTGGGGTAGAGAATTCCAAAGAGTCACCACCCTCTGAGTGAAGAAATTTCTCCTCATCTCAGTCCTAAATGGCTGACCCCTTATTCTGAGAATGTGACCCCTGGTTCTAGACTCTCCAGCCAGGGGAAACATCCTCCCTGCATCTACCCTGTCAAGCCCTGTAAGAATTTTGTATGTTTCAATGAGATCACCTCTCATTCTTTTAAACTCTAGAGAATATAGGCCTAGTCTACTCAATCTCTCCTCATAGGACAACCCCCCAATCCCAGGAACCAGTCTGGTGAACTTTCGTTGCACTCTCTCTATGGCAAGAATATCCTTCCTTAGGTAAGGAGAACAAAACTGTACACAATACTCCAGGTGTGGTCTCACCAGGGTCCTAGAATATTCCATTAATATTCCTTGTAAAGCTGGCCACTGCCTCTTAAAAAATTTTGAGGGTATTATGCACGGTAAGGTTTACTGTACGTACAAAGTAGATATATTATCACAGACTTACGACCATCTTCACGCATAGTTGCCATAATCAGATTTATAGCCACCTTCACGCATAGCTGTCACCATGTTATCACCATTGTCTGTGACAATCATATCAACAGAGCAATTGCTGGAACAGATCTGCTCATCCCACAATCACTCTAGAAATGGAGGACGTTGACAGATGCAGCATCTTCCTCCAAGAGAGCAGCCTTCCAGAATGCCAACCTCTGATAATGGTGAACTTTAATAAGATGGGCTGTGTCGTAGCAGCCATGGTCTAGAAAGGAAGAACAACAAGATTGTAGCAAGTCAGAAAATATTAGCATTGCTGCTAACTGACAAAAATGCCGAGCCAGTGACAGAAGATACGAAGCTTCTCTTTTTCAAAACAACATACTCAAAATCTGCCCTTCGAACAGTATGTTAAAAACACAGAGCTGCCAAAAACAGTGTGGGCGGAAGAAAAACAAATGATTTGAAAACAAGTCTGAGCAGATGGTGGCACAGCAACACAATTATTCAATCTTCACCCACCCATATAAGAAAGATATAAAGATATCCAGGTGCCATGATGGTGCAGCAGTTTGGCCTATTAACACAATGCACCTCCAAGCTGAAATCTGCTTCTTGATTCTCTGCACTGAAAATCCCTAATCTCAGTTGATCTGTCTAAAGGAGGCGATGAGTGCAGGGAGCAATGAGACGGTTCTCTTGTTCATCTCCCAGCAATTAGAATGATCCCGGTTTGCCTCCTAAGGAAATGTTGCTTGATGCAGGTCATCTAAACAGAGTGAGAAAATAACTTACGCAAAAGGACGGAAAAGAGCGTACTTCATATCTTTTACTGGAAATCTTTTGGAAAACAAGTCTTGATAATGCCAGTGACTCACCTACAAGTAATAATATTTTTCTTGTTTATGTTGAGGAGGTGATTTTATGAAATTGCACTCCTAGAGTGGGGCCTCGACCAAAGGGAGCACACGGGAGAAAATTGTGGGAAATTCATACCCGGCTTCCCAACAGGCATTCCCGATGGGGAAAGCTTTATCTTGTACAATTTAGTAAAATGACCCTATAGTTTATAATTAAATATGCTGGTAGATGCGAAGGTAAAGATTTTCCAAATATTGGTAATTTTTACCATCATGCAGTCAATGTTGCTTCTGGGTGGTATTAACAATGCTTGACAAAATTAGATAACAACTTAAATTTTTATAGCACTTTTAATGTAAAAGAAGTGTCTCAAGGCGCTTCACAGAGGTGTAAGGAGCAACTGGATGCTGAGCTAAAGAAGGATATATTAGGCAGGGAGAGTGGAGTGCACAAGAGGCCAGAGTTGGAGGAACGCAGAATTTGATAATGGCGGTGCTGTAGTGCTAGAAGAGATTACAGAGATAGAGCGAGAGGTGAGGACATGGGAGAATTTTATGTGGGAGGAGTGAGCACAATTCTAAATTTGCTGCTGACAGCCTTAACTGGAATTAAATCTTGGTCTATAAGACAAGGTTCAAATCCTTGTTTTCCAATGAGCATTTTTTTAAAAATAAATTAATGAAAAGCATTTTTCTCCAGTCATTGAAAGAAATATAAAGAAAAGTAATTAATTCCCAAATGGCAAAAGGACATTTCAATAAAATTAAGCAAGTGCCCCTTCGCTTTTAGAGGAATAAAAATGCAATGCCCTTCAGCCTTCCATGTATTTATATCTCCCCCCCCACCCCCCGCACCCCCATATCAAATAGAAGTGAAGGAATATTGGGTATACCGAGAACTTATTTACAAGTTCATGTAACTATTTGTTTTCACATGTCTTAGGTTCTCAAGGCTGTTCTTGACTTACCAGCTTTTTGTGGGCTGTGTCAGCTTTTTTTTTGAAGCTGTTGGTCAGCTTATGCTGGTTGTTTTCGATTGGCGTAGTTAGAATGTCGGATGTAGATACCCTTTCAGCTCCAGTGGTGTCAGTCGCTCCTGTAAGTGGTCTGAACACGTGAAGCGTGAGGTGTTTTTTCAATTACCCCGACAAGGTAATGAATTGCTTATTGGTTAGTCTCTTAGGAACGTACCATTTAGGATACTAACCAATTTTTCCTCGAGGGGCCTTTATTTAAACTTGTCAGAATAAACTTTTGCTTATAAAAATAACATTAAAGTAACTCATATTTTCAAATTCTTTCTTTGGAAAAATGGTCAAAACAATCCTGAAACATAACAGATGTGTTCGTTGTATTCTCTTTATAATATTTAGAATTTTGTGACAATCCATTAGAAAATACTTTCTCATCAAGCAATACACACTTACTACAAGTACACTGTGTGGACAGCAGTTGGGTAAATTTGGACTTTAGTTTGGTGTTTTAGATCTGAATCTGAAGCTTAGGTAAGGGGGGGGGGAAATCTTCCCTTAGTCCTCCTTGAATTCATAAGGCACCATCAGATCAGCAGGAAATTAAATACATATCATTCTCTTTCTCATCCTCCTTGTTTGATCACCAGCAATGGAACAGTTTGATACAGGTCGCACACATCGCACAGCCCCCTTTCCCACTTCACTACCACAAAGTAAAGACCAGCACCGTCACACTGATCCCTAACCCAGACTTATTTTAAATTTCTGTGTTAACGCAATCTAAATAATTGCTGCAAGGTTGTCTCCAACACAGGCCTGAACTTTAAAATTGCTACCTTGCTGGAGCTGCCTGCACTGCACTAACGCATCCTTGTCCTCTCAACTAATGTATAAATCCAGCACCCTTTAATGGAACATAGAAACATCAGAACGTAGGCCATTCAACCCCTCGAACCTGTTCTGCCATTCAATTAGATCATGGCTGATCTGTATCTTAACTCCATCTATCCGCCTTGGTTCCATATCCCTTAATAACCTTACCTAACAAAAAATACCTAATGGGATTCAAATAGAGAGCTGGGGATCATGACATCCAAAATATTTAACAGACACACTAGTTATAAGATTTACCTTGGTCTGTACTTAACAGAGTCAGCTTATTGCACTTCAATACATTTCTGCTAACTGTTTTAACTTGTACTTCACAAGGTCAAGCAAACACACTGAGTGAATCTGAGGAAAACAGCTGTGTTTCACAGAGTCTGACCACCAGCATGGAGTCAATTTAACTGTACTTGGTAATTCTAGGTTTCCCCGCCACCACCCCCCCAACCCCCCGAAAGGAAAACATCCTAATTAGATGGTGTTAAACATATTGTAAAATACCCCACTGTGACTGAAATACGACCCCTGTGATTTAATGGATTTTGCTGGGAACACCGAGTTTCTGGCTGGAAAAGAGCAAACTCCATTCTGTTTCACATGTTAGGGGAAAATACAGAGCCCAGTTTTTGCCTAATCAAACCATCCAAATTTGGATTTGTTCAGATTTTTGGCTGTGGTTCGTACTCATCCCTCGTTGTTCATAAACAATGAATCATTAAGGAAATTTTACTTGTAGGAAACTACAGGCTCATATGTGTTCACTCTTTTATGTTTATCTGCTTGATGCTATCTCATGGGGTCATTGTACAGTTGTACTGTTTTGGTTATTACCACTTTTTATTTTGCACGCCAAGCAGTCCAAATGAATGTGAGTCCAATAAGAAGAAGAAAATAAATGGATACACTCCAGGACAGCTGTTGCAAATCAATATGCAATCAGTGTGTGAAAAATAGGAAGTGCAAAAAGAATATGATGTTATTGAATATGATTATGAACTTAAAATGTAAATTTGCTGTGCTCAAATTGGCTGCTGCGTTTCACTACATTACAACAGTAACAATACTTCAGAAGTACTTCATTGGCTGTAAAGTGCTTTAGGATGCCCTGAGGTCAGGAAAGGCACTATATAAATGCACAGTCCTTTCCTTTCCTTCAAAGTTATCAACAAATAATTAGCATTTGTTTATGCTGGCTGCAGATCAATAAACAAATGCTACAATTATGAACAATTTTATTTAGGACGCGACTGCTGCCAATGACATAAAGTCGTTGCGCATGCGCAGTTCCAGAGGTTTTTTGTTTGTTCTCGTCGGACTTCCCACAGATTGGTGAGAGAGGAAGGCGAGGGGTGGAAATCTCAGGTATTGTGGGGCTTGTAATGTGACTTGAAGGTGATATTAGAATGTTGTCAGCTTGTGAGAGTTTTAGTGTACTCTCACGGAGTGTGCTTATCGCTATCAGCTCCGCTGTCTGTCGTGGTTTGAACACACGGCCTGTGAACAAAATGCAGGCGCAGGATGTTAGGAATTAATCGGCTGGGAAAAGGATCATTGAGAAAGAGAGTAGAGACAGTGCGGAGCGATAGAGAGAGGAGCGATAGACAAAGAGACGGGGGAGGAAAACGAGAGGGAGGGCGGAGAAGGACCGCGAGAAGAGAGAGAGAGTGGCAGTGGTGTGATTAATTCATCAGAGTGAACTGCTAAAACGTCCAGTACAATTTAATAAGGAAATGTGACTTGAAGGTGATATTCGGATGTTGTCAGCTTGTGAGAGTTTTAGTGTACTCTCGCTGAGCGTGCTTATCGCTATCAGCTCCTCCGTCGGTTGTGGTGAACGTTACTTTTTCATATTTGGGAGCTGACATTTATGTGCAGAATGCTTCTGCGCAGCTTCCGGTAGCTTCCGGTTCGTTGGCAGCAGTCACTCCGTTTCATTTAATATAGTATGAGCATTTTACAGCATTCCAATCCTAAATAAGGTATTTTACAATGGTGCACCGACTAAAGGAGTTTGGTGGCAAAAACAGGAAGACAGATTATTATCTGAACGGCAATAGATTGGAAAAAGGGGAAGTGCAACGAGACCTGGGAGTCCTTGTGCACCAGTCGCTGAAGGTAAGTATGCAGGTGCAGCAGGCGGTTAAGAAGGCAAGTGGTATGTTGGCCTTCATAGCGAGAGGATTCGAGTACAGGAGCAAGGATGTCTTGCTGCAGTTGTACAGGGCCTTGGTGAGACCACACCTTGAGTATTGTGTGCAGTTTTGGTCGCCTTATCTGAGGAAGGATGTTCTTGCCATGGAGGGAGTGCAGTGAAGATTCACCAGACTGATAGCTGAGATGGCAGGAATGACGTATGAAGAGAGATTGGGTCGATTGGGCTTGTATTCACTAGAGTTTAGAAGAATGAGAGGGGATCTCATTGAAACTTATAAAATTCTAACAGGACTAGACAGACTAGATGCAGGAAGGCTGTTCCCGATGGCGGGGGAGTCCAGAACCAGGGGTCACAGTCTAAGGATAGGGGTAAGCCATTTAGGACTGAGATGAGGAGGAATTTCTTCACCCAGAGAGTGGTGAACCTGTGGAATTCTCTACCACAGAAGGCAGTTGAGGCCAATTCATTAAATATATTCAAGAAGGAGTTAGATATATTTCTTAAGGCTAAAGGGATCAAGGGATATGGGGAGAAAGCAGGGACAGGGTACTGAATTTGGATGATCAGCCATGATCTCATTGAATGGCGGAGCAGGCTCGAGGGGCCGAATGACCTACTCCTGCTCCTATCTTCTATGTTTCTATGTTTCTATGTTACCAGTAAGAAGGATCCCTTTCTTTCTTGCATTTGGTAATATGTAATTAACTCTGAACTTATGCCATAGGATACTAATGTACAAATGCTTAAAGTATCAACTGAGAATCCTTTCTCTGCTATTTTAGCTATTTTATGACAGAGCGAGGAATCTTAGATGAATGCTTTAAGTGTTCCTAAAGTAGTGATCCAAAGTGAACTTTCAGGGGCAATGTGATTTGCATCAGAGAGCATAATTTTGTTCAAAGATCTTCAGGCTGCTCCGTTTAGGTAAGAATCTGGTTTTAAACACAAAGGGGTAAAAATTCAGTTCGTTGCGCCTCCCGTTAGCGCCTTAAGAGGGCGCTAATGGGGCGCAAAGCCGCTAACGCCCGGGCGCAGCGATGTTTGCGCCGCTCGGGAACTTAACTAGACATTGTGCGGCGGCGCTAAACTTTACCGCTGCGACCACCTGCGCGCGCAGATTGTGACGTCATTCCATGGTGCAACGCCCTTGTGGCGCCCCGGAGCGGAAATTGAGTGGCGCCCCCTGCCTTACCGCCTGGCGCATCCAACGACCGGAAGACTGGAACGCTATCAATCGCTGTGGGGCTGGGGGGGGCGCTATTTAAAGGGGGCCTCTTCCTGTCTTTTTCTGTGGTTGACATTTTTGCACCACTCGTTCTGAGAGAGAGAGAGAGATTCGGAGAGAGAGAAAGAGAGACTGCTGCATTGACTCAACGCTTTGTGAGGTAGTTTTGCCTACTGATCCTAACAGTTGGCCCCCCCCCCGCTTTAAGAAGTGGCCGGCGCCAGTGTGTCTGTGTTCCCTCGCTAACTGGCAGCAGCTGCGCTGCGCTCGCGCGCTGAGTTAGCGCCTCACTGCTCGGCCTTTGCGCCTTAAGACAGGTGTGCAGCGCCTGATTTAGCGCTCCACTCACCTCCCGGGGCGGTAAAAGTGAAGTTTCCAGTCAGTGGCGATAATTAGCGCCAGGCGCTAATATTTGCGTCCAGACGATATTTGCGCCCCAAATGGGGCGCAACCTAATTTTTCCCCCAAAGAATTTAGGCCCCATTGCACTCATCTGAGCTATTTCCCTCCCTGAAATGACACCAATTTAAATGAGGGGTTGATCTCAAACTACTCCTGGAGAAAAAAGGATTGTCAAATCGTCAGTACTCATCAGTTCAGGCAGTAACTCAATTTATCTTTGTATTTTGTGTTTTTGAATTCAGGTTAGCTGGATTTTGGCAATGTCTGCTTCTGTGCCATGGAAAGAAAATGCAGAGTGACACAGGCACAGATTTTGAAAACTGCTGCTTATTGTGGCTTAGCCTCAGGCTTGTTTGTTTATGATCACTAATTGAATAATTCCCTCTAAAACCATTGCTTTGTTAATTTAATGATCAGTTTATCTCAAGGGATTACCATGGTGTGGTAATGTTCAGTTACGCAGGTAGACTGGAGAAGCTGGGGTTGTTCGGAGAAGGCTAGGAGGAGATTTGATAGAGGTGTTCAAAATCATGTGGGGTCTAGACAGAGTAGATAGAGAGAAACTGTTGCCATTAGTGGAAGGGTCGAGAACCAGAGGGCACAGATTTAAGGTGATTGGCATCAGAACCAAAGGCGATGTAAGAAAAAACTTTTTTACGCAGTGAGTAGTTAGGATCTGGAATGCACTACCTGAAAGGGTGGTGGAGGCAGATTCAATCACGGCTTTCAAAAGGGAATTGGATAAGTACCTTACATTTCTGTCACCATTCTAACTTAGGGTTGCCAAGCCTCCAGGATTGGCCTGGAGTCTCCAAGAATTGAAGATTAATCTCCAGGACACTCGTTCTCTGTGAATCACCTTGTGCATCCCTCTCCAGCTTACTATCTATCGCAACCAGGGTGCTGAGGGGTTGAGAGATGCTGACTTCAGAGGTCCAGTCTACATAAAGGCTACTGTATGATGGGCACCAGCAATAATTGGAGGTATTGGACAGCCTGCCCAGGTGTTGCTGCAGCATATCTGAGAGCATGGAGGAGTACAGTTCCAGCTTTTGTGGCATTCCGGCCAGTGGTATTACATAGAATTTACAGCACAGAAACAAGCCGTTCAGCCCAACTATCTATGTCTATGCTGGTGTTTATGCTCCACACGAGCCTCCTGCCACCCTACTTCATCTACCCCTATCAACATATCCTTCTATTCCTTTCTCCCTCAAGTACTTATCTAGCTTCCCCTTAAATGCATCTATGCTATTCGCCTCAACTACTGCATGTGGTAGCAAGTTCCACATTCTAACCAATCTCTGGATAAAGAATCAGCACTCTGCTCTCTACCATGGAGCGTGTGGTGAGTAACTGGGCCGCTTGGATGAAGGCCCTGAAGAAAATGACATCAGCCAATCGAGAGAGGGATTGGAGCAGTAAGTTCTTCCTCCTGACTTTCAGAGCGCTACCACCTTGTTTTTGCTCCTGCATACATACATTTAACTACATCTGTATGGAACTGTGTTTTGCTTGATTTAAAAGTCATGTGAGTAGTCTCTGTAACCACATTCACATCACTCTCAGAAATGACCCAGATACTGCAATGAAAAAGGCACTTACATGAAATAATGTTGGGTTAATAGCACTCAGTTGAGGTCTAGACCACTCACAGCTGTTTTCTCTTATCCCTTTTCTCTTATCCCTTTTGACACCACACTAAATCTTCCCAATAAACAAACATTTTAGCAACACACTTAAGATGCAACAAAAGCCACTATCCAGAGGGTTCATGGGATAGACTGGAAAATATCTCACAGAGGTGCCAACAGCAATACAATAAAATAGTAAAGAAAAAATGAGAAGGAATGCAAATCACATTGAATGGCATAAGTGACCAGAAAATAATTTATCACAAACTTTGAAGACCTGAGCCTATATTTTTTATTGGGTTTGGGTAGGCAAAGAGGCAGAGCTGCAATTTTCCCCCTGCACACCCATATTTTAAGATTTTTTTGCATTTGGCTTGCATATACAACACAATCTGCAATCTATTTGTGGGCTTGCACTAAAACAGAGCAAATTTCCTCATTTGCCAGTTCTGTTTCCTCTCCAGCAACAGCCAAAAGGCAATGATCATGATAGCCCAGATTACTATTTACCCTCTCAAAATCTTTCATAATTTTGAAGGCCTCTATTAGATCCCCAACTCCCCTTAAAGTTCTCCGTTATAGTAAAAAAAGACAATTTTCAAGCTTGTCATCATAACTATGAACTTTCATTCTTAATTTCATTAAAATCATCACTGGACGCACTCTATGGCTCTGATATAATGGGGTGCCAGTATTCAATATTCCAACAGCAGTCCAATCAATGTCTTGTACAAAGTAAAAATGACTTTCTTGCTTTTATATTTAATGCTCCCATGGATAAAACCTAGAATTCCACATGCCTTTTTTATGACCTTTCCTATTTCACACCTCTAGTTCTCTATGTTCCTCCACAGTATTGAGAATCTTACTATTTTGGGCTTCTCTCCTTTCACTGTTTTTCTCAGAATGTACTACTTCACATTTGTCTGGATTGAATTGCAGATGCCACTGTCAAGATAGAATTATATAGAATCGACAGCACAAAAACTGGTCATTCAGCCCAACTGGTTTATACTCCACACAAGCCTCCTCTCACTCTGCTAACCTCTTCCTACCCTGCCCCCATATCCCTCTATTCCTACATTACAACGGAGACTATGGGAGCGATTTTGCCAGCCCTGGGGAGGCGGGTATGGAGGCGGCACTGCCGGGAAAATGGCAGAATCTGGTGGCGGGTACCCATCCCGCCCCCAACCCGCCTCCGTGCCATCTTCCCAGGAGGCGGGAACCCGACCCGCGCTGGGAGCCGCCTCCTCGAGGCGGGAAGGGGATTAGTGCCAATTAACTGCCTGTTAACAGGTAGTTCACAGGCAGTTTTTTGGATAATCCCTATTTTGAGCCCTAAAGTGCGGGCTTCCTGATGGCTCCGAACCTCGCCAGGGTCAGCGAGGCGAGACAGGGGTTGGAGGTGTGCAGGTGAGTGATGGGTGCAAGTGTGCAGAGGTTAGTGTGTGAGGTGAGTCTTAAGTGTTTTAAAAGCTTTACTTACCTTTGCTTCTTCCTCTAGGCTTCAACCCTTCAGGTCTCGGGAGTCCCTCATCTCACCGGCAGAGAAAGCAGAATGGCCGCTGCATTCTCAAATGGATCAGCCTTCTGCTTTCTGCTCAGGACAGATCTCTAAGTGAGCCTGTGTCCCAGGACTCAACTTAAAAGACAAATTGTCAGTGTTTGACAGCTTCACAGAGCTCTGAAACGATGACAATTCATCTGTCAAAAGCTCTTGACAGATGAAACGTCACTCGCTGATGTCACCAGTAATCGGCTTTCCCTTAATTGGCCTGCTAAGCCCGCTGGGCGGGCTTAACAAGGTCAATCAAGGGAAAATAGTGTGGGTTGGCTGGACGTCGATGGAGGCGGGACTAAAACCCGACAAGCAGCAGTCCCGCCTCCATCACGTCCCCATTGGCAAAATCACCCCCTCAATTTCAAAAGTACTTTATTGGTTGTAAAATGCTTTGGGATGTCCTGTGGTTGTGAATGGTGCTATATAATGCAAATCTTTTTTTTCTTTCTATTGCCTTATCCTTTATGTATGCATCAAGCTGCTCTTTAAATCTGTTGGTCCTATCTGCTTCAACCACTCCGTGTAGCAGCGAGTTCCACGTTCTTACGACATCTGTGGAAAACAAATTCCTCCCAAGCTCTTCACTTGATCTGTTATCTGAACTTATCTGATAATTCCACTATGTGCTCCTGCAATCTCTTGCATTCTTCCCCGCAGTTTGCTATGCCGCTTAATTTGGTTAACATCAAAAATTCTTCTTCTTGTGCCTATGTTGAAATCATTGATAGAAATGGAAACAAAAGAGGACCCGGCACAGTTAACTGGTGCACACCACTACCCACATGCTGTTAATCCAACCATTTGCCCCTATTCTTTGCTTTCTGTCCCCTAGCCATCCTTCTCTACTGATCAACAAATAAACACTAATCATGTGACTTTTTGAAGAATTTTGCCTCATTAGAAATCACATGTGAGGTACTACATTCACTCCAACGTCAGAATTACATCGAATGTACGGCACAGAAACAGGCCATTCGGCCCAACTGGTCTATGCCGGCGTTTATGCTCCACACGAGCCTCCTCTCACCCTACTTCATCTCATCCTATCAGCATATCCTTCTATTCCTTTCTCCTTCATGTACTTATCTAGCTTCCCCTTAAATTCATCTATGATGTCAGAATGTTGGCTCTCAGTAGGAGCTGTAAAACAGGTTGCCGTGTGACTGACACAGAGAGAATCTACAAGCAGATCATTAGATATCATTCAGCACCAACATTCATTCTTCACTGAATCAAACTAAGGCCACACATAAACTGACGCTTTGAAAAAATAATTAACGGGTGCTGAGTTGGGGGTTTGACAGCACTTCATTTTCCAAACACTGCCATTGCATCCTAATTCTAAATGAGTGCTTTTTATACCATTCCTACCAGTTATCTATTGCATGGCTTAATTAAACACAGCAGTGGAGTTATGTTACACCTCTTAAACAGTTAGTGACTGATTTTTGTCCCCGTTCTCAAGTGGGAATGGGGAGGAGCCGAACCAGTTCCCATCCTCTCCTGCCTCAGAGCGTCTCACGGGTTGCGAATGAGGCTCGGGTCTCAAATAGCTTGGGCATCATGGCAGTAACAATGGGCATGGGTGGCAGATGCGCTGCACCCACTGGCTGTCCATTGTGCACCTAAACTTCAAATGAGCCCATTGCCTTTTGTGTCTTTGAAAACCTTCATTAATGTTTTCACTCAGAGTCCTCAGACTACCTGAAAAGCTTAGGGGGAAAAATCGGCCTGAAAAAGTTTGCGCCCCTCCCCCGTAAATTCAGTAGTAGCGCCCCAAGAAGGAGGTGGAGCGCTACTGGAAGCGCCCCACCTCCTTCTTGAGGCGCTACTACTCAATGTTGCGGTGTTACGTGCCGCCGCGTCATTGCAGGCCTCATCCCCTGACTGAAAGGGAGGGGCCTAGCGCCGTGCGCACTGGGGTCCTGCCGGACCACCGGGGAGCAGGGTGCCGTGGAAACAGCCCAGCACTCAACAGGAGTGCTGGGCTGAACGATCGCGGCCGGCACCCCACATACAAATGTGAAAGGGGGGCAGGTGCTGGCAGTCAGCCAAAATAAAAATGGCCGCCCGACACCTGCCCTTTAAATTGCACCACAGCCCGTTACCACCGCTTAAAAACCGCCCCCTGATCCTGTCGCACATATCGCCTGGCGATAGGTCAGGGGCCACAAGGGAAGTTTGCGGCCGGGGCGCAAACGGGGCGCTGCGCACGGCGATAACGTCATCATTGCCGGCGCAGCAGGGCGATACTGGCTACTGCCGCCGCTAAGCTCCCGCTGAATTTTGCGGGAGGCGTTAGCGGCGCCATGCCCGGGCGCGAGGGCATTTGCGCCCTGTTAGCGCCCCCCGGGGGCACTAACGAGAGGCGCAAAGCAACCCAATTTCTAGCCCTAAGTCTGTTTTTTTTCAAATGACATAAAAACAAGCTAAAGCATGGGGACTTTGGAACCATTTTTGAGGTAGAATTTTGACAGAAAACAATTGTTAAGAGCTTATATTTACTTCAGGCAGACAGTTAAGCAATCTAGCGCCAACTTTTCTGGCAGTGGGGGAGGGTGAATTTGGGGCAGAACCCAGATCTGGCAGGGATCAGGCCCTTTTCAGCTCCATCAGTAATCCTGTCACTTTCAGAGCTGGGCTTGCAAGCCAAAGGGTGGCCTTTATGCATTTTTTGATTTTATAGTGATATTCATGGTTCAAAAAGATATCGTGGTTATTGTAATTAGCTCACTGGAATTAATATGAGCCCTCCTGTGTTCTCCTAGCCTACAGATAGTGGAAGAATAATACTCTATCAAACTGTGCGACTTAGTCTATAAAGTACCATTCAGATATATATAGAAAAGTAAAACTAAAAAGTTGCAAAAAGTCAATACAGAACTTTTAATTTACACCTCCTCAGAAACAATAATATTTAAATGCACAACACTTCACTAGGTCTCCTAATGATTGTGGTAATTCATATTTCTACATGAGGTTTAGTCTATCCTCACACAGTTTATACTCATCCACTTTCATGTGGGCTGCAATAGGCTGGAACATGGAAAACTAGCAAGCAGGGAGCCCCTTTGAGATTATAAGCTTGAATGCTTCCTTTGATGTCAGAGGATCAAAAGGTGATTGATCGATAACTGTCAGACACATTTGAACATAGCTATCCAAAATCAAAGGTTCCCAAAAGCACTGATCCACAAACTTGTTAATTAAAGGAGCAAAATAAAGGAAGACATCACAGTGATAAATAATGGAGCTACTTGTAATTTTATTTTTACATTTTGTTGCTACTGGCTTTTAATTGAACAATGGTATGTAGGTTGTACCCTTTAACCTACTACAATTTGATAGCTTTTAAGAGGAGATATAAGGAACAGCAGTTATCTTGTACATTATCAAAAATGCAACTACTCACTTCTCACGCTCTTTTAAATCTAAATTGTAGCAAGAACACAGGAAAAGTAACATTCCATTTCTCTGCGTCAGTCACCAACTTCAAGTTAATGAAAAGTTCTTTATTGTGCACTGTTTTGTGCACCGTGTTAAATCTATTCACATTTCTGGTTTAGCTGTTCATAAACTTGTCATCACACATGCACAACAAAGATCATTCTCCTTTATTTAGTGCATGCTTAGTCTTATCCTCATTCCAGCACATTGCCTCATGTATTAAAACAGTCAGCAAAATACAGATTTTCCTGGCGAGATTGGCGATATGCACCATAAATTCAATCGTCTGGTGCATTGATCTCGCCTTCGATAACGTCCTCCATATTTCTCTGCATTTCTAATTAGAATATTTATCAGGGAAACTAATATGGTGGACATGACATTAGAAGAAAAGATATAAAAAAGCTATAAAGACATTTAAGATAGAAAGCGGGGAGATAATTGATAAACTAATCAAACTTAGAGAGGATAAAACCCCTGGTCTAGATGGATTGCATCTGCACATATTAAAAGAAGTTAGGGAAAAGATAACAGAGGCACTATTACATATATATAAATTCATTAGGAAAGAGAATAGTGCCAGAGGACTGATAGACTATGTGATTCCTATATATAAAAAGGAGATAAAAACAAGTCCAGGGAACTGTAAACCAATTAGCTTAACATCGGTGGTAGGATAGATAATGGAATCTTTTACTCAAAGATGTAACAGAAAAACATCCAGAAACCAAAAATATAATAAAGTGTAGTCAGCATGGATTCCAAAAGGGAAGGTCATGCTTCACCAACCTTATTAAATTCTTTGAAGAAGTAACAGAAAGGGTAGATAAGGGTAATGTAGTAGAAGTAATATATTTGGATTTCCAAAAAGCCTTCGATAAGGTACCACATAGTAGACTCATGGCTAAGGTCAGAACATGTGGAGTCAGGGGACAAGTAGCAGAATGGATAGCAAGCTGGCTACAAAACAGGAAACAGGGAGTAGGGGTTAATGGTAGTTACTCAGATTGGCAAATGGTGAGAAGTGGTGTTCCACAAGGATCGGTGCTGGGACCAATGCTGTTCACCATTTATGTAAACGATTTGGACTCAGGAATCAGAAGTACAATTTCAAAATTTGCGGATGACACCGAATTGGGGGGTGTCGTTAATACAGAGGAGGACTGCGAAATTAATGAACCTGCAGAATGGGCATGTAATTGGCAAATGAACTTCAATATAAATAAGTGTGAGGTAGTACATTTTGGTAGGAATAAGAAGGAGGCCACATACCCCTTGGAAAATAAGTGTCTAAATGGGGTAGAGGAACAGAGGGATCTGTGGGTACAGATACGCAAATCACTAAAAGTAGCGATGCAGGTTAATAAGGCCATAAAAATTGCAAACAAAGCACTGTGGTTTATTTCCAGAGGGATAGAATTGAAAAGCGGAGAAGTTATGTTAAACTTGTATAGAACCTTGGTTAGACCACACTTGGAGTACTGTGAACAGTTCTGGTCTCCATATTATAAGAAAGATATAGAGGCACTGGAGAAGGTACAAAAAAGATTTACTAGAATGATACCAGAACTGAGAGGTTATACCTATCAGGAAAGATTGCACAGGCTGGGGCTCTTTTCTCTAGAAAAGAGAAGATATAGGGGTGACCTGATAGAGGTCTTTAGGATTATGAAAGGGTTTGATAGGGTATACATAGAGAAGATGTTTCCACTTGCAGATGAGGCCAGAACTAGGGGCTATAAATATAAAATATTCACTAATAAATCCAATAGGGAATTCAGGAGAAACTTCTTTATCCAGAGAGTGGTTAGAATGTGGAACTTGCTACCACAAGGAGTAGTTGAGGCAAATAGCATAGATGCATTTAAAGGAAAGCTAGATAAGCACATGAGAGAGAATATAAATAAATGGAAGGATATGTTGATGGGGTTAGATGAAGAAAGAGGGGAGGAGGCTTGTGTGGAGCATAAACATTGGCATAGACCTGTTGGGCCGAATGGCCTGTTTCTGTGCTGTAAATACTATGTAACATTGTAATATGCCGCAGTGAGCATGGCGACGAATTGGAAGCAGTGCAGCCAATGGTCAATAATTTGTTCTGAAGCTGATACTGCCCAGAGCCATCTTAAACCACAGAGTGCCGGTTTCTGCATGGCAGTAAATTAACATAACACCGGGAGACATATGGTGGGGCATTGTGGCCATAATAAATTGGCCACTCGATGTTACAAGCGTGATTTGTGTGTGAGGGTCATGTCGGGGGTCTGGAGGGAGACTCGTAAACGATAGCCAGCGAAGGGTGTACAAAGTACCGAGCTAATCTGGAGAACAGTGTTCTGCTAAAAGGGTTGGGACTTATTGAAAGGCCTGTTAACACCATGAGACACAGGGCTACAACAGGAAGCAATTCAGCTCTGGGACTTAGCACATGCGTTCTTTCGCGTGAGTGACAAAAGTTCCAGATTATTACAGTAATTCTGATAAAGTATCAGCGTGCCAAAAGTACCTGAAAACTAGCGCGAATCAAGGAAAATCGCCACTGTTGCTGTTCTGAATGAGGGGCTGAGCTAATTATAATTAACTTTTACCTGTTTCAATGAGGGTCTCATCAAGTCGATAAGTCAATAATCAAACAAAGCTGCTTAAGTAACCATACATTCATCACACGCACCGTTATTTTAATTGCAAATTTTGGCATTGAAATTATAGTCTGCGAATATTAGCTTTTGCACAATGTAATTTGAGGGCCTTAAACTGAGTTGACAAAGGATACAAACTATAGCTGTTTCAAACTCTATGCCACATCATTCCTGGTTTGGCATGTTATGTTACATCTGCTTAAAAGTTAAGCTGAATGGACGATATGAAATTCTTTGTAACTCATCATCCAAAATAACACAATGGGGCAGAAATTCGGCTGTTGTCGGGTGAGTACGCACTGTGTACTCACCCGTGGACGGAACGAAAGTGCCGGTTTCTTGCATGCACTGCGCATGCGCGGGAAACCGGCACTTCCGTTCCCCTGAGGAAAGGGGTTCAGAGGTCGAACGCGCACGCCGGAGGGCCAGCGCGTTCTCCTCGCACTTTGTTTTTTTTTACAGGTTCCTCCGTGAAGGTAAGCACGGAGAAGATACACTTTTAAAAAGGATGCGCAAGGCCTTCTTTTAACAAGGTAAGTGTTGATTTTATTAAAATTTAAACATTTTTTTCACAGATTTATCGTTTTTAATTACTTTAAAGAAAGGTAAGTTTAGTTTTAGCTCCGTTAAAAAATGTAATTAATTTTAAAAAAAATTTTGTTTAAAATAGTTAATTAATGTAATTTATAGTTATTTTAAAAATGTGATGTTTTTTTAAAAATGTATTTGTAGTTTTAGGGATGTTTTGGGGCCGATCTGTATTCATAGATTTGACAGGTCTTCCTATCAAATCTATGAATGAAAGATGGTCTGCTGCCATTGGCTCTCCATGGCCCACGTGATCCCAGGGGATGCATCGCACTAACTACGCCCCTGGGATACACAAGCGCTGCGCGCCGGCAGCTGCAGGAGGCCCAGGAGCTGAAGTCCCCGTGGGCCCAGAGGTCAACGGCAGGCGCGGTAGGTAGGTGCGCGCGCGATCCTTGCACCCGCGGGAAGCCAGGGAGCCGAATTTCTGGCCCAATATCCTATGCGGTCCTAAATCACAGGCTGATTTTTTGTGAGCTACATCGAAGGCCAATATTCTGTGTCACTTAGAACTACTTTAAGGTGTGATCAAAGTAGTTACCACTAACCCTGTAATAATAGACTCAACCAGCATTATCCATATATCAAATGTCAAAAAAGGACATAGAATAGAATATTGGAATTCTGATTGAAGCTTACAGCTAGCAGTTTAATCTCAGAGTTTAGAAGGCTAAAAAAATCACTTGAGGTTCAGTCTCATAGTTATAACATTTTGTGAATCACTTATTAAATTTTTGCCTTGCAATCCACAGACACCCATCTAGTATTCTCATTTATCACAGAAGTGCTTTGGTGGAATTTAATTCTACAATTAATTACAATTAATTACAATTAATTCTAGCCATTCAACTAAACAAATAATTTTATGTATCCAGAAACTAAATCATCCAACACGGTCCAGGTTGAATTCAAGTTACAACTGCAAAAAACAGCTTTAGATATAGATATTATATTGACCAGCGGCCATATCTGACTGAACAATGCTGAGCCATCTCTACTTGTTGAATAAATATTGCATCTTGTGAAACAAGTATCAATATTTTTAACGGTTAGAATAATTTCAAATATGCAACTGAGATGAATGTGTTTACTGTGGATTTAGGTGGTGCAGCACATGGTGAATTCAAGAATACACAGAGGACATAATGCCCACTCAAAGGAGTAATAAAATTGTTGATTCTAACTTTGTTGTCATGGCTGTGACATTATAGAGATTGTTCTAACTGGTTAGCTGATTGTGAGCAGCGAGGTTGCTTGGGAAACAGGTTTCATCAAATTTAGTATGGTATTTTCATTGGTCCATGAATGAAGGGCAGGCGACTGTTCAGAGTTTAAACAGTGGCCACGTTGTGTTGTGCGCATAGAGGACAGAAAATATGGAATCTGCAAAATTCATATCCAATGGATGTTATCTTATTGGCTGAACAATGTAGCTTAAGCTGTAAATTGCATTCTAACATTCTAAGCTATTTTCACTCATCCATCTATAAATATTTGTGCAATCTCAGTGGACAAGGGCCACTGAACAAAATTACTCAGCTTGGCACAAAATGTAAAACTCAGAGCAGCCAAAAGGATGACAGGTGTGGGAAATGAAAAATATCATTGTGGGGCAGTAGAATGGTGTTCTGAGCTTGTGGTTAAAGCACATTGTCAGAAGCCCTAAAGCAGCCAATTAAATAAGAAATCAAACATTTCATAGGCCACAATTTTGCCGGCGCTCAGAGGGCGGGTTCGGAGGTGGGTCGGCTGTTAAATCAAAATGATTGACGGCGGGTTGCCAACCCGCCGCAATCCTGCCTCCATGTGAGTTTCAAGGGTGTCGGGTTTGCGATCTCAGAACAGACCCGACACCAAGCGGCGGGTGACGGATTTAAGACACTTAACTCCTTGTTAAGTGCTTGTTAACTGCTATTTGAACAGCCTTTTCCTATTTTCCCTCATTTTAAACGGGTTTCACGATGTTCGGAGATCACGTCAGGTAAGTATGTCAGGAGTAGCAGCGAGCTGCATAGTTCACAGCTGCAACTGCAGTATAAAAGTTGAACACTCATATCTGTTCAATTTCAGATGTCAGAGGTGTCTGATTTCAGGATTTGGATGGCACATTTGATCTGTCTGGAGGCTGTAAGTGTGTGGTGTTAACTCTATATGCACTGCCATCTCCTTGGAGCAAGCTCTCTCACTATTGACAGATCGCTTCTGCCATCTCAACTTCAGCTGCCATCTATTCCAGCAATATCGGTATCATTGAAAAAATCTCACTTTGGTCCTCTGAATCCCTTCATGATCAGCCCCAACACCAACATCACCAGGCACCAACAACAACACCTACCTTCTCCGCAATCACCTGATGCTGCACAGGACACAGGGCATCAGCACCCAACCACATTGCTGTCTGGGACGCCAGGGATGGCCTCACCATGGCCAGATTTACATCACTTGATGCTGTACACCCTGGCTGCCACATGATATGCCAGGTTAACACCACCCCACACCATCACCATAAAGCATTCCTACAATGACCAAGCCATTCCTTTCACACTCATCACCATTGCGGGGGATACCGTTATGTCTCACCATTCATTGCAACTCACAAAGACCCTTCCAAAGGTGAACACAGATCTGTACAATAAGGCAAAGTGTTGAAAATAAAAATTTCAATGTTTGACAACACATTAACAGAAAGTTTACATGAACATTGCATAACACACCTAAGTGCCTATCCTTGTGTGTTGTTAGTTGGAATGATTGGACTAGGATGAGGGTGAGTGTGAGGGGTGGTTAGTGAAATGGAGAAGTGATAATGTAGATAGAGAGGGATGGGTGGAGGTGCAAGGTAAGTTGGTGTGAGTAAGGATGTGCAGGAGTAGGGTAGGGAAGGCAGAGTGATGGGGATGTGATGAGTGGCACAGCAGGATGAGGTTGAGTGTGGCTTTGCAGTAATGTTTCGTGATCTACTGAGATCATTGAAAGGATTGCGCCACTGCAGCCAGGTACTCCTGACAATATCCCTGCTTTTGCCCTCCTGTGCAATGTGCAACCAGGCTGCGTTGGTCTCCTGGGGAGGTCTCTTCCGCCCATGGGAAGGGAAGAGACCCTCCCTGCATGCTGTGACTCTCTCCATAAGCATATGGAGGGAGTCATGTGTGAGCCTGGGTGCAGCTGCACACCTTTGTACAGTGCTTGTCAGTGTTTGCAGCACCTCAATGCTTCAGAACACTGACAACACAACTGTCAAAATCAATGTGGCCATGGTCCCTTTAAGGAAACCGGCTGATGATGCATCATCAAATGACATCATCAGACCCGCTTCCTTTTAATTGGCCAAGAACCCCGCAGGGCCAATCTACGGAAAATCATTTTCAGAGAGCGGCTGCAGACGGGAGCTGGACCGGAACCCGCCAACCAGCTTTCCTGCTGCTATCCCACCTCCGCAGGGAAAATCCTGCCCATAGTGTTTTATCTTCTTGCGAAGTTTAACTGTGCTTATCTGCCTCCTTCAGCAGATGAAACAAATACAGGTTGAAGGCCTTGAGCGTGTAAATTGCGTATGATTTTTCTTTTTAGAAAGAACTGGTGGACTGAATGGTCTTTCTTTATTTCATACTTTATTTTCTTGTATTATTTTAAAGGTGACTGTACAGGTGACATAAATGATTATCTAAAAATGTATTTTTGACATGATTTCAGAAAATGGATGGAAATACTAAGGAATTACATTACAGGAAAGATGTGATTGCACTAGAGAGGGTACAGAGGAGATTGACGAGGATGTTTCCAGACTGGAGAATTTTAGATATGAGGAAAGATTGGATAGGCTGGGGTTGTTTTCTTTGGAACAGGGGAGGCTGAAGGGAGACTTGATTGAGATGTATAAAATTATGAGGGGCCTAGATAGAGTGGATAGGAAGGACCTATTTCCCCTAGCAGAGAGGTCAATAACCAGGGGGCATAGATTTAAAGTAATTGGTAGAAGGATTAGAGGGGATTTGAAGAGAACTTTTTTCACCCAGAGGGTGATGGGGGTCTGGAACTTACAGCCTGAAAGGGTGGTAGAGGCAGAAACGCTCATCACATTTAAAAAGTACTTGGATATGCACTTGAAGTGCCGTAACCTACAAGGCAGCGGACCAAGTGCTGGAAAGTGGGATTAGGCTGGATAGCTCTTTTTCGGCTGGCACAGACACGATGCTTCGAATGGCCTCCTTCTGTGCCGTAAATGTCTCTGATTCTATGGTTCTAATTGAATGTCTCTACTTTTCTTCCATTAATGATACTCCTCTCCTCGGCTGGGCATGGCAAGCGTCAGTGATATCATTGACTTTCTTGGATTTTTCCCATGTTACCCAACAAAACTATTTCAATTATAACTTTAATGAACTGGTCCACTGTTCAGGCTGTGCTTTCTCAGGCTGAACGCTGCATTCAAAATAACTCAATTCAGTAATCAGACTAATAAAGTTGCCAAAACCTGGCTCTCTGTACGATCTTTATTCTGAGAATTGGTAACTGAGGCCTCTTTAAATTGACTTGGTGCAACACCAAAAAATTGGTGTAAAATTTTGGATGATCCCTGCACCAGAACGGGTAGGCCTGATGCCCACCAGATATTGCTCCTCGGGCTTTATTTACATCAGCCCGCCGGCGAAGAATGTTTGAATTTAGGGACACTCCGTCGCAAGTCGGTCAGGCAACTCTTATGGGGTGGGGGGCGGGGCAGGGGGGGCGTGACCGAGAGAGGGGACGATTGAGGAGGGGGGGCGCTATCGAGAGGGGGTCTATCGGGAGCGGTGGACGGAGGGGGAACTCCTGCACTTCCTAGCTTCACATACAGGTTAGTATGTTTTTTAAATTTACCTTCTTGGTGGTGGCCTGCAGCGGTCCCTTGAAAGACTGCTGATTAGGCCGCATGTAGACATGGTTTTCCTGAACAAAGCTGGCCTGCACGTTGCCTGTCGTATTGGAGGCTTTGATGTCTAGGCCAGTAAGTCCAGTAGCATTCAACAAGGAAGAAATCTACATAGGTAATCCCAGCAGGTCCACCTGCAGCTCTTTGAATGTGGGATACTTCATTGTAGCTAGCAAAACCATTGCGCCCCCCCCCCCCCCCCCACCCCGCCGCCAAATAAATTGGCTCCACATTCACAGTAGCAACCCCAGAGTTTTAAATATTTTAAAGGAAGCTGAAGGAATATTTCTGGTCCAGATTTCTTCCTTGTTGAGTTCTGTGGGCTCTGACCCACGGGAAGTTTTGCAGAGGCTATTTCGCTGATTTCACAACTTAAAGGTTGGTATCTCTGTTGTGGAGATAGAAGTAAGTGGTCTCAGTGATGGAGATGGTGTGGGGTTTGAAGCTCAGCTCAGGATCAATATGACAGTAAGTTTTCAATGGAAGGTTAACTTGACCAAGAAGAGGTATCGTGTTTCCTCATAGTGCAAAACCTTTATCGAGCATAAATAAAACATTACACTGTGCAAACAATAGACCAGTGAGAAAATTCAATAAGGCATATTAATAACAATTATAAGTAAATTTATGGCAAAATAATGCACGTGGCACTTGTCGTATTGACAATGCACAATGAAGAACCAGTTGATGTGTGGGTAGGAGCACAGAGAATTTCACAAACTCAGCAGAGTTTTTTCTTCCTACGTTTGTAACTTTCAAAGCTTACTGTACACTATAATTTGGATCAACAAAATGTTTCTCTTCCAAGTAAAATGCCATTGTTTTATATTGTACATGTGGTCAGCTGTTGGGATAAAATAAAGAAAATCTAATTTTAATTAGATAGGTCTGTCATATATTGGACACTTGAGCAGAAATCATATTGTAGATCTTTGTAAGGGGGCGGCGAGGTGAAGCTTTCGTTGCCTGTGCTATTGCTTGCTCTGGTCTCCGGCCAGACTTTTGCAATAATCACCTGTGAGTGGTTCGACCCACTCGCCCTTACGGTTCTGACACCTGGACTTAGATGCAAAGGAGCAGTAATGCAGAGAAAGACTCAAATAGACCTGGTTGAATAGCACGAAATGAATGCCTTTATTGTACGGTGTCCAAAATAATGAAATACATGTCATATGCGCAGATCAAAGAAATTACAAGTATACACACGTTTATAAAACTTGGTCTATACAAATGGGGAACACACGACACATCGTAAAAGGGGGAACACATTATACATTAACCTTAGGAACCACCCTCCCTTACAATACCTAAACTACGTCTGGATTTGTAGGGTTGGGAAACATGCTCACCACTCGGGTTACTCCGGAATTTAAAATGAAGCTCGCAGCTTTTCGCTGCAGCGCCTGGCTGTCACGTGGCTGTAAGGGCTTCTGAGCTTGACTTGTTTACACTCGCTGCCGCGATGGACCCACTTGAGACAGCCCTGATGAACGTTCGTCGCGGATGGCCCAGGCTACCCGCTCAAATAACCAGAAGATAAGCCTGTCTTCCTGGATCTTCGGTAGGATTCAAAAAGGTGGATTTGAACCTACTTCGTCGTTTATCTTCGGGCGCGCTCGGGGTTTTACTGACCGTAGCGTCTCCCACGTGGAATTTCTTCTCGTCACTCGGGCCTCGCTCGGCCAAGATTCTTGTCTTCTTCGCTACCGGCGGCTGGTCGCTCGGGAACACACCGCTGCGTTGCCCCGATGGATCCGGTCACCGTTTACCGACGATCGGGATGGTGTACCCTACTGCCTGCCGTGTCGAGGTGGCTCGTTCTGCGGTTCCGTTTCTGGCCGACACGGACCACGAACAACGAACCCGAACTCCACCCAACACTCGAACAACCGACCAGCACAGAACCGCGGAAGGAACGAGAGACTTGCACTCCGCAACTCTTCCAAACTCCGTAACTAAACCGTAACTCAACCTTCACTGTAACTCTTCCAAAACTGACTCCCGATGAACATTTGTCCTCTATAGTTATACTGTTTGGCCGGGCCTTATCTCCCGCTCAAATCAAGATGCTGTCTTTTGTTTAATTTTGGCGCCCAAAGTTCCCGGTATGGGGTAATTGTCTTCTTAACTAGTTTCGGGATCACCCGAAACTGGCCAACTATCCGTTAATGTCTTCTTCATTGTTGAGCTAGGCAGGATGTGTATACTTGTCTCCTCAACTGGTTTCGGGATTACCCGAAAACTGGCCCAATCACCCGTCAATGTCTCTCTCATTGTTGAGCTGGGGGGTATTTGTGTATTGATGTGTCTGGATGGGCCCCCGATTGTCCAGTTCAATGATTCTCACTGTGCATATGAAACGATTCAAGCACTTATATCATTGTTTTTGTCCAAAACGCAAATGGGTTGCATCCTGCCTTCCCAATCTGTACCGAGTATGGTCTTATAATGAATGTATATTCAGCGCCATCTTGTCTGCCCACTGTGTTCTGGAAACGTCTGCCACGATGCTCGGCGGCCATTTTACAGGCTGCTGTGCCCTTTTATTTAAAAGCAGCCTTTCGTTCAATAAAAAATGTAGAATTGAACCTGCTTCTCTCACATTATTAGAATCGCGATAATTGCGAAACTCTACATCTTGCAGCATGTACTGAATTCAGCCATTATTGTCTTCACCTTCACCTTGAGCTAAATCACTACACACAGTTTGCCTGTATCATGAAATCATCTTTTAAATGATATTTTATACAAAGCAGTTTCTAAAATTTAAACAGGATAACCAGGTAGAGTAATGCATTTCTGCACCAACATTCTGGAATAGTAGGACAGTGGTTCAAACCTATTCACGGTGAATGCTTGATTATAGCTGGATGAAGCAGAAATTGGAGTGGTGATCTAGGAAACACCAGCCAAAGGAAGCAAGGGGGTGTGAGAGGAGGAACAAGGGGAGAAAGAGAGAAAGAAATGGAAAACAAGTCAACAGCTCTTAGAATTCAGCTCAAGACCATTGTTATCCAAAGTCTATCAGCATTCTCAGTCAAGGAATTGTGTGCAATGGAGACACCAAACTGGGGAGAACAATTAAATACAAAGGGATAAATTGAAAGATCTGAAAATTACCAGCAACCTTATAAAAGTTGTGATAATTTTCTAACTACCCATAATCGGAAACCACAGCTGGTGATATTAACACTGATCCGTATATTTTTATAACAGAAGGATTGCACAAAGTAAACTTTTCCTCTCTATGGAAGAACAGTAAATTGAAGTACAGTAATCCCTCCCCAACCGCAGGGGGAGACGTCCCTGAAAACCCCCGTGTTTGGTAAAACCGCGGTTGGCAAATATAAGACCTTATGGGAAAAATGCGGTTAGGGGGAACGCGGCTGCATTTACACTCGTCAGAGCCTAAGTAAATTGCTTTATTTTAAATAACACAATAAAAAAGATCATCAATCGAGGGGGGTGAATGCGGAGAAGTGACATTGTGGCTGGTTGTTGCAACTGGGTCATCAACTGGGCGGTTTCTTAAAGAATTCTGCGATGGATGGTTGACTCATTTTTTTCTGAATATCTTTCTGGACCTGCTTGCATGGTCTCATTAAATCCTCCAAACCTCGCTTGAATTTTAAACTACGCTCCAAGAATGGGTCAATCTCTGTAAAGAGGTCCGAGAGATTAGTAGCAAGGAGCATTGCCTTGCTAAGGTTGGCACTTGTCATCTTCGACCTCTCCACCATATCCTTATCGACACTTCACTTTTTTTTAATGGTTCTAATGGTGGACTCGTTAACCCCCATTCGTCATCCAACCAACGCTGTACTTTCACCACGGGCAAGTCTATTAACGACATCTAATTTCCTATCTAAGGTTAGTACATTCCTTGCCCTTTTCACTATTGATTCACCTTTACCACTGAGATTACGCTTAGGGGCCATGATTAAGGGCTAAACAGAACAAGACAATACTGTAATTAAAGGCAAAATGGGTAGCAACGAGACGATGTTCACACACACACAGTATTTCCACGAGTGGAGCGAGACCACGCGTGGTAGTAAATATGCTCAAAAGAGCGGCGCGGATGAATGGAGTCTCGTGTTTGGAAGCGCGACCCGTGAAACTTAAAAACCGCGCATACGCAAAATTCACTGCCGCGGTTGGCAAAATTTGTCGCAGAGAGGAAGCCGTGTATACTTGAAATCCGCGTATGGCAAAACCGCGGTTGGGGCGGGATTCCTGTATAAATATAGACTTTGGAAATGTTGTGACCTCGTGCAGTCACGAGTAATCATTATAATCCAAGACCACAAATTGTGAAATACCTCAAGAATCGATTAATTCCACGTTAAATGCAATTCGATATTAATAGCCCTGATACTATTTAGATTGAATTAAGTAATGATTTGCTTTCAATCTCTATTACGTATTTATACAGTTTTACATGATAATGTTACCTGAGATACCAATTTGAAAGCTGTTCTTTTTCAGATGCTGCAATTTCTTTATGGAATAATGGAACCAGTGCAAATAATTCAGTGAGCTACCATATGATGGTTCTCTTTTTTTTATTGTACTAAGGCACAATATAATGAAGTTAAACATATACATTTCTGTTACAATTGAGTTTTTGATCATTTAATGTCATTCAATAATCCCAGCAGACTGCAGCTGTCATTGTTTCTTAATGCAACTGACAACCAGGGCAGGCACTATTCTGAATCTGGTACATACCAGAGGACCAGAAGTGGGTGGAGAAGTTCAGTGATCTTCATCGTAACATTATTATCCTATGTCACATAATGTAGCATAACTTTGTACAGGCATGAAGAAGGAAGATAGTTTTTCAGACAGAAGAGTGAAGAATTGGGGGGGGGGGGAGGGGGGGAGTTTTTGTTTCCAGCGTATATTGGGTGGGCAATGGGTAGGGCATCTGCAGTTGGTGGGAGACCCGATCAATTTGCGTGGCCAGGCCTCAGTTGATTGCAATCTGTGATCTAAGTGTACTTCTTATAGACAGCTCGCCAACTGGGAGGGCGAGATATTTGGCAGGCTACTTAAAGGCAGCCTCTCACTTAATGTAGAGGGACAAAGAGTGGACGGATGGAGGATGACGCAAGATAAAAGCGTCATAGCAGCTGCCAGGAATGGAGGCGCAGAGCTGCATGGTGCGCTGCTGGTGATCACACACCAGTTGTACATCAGTGGAGTGGAAACCCTTGTGATTCTTGAAGGCAAGGGAGTCATCTGAAAGAGCCCGCAGGGCGACATAAGTGCAGTCAATGACACCCTGGACTTGGGAGAAGATTGCAATCTGCGTGAACCCCAGAGCCTTGTCCTGCTGCTTCCAGTTGTCTAGCTAACATCAGTCACTTGCTTAATGCAAGCACGAACTGCAGACTAACTGATAATACTTATTCCCCTGTTGCAGCCTGGAAGGAGCCAGGGGCAAAGAAGCTGAGGGCTGCGGTGACCATGACTGCAACATGCAATGCTGTGCTAGCTGTGGTCGTTGCAGGTGTTGTTGCAGGAGGTGACACAACTTCAATTCAGTCTCCCTCCAGATGTGCAGCCCCCTTATGCTCTGCTCCTCAACGTACTGCTGTTATGTTCTCCTGGGAGAATACACTCCGTTGGGAGGATGAGGAACTCCTTTGAGCTCGCCTCCTTCTATTTGGTCCCACTGCAGCCGCATCTCTGTTCCTCCTGTTGCTGCTCCTTTTTCCTCCTCCTTGTCCTCTAGCCAGAGGGAAGTTATCAGAAGGACCGCCATAAAATAAGTGCATTGCTAGAAGCCCTTTAAGAGTTCAGAATATTGTTCAGCCTCTACAAGCACTTTAACTTAGTCTAAGTAGCAAAAAAACAGAACGCAATACAAGAAAAATACGGATGGAGGATGGCGCAAGATAAAAGCGTCACAGCAGCTGCCAGGAATGCGGGCACAGGGCTGCATGATGTGCTGCTGGTGATCACATCCTCCATCTGTGTTTTCACTGAGAGCAGTTGAGTATCCCTTTAAATACCACTGGAGATGGCCGCTTCCCAACTTGTACCACCCATGGCTTGTGGGCAAGTTGAGGAAGTGGTGGTAGCAATGTGGGTAGAGATGAAAATGCATTGGGGTCTTAACTGCATCATTTGACCTCGATTGGTATATAGTAGTGCCTGCTTCAGGCGGGAGCTCTGTCCGCCTGCATTGAAGTCCATCCAAAAACTGGACCGGACGGACCTCCAGTCAGAAGTTAGCGTGTCATTTCCCTATACAGTTTTGGTTCCACTACCACCTCCCATTTTTGGTATAAACGAGTGGTAGCACGATTGAAATCACCCCCATTATCTCAGTTTGGTCCAATTTGAATTAGCTGCCTTAATCACAACTGTGCACAGTTCAGGTCTCAATATTACAAAAGGGATATAGAGGCACTGGAGACGGTGCAAAAAAGATGTACAAGGATGATAGCTAACAGGAAAAACTGAACAGGCTGTGGCTTTTTTCTCCAAAAAAGAGAAGGCTGAGGGGTGTCCTAAGAGAGGTCTTTAAAATTATGAACGGGTTTGATAGGGTAGACATAGAGAAGGGGGGAAAAATTGGGTATCGCCCATTTTGGGGCGCTATTATCGGCCGGGCGCAAAGTTTAGCGCCCGGCGCTAATTATCGCCTCCGACTCCAAAATTTGCCTCTATCGCCCCTGGAGGTGATTTGAGCGCTAAATCAGGCGCTACACACCTCTCTTAAGGCGCAAACGTCGGGGAGCGAGGCGCTACCTCAGAACGCTACCGAAGCTCAGGCGATGTCAGTTACCATGGAAGCCAGACAGACTGGCGCCGTCCAGTTCTTAAAGGGGCGGGGCCATCTTGCTGGCCAGCCACACCCTGCTCATTACAGCCTTGAATCTCGGCTTGGAGAGACCTCTAAAGCAATTGTGTTGGAAGCACTAATGGATGTCCAGGGAAAGAGCTCGGCGCTTAGGAACCTCAAAAGTGGTGCTGAGGGCCAAACTTCCTTAGGAGAGCGTTAAATCTTTCCAGACGTCTCTCTCCCACTCAACCTGCGTGTACCAAAAATTTTGCCGACAAGAAAAAGCAGGAAACGCCCGCCTTTAAATAGCGCTGCCCCAGCCCCTTCCTGACCTGAAAGCGTTCCCCTCTACCTGTAGTTCCTAGCGGCAGGCACTAAGGCAGGGGGGCGTGACTCAATATCCGGTCCGGGGCGCTACCGGGGCGTTGCACGCTTGACCGACGTCACGATCTGCGGGCACAGGAGATCGTGGTGGTAGTGTTTAGCACCGCCGCAAAACGTCTGGTCAATTTCGCGAGTGGCGCTAAAATCGCCGAGCTCGGGCGCTAAATTCCTGGCGCCCCGTTAGCATCCCCCTGGAGGCGCTAATGGGAGGCGCTAACCAATCGAATTTTACTCCCAAGTTGTTTTCACTTATGGGGGAGTCCAAAACTAGGGGTCATAAATATAAGATAGTCACTAATAAATCCAATAAGGAATTCAGGAGAAACATCTTTACTCAGAGAGTGGTTAGAATGTGGAACTTGCTACCACTTGTAGTGGTTGAGGCAAATAGCATAAATGCATTTAAGGGGAAGCTAGATAAGTACATGAGGGAGAAAGGCATAGAAAAATATGCTGACAAGGTTAGATGAAATAGGGTGGGAGGAGGCTCGTGTGGACCAGAAAGACCGGTATAGACTAGTTGGGCCGAATGGCCTGTTTCTGTGCTGTAAATTCTACGTAAGCAAAAAATAGCAGACGTAAATTACCTGATTTAAGAAGAGCAGATTGTTATGCTATGGATTGTGCCAAGTAGGATGGATTAGAAGCTTAACTTGTATGAGAAAATAGCAAATAAAAAAAATGAAGTTTTAAAAAAAAAGGAGTTATGAAGAGCTGCTGGCAAACCTTTATCCCTTAAAGTGTTGAGAGGATCATTTTTGGACTGAGATTAAAGCTGTTTAATATGAAAGTTAAGAATAGAATACTGTGAAAAAAAAGTTTTTCTTAAATGACTTAAGTAATCAGGAACATAGGAATATTAAGATGTGCTGAGGTTGAAAACTGAAGAAGGCCAAAGACATTCAGGATGTGAAGAGGAAATTGAGAAAGGAAATTGCTAGGGATGGCAAGGGGAGTCAAAGATATTTTTTTCGGGTATATTTAGACTGTAGAAATTGCTTAAGAACTGGTTAGACTACTAAACAATTAATCAGCAGTGCAGTGAAACAGGACTAAGTGGGTCCTTTTCTCTGATTTTTACATAAAGACATTATAGGAGCATTCAAAACTCTGCAACCACACAAATAACAAGTCCATTTTTTGAGTAAACTAGAAATGAATTATCAACTGAAGAAATAATTCAAAACAGGGGCTGTACCTGAAGACTGAAGGAAGCAAATGTAACCTTTATAAGGACTAAAGCTCATGGGACGAATGACAAATTAGCTAACTAGATTGAGAACTGGATTGGCAATAGAAAGCAGAAGGTAATGATAAATTAAAAATGCTGTCATTGCAGGGCTGTGTTCCAGGTCCCCTGCTATCTGCACTACTTAGAAATTATATGGAGGAGGACACTTCTTATGTTTATCTATTATAATGTAATAACACATTGGGCCTGAAATTCCATTGGTGTGCAAGAGTGTAATGAGGACAGATTGGCTGAGGGAATACAATTTGGGGTGAAACCTAGATTTGTCTAGTTTCTGCTCCATGTAACAACCGGCTCAAATTCTAGTTAGACGGGAGCAGGTGAGTCTCTTCCCTGGGCCCCCATTTCACAACACCGCTTTGAGAGCATGGCTGGGACCATTCCTGGGCGACCCTGGAAATTCCAGCCAAGCTTTCCCCTTTAGGGGAAAACATTGAGATTTTTAGTCTCCCTCTTTGGCCCTATAAGGTCTGTAGTCTCCACCATTGGAGAGGTAGGGCAACACTGGGTTTTTTCACCAGCAGTCGGGGCGGGCACCTCTGTTGCACCTGTACAGGTGCGGGCCACCCACCCCGATTCTTTAAAAGACACCAACCTACGATTTGGAGTGAGGTCCACGTCGACTGCTGCCGGGTGGCCGGGAGTGATGCCGATGCCGGCACAGGGACACCAGAATATCAGAGTTGCTATGTCTAGCATGTGTTTCCTGTGTGGAACACTTGGAAAAAGTCATTGAAAATACCTTAATTCACACAGGAGCCAGAATGGCCACAACCCTTGGCTGACTTTACCAATCACGTTTAGAAAAGGGAAAGCCAGGGTTCTGACTTGCAGCCTCAAGAGTAATTAATCATTGACCTCACCCAATATTTAGTTATAAGCAATTAGACATTGTGGCGTTAAAGTAATTAAGCTTAACATTAGCAGCATAATAATACATTGTATAATTATTAAATGGTATAATACTCTTGTCCTTGTAAAACAGCTTATCATTGAACTCACTGTTAGCAAGGCCGCAGGAGATCTGCTAATATATAAGCAAGTCTACCATCTAGCAGGCGTCCATCACCTCCACATATCATGCTTTGTTACAAGTGCAAAGCAATCTTTAAAAAAAAGCAATGGTTGACCCGGAGCCTATAAGCAGTTTTAACTTCCCACTGACCGCCCAGAATTGCACACCATATTACAAGTGGATAGAATTGCTTGGATTTGCTTATTTAGATCAGGGGCCTTAAAGACAAAGGCCAAGTTAACTAACGACAAGAACCGAGCTCCAGACCTAAAACTGCCCATGAGAAACACAACGGGAGATCCACTGTTATAAATTTTATTGATAGTAACTAGTTACGTGATTACATGATTAGTATAAAAGAAAGGAATAGCATGCCAAGCTTTATAAACAAATTAGATGGATTATCTAGGGAACTGCCATTACATTATACCCAATATTTAGTTATCAACAATTAGACATCTTGGCTTTAAAGTACGAAAGCTGGGGAACAATACAAATGGCATAATGCTCTTGTCCTTATAATACAACATATCATCCAACTCAGGGAACTGCAGTATTTTAATATGGATAAACATAAGATAATACAGGATCTTGAAATGTGAAATATGTGTACAGAATGAACATCTACCCACTATCAAAAGTGAAAAGGAGACTGCTTTGGATGTAAAAGTATACGGTCAATGTGAAGCTGTTATTGAAAAGCCAAATCAAATTGTGGGGTGCATCTCAAGGAGATTTGATTACAAACTGAAATATATTATTTTTACCCTGTAATTTAATAGTAAGGCCACTCAGCGTATTGTGTGCAATTCTAGGCAGTGATGCATTGGAGATAGTTCAGAAAATAGTGACAGAGATGGTTGTGGAATTAATTTAATCTAAGTTATGCTGATAGAATCACAGAACTGAATTTATCTTCACTGTAGAAAATAGATTAGAGGGAGAAATGATCCAGATCTTTATACTACTGAGAGGTATAGGTTGTTAAATGCAAGTAAGTTCTTCAATTTAGATTAGAATTGTTAATCATAAGATATAGAATAGGGGGAACAATTTCCGTGGGGGTTCTTCCGATTTTTTTTTTAATGCCCACCATAACTGTGTAAATTCCATTTCTACGGGGTTTCTGCTGATTTTTCACTGAAGTGCAGGAGTTCAAGAGAATCCCACAGAAATTCTACCCCCATGAGTATAAAATTATCATGGCTGAAGTGAGTCAATAGATTAAATGTTTCTCTGCAGAAGAGTAGTGGACATGTGGAACAAACTACTCATAAAAGTATATGGGATTTATAAATAGAGGCATAGGGCTGGATTATGTTAATGGCAAGCTTTTGGAGGCGGGACTGCTGCTTGCCGGCTTTCAATCCCACCTCCATCAGCTTCTGGCCAACCAGAGGGATTTTCCCCTGATTGACCTTGTTAAGCCCACCCAACGGGCTCAGCAGGCCAATTGACAGAGCATGTCAACGTATGACGTGCCATCTGTCAAAATTTTTTGAAAGAAGAAATGTCAGCGTTTGACAGCTCTGTGAAGCTGTCAAACACTGACATTCTGTGTAGTTTGATGAGTCCTTGTGTTCAGGACTCATCAAACCTTTCAACTTTGCAGAAATCACCTGGCTGCTGGTTCGGAGGATCCAACAGCCAGTCTGTGAAATCTACAATGGAGATGTCGGGACTCCAGCTCCTCAGCGGCTGAAGGCTGTAGGCAGAAACAAAGGTAAGTGAACATTTTCTAACACTTTACATTCACCTTACATACTTACCACTCCACACTTGCACCCATCACTCACCTCTACATTGCACTTTCAGACCCCTCTGACCCCCACAGAACTCCTACTCATCTCCTCCACCCTGAAGGGGTTCCCCGAGGTCGGGAAGCCCGCACTTGGGAAGGTAAAATGGGAATAATCCTATTTTCTGCCTGTTAACCACCTGTTAACAGGCAGTTAATAGGTTTTAATCCCTTTCCCGCCTTGAGGAGACGGGACCTGGGGCAGGATGGCTTCCCGCCTCCTGGCAAGAGGGCACGGAAGCGGGATGGGGGCGGGTTTGCCACCTGCCCCCAAATTCTGCAACGTTACTGGCAGTCCCGCCTCCATACCCACCTCCTCGGGGCTGACAAAATCCAGCCCATAGGGCTGGATTTTGATACTGGGGCGGGTTGGGGTCGTGTTATCCAGCCGACTGCAATTGGATGTGGGAGATTGATGTGATTTTCACCTAATTGGGCAATTGAGTTCCAGCATGTGGGAACCCATGACTCAATTAGTGTTTTCAGTCTGAAAGTCACCTCTGATGATGTCATCATTGCTGCTGCATTGAAGGTCTGCAAAGACTGCCTGGCCTTTGCTGTGAGAGGACCTGGATGCAAAATGAGCAGCAGCAGCCCTAAGTCTGCTCCCAGATATTTTTGCACCACCACTCCCAGATATGTCTCCCTTGCACCACCACTCCCAGATAGGTAGGTCGGTCGGTCGGTCAGTCAGTCAGTCAGTCAGTCAGTCATCCAAATGTGCTCCCGCCAGGTATCACATTCATGGTTCAGAACAGGCGTGCTTTACGTAGAAAATTATTACCTGAGCCACGAGCGAATTTGGCTAGGACAAATAAAATTAGAGAGTTAAATGAGTGGCTCAAAGACTGGTGTGGGAGAAATGGGTTTTGCTTCCTGGGACACTGGCACCAGTACTGGGGCAGGAGGGAGCTGTTCCGTTGGGACGGGCTTCACTTGGCCAGTGCTGGGACTAGAGTCCTGGCGGATCATATAACTAGGGCTGTAGAGAGGGCTTTAAACTAACTAGTGGGGGGGAGGTTCCTAGAGAGCAAATAATAAAAATGACAACAGAGAAGGTCATAGACTTAGGTAGCAGTGGGGAAATTAAAAACAAGAGTGTGTCAGGAAGGGGCAGAAGGTATGGAGTAAAAGGTAAAGTAATAAAAAGGGCAAAAGCAGGAACTAAGTGTCACAAAACATATTTGAAAGTTCTCTATCTGAATGCACGTAGCATTCGTAACAAAATAGACGAGTTAATTGCACAAATAACTACATATGGGTATGATCTTGTGGCCATTACAGAAACATGGCTGCAGGGTGACAATGCCTGGGAATTAAACATACCAGGTTATTCAACGATCAGGAAGGACAGGCAGGAAGGAAGGGGAGGTGGGGTGGCTATGTTAATAAAGGAAGGAATCACTGTAATACAGAGAAATGATATTGGGTCAAAAGATCAGGATAATGAAACAGTTTGGGTGGAGATAAGGAATAATAAGGGGAAAAAAACACGAGTGGGTGTAGTCTATAGGCCTCCAAACAGTTGCAACTCTGTTGGACGGAGTATCAATCAGGAAATAGTTGAGGCTTGTAATAAGGGAACATCTATAATTATGGGGGATTTTAACTATCATATTAATTGGACAAATCAAATTGGGCAGGGCTGCCTTGAGGATGAGTTCATTGAGTGTATTAGGGATGGGTTTCTTGAGCAGTATGTAACTGAACCGACCAGGGGGCAAGCAACCTTAGATCTGGTCCTGTGTAACGAGACAGGATTAATTAAAAATGTCCTAGTAAAGGATCCCCTTGGAATGAGTGACCATAACATGGTTGAATTCCATATTCAATTAGAAGGTGAGAAGGTTGGATCTCAAACAAGCGTGCTAAGCTTGAATAAAGGAGACTATGAAGGTATGCGAGCGGAATTGAGTAGAGTGGATTGGGAAAATAGATTAAAGGGTAAGACGATACATGATCAGTGGTGTACATTTAAGGAGTTATTTTACAACTTCCAAAAAATATATATTCCACTGAGAAGAAAAGGGTGTAATAGAAAAGACAGTCATCCGTGGCTAAGTAAAGAAATTAAGGATAGTATTTGACTAAAAACAAGGGCTTATAAGGTATCCAAATCTAGTGGGAGGATAGAGGATTGGGAAAACTTTAAAAGACAGCAAAAAATAACAAAAAGATTGATTAAGAAAGGGAAGATAGATTATGAAAGTAAACTAGCAAAAAATATAAAAACAGATAGTAAGAGTTTTTATAGTTACATAAAAAGAAAAAGGGTGGCTAAAGTAAATGTTGGTCCCTTAGAGGATGAGACCGGGAAATTAATGGTGGGAAATATGGAGATGGCAAATACACTGAATGAATATTTTGTATCAGTCTTTACAGTAGAGGACACTAAGAATATCCCAACACTGGACAAACAGGGGGCTATGGGGGGGAGGAGCTAAACATGATCAAAATCACTAAGGAAGTGGTACTCGGTAAAATAATGGGACTCAAGGCGGATAAATCACCTGGACCTGATGGCTTACATCCTAGGGTCTTGAGGGAAGTGACGGTAGGGATTGTGAATGCATTGGTAATAATTTTCCAAAACTTCCTGGACTCAGCAAAGATCCCGGCAGACTGGAAAACTGCTAATGTAACACCCTTATTTAAAAAGGGCAGTAGACAGAAGGCTGGTAACTATAGACTGGTTAGCCTAACATCTGTGGTAGGTAAAATTTTGGAGTCCATTATTAAGGAGACAGTAACGGGACATTTGGATAATCATAATTTAATAGGACAAAGTCAGCATGGTTTTATGAAGGGGAAGTCATGTTTGACAAATTTGCAAAGTTCTTTGAGGAAGTAACATACAGGGTGGATAAAGGGGAACCAGTGGATGTGGTGTATTTAGACTTCCAAAAGGCATTTGACAAGGTGCCACACAAAAGATTATTGCTTAAGATAAAAAATCACGGGATTGGGGGTAATATTCTGGCATGGATAGAGGATTGGCTATCTAACAGAAGGCAGAGAGTTGGGATAAATGGTTCATTCTCAGACTGGCAATCAGTAACTAGTGCTGTTCCGCAGGGGTCAGTGCTGGGTCCCCAACTCTTTACAATCTATATTAACGATTTGGAGGAGGGGACCGAGTGTAACATATCAAAGTTTGCAGATGATACTAAGATGGGAGGGAAAGTAGTGAGTGAGGAGGACATAAAAAATCTGCAAGGGGACATAGACAGGCTAAGTAAGTGGGCAGAGATTTGGCAGATGGAATACAACACTGGAAAGTGTGACGTTATGCACTTTGGCAGGAAAAATAGTAGAGCAAGTTATTATCTTAATGGCAAGAAACTGGAAAGTACTGAAGTACAAAGGGATCTGGGGGTCCTGGTGCACAAAACTCAAAAGGTTAGTATGCAGGTGCAGCAAGTGATTAAGAAGGCAAATGGAATGTTGGCTTTCATTGCTAGGGGGATAGAATATAAAAATAGGGAGGTATTGCTTCAGTTGTACAAGGTATTGGTGAGACCGCACCTGGAATACTGCATACAGTTTTGGTGTCCATACTTAAGAAAAGACATACTTGCTCTCGAGTCAGTACAAAGAAGGTTCACTCGGTTAATCCCGGGGATGAGGGGATGGACATATGAGGAGAGGTTGGGTAGATTGGGACTCTACTCATTGGAGTTCAGAAGAATGAGAGGCGATCTTATTGAAACATATAAGATTGTGAAGGGGTTGGATTGGGTGGATGCGGGGAGGATGTTCCCGATGATGGGTGAAACTAGAACTAGGGGGCATAGTCTTAAAATAAGGGGCTGCTCTTTCAAAACTGAGATGAGAAGGAACTACTTCACTCAGAGGGTGGTAGGTCCATGGAATATGCTGCCCCAAAAAGCTGTAGAAGCTACATCATTACATAAATTTAAAACAGAAATAGACAGTTTCCTAGAAGTAAAGGGAATTAAGGGTTACGGGGAGCAGGCAGGAATTTGGACATGAGTCTAGGTTCGGATCGGTCATGGCCCTGTGGGTAGCGTAGCGGGCCCAGGGGCCGTGTAGCCTGATCCTGCTCCTATTTCGTGTGTCCAATTCTGTTAGGTTCAGGAGATGGTTCTGTGATAGTAGATTGGCGGTTAGGATCAGATCAGCCATGATCTTATTGAATGGCGGAGCAGGCTCGAGGGGCCAATTGGCCTACTCCTGCTCCTATTTCTTATGTTCTTAAAAAGGGTTAAAATCACAAAGGCCTTTCAAAATGGCATTATAGAAGCAATTTAGTGCTTGTTAAGGGCCTTAACAGCCTATCCCGCCTCTTAGAGGCGGGATAGAGTCGGGACCAGCAGACACGATTTCATGAAAATTGCGTGGAGGCGGGCTTGTGCCCGCCCACCAGTTTTCGCAATTTTAACACCCCACACGCCTCCAAACCCGCCTCCACGGGTCAATGAAAATCCAGCCCATAGAGTACAAAAGTCAGGAAGTCATGCTAAACCAATATAAAACATTAGTTCGGCCCCAGCTGGAGTATTTTGTCCAATTCTGGGCACCACACTTTAGGAAGGACGTGAAGGCTTTGGAGAGGGTACAGAAGAGATTTACTAGAATGGTTTCAGGGATGAGAAGCTGGGATTGTTCTCCTTGGAGCAGAGAAGGCTAAGAGGAAATTTGATAGAGATGTAAAATCATGAAGGGTTTAGATGGAGTAAATAAAGAGAAACTGTTTCCAGTGGCTGAAGGGTCGATAACCAGAGGGCACAGATTTAAGGTGATTGGCAAAAGAACCAGAAGCGACATGAGGAAAAACCTTTTTATGCAATGAGTGGTTAGGATTTGGAATGCACTGCCTGATAGGGCGGTGGATACAGATTCAATAGTAGCCTTCAAAAGTGAACTGGATAAATACTTGAAGGAGAAAAAACTGCAGGGATATGGAGAAAGAGCGGGGAAGTGGGACTCTTTGAAAGAGCCAGCACAGACTTGATGGGCCGAATGGCCTCCTTCTGTGCTGTACTATTCTATGGTTCTATTATTATATGATTCTAGCTAATACTATGTTGATTCACTTCTTTGTCAAGGCTGGCATTTATTGCCCAATCCCCAGATGCCCTGGGAAGATGGTTAAAGAACTGAGTGGCTTACTAGGCCACTTCGGAGAGCAGTTGGTATGGAACTGGAGTCACACACAGCCCAGACTGGGTAAGGACGTCAGGCTTACTACCCTAAAGGATATCAGTTGGATTTTTACAACAATCCGACAGATTTGTGCTCATTTTTTACTGATAGCAGCTTTTTAGTTCCAGATATTTTAAACTGAAATCAAGTTCTCAAACTTCTGTGGTTGGATTGTAACCAATTTTCTCTGGATTATACCTCTATTTATGAAGCCCAAGATCCCATATGCTTTGCTAACCACTCTCTCAATATGTCCTGCCCCCTTCAGGGAACTATGCACATTAACTCCCAGGTCCCTCTGTCCCTGCACACTCTTTAAAACTGTGTCATTAAGTGTATATTGCCTCTCCCTATTCCTTCTGCCAAAATGCATCACCTCACACTTCTCTGTATTAAATTCCATCTGCCACTTGCCTGCCCATTCTGCTAGCCTTTCTATGTCCTGTTGCAGTCGATTGGTATCATTATCATTACGTTCACATCCTTCCTAAAGTGTGGTGACCAGAACTGGACGCAATACTCCAGTTGTGGCCTAACCAGCGCTTTATAAAGGATTGAGAATTGGTTAACAGACAGAAAACAAAGAGTAGGGATAAACGGGTCTTTTTCAGGATGGCAGGCTGTGACTAGTGGGGTACCGCAAGGATCGGTGCTTGGGCCCCAGCTATTCACAATCTATATCAATGATTTGGATGAGGGGACTAAATGTAACATTTCCAAATTTGCTGATGATACAAAGCTAGGTGGCACTGTCAGTTGTGAAGAGGATGTGAAGAGGCTTCAAGGGGATCTCAACAGGCTCAGTGAGTGGGCGAGAACATGGCAGATGGAATATAATGTGGATAAATGTGAAGTTATCCACTTTGGTAGAAAAAACAGAAAGGCAGAGTATTTTCTAAATGGTGAAAGATTGGGGAATGCAGATGCTCAAAGGGACCTGGGTGTCCTTATACATGAGTCACTGAAAGTGGATGTGCAGGTGCAGCAAGCCATTAGGAAGGCAAATGGTATGCTGGCCTTCATTACAAGAGGATTTGAATACAGGAGTGAAGAAGTCTTACTCCAATTATATAGGGCCTTAGTGAGACCACATCTGGAGTACTGTGTACAATTTTGGTCTCCTTACCTAAGGAAGGATATACTTGCCATTGAGGGAGTGCAACAAAGGTTTGCGAGATTGATTCCTGGGATGGCAGGACTGTTGTATGAGAAGAGATTGAGTAAACTTGGCCTGTATTCTCTTGAATTCAGAAGAATGAGAGGGGATCTCATTGAAGCATACAAAATTATTACAGGGCTTGATAGGGTGGATGCTGGGAGAATGTTTCCCTTGGCTGGGGATCCTAGAATCAGGGGCCACAGCCTCAGGATAAAGGGTAGGCCATTCAGGACTGAGATGAGAAAAAATTTCTTCACACAGAGGGTGGTGAATCTTTGGAATTCTCTACCCCAGAGGGCTGTGGAGGCTCAGTCATTGGGTATATTCAAAACAGAAGTTGATAGATTTCTGACTAGTAAAGGCATCAAGGGATATGGCGATAGGGCCGGTGAATGGAGTTGAGGCAGAAGATCAGCCATGATCTCATTGAATGGCGGAGCAGGCTCGAAGGGCCGAATGGCCTACTCCTGCTCCTATTTCTTATGTTCTTATCCTCACTGTTTGCCACAGCCCCAATTTTGGTGTCATCGGCAAATTTAGAAATTCTACTCTATTCCAATATTCAGGGCATTTATATATATCAAAACAAGCAGTGGCCCCAGCACTGACCCTTGGGGAACACCACTGTCTACCATCCTCCAGTCTGAAAAACAGCCATTTACCACAACTCACTGTTTTCTATCCTTAAGCCAATTCCTTATCCAAGCTGCCACTGGCCCACCTATTCCATGAGCCTCAATTTTGTTAACCAGCCTTCTATGTGGTACTTTGTCTTCCTAAAATCCATGTAGACAACATCCATTGCATTCCCTTCATCAATCCTCTCTGTTACTTCATCAAAAAATTCAATTAGATTAGTCAAGCACAATCTGCCTTTTACAAATCTGTGTTGGCTCTCTTTAATTAGCTTAAACCTCTCCAAGTGCCCGTTCATTTTTTCCTTGATTATTGTTTCTAAAACTTTACCCACCACTGATGTTAAACTGACCGGCCTGTAGTTACCAGGATTGTCCTTATACCCTTTCTTGAACAATGGAGTCACATTTGCCACTTTCCAACCCTGAGGCACCTCCCTGCATCTAGGGAAGATTGGAAAATTATGGCAAGCCTTTCTGCTATCTCTTCCCCCAATACCCTTAGCAACCTGGGATGCAAGCCATCTGGAGCAGGTGACTTATCCACTCTAAGCATACCCAGCCTTTCTAGTACATCCTGTCTATCAATTTTCACCCCTTCCATTGCTTCTATCTTTTCCACTTCTACCGATATTTTGTCAGCATCCACCTCCTTAGTAAACACCGATACAAAGGACTCATTGAGTATTCTAGCCTTGGCCTGTGCCTCTAAGCATATATCACCTTCTTTGTCGCTAATAGGCCCTATCCCAGCTCTTACTACCCACTTACTGTTTACATGCCGGTAGAAGATTTTTGGGTTCCCTTTTATGTTAACCGCCATTCTACTCTCATATTCTCTCTTTGCCAATCTTATTTTCATCTTCACTTCCCCTCTCAACTTATTGTATTTGGTCTGGTTCTCCCTTGAAGAATTCACCTGACATGCATCATACACCCTCTTTTTTTGTTTCATCATCTTCTCTATCTCCCTCGTCATCCAAGTAGCCCTTGCTTTATTTCCCTTACCCTTCCCTCTTGTTGGAATGTACCTAGCCTGTACTTGGAGCACCTTTGCCTTAAAGATCACCCATTGTTCCATTACAGTTTTTCCTGTCAGTCTTTGGTTCCATTTTACCCTGGCTAGATCCTTTCGCATCCCATTGAAGTTAGCCCTATTCCAGTTTAGAAGTTCCACTCTAGATTGTTCCTTGCTCCTCTCCATTGCTAATCTAAATCTTATGATACGATGATCACTCGTACCCAAGTGTTCTCCCACAGACACTTGGTCGACCTGGCCCACCTCATTCCCCAGCACCAGATCGAGCAATGCCTTCTTCCTATTTGGGCCAAGAACACACTGGTCAAGGAAATTCTCCTGAACACATTTCAGAAATTCCTCACCCTCCTTTCCCTTTACCCTAGCATTATCCCAATCGATAGTTGGGTAATTAAAGTCCCCCAATATCACCACTCTATGGGGTAAAAATTAGGTCGCGCCCCATTTGGGGCGCAAATATCGTCTGGACGCAAATATTAGCGCCTGGCGCTAATTATCGGCACTGACTGGAAACTTCACTTTTACCGCCCCGGGAGGTGAGTGGAGCGCTAAATCAGGCGCTGCACACCTGTCTTAAGGCGCAAAGGCCAAGGAGTGAGGCGCTAACTCAGAGCGCTGGCGAAGCTCATGTAATGTCAGTCAGCAATGGAACACACACACAATGGCACGGGCCAGTTCTTAAAGGGGATGGTTAATCTTGCTTTCCATCCACATCCTGTTCATTGCAGCCTTGAATCTCGGCCTGGAGAGACTTGCACATCAAATGTGCTGGAAAGAACAATGGAGAGTACCAGGCAAAGAGCTCAGAGTGCAGCTCCCACAGTCTCTGCTAAATCGATACAAGGAATGGCAAATCAAAATGAACCTGCAAAGTGCTGCTCAGTACCCAAAACTCCTTCACACAACGTTGAATCTCTCCAGAAGTCTCTCCCTCTCTCTCTCAGAATGCGTAGTTCAAAAATGCCACCAACAATAAAAGACAGGAAGAGGCCCCCTTTAAATAGCGCTCCCCCCCAGCCCCACAGCGATTGATAGCGTTCCAGTCTTCTGGTCGTTGGATGCGCCAGGCGGTAAGGCAGGGGGCGCCACTCAATTTCCGCTCCGGGGCGCCACAAGGGCGTTGCACCATGGAATGACGTCACAATCTGCGCGCGCAGGTGGTCGCAGCGGTAAGTTTTAGCGCCGCCGCACAATCTCTAGTTAAGTTCCCGAGCGGCGCAAACATCGCTGCGCCCAGGGCGTTAGCGGCTTTGCGCCCCATTAGCGCCCTCTTAAGGCGCTAACGGGAGGCGCAACCAACTGAATTTTTACCCCTATAGCTCTTGCACATCTCTGCGATTTCCCTGCAGATTTGCTCCTATACCCACTATAGCGTGATCATACCCTTTTTGCTCCTCAACTCTAACCAAATGGATTCTGTCCTTGTCCCCTGAAGAACATCCTCCCTTTCCAACACTACAATGTCTTCCTTAATCAGCACTGCCACCCCACCTCCCTTTTTTCCTTCCCTATCTTTTCTGAACACCTTGCACCCTTGAATATTAAGTGCCCAGTCCTCACCGTTTTTAAGCCACGTTTCTGTTATTGCCACAACATCATATTGCCACATGGCTAATTGTGCTTGTAGCTCACCAACCTTATTCACCTCACTTTATTCGTTTACGTACATGCATTCTAAACCCATTTTTGAATTTTTTGTAGTCTTTCTTAGTCTGCTCCTATCTAATATGGTACTACTTCCGCCTCTAGTACTACTTTCTTCTCTAGTACTATCCAACACACTCACTCTTTTATGCACCTTATTCCTCTTTTCTACTCCTACATGCTGGTGCCCACCCCCCTGCCAACAGCACTAGCAAACCTCCCTGCGAAAATATTGGTCCCGGCTCTGTTGAGGTGTAACTCGTCTGGCTTGTACAGGTCCCACCTCTCCCAGAAATGGTCCCAATGCCTCAGGAATCTAAAGCCCTCCCTCCTACACCATCTCTCCAGCCACGCATTCATCTGTTCTATCCTCCTATTCCTGTACTCACTAGCACATGGCACCGGGAATAATCCGGATATTACTACCTTTGAGGTCCTGCTTTTTAATCTCTTTCCTAGCTCCCTATAGTCTGCCTGCAGGACCTAATCCCTCTTTCTGCCTATGTCGTTGGTACCTATATGGACAATGACCTCTGGCTGTTCATGCTCCCCCCCTCAGAGTGTCCTGCAGCCGCTCAGTGACATCCTTGACCCTGGCACCAGGGAGGCAACATACCATCCTGGAGTCACGCCTGTGTCCACAGAAACGCCTATCTGTTCCCCTAACTAATGACTCCCCTATTATTATTGATCTTCCATTCTTCTTCCACCCCCCCGTGAAGCTCAGCCACCCGTGGTGCCGTGGCCTTGGCTCTGGCTGCTCTCCCCAGAGGAACCATCACCCCCACCAGTTTCCAGAACTGTGAACCAGGTAGCGAGCGAGATGCACTCTCGGGATTCCTGCCCTACTTACCTGGTCCTCCTTCTCTGTCTGGTGGTCAACCATTGCCTCTCTGCCTGCACATTCTGAGACTGCGGGGTGACCACTTCTAGAAACGTGCTTTCCAAGTATTTCTCAGCCTCGCGGATGCACTGTAGTGACTCCAGCTGCCGCTCAAGCTCCAAAACCCGGAGCTCGAGTTGCTGCAGTTGGCGACACTTCCTGCACACGTGGTCGTCCAAGCTGCAAGAAGCGTTGAGGATTTCCCACATGGCATAGGATGTGCAAATCATGGGACTGAGCTGCCCTGCCATGCCTCTATTTACCAGACCATGGAGGTAATTTAGCATAAATAAACTTATTATCAGCTGTGGCTCAGTGGGTAGCACACTCGCCTCTGAGTCAGAAGGTTGTGGGTTCATAGTCCCACTCCAGGGACTTGAACACATAAAGCTAGGCTGACAGTCCAGTGCAGTGCTGAGGGAGTGCTGCACTGTCGGAGGTACCGTCTTTCGGATGAGACGTTAAACTGAGTCCCCGTCTGCTCTCCCAGGTGGACGTAAAAGATCCCATGGCACTATTTTGAAGAAGAGCAGGGGAGTTATCCCCGGTGTCCTGGCCAATATTTATCCCTCAACCAACATAACAAAAACAGATTATCTGGTCAATATCACACTGCTGTTTGTGGGAGCTTGCTGTGCGAAAATTGGCTGTCATGTTTCCCACATTGCAACAGTGACTCCACTTCAAAAAGTACTTTATTGGCTGTAAAGCACTTTGAGACGTCCGGTGGTCGTGAAAGGCGCTATAGAAATGCAAGCCTTTCTTTCTTAAAACTTAACAAGAAACACTCAACAGCTACCCACCAATCAGCACTTCCCTCTATTAGATACGCTATGAACTACTTAGCAGAAATATACTCAAAACAGAACAAAAAATACTTACCACAAATACTCTCCCTATACTACCTGATACTCACCTCTCAGCTCCCTTATGCCAGCGACACCTGACGTCACTCCTACGTTGTGTCGCTTGCCGACTGACTCCCTCGCAGGTAGTCCGCTCACTCAGATTCCCAGGCCTCTGCTCCGCGCTGCCTTTATCCCCGGTCTCCGACTCCATTCCTCCCGCAGGTCCGCTCAGTCAGTTTCCAGTATTAGATCGAGCCTCTGGATTACAGGTCCAGTAACATCATCACCATGCGAACATACCAATGTCAACCCTATAGAAATAAAATATGCTCTGAAAATACAATTTTAACTAAACATAAAATTGTAAACACACATTCAACAGGAGGTATGGGGCTATGGGTTTGACAGAGCTAAATGATGAAAATGGTCAGATCAGGTTGCAAAGAGCTTATAAATTAGAGAGCACAAGCGAGGGAGAGAGAAAGAGTGGGAGAGTGAGAGTTTGGGTTTAGGGTGAAACAGTTCTGTGCAGCTCCTATTCTTCATTAACTATTTGAATAAAGGGGATGATTAGTAGAATGTCTAAAGTTTGGAGGAATGATTCAGAAGTACTTGGATAGAGGAACGGTAGCATAGTGGTAATGTCACTGGGCTAGAAATCCTGAGGCCAAGACTAATGATCCAGAGACATGAGTTCAAATCCCACCACGGTAGCTGGGAAATTTAAATTCAGTTAATTAAATAAATCTGGAATAAAAAGCTACTAATGGTAACTATGAAACTATCGGATTGTCGTAAAAACCCACCTGGTTCACTAATGCCTTTTAGGGAAGGAAATCTGCCGTCCTTACCTGGTCTGGCCTATATGTGACTCCAGATCCACAGCAATGTGGTTGACTCTTAACTGCCCTCTGAAATGGCCTAGCAAGTCATTCAGTTGTAACAAACCGCTATGAAAAACAATAATAATAATAAGAATAAAACCGGACGGACAACTCGGCACCGGCTTCGGTATACGACAACGGCACACCCAGCCTAGTCGACCCTACAAGGTCCTCCTCACTAACATCTGGGGACTTGTGCCAAAATTGGGAGAGCTGTCCCACAGACTAAGTCATATTCACAGAATCATACCTTTCAGCCAATGTCCCAGACTCCTCCATCACCATCCCTGGGTATGTCCTGTCCCATCAGAGGTATAGTGGTATGGAGTGGCCCTGGGAGTCCTCAACATTGATTCCAGACCTCATGAAGTCTCAAGCATGGGCAAGAAAACCTCCTGCTGATTACCACCTACCGCCCTCCCTCAGCTGATGAATCAGTACTTCTCCATGTTGAACACCACTTGGAAGAAGCACTGAGAGCAGCAAGGGCACAGAATTTATCTGGGTGGGGGACATCAATGCCCATCACCAAGAGTGGCTCAGTAGCACCACTACTGGCCAAGTTCTGAAGGACATAGCTGCCAGACTGGGCCTGCGGCAGGTGGTTAGAGAACCAACATGAGGGAAAAACCTACTTGACCTCAATCTACCTGCAGATGCATCTGTCCATGACACTATTGGTAGCAGTGACCACTGCACAGTCCTTGGAGACGAAGTCCCATCTTCACACTGAGGACACCCTCCATCGTGTTGTGTGGCACTACCACCGTGCTAAATGGGAGATTCAGAACAGATCTAGCAGCTCAAAACTGGGCATCCATGAGGCGCTATAGGGCAGCAGCAGAATTGTATTCCACCACAATCTGTAACCTCATGTACCGGCATATCTCTCACTCTACCATTACCATCAAGACAGGGGACCAATCCTGGTTCAATGAGGAGTGCAGAAGAGCATGACAGGAGCAGCACCAGGCATACCTAAAAATGAGGTGCCAACCTGGGGAAGCTGCAACACATTCATGCAAAGCAGCATGCTATAGACAGAGCTAAGCGAGCCCACAATCAGTGGATCAGATCAAAGCTCTGCAGTCCTGCCACATCCAGTCGTGAATGGTGGTGGGCAATTGAACAACTAACGGGGTAGGAGGCTCCATGAATATCCCCATTCTAAATGATGGTGGAGCACAGCACGCGAGTACAAAAGACAAGGCTGAAGCGTTTGCAACCATCTTCAGCCAGAAGTGCCAAGTGGATGATCCATATCGGCCTCCTCCTGAGGTTCCCACCATCACAGAAGCCAGTCTTCAGCCAATTCGATTCACTCCACGTGATATCAAGAAACGGCTGAGTGCACTGTATACAGGAAAGGCTATGGGCCCCAACAACATCCTGGCTGTCGTGCTGAAGACTTGTGCTCTAGAATTAGCCACGCCTCTAGCTAAGCTGTTCCAGTACAGCTACAACATTGGCATCTATCCAACAATGTGGAAAACTGCCCACAAAAAGCAGGGCAAATCCAATCCGGCTAATTACTGCTCCATCAGTCTACTCTCAATCATCAGCAAAGTGATGGAAGATATAGTCGACCGTGCTATCATGCGGCACTTACTCACCAATAACCTGCTCATCGATGCTCAGTTTGGGTTTTGCCAGGACCACTCGGCTCCAGGCCTCATTACAGCTTTGGTCCAAACATGGACAAAAGAGCTGAATTCCAGTGGTGAGGTGAGAGTGACTGCCCTTGACATCAAGGCAGCATTTGACCGAGTGTGGCATCAAGGTGCCCTAGTAAAATTGAAGTCAATGGGAATCAGGGCGAAAACTCTCCACTGGCTGGAGTCATACCTAGCACAAAGGAAGGTGGTTGTGATTTTTGGAAGTCAATCATCTCAGCCCCAGGACATCGCTGCAGGAGTTCCTCAGGGCTGTGTCCTAGGCCCAACCATCATCAGCTACTTCATCAATGACCTTCCCTCCATCTTAAGGTCGGAAGTGGGGATGTTCGCTGATGATTGCACAGTGTTCAGTTCCATTCACAACTCCTCAGATAATGAAGCAGTCCATGCCCACATGCAGCAAGACCTGGACGACATTCAGGCTTGGGCTGATAAGTGGCAAGTAAGATTCACACCATACAAGTGCCAGGCAATGACTATCTCCAAAAAGAGACAGTCTAACCAATGCTCCTTGACATTCAACGGCATTACCATCGCTGAATCCCCCACCATCAACATCCTGGGGGTCACCATTGACCAGAAACTTAACTGGACCAGCCACATAAATAATGTGGCAACAAGAGCAGGTCAGAGGCTAGGTATTCTGCAGCGAGTGTCTCACCTCCTGACTCCCCAAAGCCTTTCCACCCTCTACAGGGCACAAGTCAGGAGTGTGATGGAATACTCTCCACTTGCCTGTATGAGTGCAGCTCCAACAACACTCAAGAAGCTCGACACCATCCAGGTCAAAGCAGTCCACTTGATTGGCACCCCATCCACCACCTTAAACATTCACTCCCTCCACCACCGGCGCACCGTGGCTTCAGTGTGTACCTTGTACAAGATGCACTGCAGCAACTCGCCAAGGCTTCTTCGGCAGCACCTCTCAAACCCGTGACCTCTACCACCTAGAAGGACAAGGGCAGCAGGTACATGGGAACACCACCACCTCCAAGTTCTCCTCCAAGTCATGCACCATCTTGACTTAGAAGTATATCACCATTCCTTCATCGTCGCTGGATCAAAATCCTAGAACTCCCTCCCTAATAGCACTGTAGGAGTACCTTCACCACAAGGAATGAAGTGGTTCAAGAAGGCGGCTCACTACCACCTTCTCAAGGGCAATTAGGGATGGGCAATAAATCCTGGCGTTGCCAGCGACGCCTACATCCCAGGAATGAATTTAAAAAATGACAAATGTGCAACAAAAATCCATGGGACCACTTATTCAATGAACAATAGGAGGACTTCAAAGAGGAGATGGTTCGAGTACAGACTAGACATATTCCCACAAGGGGGAAAGTAAAGGTATCCAAAGCTCGAGCTCCCTGGATGACTAAAGATATAGAGATTAAAATGAAACAGAAAAAGGAGGCTTATTATAAATGTTTGGTTCATAATTCAGTAAAGAACCAAGCTGAATACAGAAAGTACAGAGGAGAACTGAGAAAGGAAATAAGAGGGACAATGAGAGTGTATGAGAATAGATTAGTGGGTAACATAAAAGGGAACCCAAAAGTGTTTTATAAACATATAAATAGTAAATGGGTAGTCGTAGAAAAATTAGATAGGCTAAAAATAGATAAAAAGGAGATACTTAAAAGGCTGGCAGTGCTCGAAGTAGAAAAGTAACCCAGTCGAGATGGGATGCATCCTAGGTTGCTGAGGGAAGTAAAGGGATGAATGTCTAAATTTTACCATGCTATTTTGTCGCATCATTTTATCTGTTATAAAGGGTGGCATTTTTAATGTCTTCATTGTCCAGCAAAATAAGCATCTGATTTTCATAGTTACTCTCATAGTAACTTTAATCATAGAGAAATTGAAAAAGATCTCTTTGTGTTTACTGCACAATGAATTTTGAATTCAGATTTTCAATCTAATTTTAATATGTTGGAGAATTGGTTTGCTGATCCAACTAGTTCTACCCCTCCAGGCAGTTGGAGTAACATTCATCGTAATGAACCGATTAAATGCAAGATATAGAAATAAAAGGTTTAAAAATATTGGCAAAATAAATTCTCTTGGAGTGCAGTATTTGGAATACATTGCCACAGAATGTACCTAATGCAGCAACAATAATCATCTAATATTAGTTGTATATATTTATTGAATTTAGGAATTGAGGATATAAGAACATGGCTAAAGATTTCCTTTGTATCTGAGAAAGACAAAGCAAAATATTTTCTTAATGGTGAGAGACTGGGGAGGGGGGGCGATTTCCCCCGGACACTTTAGGTGCTAAAGAGCCTCCGAGGTGGCCAAGATGGGGTGTGAGCTGCAACGCTGGTTTAGTATGTGTTTCACACAAGACGCCATCTTGATAAAGGAATTGAATCATAGAATCATAGGATCCACCCTAATTCCACTTTCTAGCACTTGGACCGTAACCTTGTAGTTTACGACACTTCAAGTGCATATCCAAGTACTTTTTAAATGTGATGAGGGTCTCTGCCTCTACCACCCTTTCGGGCAGTGAGTTCCAGACCCCCACCACCCTCTGGGTGAAAATATTGCTCCTCAAATCCCCTCTAAACCTCCTACCAATTACTTTAAATCTATGCCTACTGGTTATTGACTCTTCTGCTAAGGGAAATAGGCCCTTCCTATCCACTCTATCTAGGTCCCTCATAAGTTTATACACCTCAATTAGGTCTCCCCTCAGCCTCCTCTGTTCCAAAGAAAACAACCCCAGCCTATCCAATCTTTCCTCATAGCTAAAATTCCCCAGCCCAGGCAACATCCTCGTAAATCTCCTCTGCACCCTCTCTAGTGCAATCACATCCTTCCTGTAATGTGGTGACCAGAACTGCACGCACTACTCTAGCTGTGGCCTAACTAGTGTTTTATACAGTTCAAGCATAACCTCACTGCTCTTATATTCTATGCCTCGGCTAATAAAGGCAAGTATCCCGTATGCCTTCTTAACCACCTTATCTACCTGTCCTGTTACCTTTGGGGATCTGTGGACATGTGCTCCAAGGTCCCTCTGAAGCGCCGTTAGGAACGGCCGCCCGGAGGATCGTTAAAAGTCTGAATGACAATTAAATTGCCTGTTAGCGCTCATTAAAGGGGCTGCATGGCATTTTGGTGGCTAGCGCTTCAACTAACACCCTCACCTAACAGTGACCAGCTGAATAGGAGTAAACAAGCGCTGCTTAAAGGCATATCACCTTTCACTGTACACTTGCTGCTGGGGGTTTGAAGAGGACTTTTGAGACACATCGGGAGACTTTCTGGGACAGTTTGTCAAGACTTCACCAACACTCTATCAACATTTATTCCAGAAATTCTCTGAGGACTTCACCTAAAGAGAGTGAGTGCTGTGCTGCACTACCTTATTAGACACCTTATAGGAGTCACCAGGAGAAAGGGAGTGCTTGGTCATGGGCATCTTGCTAGGGGTGCCCCTTGGTCTGGATGAGGAATGGGGGGAGGACATGAGGCCAGGCAGAGCAGCACCAGCTGCTGCAGGAGAGGGGGACAGGAGGGCGAGGAGAGCGAGATGGCGTCCTTCCACCCTGCGGGTATTGGTCATCCCTCCTCCTCTGGAGCTTGTCCACCAGGACCTCCCGTGCCACTTCTGAGACCCTGTGCACCCTCTCCCTCAGTCCCTGAGCCATCCTGAAACGTTCTGTTGTGTGCCACCTAGAGCACACCACCCCTTCAGTGGAAGTGGGTGCGAGGAGCCCACATATACTGCTCCACGAAAATTGCTTCTAATCAGCACTTGAATGCTAAAACGGCTGGATTTTCCCGGTGCAGGGGGACCCAGGAGATGGCGGGAAACTCGATTTCCCAGCACACTGTGGAGTTTTATCTCTACAGTGTGCGTGCGATGTCAGGGGCGGGTTTCCTGCCCTGAAGTGCAGCTGTTCAAGAAGGCGGCTCACCACCACCTTCTCAAGGGCAATTAGGGATGGGCAATAAATGCTGGCCTTGCCAGCGATGTCCACATCCCATAAGCGAATAATTAAAAAAAAACTTGTGCGGGCAACGCGGAGAAGGGAGCTGCAGGACCAAGTAAGTGCTGGGCTCAGGATGGGGGCAGGGGGGGGTCTAAGCCCGAGGGGGGGTCCGATCCCTGACCCCGGGGCCGATCCCTGACCCCGGGGCCGAGTCGTGATCCTGGGGCGGGGGCGGGGGTGGGGGGGGTTTGATCCCGGCCCGGGGTGGGTCCGATCCCGGAGAGGGTCCGAACCCTGACCCCGGGGAGGAGCAGGCTGCTGGTGGGCGAGCTTGGGGGGGCCGGGAGGAAGCACTCCTGCTCTTCCTGTCCCGCAAGGATTGCTCCCCGAGGCTGAGGCCGCCTCGTTGCAGCCAGCAGGAATCCCGAGCCCCGGGATCCCCTGGCCGCCTGCAGTAAAACCTGCAAAGCAGGTTAAAGTAGAGGCTACAGGCCTGATTATCATATTTAAATTGCCAACCCACCTCCCGTCCCTCCTGAGTGAAAGGTGAAAGTGGGCGGGTTGGGATCGGGGGGTTTAAAGTTTTTCCACTTTCACTACCCCCCACACCTCCAACCCACCCATTCTTACCTCGGAAAATTCCGGCCCAAGTGTCTGTTTTAGCACCTCTGGGCAAGTTCAAATCATGGTAATCAGCAATTAGCCCCAAAATTGCAGGCTAAAACCAGACTTTCAAACAGGCGTGTCTTATTAGCACAGCACCCACTTAGCGGCTGTTTTCACCCTTTCACCAAAATAACCCCCCAGGAGCTGTGGAGGAGAAAAGGGTTTTGGGTGTCCTCATGTAAACAAATTACAAAAATCTAGTGGACAGGTACAAAAGTAATCAAGAAGGCTATTAGAATTATCTCAAGGGGGTTGGAATATAAAAGTGAGAAAGTACAGAGCCTCGGTCAGGCTTCATCTGGAGCACTGTATTCAGTTCGGGGCACTGAACCTCAGGAAAGAAAATTGGCCTTGGAGGGGGTACAGAGCAGATTCGCCAGAATGATATCAGGGCTTAAAGGGTTACATTTTGAGGCCAGGATGTATAAAAATGGCTTGTATTGGCTTGAGTTTAGTAGGTTGAGGGGTGATCTAATTGAGGTGTTTAAAATGATAAAATGATTTGATAGAGTCGATACAGAGAAGTTATTTCCTCTGGTGGGAGAATCCAGAACAAGAGGGCATAATCTTAAAATGAGATCTAGGCCATTCAGGAGTGAATTCAGGAATAACTTTTTCACACAGAAGGTTTGTGGAAATGTAGAATTTTCTCCCCCAAAAGGCTGTGGATGCTGGGCAATTGAAAGCTTCAAGACTGAGATCGACAGACGTTTGTTTGGTAAGGGTATCAAGGGATATGGAGCAAAGATGAGTAAATGAAGTTGAGCCATGATCTAACTGAATGGTGGAAAGGCTTGAGGGGCTAAATGGCCTACTCCTGTCCCAATAGTAGAGGGTTGGAGGCAGAGCAGGTAAGGGGAGCAGAGGAGGTCAGTGAGGGCACATAGCCTGGTATCGTTGATGTTTCATGCTAGATGAGAGAGAGGTATACGTACGGCAGGGTTATCGGCAGTCTGGATTGATGTACTTACTCCGAATGCAGTGTATAACCACGGGTTTGTTATCTAGTAATGTTACAACATGTTTACCTGGTCAACCTTCTTTTAGCATACTATTTTGGAGCTGTACAGACATGTTTCAAGAGATTTTGAAGTTTTGCAAGGTCAGGTATCATATATTGATATGGGTCGTAATGTTTATATTATACCTTGGGAAATAATGACACTTAGTTTAGTCATATCTGGGTTAACATTTAATTGCATTTGGAGTCACCTCAAGTGTAAAATTCTATGTTTAACTTTAGGGTTCATAGGGTTCATTATCATCCAAGATTGAAAGAAAAATGAACAACTTTCTTAAAGTTTGAAACAGCTTTGACTACAACAGCTGAACCAAAGCTGAAAACTCCATTTTGCATGTTCCTGGCTGCTGCAGTCTGGATGCCTGATTGAGACTCTGGCCTCCTATTCTTCACTGTAACGATGGCTTACAAGCAGCGTAGTGCCAATATTTAGGGAGGAAACTCACGTGTAAGGGATTTCTGTCGTTTTAGTGCTGAAAAATCACCAAACTCTAGTTTCTTTGTTCTTTTTTTCCAATTTCACCATCTGTCCATCGAAACCCTGTTTCCATCGCCCTTCCCACGGTGGCATAGTGGTTAGCACTGTTGCCTCACAGCGCCAGGGACCCGGGTTCGAATCCGGCCCCGGGCGACTGTCTGTGTGGAGTTTGCACATTCTCCCCGTGTCTGCGTGGGTTTCCTCCGGGTGCTCTGGTTTCCTCCCACAGTCCAAAGATGTGCGGGTTAGGTTGATTTGGCTATGATAAATTGACCCTTAGTGTTAGGGGGATTAAATACGTGGGGTTACAGGGATAGGGTGGGATATGTGTCGGTGCAGGCTCGATGGGCTGAAATAGCCTCTATCTGCACTGCGGGGATTCTGTGATTCCCCATACAATCGTGCGGGTGATATGAGTTTCCTGCTTTAACGCCACCAATGTTTCAATTTGACGTAGCTGAAGATTTTGATCACAGACGAGCTCCCAAAATTTTGCTTGCCAATTTCTTTAGCAAGTTCTTAGTCACCTTCTACTGTGGACAAGTAGCCCACTTGCCACTCTTCTGGCTCTCCCCTGCTTTGAGTCTCACCCGGTGAATATTCCTGACTCTGGCTGGCTAGCGCCCCCCCCCCCCCCCCCCCCAACCCACTCACCCACCCCCACCCCCCCACCTCTACGCTGCTGCCTGTAACAAGTGATGCAGGTGTTAAGAGGGGTTTGGGCTTTGCGAGAATGGGAGAATTGAAGTCAATAGAAAGGAAAATCGGGCGGGGTGTAAAAACGAGCTGCCAATTTGCTCACGCTTGTTTGTGCTACTGCCCAAGACCAATTTCACCACCCAATGACTGGAAAGGATAGCAGAGAAAAAAGAGGAGCGAAGTAGAGTGGAGAAAGTCTCCTGGCGAAAGGAGAGTTTTATGGTGTAGGTGAACAGATAGATATATAAAGGTACTGCACCCAAAGAGTATTCAGAAGATGCAGGGCAAATATCCGATGCCACATCAGGGGAAGCACCAAACAACCTGCTTGCTAAAAGCTCTAGATAAGTTGCTGACAGCACTGCAAGGTAAAAATGAGATATACACAAAACAGGATGCTGGTGTGCCCACAGAATTCAAAAAACAGTGAATCATAGTTTTCTGTAGAAGGACAAGCCAGATGAGTGAATTGCCTCCCACATCTGCACTTATCTTGGGATCTTTGTGAGCAACGTGCTACAGGCATGAGATAAAGTCTCAGAAATACAGCGAGTCCTGATTGAGGAAAAACACAAAAATAGGCAAGCTGCTGCCGAGCGCGCTGTGCAGAACTCACAGCAAGGCAGCAACAGATGGACCATCTCGGCCCAAGACATGGAATGCAAGTTTCCACAGACGTCAGGGGCAATGAAGGCATAGCTCAGGTAATTCCATATCCCAACAGCATTCTCATTGCCATCACCAAAACTCTATGCTGCAATGTCGCCCAGTCACTCCACTGAATCAAAATGAACAAAAAAAAAGTAGGAAAGAAGTCTTGTTTATTTTAGAAGAATTTTTGAGTTATTTTAATTAGTGACCATTTTTGCTGCTATAGGGATTAGTACTGAATTACTTAGTGTACAGGGGATTAGTACTGAATTACTTAGTGTACAGGGGATTAGTACTGAATTACTTGGTGTACAGGGGATTAGTACTGCATTACTTAGTGTACAGGAGATTAGTACTGAATTACTTGGTGTACAGGGGATTAGTACTGAATTACTTGGTGTACAGGGGATTAGTACTGAATTACTTGGTGTACAGGGGATTAGTACTGAATTACTTGGTGTACAGGGGATTAGTACTGAATTACTTGGTGTACAGGGGATTAGTACTGAATTACTTGGTGTACAGGGGATTAGTACTGCATTACTTAGTGTACAGGGGATTAGTACTGAATTACTTGGTGTACAGGGATTAGTACTGAAGTACTTGGTGTATAAATCACACGTTCAGGTAACTATTTATATATCTCAGACAAAGGGAAAAGTAAAATTGGAGAGTGGATTATTCTCAGATATGCATTGTACACCAGATTTTACAGTAAATCAATTTCTATTGAATACACTGTGTTATTTATTATTTATGCAAACAGTGAAGTTGAACAGCAATTTAATTCACAGAACACTGTGATCGCTCTCATCAAATATATGCTTTAAACATCCTGGCCAAATGAGTAGAGAAAATAGTCATTCTAAAGTGTCATTCTAAAGTTAGGAATATTTAAAGGTGGGGAGGGAGATTTGGGAATTTTGAGGAGGGAGAGTGAACAGATTAGTTGCATGCCTTGTGTGTCAACATGCTTTTATGCACAAGCAACATGATAACAGTTTTGTGATGCAAATTATGTCATCATGTCACATGTTTACAAAACATTCTTCTGACTGCTTTTCATGGGTGATGATGCTCTTTTAATATGTAGGTAGCTCACCAGTGAAGATACTGCGTGTTCTGGTATTGACATAGGTATTGTATATGGCAGTATCCTTATCAGTCTCTCCCACAAATCGCCTCTGCTTATTCTGACTCCTGGGGGTTGATTTTGCCAATGGGGACGCGTTGGAGGCAGGACTACTGCTTGTCGGGTTTTAGTCCCGCTTCCATCGACTTGTGGCCAACCCACGCTATTTTCCCTTGATTGACCTTGTTAAGCCCACCCAGCGGGCTTAGCTGGCCAATTAAGGGAAAGCCGGTTACAGAGAACGTCAGAGTATGACGTTTCATCTGTCAAAATTTTTTGACAGATGAATTGTCATCGTTTGACAGCTCTGTGAAGCTGTCAAACACTGACATTCTCTGTTGTTTGATGAGTTCTTGTATTCAAGACTCATCAAACCTCTTTTGTGAGCAGAAATTAGATGGCTTTTGCATCGGAGAATGCAGCAGCCGTCTGTCATCTCTGCCGGTGAGATGCGAGAGTCTCCGCATCCCCAACTGTTGAAGCCTGCAGGAAGAAACAAAGGTAAGTAAACATTTTCTATCACTTTCCACTCACCTGACATACTTACCTCTCCACACTTGCACCCATCACTTACCTCCACAGCGCTCTTTTGCACCCCGCAGACCCCCGCAGACCCATTGCTCGCCTCAGTGACCCTGGCGGGGTTTCCCGACGTCGGGAAACCCGCACTTGCAGGTGTAAAATGGGGTTAATCCTCTTAACTGCTTGTTAACTACCTGTTAACAGGCAGTTAAGTGGCTGTAATCCCCTTCCCGCCTCCAGGAGACGGGACCCAGCGCGGGTTGGGTACCCGCCTCCTGGGAAGATGGCACGGAGGCGGGTTGGGGGTGGGATGGGTACCCGTCCCAAGTTTCTGCCATTTTCCTGGCAGTCCCGCCTCCGAACCCGCCTCCCCAGGGCTGGCAAAATCCAGCCCCTGGTGTTGCAGACAAGCCTCCAGACTGCATTACTTCGTTAATGTGTCTCGGGCAGCACAGTCCTGCAAATTTGGGGTCAGGGCTGGCACAGGTGATCTACGATCCTTCTTACAAGTTTTATAAAAGTTGTGGTGCATATAACATATATGCCAGGAAGATGTGGTTACTAGAACCAAAACAGGAACATACCGTTACCAGTGTAAGAAAGACTTACATTTTCCCCCTTCAGAAATATCCCAAAATCATTGCTTTGGATATTGCAATGTAGGATCTCTTGGCTGCCGTCTTGCACACAGCGAGCGCCCACAAACAGCGATGAGATGAATGACCAATAAATCTGCTTTTGATGATGGTGGTTGAAGGAGGAATGTTGGTCATGATGCTTGAGCCTACAATCTTCTGACTCAGAAACAAAAATTTTACCAACTGAGCTGAGCTGACATGCATAAGTCGGACTCTGCGTAGATCAGTGCACACTTTACCTATCCACGCAGACTTCTTTATTGGAAAAAAATATTTATTTACAAGTGTGACAAATTAAAGCAAAGTTTTCAAACTCCAGATTTTACAAAAATAGCCCCTCAGTATTTAAGGTATTTGTTTAATTTGAATCTGACATTTTCATTTAAGAAATTAAACACGTGCTTCTGAAAACAAATGTTATTTCTTTAAGTCCAGATTCATTGATAGGCACGTACGATTAACAGTTTCACAGGCATAAACTAAAGTGACGTCCAGATGGTTTTAATCCAAAGTCCTATTTGCCCAATTTATTTTTTGTTTCAATAATTAGGGTTTTTTTTTTACAGCTGCACAGCGTTTTGTGTATGAAATGAAAGTAATTAAATAAAAATTGAAACAAAACGAAAAAGTCATTCGCAGCCATTAGCAGGTAAAAGCAACAATGCTAAAAGTTGTAACATTTTGACAGAATCTGCATAGCGAGAGCTGGTTGGTGAAGGGAGTAAGTGATTAAGAGGGTAGATGGTCCTACTTCTAAATAGTCAAGTTCTTGGGGATGAGGGGGACGAGAGAAGTCATGCACATTGGCACCAGCAACATTTGACAGCCAGGCAGGCCTGGAACAAAGGCAGACGAATGAATGTGCATATTATCCCTCAATTTCTTTCTGTAGCTCTTGTTACTGTCCACTTACAATCAGCCATTAAAATAATAATATTGACATTCTTTGCTCTGTTTTGTTGGAAGCTTAAGGGGCTCATAGGTACATTTACATTATCAAGTCATGTTTCAGAAATTCAAATGCTAATAAAACTGTTTTAATGTTGAGTCATAAAGCCACAGCTGCAATATCCTGATCATTCCTGTGCCAACCAGCATTTCTCAACTGGGAACCTGCTTTCCGTTATTGCCACTAATCAGCAGTCTACTTGGAATCTTGCAGTAGGGGGTCTAAAAAACATCCACACGCAATAAACATCATAACAAGTGGAAGAGTGGCCAAATTGTACACCTGTAAAAAGTTTCTAGTGTAAAATGTATACATATATATTAACCCTGCTCTATGTTTCACTTCTAGTTTTAAATGAGAGCCGTTGCTTTCAGCAATAAGATACAAGATACAAACTCCAGGCAGTTATTCACAATATTTATTTTAGAAGCGAAGCTAACCACATCGGGGGTTGGCTATGTCAGATGGATTCACAAATGGGGGAAGATTTCTTCTGTTAGATATTTATAGCAAAATCGTAAATGTGTGATAAATAAAATATGTTTGCGATTTCACTACGTATTGCAAAGCAACCACTGCAAGATTTGCAAACAATTTATACCATGTGCAAATTTACTAAACTCATTTAGATGCTGATTTTGGGTCTTTTTCAAAATAAATTGGGAACGGAGAGGGTTGATGAGGGTAGTGCGGTTGCTGTTGTGTATATGGACTTTCAAAAGGCGTTTGACAAAGTACTACATAATAGACCTGTTAGTAAGATTAAAGCCCATGGAATTAAAGGGACATTGGCAGCATGGATGCAAAATTGACTAAGGGACAGAAAGCAGAGTAGTGGTAAATGTTTTTTTTCCAGACTGGAGGGAAGTATATAGTGGTGTTCCCCAGGGGTCGGTATTAGGACCACTGCTCTTTTTGATATATTTTAATGATCTGGACTTGGGTATAGGAGGCAAAATTTCAAAGTTTGCAGATGATACGAAACTCAGAAATGTAGTAAACAATGAGGAGGATAGTAACAGTCTTTAGGAGGACATAGACAGATTGATGAAATGGGCAGACACATGGCAGATGATATTTCACGCAGAGAAGTGTGAAATGATATATTTTGGTAGGAAGAATGAGGAGAGGCAATATGAACTAAATGGTACAATTTTAAAGGGGGTGCAGGAGCATAGAGACCTGGGGGTGTATGTACACAAGTCTTTGAAGGTGGTAGGACAAGTTGAGAAGGCTGTTAAAAAAGCATCCGGGATCCTTGGTTTTATTAAAAGAGGCATTGAGTACAAAAGCAAGGAAGTTATGCTAAACCTTTATAAATCACTGGTTAGGCCTCAGCTTAGTATTGTGTTCAATTCTGGGCACCGCACTTTAGAAAAGAAGTCAAGGTCTTGGAGAGGGTGCAGAAGTGACTTACTAGAATGGTACCAGGGATGAGGGACTTCAGTTATGTGGATAGACTAGAAAAGCTGGGGTTATTCTCCTTAGAGCAGAGAAGGTTAAGAGGAGATTTGATAGCGGTGTTCAATCATTAAGGGTTTCAATAGACTAAATAAGGAGAAACTGTTTCCAGCAGCAGAAGGGTCAGTAATCAGAGGACACAGATTGAAGGTGATTGGCAAAAGAATCAGAGGCGACATGGGGAAACATTTTTTTACACAGTAGCTGTGATCTGGAATGCACTGCCTGAAAGGGTGGTGGAAACAGATTCAATAATAACTTTCAAAAGAGAATTGGATAAATACTTGAAGGGAAAACATCTACAGGGCTATGTGGAAAGAGCAGGGGAGTGGAATTAATTGGATAGCTCTACCAAAGAGCCAACACAGGTACGATGGGCCAAATGGCCTCCTTCTGTGCTGTATCATTTTATGATTCTAACTTGCACAGCAGCTAGAGTCATTTCTGGTGAGATCACGTGATGAAGGCAGTCTCCAGAGTAAATCTCTACACTTATTAACTTTCCTCTTTGGAATGCGAATAAGGTGCTCAGCTGTGACATTGGTGGACAAATATGGCAAGCAAGGTACAGATGAGTGGCTGCATGGTATTTTGTGTTAAAGCAAATGGCTATGTTGTGAGTGTGAGCTGCACTGTAGTCTAAAACAGTATATTATCACCGTCCATGATATTAACCTGCTCTCCTGAACAGGCAGCAAGGGCATCCCGGCAAAAGCCAGCAGGGTCCTTCTTTACATAAGGATGGCAGGTCATGATGGCATCACCAGGACTTGACTGCAATTTTAACTTAGGTCTGAGCGGGAAAGCCACTACGCCAGGCCAACACGGGACAGAAATGTAAATGTTAATCTTTCCTTTGTGGGGCCAAGAGGAGCAGGAGCGGACTAAGTCAGAAATAAAATAAAACATGAATCCATTACTGTATATATTACAACAACTTGTATTTATATAGCACCTTTAATGTAGTAAAATGTCCCAAAGCGCTGCATAGAAGTGTAATCCAACAAAAATGGTCTTAAAGGAGGAGAAGGAGGTGGAGAGGCGGAGGGGTTTAGGGAGGGAATTCCAGAGTGTAGGGCCTAGATGTCTAAAAGGCACAGCCACCAATGGTGGGGTGAAGAGAGTGGGGAATACACAAGGTCAGAATCAGATAAATGCAGAGTTCTTGGAAAGGGTGAGGCCATGAACAGGTTAAACACAAGGATGAGAATTTTAAATTTGAGGCATTGTGAGACCAAGAGCCAATGTAGATCAGCGAGCATACGCATGATGGAGTTGCAGGAAAGTTGAGCATAGATTTGGGAGTTGACAACACATTCAAGGACACTGGAGAGGAAAGGAAGGTTGGAGACGGGGTTGTAGTTTGCAAGGACAGAGGGGTCGAGGGTGGTTGTTTGAAGAGGGAGGTAATGACAGTGGTTTTGAAAGGGAAAGGGATAGTCCCCGAAGACAGGGAACCATTTACATTGTTAGCTAGCATGGGGGGCCAAGAAGGGAAGTTGGGTGGTCAGTAGTTTAGTGGTAACGGGGTCAAGGGAACAAAAGTTTGATATGATAGATAAGATGAGCTCCGAGAGAGCCTGAGAGAGCTAGGAGAGAAACTAGAGAGAGATGCAAGTTCAGATCTAGAGCAGGGAGTAGCCTTGGGGTAATGTTTAATTCATTGGGCAAAAATGAGAAGTCGCACAACACCAGGTTATAGTCCAACAGTTTTATTTGAAATCACGAGCTTTCGGAGCGCTGCTCCTTCATCAGGTAAAGACTTTACCTGACGAAGGAGCAGCGCTCCGAAAGCTCGTGATTTCAAATAAAACTGTTGGACTATAACCTGGTGTTGTGCGACTTCTCATTTTTGTCCACCCCAGTCCAACACCGGCATCTCCGTAACATTGGGCAAAGGGAGGGCTGCATGTAGGCTTGGTTTTCCTGAGTGTAGCCGGCGCTGGCACTGCCTGCCCCAGGGCAAACCAATCTTGCAGTGGGGGCCTCAAACAGGTGGTAGGCCCTTTCATATGCAAATAAGGGCCGAACGCCTGTTTAAGACGTGGGCAATGCATGCTGATTTTTTTGTCCTTTACCAATATGGTGGATGGGGTACTTCCAGTTCATAATGAGCGTGCATTTCCTGCCCACTATATTGAAGGCTTAGGAGGCCATTTAGTGGCCGAAAAACGGGTGGTGCATGGTCTAATTTCTAAGGGGCGATCGATAGCTCCGAAAGCTTGTGATTTCAAATAAAACTGTTGGACTATAACCTGGTGTTGTGCGACCTCCTAATTTCTAAGCCCATACATCTGATGAATGTTACATTTTGGGATGGTAGTTTTATCTTAAAGTAATTGTATTAAAAGGAATTGAAGTAAATGGAAGCAGTCCTCTGGAACAATACTCCATACTCCTATCAGAGTTCAAGCAATTGCTGCAGAATCTGGCCATAGCCCATAGTAAAAAATAGGTCAGAGCTTTCAGTAATATCTCACATGTGGGAAAACAGTCCCATTTCTCTTATATTGGAATATAATATTTGTTCCTTCTCACTCATCTGGATTTACCTTAAGTACATAGAGTAAACTGCCTTATTGTGGACCTGTATATCCTGATCAGACCATGCATTAATTTACATTCAAGCTGTCTAGTCACACGAGAAGACCATAAGCATATTCTTCTCAGCAAAACTGTCTCCTCTTTTCACATGATAGAAGCTGCACAACAAAATTAACGAGCCATAATGGAGCTGTAGCACAAAAAGAGCAGGTAGTTGCACAAGATATGAAGTCAAACAGAAAACCCTCGAAGAAGAGAAACATGGAAAATGAAATATATTGCTAAAAGATCGGTTGTGTGGTTTGCATTGGGGTTCTGTGAATTTGGTCTTGTGTTCTGGGATGTGATTTGATCTCCTCAATTGTGTGACGGCCTTGTTACATCTTGTCATTCACCTCTTTGTGATACAAGCATAAATTGACAATTGCTTTAATTATTATATTGCTGCAATTTAAGCAGAAAATTTGAACTTACTTAATTAGCTTTTGCTGACGTACGACTGAGCGCTCTGAGGCTCATCATCAGCAAGCACATTTGCCCTTATCATTTTGTTTTAATTAGAGAATTTCCTGTACTACTGTAAACAGTCAGTTTCCAGCCAAAATGATTCATCCGGTTCTGCACAAGATATGAAAGCCACACTTGTTTGGCACAGAATTAACAGTAAAGAGCAAATAAGTAAAACCTGATGTGAATATGATGCTTGCTGCAGATTTTTTCTTTAATACTTTTAACGTGTATTGTTTACAATTCAGTACAGTGAAAGTGGTTCACCTTCACATATATCATTTCTACAATTTGATGTGCAATTTTACTGATAATGGATTTTGTGATGGACTGGAATATCGTTATGCCTCTTACTTCCAACTATCTGTTAAAAGAAATCTTTGACCGCACAATTTCAACTTCTACTTTTCTTTGGACAGCTAAAAAGCAACAGGATGCTGTTGCATTACACCAACAACTTACATTTATATAATGCCTTTAGTAAAACAGCGGGAGACTAATGTTCCACATTACATTCGCCATTCCCCACAACGGAATTTGATCCTGAGTTGAAAGACCAAAATTGATGAATCCGCAATGGTTTTCAAATTCAGATTTGGAGGGGAGGGGGGGATGTGGAGATTTTCAACTTCCACCCAAAACAGGTGTGCAATCGTCGGAGCAGCCTCACTGGCTGGCTGAATCTGACTTCAGGAGGCCTGGACCATTTTCAGGTTCAGACCTCGTCAGTATAATTTAGCGAGCAGTGGAGCATACAATGAGCACCAGCAGGCATCTCTCCACACCAAGGGGGGTGGTAAATCCGGCGGCTTCATGCGTGAGCCAAAAAGAAAGTGATTAATAAGGGGAGGGGTGGGGGGAAAGGTGCACTGGGCGAGGGCACAGTATTTTGTGAAGCCAGAAGGTGTATTCCTGCTCCTCTTGGCCCCACAGAAATTCTCCCCCCGCACCCCCAAAATATTTCTGGGTATTTTTTGGATTGACCTCCAGCAATCCCTAGAATGACTTTTGGTTAGGTCAGTCAATGCCTGGTACAAATGGATGGAACATGTGCCTTAGTACAAATGGATGGAACATGTGCCTCGGTACAAATGGATGGAACATGTGCCTCGATACAAATGGATGGAACATGTGCCTCGGTACAAATGGATGGAATGTGTGCCTCGGTACAAATGGATGGAACATGTGCCTCGGTACAAATGGATGGAACATGTGCCTCGGTACAAATGGATGGAACATGTGCCTCGGTACAAATGGATGGAACGTGCGCCTCGGTACAAATGGATGGAACATGTGCCTCGGTACAAATGGATGGAACGTGCGCCTCGGTACAAATGGATGGAACATGTGCCTCGGTACAAATGGATGGAACGTGTGCCTCGGTACAAATGGATGGAACGTGTGCCTCGGTACAAATGGATGGAACGTGCGCCTCGGTACAAATGGATGGAACGTGCGCCTCGGTACAAATGGATGGAACATGTGCCTCGGTACAAATGGATGGAACGTGCGCCTCGGTACAAATGGATGGAACGTGCGCCTCGGTACAAATGGATGGAACGTGCGCCTTGGTACAAATGGATGGAACGTGCGCCTTGGTACAAATGGATGGAACGTGCGCCTCGGTACAAATGGATGGAACGTGCGCCTTGGTACAAATGGATGGAACATGTGCCTCGGTACAAATGGATGGAACGTGCGCCTCGGTACAAATGGATGGAACATGCGCCTCGGTACAAATGGATGGAACGTGCGCCTTGGTACAAATGGATGGAACGTGCGCCTCGGTACAAATGGATGGAACGTGTGCCTCGGTACAAATGGATGGAACGTGTGCCTCGGTACAAATGGATGAGGCACCCCCTGATTTTTAACTGCCAGCCGCCCGTTTTTCAGGTGACACAGCAGTTGAAAGTCACCCCATTGGCATTGCCATACTGCAGTATTAGTTTGAGACCAGTGCATCTAAAAATATTTGTTCTAGGGATGTGGTGACACTGGTATTCCAGTATTTATTGCCCTGAGGGCATTAAGAGTCAACCACATAGGTCGGAATTTTCTGTACCTGGGCGGTCGCTGTGGCGGGTCGTGACCCCATTCTTCATACCATGCCACTCCTGAGATCGACTTTCTGTTAATGGGGCCTATTAAGGTTGCCCTGCGCTTTACCCGGCCGTATTAAATGGTGCGGGTCTGATGACGTCAGCGATGACATGTTTTCAGCTGGGATATTTAAAGGAACCATGGCCACATTGCATTTGAAGATTCATCTAGGACAGTACAGGCAGCACACTGCACAATTGGACTGCTGGAAAGAGTGCCAAACATGACTGCACTGAGACAGAGGGCTGCACCCAGGTTCTCCGATGACTCCCTCCATATGCTTCTGGAGGGAGTCAGAGCATGCAGGGAGGTCCTCTTCCCTTCTAATGGGTGGAAGAAACCTCCCCAGGAGACCAAAACAGCCTGGCTCCAAATAGTAAAGGAGGTCAACAGCAGGGATGTTGTGAGGAGGACCTGGGTGCAGTGCCACAAACGTTTCAATGATCTCATTAGATCAGGAAAGATGAGTGCAAAGCCACACTCAACCTCATCCTGCTGCGCCTCTCATTACATCCCCATCACTCTGCCTTCCCAACCCTGTTGCTGCACATCCTTACTCACACCAACATACCTTGCATGTCCACCCATCCCTCTCTCTCTATCTACATTGTCACATCCACATCCGACTAACCACCCCTCACACTCACCCTCATCCTAGTGCAATCATACCAACTAAAAACACACAAGGAGGCCACTTGGCATTGCCACCCTACTCCATTATAGTCACCCTCTACAGATGTAACCCATTCATTACTTACACTCATTCTATCACTCCACTTAACCTTCTCTTCTTTCCCTCCTTGCAGGAAAAGAGAGCCCACAATAAGAGGGAGAGGTGGCACTCCATCATTGGCCACCCTAACATCAGCAGAGGAGGCTGCCTTGGAAGTCTCTGGAGTCACTGAGCAGCTGGAGGTGGGAGATGGAGAGAGGGGGACATCTCAGCAACCTGGTGACAGAATTGCATCTCATACAGCCACATGGCATACATCAGTCGCTCATATGGGGACTGATGTCAGCAGCCAGTGAATGGTCATCATGTGCATAATGGTATCTGTACCCATTCTTCATATGACATATCTAACTCATCTCTTTACTCTCCCACAGGTCCATCGAGAACACCCCCCCCCCCCCCCATTGTCCAGGAGGAAGATGACTCCTCAGAGGAGCCACCAGCCTCAGAGGGCGCACAGTCACCAGACATAAGTGCACCCAGCACCAGTGCAGATACGCACACCTCGGTGGGTCCCAAGCGAGATAGAGTAATGTTGTCACCTGGTGTCTCACAACTCACATGTGAGCAAGAGCAGATGGTGGAGACAGGGACAGCAGTGGAGACTCCTCGCTGGTGGGCGCAGGATGCTCCTAGCTCTGCTCAGTTGCATGCAGACTCTGAGCCTCAGGGGCCATCCAGAAATAGGGTGTTCCTGGAGGTGCAGCAAGAAGCGCAGGAGGCTTTGACAGGTTATGCGAGCGTGATGTCTGAAAATGTCCAGAGAATGGAACAGTCCATCTCCAATATGAGCACCACCGTGTCGCAGGCGATGGCGACTGTAGGCTCTTCCATGGATAGGATGGCCACCTGCATGGAGCAGCTAATGCGCCACTCACAGAAGCACATGATCTCTATGGAGAATATTTGGCTATCTATGGAGAATAGAAGGCAGGGGCTCATAGACCTCCTCTCTAGGAGGGATGTCAATGCAGAAGTGGGTCCTCATGGCCCCACTGCTGTGCAGCAAGGTGCTCTCCAGCTCCTTGCAAGCAGGGAAGTGCGGGTGGCCCATGAGAGGGATGATGGTGAGAGGGAACATGGAAGTGGGGGCTCCTCTCAAAGCACTCACACTTCTCCCCTGTCCCCCCCCCCTTAGCCCCCCAACGCCTCAGTCAGAGCCTAGACGCCTCCTTGGATCATGATGGCTGAATCTGCCCCTGCATAGTCGCAGGAGGAGCAGACTTTGGCGGGGCCATCACAGGCTCCAAAACCCAGAGGACGTCTGCCAAAAAGGTCTGTGCAGTTGCAGCAGGGAAGTGAGCAGGCTGCCTCTACCTCTGCTGAAGCCACAGGGGTAGCACCTCGTAGAAGCACACGTAAAAGAAAGATGAAACACAAGTAGATTCACAAGGGTAGCCACTTCGTGTTTTATGAAATGTTTCTGTAAAGTTTCTGTTACTGTGATGTCACAGATAAAAATCGTTATTTTCACCACTTTGACAAATTTGTGTGCACCTTTGGAAGTGGCTTAGTGAGTTGGAGTGAATGGTGAGACATAACGTTACCTTCAGCAATGGTGGTCAGTGTGAAAGGAATGCTTGGTCATTGTAGGGATGCGTTATGATGTTGCTGTGGGGTAGTGCCAATCTGGTGCAGTAAATGGCAGCCATATGGGTGTAATGCATAAAGTTAAGTAACTCTGGCCATGATGAGGCCGTCCCTGGCCTCCAGGGCAGAAATGTGTTCGGGTGCTGGTGGGATCTGGACCGCAGGTTCCTCCTGCTCCTCCTCCTCCTCGTCTTCCAGCTGATGCTCCTCCTCCTCCTGGGGCGGGGGGGAATTTCTGCAGAGCTTCTCCCACCATCGTAACTTAGGCGAAAGTTCGTTGGAAATTCGGTTTACACGCTTAAAAGAGGTCTCCACCAAACTTATGGTGGCGGAGTGGGAGAAGCGCCGAGGAAACTCATGCCCACTGTGTGATTACCAGTCTGACAGTGCTAGCCTAACTTTGACTTGGATGGTTCTGGCCTGGAGGTACACCACACGTTTTACCTTGACACAATGCTGAAATGCAAAATGCTTTGATGCAATATAACTGGCCTGTAAATCACTTAAGATGACTGAAGAAGCGATTAATAATTTGAAAGATGCAATAATGAAGCATAAACAATAATCTGATCATATGCAGTGCAATTGTTTTTAATCCACTGTATTCACTTATGGACACCAATTCATTTAGAATTTATAGAATCACAAATCTTACAGTACAGAGAAGGCCATTCAACCCATCGTGTGCCTGTGCTAGCTCTTTGAAAGAGCTATCCGATTAGTCCCACTCCCCTGCTCTTTCCCCATAGCCCTGCAAATTTTTCCTTTTCAAGTAATTATCCAATTCCCTTTTGAAAGTTACGATTAAATCTGCTTCCATCACCCTTTCAGATAGCGTTCCAGATCACAACAACTCGCTGCATAAATAAATATTTTCTCATCTCCCCTCTGATTCTTTTGCCAATTACCAACCCACCCACCAATGGAAAAAGTGTCTTCTTATGTACTCCAACTAAACCCCTCATAATTTTGAACACCTCTATTAAATCACTCCTTAACATTCTCTGCTCTAAGGAGAACAATTCCACTTTCTCTAGTCTCTCCACATAACTGAAGTCTGTCATCCCTGGTATCATTCTGGCAAATCTCCTCTGCACCTTCTCCAAGGCCTTGACATCCTTCCGAATAAAATTTAGAATATTTAGATTATATAGGAATAATAAAGTTTAAATGTTATTTATTTACAGGTTAAATAGTGGAATTTCTCCTATAAAACATTTTATCAATCAAATCATGTTAACTGGCACTCAATTAATTAAATTAAAATTTATTACATAATTGAAAGCAAATGTATCATTTGAAAAAACATCGGATAGGTGTTGTTAGAAGGCAACTAGAAGAATACAGTACAGCTGATCCTTATCAGACCAAATTGTAATATCTTGTGATGTCTTTTCTCACATTTGAGTGCTGCCTACACATCACTGTATCCCTCACTGAGACAGTATTATTTCTTTCTGTGAAGCTATTGGCACTTTTCCTTCCCTGCAATTTCTCCTCTGCTAATCCTACTGTGGATCCTGGAAAAATCCAGATCCCAGCCTAATTTTCCCCTCTTCTAGCGCACTTCTGCCAGGTATTTTCAGTCCCCTTATGTTTATTGTTTGGCTCCAGCCATTTACCTGCCACTATGATGGTGGGATAATAAAAAATTGTTGGAGGTTATGCAGAGGGGAACAATTGCGACCTTGCTTTCAGTAAACAATGCCTTGGTGTGCGAGGTCAGTCAGCCTTTGATTGATGGCCTCACTCTTCAAGTGATTATCAGTAATAGTAAGTGTTTCAGTTCATAACTGTCCTTGCTCCATACCTAAACAGGAAGGAAAGACTGATGCTTGTCGCAGTATAAAAATATAGGGGCCGAATATCCATGGAGCTAACATCCTGTGATTGCCGAGATGCATCTGCTGGCGACCTCCGTTCTTGTCCAAGCCAAAGAAGACAGAATGGGAGGGCTGCTCCCCTTATTTAGATAGTGCCGTGGGTGCTTTGCTTACACCATAAAGGGCACATCTTGTTTACCTGTCAGACAGGGAAGACCATCAAATGTAGTGGAGACTGGCCGCTCTGGTGAAGTGATGCCCGTATAAGGGAGTGGGAAAATAAATCTACAGGGGTCCACACTGTGTCCGAAGCTTGTATCCCCAGGTGAGTTTGACTTCCGCCAGGTGGTAGGCTGGTATGCCTCCTCTGACTTGCTGTACTGGCCTGCCACCCTACCGCCAGGCCGGGGCCAAGGAAACTCCCAGCTTGGGAGTCCCCTCCCTCCAGCCATGGCCTCTCCACTGCCGATGACCTTGGTTGAAGCAGCTGCAGGTTCGGCCTCAAAGAAAGCCTTGTTTGAAACTCGCAGAGTAAGCTGGGTCCCAGAGTATCCGGGTCTCTTCCTAATCTCTGACATTTCCGCCACAGTCCTATCGGTCTTAAAACAGGAATGTGCCAAGAGGGTGAGGATTATCGGCCCCATAGTCCTTGCAGCAGTAACCTAAAGAAGATCCAGGTCCCCTTTAAAAAAAATCCAAATTGCAAAGCCGAAAAGCTATGTGCGCATCAGATCCGTCACATCAATACGGCATTTACAGCACACAATATGCGTGCTGACCTCACGCTTGTGATGCATGTGTATCTCCAGACCTGATTTTTGGTAAGAAAACAATATAAACTTTGGGGGGGTTTCTCAAATTCAGTTTTTACCAATTCACCGACCCTCCAAAAAAAATCAGTGAATTTGTTAGTGGAAATCAGTAAAAAAAATAATTATCCTTAACTGCTCTTCACAAGGCTATTGGTACCTACTTTTTAACTGCTACCTCTCAAAAGGCTACTGCATCTCTTTGTGAAATTATCTTTATTCACTGTTACCCTTTAATTGGCCATTGCTATCTGCTGCTATTCTCTACAAGCCATCATTACTCACTGCTAACATGACAAGGCTGTCACTACCTGCTGCAATGCTTTACAAGTTAATCATTACCCACTTCACATGACCATTTGTACCAACTAATTTTTCTTAGAAAGCCATCACTACTTGCAACTACTTTTCTCAGGGCAATCATAGGTCTAGCTCACCCTTCAAAAGATGATTGCTGTCATCCACAAAGTGAACGCTATCTAGTGCAAAGCTATCATTGTTCCCTGCTGCCATTCAAATGTAATTCCAGCTATCATTACTCTCGTCCGCTCCCCATGCACAAACCCTTTCCTACTTTTCAGAAGCTGATCATCACACATCCATCACTATGCACTGCTACTCTTTAAAACTCATTAAACCTTCTGATACCAGTCAGAAACAATTGCAACCCACTGCTATCCTTTACAAGATTGAGAGGTCGCACAACACCAGGTTATAGTCCAACAGTTTTATTTGAAATCACAAGCTTTCGGAGCTTACTACTCCTTCGTCGGGTGACGAAGGAGTAGTAAGCTCCGAAAGCTTGTGATTTCAAATAAAACTGTTGGACTATAACCTGGTGTTGTGCGACCTCTCAATTTTGTCCACCCCAGTCCAACACCGGCATCTCCGCATCATGATCCTTTACAAGGCCATTGCTAGCTACTGGTACCCTTCACATGCTGCCCTTCAATAAAGCCATTGGTACTAATTGATTCATAGGGTGATCTCTACTTGCTGATTTCCTTCACAAGGCTATTGCACTCCACAACTACCCATCACAAGGTCACTGCCATCTTCTACTACTCTTCATTAACTGTTACCTTTCCCAAGCCTATTATTGCCTGCTGCTACTATTCACAAATGAAATCTGAGCAGTTTGCTTGAGTTTTCCTTATTTTCCTTATTTAAAATTTGAGACCAAGCCACACAAGGAGATATTAGGGCAGGTGACCAAAAGCTTGGACAAAGAGAAAAGTTTTAAGGAGCGTCTTAAAGGAGGAAAGAGAGGTAGAGAAGCGGAGAGGTTTAGGCAGGGAATTCCAGAGCTTAGAGCCTAGGTGGATGAAAACACGGCTGCCAATGGTGGAGCGATTAAAATAGAGGATGCACAAGAGGCCAGAATTAGAGAAGCGCAGAGATCTCGGGGGGGGGGGGTGGGGGGGGGGGGGGGGGGGGGGGGGGGGGGGGGGGGGGGGGGGGGGGGGGGGGGGGGGGGGGGGGGTGTTGTGGGGTTGGAGGAGATTCCAGAGATGGGGAAGGGAGAGGCCATGGAGGGATTTGAAAACAAGGATGAGAATTTAAAAATTGTGGCGTTCCTGGACCGGGAGCCAATGTAGGTCAGCGAACACTGGGGTGATGGATGAATGGGACTTGGTGCGAGTTAGGATGCGGGCAGTAGAATTTTGGATGAGCTCAAGTTTAGTAGAATATCCGAAACCCCTACCTTAAGTTGCTACTTATATTGATGGCAAAATCACACAAATTCCTAAAACATAAGGATAACAAATATCATCCACCTTTGCTGGCGATCCTGCAGTATTTCAGAGTGGCAACTCAAGGCAATCTGGCACACAGTGCCATGTTTGATGGTTGATATTGTAACAGCATTGGACAAAATGAACATGTCGCTTGACGAGGACTTTCAGAGGTCTCGTGAAGTGCAGGAGCTCCAGAATGAGTCCGACAAGTGTTTGGTTAAATGCCTGCAGCGAATCTGACAGCTGGAAGATAAGGTGGAGTCCCAGCAGAAACAAAAGGATTACTTCGAGAATTGCTTTTGCAGCAAAAAATTTACATGTGAAAGGCTTGCCAGATGGCATTGAAAGTGACAAGTTTTTTAAATTCATGGCAGAGTGGTTCTCTCACATACTAGAGGCTCGACTTTTACTCGGGGCAGGTATCGTGCGAGCAGTGGGTGGGGGCAGCAAGCCCCCATGATGTTGTCGGTGTGAAACCCCGGCCATTTTAAGGCCCAGGCCTCATTGACGTGTGAAGGATGGGCTGTCCTCTCGATCGCCTGCAGAATCGGGCAGCCCTCCCATATGACCCGTGTAATTTCCGCCGCCTTCCCTGACTCTACTGAAAGCGAGGCTGCATCCCCTACTTGCTCTTTTCATTAAACAGCCTTGGAAGACTTGCTGGTTGTTGAGATGAGTCGAAGGAAGCCCCCCTCCCTTCCCCCACCCAACCCCCTGCACTTTCCTGACGCATCCATGGAGGTCCTCATGGAGGAAGTGGGAGCCATAAGGGAAGTACACTTCCCCAGCACCCACAGCAACATTCCCAAGGCCATTGCCAAGCAGGCCTGGACAGAGGAGGCTGAGAGGGTCAGTGCCCAACAGCAGCACCCCCAGGACTTGGGGTCAATGTAGATAGAGGTTCAATTACCTCACATGGGCAACAATGGTAAGTACATCTCTTCACCTCTTTCAACACCACCTCACAACACATCTCTCTCACTCTCAACTAATACCTCCCATCTATCTCATCTCATCCTTCAACATACAATTGCAAGGGCACACTAAGACAGCTCACTTGCTCATTCTAAACACACGCATCTCTTCCTTTCCTCCCTTCACACCACCCACTAGTACCGTTCTCTTCTCGCATTCTAGCACTTACACAACCATCAACTACTCCCACTACTCCTTACTCACTTCACTTCACATCACACACACATCCCTCTCTTTTTGCAGGGCAGGACAGCACATAATCTCACTGTTACTAAAGCCGTGATTTTAACCAGCCTACATGGCAGGAATGGGGCAGGTGGGGAGATAAAATCCTGTATGGGGAACTCCCCGTCCCAGACAAGCGGGGGCCTATTTACAGAGGCAAAGGACCAGAGCAAAGAAATACGAAAGTTCATTTTGTGCCGTTGGAAATTAATGGCTTGAGTTTATCTCAGTGCACAGCAGTGCTGAATGTTTTTCAGTCGTCCTTGTGCCCAGAACAAAGAGTAAAAACAACATTTGAACACCAGCTTGTCTTTAGGTAAAACATGTATCATTTTCAAAAAAATGATCTGGAGTCTCAGTGCAAACTAAATGGATGTTAGGCATTTTGTTTAACATGAGTGCAGGGACAGAAGAACACAAAGCCTTGAGCTACCCCAATGCCCAGACAAAACATGAAGATATGGTGTTCTCAGCAGAATTTCAGCTTTAAACTAGGAACATACTAAATATAGAGAGACTGCACATGCAGCCTCGCTCTCCTACTTCTAGGCAGTGATCATCTGGCCTCATTAATTTGGCAGCGAATGTAAAAAAAAGACCTTTATACTTCAAGGCAGAGTAGCTGTTCGCACAGCTGAGATGCATGCTCATGCAAAGACATGTAAGGCAGTGTAAATTGCCAACACCACAATAGAGTTCCGCTCTTGGCTGCTTTCCCAAACGATTTACGTCACTCCACATTAGACAGCATATTTTACTCTCTCCCTCTGATGCCTGCTTCGACAGTGATCCAAAAACAGGCGTCGGAGACAGCTCACTGAAGTGCACAACTCAAGATATTTGATCTAGTGTTTGTTTCTGCTGCAACAGAAACGAATGCAAGAAGACATGGCGGGGGGGGGGGGGGTGGTGGGCGAAGCGGGGGCGGGGGGGGATGTATCTCATATTGCATTCTAAAAGTCACGTAGCCTGTCCGATACAAAACAAACAACTGAGAGAACGAGAGAGAAAGAAAGGAACTGTGTTTATGTGGGTATATGCACTCGTTAGCATCAAGTATGCAGGGAAATCAGGAAAAAGTAATAAAAAGGAATTGTGATCAGTACGCTAGGGAAGTCGGGAAAGTTTTGTTGAGAACTGTTGAAGGAAAATGAGTCAATCTGTTCTTTAACGTAAAGAAAAATGCCCAGATAAATCTTTCCTATGTGTGTTTGGGTTGCACATTAGGGCGATATGTGTTGGCAGAATGAAACAGCACCAGTGATCTTGTGACTAATTATATTCCCGTTCCAGAAAGGCTTCTGTGGCCTACAGCGGATCACAAATAACAATGGAGAGCAGTCAGTGCTGGTGCTTACCCACAAGTGCCAATAATACATAGTTGAAAAAAGCTCTTTGTCACTGACATTGAACACCGAACAAATATCTCATCACTGGAATAGGCGTAACAATTATAAACATCAAACAAGGAAGAAAAATATTAGACAGAACCGTTCTCTGTAATGAACATGTCAGCACACACCAAGCAAATTACCTAAATCTCCCCCGCTGTCGCAGAATTTATAATTGATGATAATGATGACAAATGCTTTGTTCTGGGTACATCCAATTAAAGTAATTTTTTGTTTCCTTCCCAACTATGCACACATATTCCAATAAGGTGGAAGAAAATACCCCCTACCTACATTCTCTATAAAGAATGCTTTGCATTTGTTTTTATTTAATACCTTGCCACACCAGCTGGACTGCTTTAAAGAAATATTTGAATCAAATTGAAACAAATTGTGGAAACATTTTCAGACTGGTGGTCTAGTTAATGCTGACCAGACAATGGCAGATTGAGTGATATTATGACCAGTTTGCATATTCTGACCACATTTAAGACAGTGAACTACAAACACCAGTTAAGTGGGAAAGAAGTTCACTTTGTCAAACTGCTGTTTTCTTGTTTTTGCAAACCTTAATCCCGCAGGTGCACTAAATCCAGTTTCCACTTGGTTTTAACACTTGGAGGCCCCAATATTTACAGAGAGGCGGGGAGGGTGCGGGGGAGGCCAAAAATGGCCGAAGAACACGGCAAGGCGGGAGGGACACTTGAACCCCTTGATATCCGTCGCTGTAAAAAAGACAATGGGTGCGCGGTGTGTGGGGGAAGCATTCCCCATATTTCATGCTTTAAACCCCCTGACCCTCTCCTTCCTGTTGTGGCGGTGTTAATATTGAGGTCTTCGACTGCCAGCACATCAAAGGAAATTCCAATCTCCTTAGACCTGCAATTGTGTCACACTGTAATACTGAGGCAGACCTTAATATTACAACAATAAAGCTATTCAGGTTTTAGAAGCAGCGTCCTGCTGTACTATTAATTTTTATTCAACACTAACATTATTTTACTAAAGATAAAAAATGTTAAGTACTACTTTTTCTCCCATCTTCATTTCTTCCATTTTTCACCTTTCCGCTTTCCTCTATCCTCCATTTTTGTTATTTGAATACTTCTCCTTTTTCGAATGAATTTAACTTGTTTTAGCCAGTCTATATTTTTTCTGAGTTTCCTGGGTCCCACCCTCTGTTTTGAAAGTGAGGTCCACATTAAAACAATAGCCAATCAAGGGCCACATGTTTGAAGTCAGAGATGCGACGAGGCCAATCTCTGGTACATTTTCACACATCGTACCAGGGAGTATTGTTTCAGGATAAGTTATCGAGCCCATTGGGCTGAATGCCCAATTGAGCCTAGTTGAGGTAACTTGTCCATGGCATCGGAAAGTTTATTACCTCATAGAATCATAGGAATTTACAGCACAGAAGGAGGCCATTCGGTCCATCTTGTCCATGCCGGCCGGAAAAGAGCTATCCAGCTTAATTCCACTTTCCAGCTCTTGGTCCGTAGCCTTGTAGGTTACTGCACTTCAAATGCATATCCAAGTATTTTTTAAATGTGATGAGGGTTTCTGCCTCTATCACCCTTTCAGGCAGTGAGTTCCAGACCCCCACCACCCTCTGGATGAAAAAAAATTCTCCTCAACTCCCCTCTAATCCTTCTACCAACTACTTTAAATCTATGCCCCCTGGTTATTGACCTCTGCTTTTATTTCATTTTATTTTGGAGGACCTAGCAATATGGCCCAATATTTATAACAAACCTTTTAGCCCAAAATTTGCGATCGGAGACTTCCCGCGGGCGGATGCCTCCGACCTGTAAAAAATCTACGAATGTACCTGGTGGTCCGGGAGGTACGGAGACTTGCAATCCTGGGCCTCTCTGGGTCCGCGCGGGCAGAGGCCCACGTATCCCAGGGGCGCATGCGGTTCACAAGCGCCCCTGGGAGCACGTGGGCCGACCCAACCAATAAATAAGGGAATCCCCATTCATACTTATGGGAGATCTGTATGTACGGAACTCCCATAAGTATGAATGGGGATCATTTAAAAAAATACATGAACACATGAAATAAATTTTAAAAAATTACATATTTAAAATTAATTAAAATGCCATTTAATTAACTATTTTAAACAAAGATTTAACGGGGCTAAAAATAAACTTACCTTATTGGACAGGGACTTTAATGTATAAATGAGTGATAAAATTTAATTTTTCTACTTTTTAAAACTCTTACGCTGGTAAAAGCAGGCCTTACGCCTGTTTTTACCAGGCGTAAGAATTTCACGGGCATTCAACGGGCGGAAGTTGGGCAAATAGCGCAACTCTCCGCCCGCGGAGGCCCTTCTCCTGGGGATGCGGAGGATCTGTCGAGAGGATTCTTGACAGATCTCAAGTTCCGGGTTTTAGCGCATGCGCTTCGCATGCCTAAACCCGGAACTTGCGCGGCCCCTACGGGCGCGAACGCACCTCGTACGCACCCGTAGGTGTCGCAAAATACGGCCCATCATATAGACATTTGGGGAAAGTTTGCAACTAAAGATTTTCTGAGTAAACATATCAGATGGCACCTTCTACTGGGATATATTAATGAAAGCAGGACCCAGAGGATGAGAGTACAAGAAATAGCAGTAGATTGAAGAAACTGTGATGAAATTGTAAGAACTATACACAGGCAGATGATCTGGTGCCATGCTATTGGCTTTTCTTTGCACGAAATGGCAATAGATAACAAAGATGAAAGGAAAAGCCACCGAAAGCTAGGATTGCTAAAAAAAATAATTGTTTAGCTAAATAAATTACTGTTGCATTTGAAACTGAATAAAACGCATGTATAATTACATTTACCTTTGTTCAGAATTAAAAATTCTTGCCGTTTCAGCCTGCGGTCACATAAGGTATTCGGGGCTTCCAGGTCCTAATCAGTCTTGTACCAAAATACACCTGGGTATATTGAAACAAAAACTGGTATACTGTCAAATATTAAATGCAAGCCTAAAAAGTGTGTTCAGATTGTAATTATGGGGAGCAATTTTCAACCACCTGTTTCTTGCTAGTTGAAAATCGAGGAGGAAGCCACCTCGGCCACCCCATGGCAAGCCAAGGGCCACCTGATGCGGTTTTCTTGCAAGCCTGTAAATGGGCGAGCAGCACGCCCACCTGTGTCGGTCGGAGGCTACTTACATATGCAAACTTTCATTTCTATAGCAACTTTAATGTAGTTAAACGACCCAAGGTACTTCACAGGAGCGTAATCAGACAAAGATTGACACAGAACCAAAGAAGGAGATATTAGTACAAAAGCAAAGTACTGCGGATGCTGGAAATCTGAAATAAAAGCAGAAAATGCTGGAAATACTCAGCAGGTCAGGCAGCATCTGTGGAGAGAGAAAGAGAGTTAACGTTTCAGGCCGATGACCTTTCGTCAGTACTCATTTAGTACATCAGCCATGCCCTCTGCCTCCACAAGAATTGACGGGCTGGATTTTGCCAATGGGGAGCTTTTGGAGGCGGGACTCCCACTTGTCGGGTTTCAGTCCCGCCTCCATCAACTTCTGGCCAACCCACGCTATTTTCCCTTGATTGACCTTGTTAAGTCCACCCAGTGGGCTTAGCAGGCCAATTAAGGGAAAACCGGTTACAGAGAACGTCAGCGTATGACGTTTCATCCGTCAAAAATTTTTGACAGCTGAATTGTCATCGTTTGACAGCTCTGTGAAGCTGTCAAACACTGACATTCTCTGTAGTTTGATGAGTTCTTGAATTCAAGACTCATCAAAGCTCTTTCTTTTGTAGAAATTAGATGGTTGTTGCATTGGAGAATGCATCGGCCATCTGTCATCTCTGCCGCGGAGGTGCGAGACTCTCCGCAGCCCCAACTCTTGATGCTTGCAGGAAGAAACAAAGGTAAGTAAACTTTTTCTATCATTTTCCACTCACCTCACATACTCACCTCTCCACACTTGCATCCATCACTTACCTTCACAGCTCACTTTTGGACCCCCGCAGACCCACTACTCGCCTCGGTGACCCTGGCGGGGTTCGGGGCCTTCGGGAACCCCGCACTTGTGTGGGTAAAATGGGGATAATCCTCTTATCTGCCTGTTAACAGGCAGATAAGTGGCTGTAATCCCCTTTCCGCCTCCAAAGAGATGGGACCCGGCGCGGGTCGGCTACCCACCTCCTGGCAAGATGGCACGGAGGTGGGTCGGGGCGGGTTCGGCACCTGCCCCCAGATTCTGCCATTTTCCCATCAGTCCTGCCTCCATACCCGCTTCCCCAGGGCTGGCAAGATCGCGCCCAACGAAAGGTTATCGATATGGAAGCTAAGCCCAGGGTCAAATAGGCTGCCGATATTGCAAACAATCTGGTTCAGCTTGAGACAGTGGCAAGGGAAGGGGATGGAATTGGTGGCTAGGGAACGGAGTTCATGGCGGGGTCTTCCCAATGTTTAATTGGAGGAAATTTCAGCTGAACCAGGACTGGATGTCAGACAAGCAGTCTGACAACACAGAGGCAGTGAAGGGATCGAAAGGGATGGTTTACTCACAAGTTAATGGACCAGAAATTGCTGCAATGGCAGGTTTGGCGGCAAACAACATAAGACTTTTGTGCTCACCATTGACGTGGCACTATATATTTGCGCCGCTGAACGTCAGTCCGTTAACAGAGCAGCGATGTCAGTGTCACATCTGAGACCTCGTGAATGTCATACCCAATGGTTTATCTCCTTGACTAATGAAAAGATAGGATAGAGAAAGAAACAGCAAATGGCCGAGAAGGAAATAGGGTGAATTAGGTTCAAATGAAATATATAGAGACAGAAAGAGTAATAAAGAGAGGGAACGAAAGACAGTGGATTAAGAGAGAAAGAAAAAAGAGACAGAAAGGTAAAGTAAGAATTTTTTTTAAACAAACAGAAGAAGAGGACATTTCCCCCTAAAAAAAATGGGTGGGTTTGGAGCGTGGGGTCAGTTAAATTGTTAAAAATGGGATTCCTGACCTGATCCCGCCTCCAACCTGCACACTTACAGTTTTAATGGACGTGGGACGGGGGAAGGTCGACCAATCCACTCGCAGGGGGGCGGTACGTCAATTTAAATATTATAATGAGGTTGGAAGCCTCTTTTTTCACCTCCATTTTGTTTTTAACTGCCTGTGGACGGGTTTCACACAATTCTTGAAACCCGCCAGTTAAACAGAGGGCTGAGCTGCTGCATCCAATAGGTAAGTGGCTTTATACCTACCTCCTGGATCCAGGGTCCCTACCTAACCCACCCACCACGATCGGAGACCTAACACGAGGCCTCCGATCGCCTCCCCAGGCCTCGGCCTCCCCCCTTCAACCCAGCGATGATGCTGAGGCCGGCCACAATCCTCCGGTGGCCAGCCACGATCCTCTCTCCCGCCCCCCCCCCGCTGATCCTCCGGCTGAGCCCCCCGCCGTTGCTCCAGCCAACCTCCCCCCCCCTCTTCCGTTGACCCCCCCGATCCTCTGGCCGACCCCCCCCCCCCACCCGCCAAACCCCCCCGATCCCTGGTCGACTCCCCGATCTATGGCCGACTCCAATCCCCGACCTGTGGCCGAAGCCCCCCCCAATCCCCGACCCCCCCCCACCCGCCGCGATCCCCCATCGAGCCCCTGCTGATCCCTGACCCCACCCCCATCCTTCCCACAGACCGAGCCCTCGCTCCCTTTCTGCAGGCCTACCCGCCCGCAGCCAGCCAGCCTCTCAATCTCAGCCAGCTGGCCTCCCGGGTTTCCCACCTGCCTTGGAGGCCCCCAATCCACCTACCCACAGAAAATTCCGGCCTTTGTAACCCAGTGGGAATTGCTATATTGGTCCTTAAAAGTTAATGAATGAATGGGAGGATAGGTGTGCAGTATGTACTAACATTCTTGACCCATGTAGTATGATCAGGAACAGTGGAACATTCAGTGGGTACATCATTGCACTGCTTTCACCCTATTCTGAGTGTCGAAACAGCTTTGCGTCCTGAAAATTATTGCCTTCCAACACTAACAGGAGAGTGGATGGCAAGACTGGCACAAAAATACTGCCAAGACAGATAAGAAGCATAAAAAGCCTCTAGGAACAATTCACCTGCTGGAATGAAACTCCAGAGTTTCACTGGTCCCTTTATGGATCGCCAAGGTTGCGTCATGTGAGGACCATAAATCACGTCATTACCGTGGTCCTCTACGTTAGCCTAAATGGCTGCAGTGGGAATAATTCGCAATAATATCGTAAATCCAGCAATTCCACAGTCGCCAATGTTCAATGGGGAATCTCACGGTGAGAACAAACTTTTATCTGCTTTGGCGAGGCTATCGGCGGAGCGACAAAAATCATTCAGTAACTTGCGGCGGATAGGAACGCATGGCGTATCTCTTTTACTCCACAAATTACTGGATATTTTCTGAATTAATAATGGCGTGCAATGTTAATGTGTCATTCTAATGGCACGACTCCCCAGCAATTTCTGGCTCAATAATTTATCAATGCAGGTTAATAGAGGTGTGATGGGAGAGTTAATGGCCCAGAAATTCGCCTCTCCGGCTTGCCGCGGGGGTAAGGATCGCGCGCGCACTTACCTACTGCGCCTGCTGTTGTGTTTTGGGCCCACGGGGACTTCAGCTCCTGGGCCTGCCCCAACTGCTGGCGCGCAGTGCTTGCGTGTCCCAGGGGCGCAGTTAGTGCGATGCGTCCCCTGGGATCACGTGGGCCATGGAGAGCCAATGGCAGCAGACCATCTTTCATTCATAGATTTGACAGGAAGACCTATCAAATCTATGAATTGAAATCGGCCCCAAAACAACACCTAAACTTCAAATAATTTTTTTTAAAAACCATCACATTTTTAAAATAACTAAGTTAAATAAATTAACTACTTTAAACAAAAAGTTACATTTTTGAAAAAATTAAAATACTTTTTAACAGTGCTAAAAATAAACTTACATTTCTTTAAAGTATCTAAAAAAGATAAACCTGTTGAAATTTTTTTAAATTATAATTAATTAACCACTCACCTTGTTGAAAACGGGTCTTGCGCCTCCTTTTTAAAAGCGCAGCTTCTTCAATACTTACCCTCCCAGAGAAACCTGAAAAAAACCCTAAGTTTGTTGCGTGCGCGCAGCCTCTACCGCGCACGCGGTTCACCTCTGAACCGCTCCCTTCACGAGACCAGAAGTTCCGGATTCCCACGCATGCGCAGTGCATGCAGGAAACCGGCACTTCAGGAGGCCTTACGGGTGAATACAGAGCACGTACTCACCCGGCAAGGGCCGAATTTTTGGCCTATAGTACTAGGGGGACGAGCAGCAATGGGAAGAATGACCTTTTCTCGTCCCTGACATTTCTTATCTTACTCTGAATCACTGCATCCGGCTCCAGAGTTTCAGCGGGATAGATCTGAGAGAAGATTAGCTTTTGTTGAAAGATTAATAGCTGGAACTTGGAGGGGGAAAAAAGTGATTGGTTCAGTTGATAAATTTACTGCCATATGTAGAACTGAATTGGAGCGAAGTTCCCCGCTTTGATCCTGGGTCTGAGCTGTAAGCTGATCTTAGCTGGGATAGTTATAGGGTTGCTACAATTGGGCCCCAGGTCCCTTGAGGCTAAGAAAGTTAAAATCAGTCATGGTCCCCATTCTTAATTGCTATCCAGCAACTACAGTGTGTGTGGGTATTAGACAAGGAAAGGAGTGGGGTTGGCTGTAATTTTCATACCCAACTCCCGCATCCCACCCAGTCAAAACATTTGCCAAGACTCACTGTCTGGGCTCACACAAGAAAAGGGCACATTAACAAGGTAGTGAGGGGCTGCTGACACCCTTGGAACAGTAGCCTGGCATGACTCAGCACCTGCAGGAGCACAGAGGGGGAGTTTAGAAGATTTTTTAAAAGGTGAACCAAAACTTCTGATTCATTGATGTGCTACACACACAGTTTCCACTTTTCCAAAGCTTGACTCAGGCCAGACACTGGAGGTGTTGATGCGCTGGAGACTTCTCTGCATTGTAACCTCCAAAGACTTGCGAAGATGGCTGAATGGATGATGTTATCGTAGTGACAGGTTGGTCCAGGTAATCAGGCAGTGCACTAAGTGTGTGTGTGTGTGTGTGTGTTGGTTTGCAGATGAGCAGTCTGAGTCACACATTGGCTGTTTGCATCAGTATTGAATCTCTCATTTGGAAGGGCAGGGGTGGGGGGTTTTCACTGCTGGGAAAGTGTGCTCACACAAATATCTGGTCATTTGTCATCTTTTTAGACATTTAGTAGCTATCCCACACAGAATGAGACTAATACTAACACTTTCTGTGAGCAACCAATTATGCAGCGATTGTTCATTATGGGAAACCAAGCTGAATGATGCCTCGGTTCACAAAATCTGTTTGCTGAATTTGTTCTAAATGTATATAAATATAAACTGTATCTACTTCTTACATTAAATGTTCTTTCTCAGAATTGTTATGGGTTTAACTAAACACGTTCAAGTAATAATGTATCTGACTCCTTTTTGGGACTCCTTTTATCAAATGTGAATTCAGATTCCTGTTCATTGCAATTCATTTTTCTAATGCAGCTTCAGTTTGCATGAACCCTCATGTAAATCCTAAAAATACATTTGTCAGAAAAGGCCAAATGTGCCCAATTCAGATCCATTCAGCATTTGAAACCACTTTAAAACGCGTCCCTGGCTTCTTTCACAGAGGTCACCTATTTCAGGACAGATTATATTGTTTGAAAAATAAACTGATCTTAATTACTGTATTCTGTTTAAAATTTGATGCTGTGCTGTGGTGGGGGGGGATTGAAACCTCCTCCCATAGTTTCCCACATGTCAAATTTCCCATCTTGGCTACAGTGTCAAGGGAAATGCTGAGTACAGAGTAAACATATATCAACAGAAAAGTAGGGAAAATAGCCAGGAGAATCAGCCCGACCTCTCTCATAAACTTCCAGGCCGATCAACTCTCCTGTGTTTAGCATGAGTCTCACATGGGAGATTGTAATTCACCGCTCTCCTGCCTCAGCATCACCATCTCGTGTGTATATATTATGCCAGTAAATTTAGGCATTTCTCTTGTTTTACCTTACCAGAGAGAGAGAAAGAAAGAGAGCAATAGCTCTCTATCAAAAGAAAAGGCTATGATTTTAATAGAGGGATCCAACTATTTCTACGAATGCTGAAATATCCACAGTGATTTCTTGCTTTGTCTCACTCTCCATTGGCAGAGAGTAAAAGAAAACACTTATGAATCCCACGTCCAGGTGGACTGTGAAAATAAAGACAGAAAAAAATGAGAGAAGGCTTCATTAATGCCAATTGGCCATCCACTGCAGCCCATATGATGGATGTAGCCAATGTGACAGGATGAAAGGAAGTTTGCCAGACTGGAGAGAGGTGATGAGTGGTGTTCCACTGGTGTCTGTGTTCAGGCTGCCTTATTGACTATAATCATATCAATGACTGGACTTAAGAATTGATGGAACAATATTGGGCCAGAATTTGCTATAGAACTAACGGCGAGGCTATCAGGACTCACTTTTATTTATACGCAATTGGACAGCAACTTCAGGTGAGCACAGATGCGCAGTTAAACGTGAAAATCAGGAAGTTGCTGTTCGAGATGCAGCGTAACGAAAACAGCATCTCGCCATCTGGCTCCCCATTCAAATGTATTGAACAGCATTGTAGATACGAACTATGGACTAAACTCACCTTTTTAATGGCATGATAAGTCTTAATTACTGCCAATCAACCTATCTGGCACTGAAAATTAATTTTTACAAGTGTGGAGTCTCATTCCTTCAGCTTTCAGTGGTTGGAGATTTTTTAAAAATTATCAATCCAAATGAATCCAATCTTTCTTTCTCTCTCTTTATTTTGCTTTCTGTACTTGATTTGACATTGAATTCAATATTCTAACTTACACTTCCTGGTTCAGACTCAGCACAGCTTATTAACAATTCTTCATTCTGATTGGTTACAAAGATACACAGTTGCTTGCCCTGTTCACACAGGTCCAAGATGTCCTGTAGAGGGTGGAGCGTCATTTCAAAGTCCCACTTTCAGCAATTTGTCGTGCAAAAGCTCATGGAAATTAAATGAGCAAGTCTAACTGTTTGTCCGCTGGTTACAGTAAATTCTAGCCCATTGAAATTTGCAGATCACACCAAATTGTAGGTATGGCACATTGTGATAATGATTGTGAAAGACTGCAGGAGAATATAGATAGGCTAGGAGGATGGGTCGACAGGTGGCAGATGCAGTTGAATGTATACAAATGTGAAGTACCACATCACCAGAAAGGAAATGGAGTGGCGAGACCATGGTATGTAGATACACAGATCATTAAAGGTGGTGGCACAATTAGATAAGCCCATAAAAAAAGCAAACCGAGTTTTTGGTTGTATCTAGGGGCACGGGCCATTTTTTTTGCTGGCCACTCGCACGTCTACCATTTTTCTGTCCATTAAAGGGAATGGGTGAAAAATTATAGGCTGGTGAACACAGAAGTGGAAAACCCCAACCAAAGAATACAAAAGCAAAGAGATAATGTTGAGCTTGTTCAAGACCTTATGCTGCAGCTGGAGTATTGCATGTAGTTTTGGATAGCACCGTTACAGGAAGGATATTAAAGCAATAGAGCGGGAGATTCACTATGATGTTATCGGGAATGAGGGGTTCCACTTATGAAGAGAGAGTGGAGAATTTCGGTCTTTATTCACTAGGTTGAAGGATGTCCTAATAGAAGTCATCAAAATTATGAAGGTTTATGATGCGGTAAATAGTGATATATTGGGGTAGATTTTCAAATCAATGGAAATTTGGAGTAGGGCAGTTTCTATAGTGGACGGCCGATCTTAAAAACTAGTTTTACACCCGGGCGGCAAGTTGAAAATCTACCCCACTATTTCCACTGGTCGGTGAGATAGTAACAAAGGGCACAAATTTAAGATAATAATCACAAAAAGATTTAAAGCGAAGGGTAGAAAATATTTCTTTGCAATTCTCTGCCACAAAGTATTGTTGAAGCAGAGGCCTTAAATGCTTTTAAAATGGCATTAGTTGCTTGAAGAAGAGGATTACGAAATTGCACGATGAGTGTGCAGGACTAGATGAGACAAACACTAGCACGGACCTGATAGATCAAATGGCCTGTTTCTGTGCTGTAACCTTCTTTGAATCTAAGATGCACTTTGCCACTTCTAAACCATGTTCATGCTTTTGGTACAAGTCAGTGGCTCAAGGGTAAGGCTTGCAAGTGAAAATCTCACAGCTCGAGTTTGTCCAAAGTTGACGGCTCAAGAGTAGCATTGATACAGGCCCAGCACTAACGTGCCTGCCATCTTCGAACCAGGACATTGTGATAGGCAGAGAGAGAGAGAGAAAGATAAACACAAATAAAAAATACTGGGTTGGAATTTTTAAAAATAAGCCTATTTTGTTGCATTTTTTATTTGTTGACTTCGTTTTCAGTTAAGGCTGTGGCATTACTATTCTGTGGCTCTGAGTCTTCAGAAACCAACTTTGAAATATTGAACTAAAAGTGAAAGGATTGTGCCAGGTGGAAATCGTCTGAAAGAATCTGGTCTTTGCAGCATTCCGTAAAAGCTGTGAGTGAAAGGACTCTACCCAAACCATTCTCCTAGCAACTGTATTCTACCAATATAATATAAAATAACAACAGAAAACGCTGGAAAAACTCAGCAGGTCAGGCAGCATCCGTGGAGAGAGAAAGAGAGTTAACGTTTCAGGTCGATGACCTTTTGTCATTGTATTCTACCAAGACTGCTTCACATTCGAGTGCTGAAAGACTGCTTAAACTGGACCTGTGAAAAGGAATCTTTGCTCTGGTCAAGGTCTGATTGTTTGAAGATAGCGAAATCGTCTTTTCTGATTTCCGAGCACAGTAAGTGTGATCTAGTAAGTATATGAATATTAGAAAACCTTAAAATCTTTTGTACAGTGACTTCAAAAAAATTTATGTATGTATTTTTTTCAATGAATAACTAAAAAGAAAAGCCACTTAACATTGAAGCTGGATGCCCACTGCATTTGGTTTTTTGGCAAGAGCCACAAGGAAGTGCCAATCAACAGCAATGAGTGTCTCACTGGGCCTAAGAGCTGAATGATACCAAATTTACACAGTTTAATCAGACTGAGTCAATTCTGAACTTAGATTGTTGCAAAGGCAGGGAGTTAGAAACTGAAACTAGCTCTTTGGGAAATTACTTAAACATACTATTCTTGGGGCTGTACCAGAACCTGGTTCAAAATTTAATCTCCACTAAAGGGATTTTCAGAATAGCAGACAAAATCTTCTGGAGACATGAGAGGTAATAACACTTTGAGTGCTATAGATGAGTTTTTTCTTCTGGGTGCTATGTTTAGAGCTGAACTTTAGTGATTTTGCCATTCCTTATCATTTTGAAACGCTTTCACACTTTTCAGACAAAGGCTGTGATGCAAACAGATAATTTTATGGTGGGGTTAGCAGCATTAGCTGGATTACAACTTGAAAGGGGCTCAGTGGTAGCACTTTTGCCTCTGAGTCAGAAGGTTATGGGTTCAAGTCACACTTCAGAGACTTGAGCGCACAATCAAGGCTGACACTCCAGTGCAGTGCTGAGGGAGTGCTGCACTGTCGGAGGTGCCGTCTTTCAGATGAGATGTTAAACCGTGGCCACGTCTGCTCTCTCAGGTGGATGTAAAAGATCCCATGGCACTATTGCAAAGAAGAGCAGGGGAGTTATCCCCGGTGTCCTGGCCAATATTTATCCCTCAACCAACATAACAAAAACAGATTATCAGGTCATTGTCACATTGCAGTTTGTGGGTCCTTGCTGTGCGCAAATTGGCCACTGTGTTTCCTACATTACAACAGTGACTCCACTTCAAAAGTACTTTGTTGGCTGTAAAACGCTTTGGGACATCCTGAGTTTGTGAAAGACGCGATATAAATGCAAGGTTTTTTTTATTTTTACGTAGAACTACTCTGACAAACACAGCTTAAAAATAGGAGTTTCAGTTTAAACAGTCCGAAGAGATGGATGACAACGTGTAGACATTTCCTATCTCTAAATTTGGTTTGCAGGTTAACACCTCAGAACTACAACTCACCGTGCCTGTGCACTACTGGATTGTGTTGAACTTTATTTCAAACACCATGAAGAAGACTTTCAACTGGTGGCTGCCCATTTATTGCCTAGAAAATGGGCCACCAGTCATTGAAAGTCTGGTGGGGACCTTGTGCACCCATTTTCCTGCCTGAATCAGCTTTCAGGCAGGCTTTTAAATGGGCGCCCAGCAGTTCCACCCACACCAGGCTGGAGGCTGTTTAAATCTGCAAATCAAGCTCCTACGCCTGCTGTAGGTCCCTGATTGCGACTTTCAAAGTGAAATGGGTGCAACAAGCATGGTGCATGCCAGTCCGTCTTTCTCCAGGCTTTGAGAGGTCGAACTGGTGGTCCTTAAAGGGGCCACTGCAGGTCTCTCCAAAAAGGTTTTTTTGTTTTATTTAGATTTTTCTGAGGCCAAAATGAACAAGAGTGATCCACCGGTCCCCCCAAAATGACTTGGCCTGTTGCCGGTCCATTCTCACCCCACCCACCCTCACTCCCCAGCATCCACTCCCCACACCCCCACCTTGCCTGCAGCCAACACTTCCTTCACCTCGAGGTCCTGTGCAGCCAGTGAGCCGGCTTCACAACGTAAAAAAAACGCGGAGGCGCAGAAGTTTGAATGGGCCGCCCCAGCACATTAAAGGGGCCGCGCGGGCCAAAAAAAAAGTCAGGGGGAACATTGCCTGCAACCGGTTGATCTTCCGCTGCGGGAAACTGACGAGCTGCAGCAGGGTGCCCGTTTCCTGCCCGTTTGGGTTCGCTGGCAAAATGTTAATGAAGCTCGCACCTGAAAGTGGTTCGGGCCTCCCGAGTGCCGCATTGGGCAGCATTCGCAGCCACACTCCTGACATCATACTCGTTTGGCACCCACAGTAAAATTGACTCCTTACAGTAGTATAGCACACTCACCTATCATCTACTGTAAGGAAACATATTTATCTGATTCATTTAAATGATTTGTAAAGTTTAGTTCTTTTGCTATACATAAGAAAGCATTTTGTAAAATCAAATGATTCCCAAAGTTGATCTAAAGTGTGAGGCAATTGGTGCCATGATTGTAGAGACAAACGGCAGAACTTTCAACTTTGGCGGCTGGTGGGGCCGGGGGGGGAGGGGGTGGGCATATAACAGACGACCCCGTTACACATCCCGTCCGATTTGTCTTTCCGTTGAAATCCACTACCGCCCGTGTTACCCCTCTGCCAAACTTGAAAGTTCCGCCCAGGTGTGTGCTGAGAATGTTGACCTCTCAATATTGCTTTCTGGAGAGCTGATAATAAAAGATCCAGGTCCCACACCCTTGTACAATGATTGGCATGTTTAAGAATGTGATTGTTGACAATAAACAAATTGAAATTTATATGATTTACTTTTATAAAAATATACCCTAAACTTTCTCCTGTGTCATACAGATTAATGCAAGTTCAAAATGTCTCATAGGTTCAATTTCTTTAACATCTGCTTGCATTCATATCACTGAGTGGTTATTCAAGCTGTCATAGTAAATTGTTTTGCACCACAGCAGGAGCAGGGTATACTTCTGAAGTTTATTCGGAGCAACAATGTTACATTTGCCGGGCTTTGAATTTCACTTCTTTCCCCTTGGCAGCAAAGTTTTGTCAGTGGCTGTAGCTCTTTCTAGCACGTTTGACTTTCTGCAAGCACAAACAAAGTAGAATCAAAACCCAAGACCAATAAACAGAGTGACTACATTAAAATGGAATGCTGGATCCCTAGATTGAGAACCTCGCTAACAAAACGGTGTAACAGTTCAAATACTGATTGTGAACCAGAAATATTCAGCAGGGTTTTGCTAGTTCCCTAGAATTTTACTTAGCTCCAGATAATATTTATGCTGTACTTTTATAATACACTAATGGACCTCCTGTGGACTTACTGTTAGGAAAACAAGCAGAATTTGGGGATGTACAAGCCAGAGGTGAAACCTATAATTCGAGAGGTAATTCTAAAGTAATATCTGTTTCTGTTGAGACAACATGGACCACTGCTTACAGTTTTGTTCACACTCTTTTAGAAAGGATGTCAAATTATTGAAAAGCGGGCTACTAGATTATTTCTCGAAGTAAAGGGACAGAGTTGTGAGGAGAGGTTAGCTACCCTGAGACGTTTCTTTCTTGAAAAGAGAAGTGATGGGTGATTTGAAGGAAGTATTTAAGATTCAGAGAGATTTGGAAATTGTGGTTTCAGTTAAGTTTATCTGCCATGTACAAAATGAAAGAGCAAGGAGAAATTTGTTTAGGCCCATTTTTGAGCGTAAAATGTTCAATACCGTACTGAGTAGGAAGCGGGATGTGAGCGGTGAGGGATACAAGGAAGTGATCAGAGATGGCTCTGTCTGTGATTGAGGCGATGGGAATAGAGAGGCCACACAGCATGACAAGGTCGAAGGAGTGGCCGTGATTGTGGGTAGGAGAGCTTATATGAATGGAGAGGATACGGGAGGACAGGTGGGCAGTGAATGCAGAGAAAAGCATGGTGAGTTGAGATGGACAGGTTAAGTGAAAAGTGCAATAGTGCCTCTCACTGTAATGTGAGCTACTCAGGAAATGGGGCTTGATTTTTTTTATTTACTATATGTGGAATAATGGACTAACCTCAAGCTGTTATCTCGGACAGTGCTGCAGATGAGATGATGAACCATAAGAACAATTTATAACTGACATCAAAACACCAAGACGTGACTACAACTTTGGCATCATTCCAAGAATCCGGAATATCCAGAATATTCATGGGGCTGGTTTTATTCTGTTGTGGGTCAATTTGTTGCCAAGAATGGTTGCTATGGCGGATGCTGATAAACAGTGCACTCTGAATCATTGAAGGCTTCACAATTATGATTAAATCATTGTATGTTTATCCAGTGATAATCAACAGCTGATACCAAAAATAATATGATCTATCTCTAGCATAAATTTTTAATTGACAGTTTATTGTTGACTTCATGGAGAGTTTTCCAGCAGATTCAATTCCTGGAGTGGTCTGCACTATGGTTTTCAGTGACTTTGACTGCTGGGAATTGCCAAAACTTGCAAAAGCTATATCTGCTTCTCTCTGAATTGCTGCAAAACAACATTTAAATATATATATATATATATTATCTCTCTTTTTCCACATCCTCTGCAAAATCCAAATTGATCTTCGCCAAGATATTGTTCTGCTTTTGCTCTTAACTTTCTTATACGCAATCTGAGCATAATCTCTGAGGCATGTGGAATCAAATTGATGGAATTAAACTCATCGCATTGCTAGCATTTAGCTGTTTTACCAGAGGTATCGTGATTATTTTCATGAAATCATTCCCCTTTCAAGTTAAGGGCCTAGAAATTGGTCTGCACAGAGCCCGTTTTTTGGGCGCTACTCAGACTACTGATATGATCAATCCCAATATGGCGGGCAGGAAGCGCGTGCACATTTCCGACCAGAAGTGCGCCGCCTGCAATATTGGGTAAGAACAAACAAGAGGTGCCCTTTACTTATGCCTGAAGCAGGTGTTAGGCCCTTTGCATATGCAAATATGGGGCCTAACGTCTGTTTGAGGTTCTCTCTCCCAGATTGGTTTGACCTGAGGCAGCCAGTGCCATAGCACTCAGGGAAACCAATCTTAGGGATCACCTGCAACAAAGAAAGTAAGTAACTTATCTGAATGTGGAACCGGGAGGAGCAGGAGTGCGTCTGCTGACCCCAGATTAAAGGACCCGATCGCTGCTACCAATGCCCACTCCCCCCATTGCCACCACTCCTAACCCCCTCCCATCACCATAAATGGTGGAGGTACTAAAGAATATTGGTGTAGATTGGTGAGATAGATGCCTTATAAATGCTTTGTATATGGGGCAAGCTACAAGTGCTAGGGCTAGCAGATACAGTGTCAGAATCAGGAGTGAGTGGAGAGGAACCTGACAAAGATGCTGCATGTTACCTGTGTTGTTCAATGTGCATGCAGAAAGAGAGTGTGCACTCCATATTGGGCAAACAGATACTGTCTCTGTGTGGGTTTAGGTAAGTGGGGTGTGAAAATGCTTAATCAGGTAGAGAAAGGAGTGGTGAAGGTTGGAAGTAAGCTAATGAAAGCAGTCAGATTTTCTCATGACATTGACCAGAAACTTAATTGGACCAGCCACATCACTACTGTGGCAACAAGAGCAGGTCAGAGGCTGGGTATTCTGCGGCGAGTGTCTCACCTCCTGACTCCCCAAAGGCTTTCCACCATCTACAAGGCACAAGTCAGGAGTGTGATGGAATACTCTTCACTTGCCTGGATGAGCGCAGCTCCAACAACACTCAAGAAGCTCGACAGCATCCAGGACAAAGCAGCCCACTTGATTGGCACCCCATCCACCACCTTAAACATTCACTCCCTCCACCACCGGTGCACCGTGGCTGCAGTGTGTACCAACTACAAGATGCACTGCACCAACTAGCCAAGGCTTCTTCGGCAGCACCTCCCAAACCCGCGACCTCTACCACCTAGAAGGACAAGGGCAGCAGGCGCATGGGAACAACATCGCCTGCAAGTTCCCTCCAAGTTACACACCATCCTGACTTGGAAATATACCGTCATTCCTTCATCGTCGCTGGGTCAAAATCCTGGAACTCCCTCCCTAACAGCACTGTGGGAGTACCTTCACCAGAAGGACTGCAGCAGTTCAAGAAGGCGGCTCACCACCATCTTCTCAAGGGCAATTAGGGATGGACAATAAATGCTGGCCTTGCCAGCGACGCCCACATCCTGGAACAAATTAAAAAAAACAAAGCCTTGGTAGCGAGTACCATGAATGGGCTACAGTTGTTGGCAGATAGCCTGAATACTGCAGTAATGGAATATGGAATGAAGATTAATGTGGGTAAGACCAAAGTTATGAAGGTTTCTAAGAAAGTAGGTGAAAGAGTGAACATTTTAATAAATGAGGAACAGTTGGATCAGGTGAGAATATATAATTTTTGGGAAGTATAATGACTGAAGATGGCAGATATGCCAAGGAGGTGAGGATGAGGATTACAATAGAAAAAGTTGCATTTAATAGAAGGATGAGGATATTGACTGGACAACAGAATAGAGAACTGAAGAAAAGATTAGCAAAGAGTTTGATATGTAATGTGATGCTGTATGGAGCTGAAACATGGACAATAAGGAAAGAGGTGAGGCTTCTTAGAGAGCCTTGGGATGTGTGTTTGGAGATGCATGGGGAAAGTAATATAGATAGATAAGAAAAGTAATGAGGAAGTGTTAGCAAAGATACAAGAAGAATGTAGTTTGATTAATGTTATCAGAAAAAGAGAAATTAATTGGATTGGGCATGTGCTGAGAGGGGATGGGATTTTAGAAAGAGGTGTTAGAAGGGCAGATGGAAAGAAAAAGACTAAGAGAGTGGAAAAGAAAGATGCTGCTGGACTACTTAAAGAATGGGAGATCGTGTAAAGAATTGAAGAGAGAAGCACAAGACAGAATGTTTTGAGAAGGGAGGATTGAGCCGATGGCAGACCACTGATTTTATATATATATATATATATAAATTTAGAGGGTCATGTGATGCGATGTGATTCATTATTTGCAATAGAATTAGCTAACTTGAAATAACTTTAGAAATGCTAATTTATCAAGAAAATGATCTTTACTAATTACTTTATTATTTTTATTTCTCTTAAAGTAACATTGATATCTGTTTTCACATTAACATTTAACATTAATTTTTGTTTTACAAACTAGAATGTCAACAGCAAGATTGATGGTATTTCAGAACATTTTCAGAGTTACAGTCATACGGAAAAGTATATATTTGAAGAGTGCTCCAATCATGCTGTGGAAAAGAATTTATATGGTATCAATGTGGATTTGTATCTTCAATGCTATTTTTGCTAAGATGTTGCTACTGTTCACAAATGTATGACATTTCTGACAACATTGCTCTGTAAAGAGTGAACAAAATCCAATTTTATAACATGGAAAAACACATGGAAAAGAGGCAATGCCCTCCTTGTTAAGATTAAGAAGTCAAATCGTGATCGTGGAGCTGTTATTTGTCAACTGTTCTAAAGAAAAATGTTTTATTTATACAGACATGTTTTAATTGAAATAAAATGTGAGTCAAAGCCTGCCTCAGATGAAATATATGACATTTTAGTTTAGTCAGACTTTGAGATCTGTCCGCTGCTTCCACTTTGGAGTTGATGGGTGGTCTCAAGTTAAACAAAATTTCCTAACTCACAATGCTAGTGACATGCATTTCATAATTTCACACAATATTTTTTACTGAGTAACAAAGATGATGGGCCGAGGCTTATAGTGCAGGATACAACCAAAGTTGAACAGAGCAAAAATAAAAGAGAAGACAAGATATATCAGGAAGAAATGATTAGAACACGCCAAGATTAAGTTTTTAAAATGTAAAGATGTTTAAAATGTAAAGTAGGAAGAAAAGACTGAGGGAAGTAAGGAGATCCATAGTAGGAGACTGTGTGATGAGTTTCAAACACAGGTGAGAATGTAGAAAAGAGGAATGATGTCTTGTGTGGCACATTTTAAATGTAGGAGGAACAAGAAGGGGAAGTTCAGAGGAGCACTGACCGTGGTACAATTGGTAAAAACAAGGAATATGAGAAAGGTTGTGGTGGAGAGAGAGCTGTTGGAGACTACAGGTGAGAGGGTGATTCCTTATCAGTTGGCAAACTATTGTTTTAATATTCTGAACAGGAGTATGTGAAAGATGCTAGAAAAGCTTCCCTAATGCGAGAGCAGTGTTCAAGTGTCAGAGGCACTTGGGATTGTTGAAGCAGAAACAGGTAATAATACTATTACTACTTGCATTTATACAGAATCATTCAATCGGGAGAAAATTAACAGCCACTTGGACAAGCACAGACTAATAAAGGAGAACCAGCATGGATTGTTAAGAGCAAATCGTGTTTAACTAACTTGACTGAGTTTTTTGATGAGGTAACAGAGAGGGTGGATGAGGGCAGTGTTTTTTGATGTTGTGTATATAGACTTTCAAAAGGTGTTTGATACAGTACCACATAATAGGCTTGTTAGCAAAATTGAAGCCCATGGGATAAAAGGGGCAGTAGCAGCATGAATACAAAATTAGCTAAGGGATAGAAAACAGAGAGTTGTGGTGAATGGCTGTTTTTCAGACTGAAGGGAGGTATACAGTGGAGTTCCCCAAGGTTCAGTACTAGGACCACTGCTGTTTTTGATATACATTAATGACTTGAACTTGGGGGTAGAGGACACAATTTTGAAATTTGCAGATAACACGGAACTTGGAAGTGTAGTAAACAGTGAGGAAGATAGTGATAGACTTCAAGAGGACATAGGCAGCCTGGTGGAATGGGTGGACACATGACAGATGAAATTCAATGCAGAAATGTGTGAGGTGGTACATTTTGGTAGGAAGAATGATGAGAGGCAATATAAACTAAATGGTAAAATTTTAAAGGGAGTGCAGGAACAGAAAAACCTGGGGGTGTATGTACACAAGTCTTTGAAGGTGGCAGGACAAGTTGAGAAGGCTGTTAAAAAGGCATATGGGATCATAAGAACATAAGAAATAAGAGCAGGAGTAGGTCATACGGCTTTATAAATAGAGGAATATGGTACAAAAGCAAGGAAGTTATGCTAAACCTTTATAAAAAACTGGTTCAGCCCCAGCTGGAGTATTGTGTCCAATTCTTGGTACCACACTTTAGGAAGGATGTCAAGGCCTTAGAGAGGGTGCAGAGGAGATTTACTAGAATAATACCAGGGATGAGGGGCTTCAGTTATGTGGATAGACTGGAGAAGCTGGGGTTGTTCTCCTTAGAGCAGAGAAGGCTAAGAGGAGATTTGATAGAGGTGTTTAAGATCATGATGGGTTTAGATAGAGTAAATAGAGAAACTGTTTCCAATGGCTGAAGGGTCGTTAACGAAAGTGCACAGATTTAAGGTGATTGGCAAAAGAACCAGAGGCGACATGAGGAAAAATTATTTTACGCAACGACGAGTGGTTAGGATTTGGAATGCACTGGCTGATAGGGTGGCGGATACAAATTCAATAGTAGCCTTCAAAAGGGAATTAGGTAATACTTGAAGGAGGAAAAACTGCAGGGATATGGGGAAAGAGCGGGGAAGTGGGACTAACTAGATTGCTCTTCGAAAGAGCCGGCGCAGACTCGATTCGCCGAATGTCCTCCTTCTGTGTTGCATGATTTTATAATACTTCAAAATGCTTACTGAACCAGAATTCATTTTTTTTGTGGTGTAATGACTATTATGTAGGCAAACAAGCATTGGGCGCAAAAGAGGAAACATACTTTATTGTTGCAGCTTTAGGACTGAACAAGATATAGAAATGTTGTTCTAACCTGTAAGAGATAGTGAGGCGAAGATTATGAATAGATGAAGAAGGACCAAGGGTGGAGCCCATGGCTAAATTGAAAGTTACCCACAGCATCTCAGCAATACCAGCATTCCCTCAGCAGTGCACTGAAGTGTCATCCTAGATTGTCCGATCACATCCTGGCGTGCAGTTCGAACTGACATTCTTGAGACTCAGAGACAAGGGACTGGATTTTGATACTGGGGTCGGGTTGGTGTCGTGAATCCCACTTTTTGGGTTGTAGACCCGCCTCCATCGACTTGTGGCCAACCCACTGTATTTTCCCTTGATTGACCTTGTTGAGCCCGCCCAGTTGGCTCAGCAGGCCAATTAAGGGCCACCCGGCAACAGGTGACGTCACAGATTGACATTTCATCTGTCAAGAGCTTTTGACAGATGAAATATCAGCGTTTGACAGCTCTGTGAAGCTGTCAAACACTGACAATATGATTTCTAACTTCAGTCCTTCCTCTCAGGCTGAGTTAGAAATCATTCCACCACAGAAAACAGAAGGCTGCAGTTTTTGACAACACCACAGCTTTTCTGCTTTCTGTGCCGGTGAGATTTCTGACTCCCGAGAACTGAAAGGCTGACACCTGCAGGAGGAAGTTAAGGTAAGTAAAACTTTTTCCCACACTTAGCACTTACCTTACACACTTACCTCTGCACACATGCACCCATCACTTACCTGCCCACCGGACATATCGACCCCTCCAACCCCTGCAGACCCACGGTCCGTCCCGATAACTTGGCGTGGTTGGCACCTGTCGGGAAGCCTACATTTCAGCGATTAAAATAGGGATTAGGCAAAAAACTGCCTGTTAACTACCTGTTAACAGGCAGTTAATTGTCACTAATCCCTTCCCGCCTCGGGGAGTCGGGTCCCAGCACAGGTCGGGTACCCGCCACCAGCGAAACTGGCATGGAGGCGGGTTGGGGGCGGGATGGGGTCGGGACCCCCGAATCTGCAACTTTAACCCCCCACATGCCTCCAAACCCGACTCCACGGGTCAGTGAAAATCCAGCCCAAGAGTGCTAAAACTGAGCAAAGCTGCAACTTTAGTATGAACACAGGGAGCACAGGAGCCCTAGACACCTAAACATTTGGAGTATAATCCAAGCAAGAACAGTATTTCTGAGAGAGGGTGAGGAGTGCATCTGGGAGAGGATTCTATCTCTGGAACAGCATATAAGAACATAAGAACATAAGAAATAGGAGCAGGAGTAGGCCAATCGGCCCTTCGAGCCTGCTCCGCCAATCAATAAGATCATGGCTGATCTGATCCTCACCTCAATTCTAAAGAACACAAGAAGTAGGAGCAGGACCCAGCCACTCAGCCCCTGGGCCCGCTATGCCACCCACAGGGCCTCGACCGATCCGAACTCAGCCTCATGTCCAATTTCCTGCCCGCTCCCCGTAACCCCTAATTCCCTTTACTTCTAGGAAACTGTCTATTTCTGTTTTAAATTTATTTAATGATGTAGCTTCCACAGCTTCCTGGGGCAGCAAATTCCACAGACCTACTACCCTCTGAGTGAAGAAGTTTCTCCTCATCTCAGTTTTGAAAGAGCAGCCCCTTATTTTAAGATTATGCCCCCTAGTTCTAGTTTCACCCATCCTTGGGAACATCCTTACCGCATCCACCCGATCAAGCCCCTTCACAATCTTATATGTTTCAATAAGATCGCCTCTCATTCTTCTGAACTCCAATGAGTAGAGTCCCAATCTACTCAACCTCTCCTCGTATGTCCACCCCCTCATCCCGGGGATTAACCGAGTGAACCTTCTTTGTACTGCCTCGAGAGCAAGTATGTCTTTTCTTAAGTATGGACACCAAAACTGTATGCAGTATTCCAGATGCGGTCTCACCAATACCTTATATAACTGCAGCAATACCTCCCTGTTTTTATAATCTATCCCCCTAGCAATAAAAGCCAACATTCCGTTGGCCTTCTTGATCACCTGCTGCACCTGTATACTAACTTTTTGATTTTCTTGCACTAGGACCCCCAGATCCCTTTGTACTGCAGTACTTTCCAGTTTCTCGCCATTAAGATAATAACTTGCTCTCTGATTTTTCCTGCCAAAGTGCATAACCTCACATTTTCCAATATTGTATTGCATCTGCCAAATCTCTGCCCACTCACCCAGCTTGTCTATATCCCCTTGTAGGTTTTTTATGTCCTCCTCACTTTCTACTTTCCCTCCCATCTTTGTATCATCTGCAAACTTTGATATGTTACACTCGGTCCCCTCCTCCAAATCGTTAATATAGATTGTAAAGAGTTGGGGACCCAGCACCGACCCCTGCGGAACACCACTGGCTACTGGTTGCCAGTCCGAGAATGAACCATTTATCCCAACTCTCTGCTTCCTGTTAGATAACCAATCCTCCACCCATGCCAGAATATTCCCCCCAATCCGGTGATTTTTTATCTTGAGCAATAATCTTTTATGTGGCACCTTGTCGAATGCCTTCTGGAAGTCTAAATACACTATGTCCATTGGTTCCCCTTTATCCACCCTGTACGTTATGTCCTCAAAGAACTCAAGCAAATTTGTCAGACATGATTTCCCCTTCATAAAGCCATGCTGACTTTGTCCTATCAAATTATGTTTATCTAAATGTTCCGTTACTGTCTCCTTAATAATAGACTCCAAAATTTTACCCACCACAGATGTTAGACTAACTGGTCTATAATTTCCAGCTTTCTGCCTACTACCCTTTTTAAATAAGGGTGTTACATTAGCAGTTTTCCAATCTGCCAGGACCTTTGCTGAGTCCAGGGAATTTTGGAAAATTATTACCAAAGCATCCACAATCCCTATTGCCACTTCCCTCAAGACCCTAGGATGTAAGCCATCAGGTCCAGGGGATTTATCCGCCTTGAGTCCCATTATTTTACTGAGTACCAATTCCTTAGTGATTTTAATCGTATTTAGCTCCTCCCCCCCTAGAGCCCCCTGTTTGTCCAGTGTTGGGATATTCTTAGTGTCCTCTACCGTAAAGACTGAAACAAAATATTTGTTCAGCATTTTTGCCATCTCCATGTTTCCCACCATTAATTTCCCGGTCTCATCCTCTAAGAGACCTACATTTGCCTTAGCCACCCTTTTTCTTTTTATATAACTATAGAAACTCTTGCTGTCTGTTTTTATATTTTTTGCTAATTTATTTTCATAATCTATCTTCCCTTTCTTAATCATCCTTTAGTTACTTTTTGCTGTCTTTTGAAGACTTCCCAATCTTCTATCCTCCCACTAAGTTTGGCTACCTTATATGTCCTTGTTTTTAGTTGGATACTATCCTTAATTTCTTTACTTAGCCACAGATGGCTGTCATTTCTTTTACACCCTTTTTTCCTCAGTGGAATATATATTTTTTGAAAGTTGTAAAATAACTCCTTAAATGAACACCACTGCTCATGTACCGTCTTACCCTTTAATCTATTTTCCCAGTCCACTTTAATCAATTCCGCTCTCATACCATCATAGTCTCCTTTATTCAAGCTCAGTACGCTTGTCTGAGAATCAACCTTCTCACCCTCTAATTGGATATGGAATTCAACCATGTTATGGTCACTCATTCCAAGGGGATCCTTAACCAAGACATTATTAATTAATCCTGACTCATTACACAGGACCAGGTCCAAGGTTGCTTGCCCCCTTGTAGGATCAGTTACATACTGCTCAAGAAATCCATCCCTAATACACTCAATAAACTCTTCCTCAAGGCTGCCCTGCCCAATTTGATTTGTCCAGTTAATATGATAGTTAAAATCCCCCATAATTATAGCTGTTCCCTTATTACATGCCCCAACTATTTCCTGATTAATACTTCTTGCAGCAGAGTTGCAACTATTAGGAGGCCTATATACTACTCCCACTAGTGTTTTTTCCCTTTATTATTCCTTATCTCCACCCAAACTGTTTCATTATCCTGATCCTTTGACCCAATATCATTTCTCTGTAATATAGTGATTCCTTCTTTTATTAACATAGCTACCCCACCTCCTCTTCCTTCCTGTCTGTCCTTCCTGATTGTTAAATACCCTGGCATATTTAATTCCCAGTCGTTGTCACCCTGCAGCCATGTTTCTGTAATGGCCACAAGATCATACCCATACGTAGTTATTTGTACCGTCAATTCGTCTATTTTGTTACGAATGCTGCGTGCATTCAGATAAAGAACTTTTAAATATGTTTTGTGACAATTTATTCCTGCTTTTACCCCCTTTACTACTTTACCTTTATCTTTATATATTCTGTCCCTTCCTGACACGCTCTGGTTTTTAATTACCCCACTGCTACTTTGCTCTATTGCCTTCTCTGCTGACATTTTTATTTTTTGCTCTCTTGAAACCTCCCCCCCACTAATTAGTTTAAAGCCCTCTCTACAGCCCTAGTTATTCGATTCGCCAGGACTCTAGTCCCAGCACTGGCCAAGTGAAGTCCGTCCCAACGGAACAGCTCTCTCCTGTCCCAGTACTGGTGCCAGTGTCCCAGGTAGCAAAACCCATTTCTCCCATATGGATGCTTTAATAAGGATAAACTGCATAAACAACAACTATATGTAGTTATTTATGTCACTCGCCGCAGATAAATTCTACAAGTTCATGATTTATGTTGTTTTGAGGTATACAATTATTGTAATTTAGCTTACAGAGACTTTTCCATCACTGATAGAGGACGGGCATGCAAACAGCAGATTCTGGCAAGCTACGGGAATGCTCGTTTTACTGTCAATCATAAGAAATAAACCCTGGCATCTGATGCGCCATCCGACTCCCAGTTCCAATGTGTGGCGTGCTCGTTAGATTATGAGGGAGGGATTCTTACGCTGCATTCTGGAACCAAATTAAAATGGAAGTGGGGGAAATCACTGTAATTCATAGAGACTTCATTGAATCAGGAGGAACCCAAGGTTTTTGCAGAAATAGCAGTCAGCTCAGACCAAGCCAGTAGTTCAAGTTCCAGCTAAGTATTGCCAATTTGAATCTCAGGCCTCTAACACAAGTAGGCAACGCCAAGAAAAAATTTTTCTATGATTTATACCATGCATTTTATTCGGAATTGTTTAATTATTTTACAGTTTTCTTGGCTGGGAATTTCCTTGGGGGTTCTCCCAATTGTCCATCATAACTCTGTTTGCGGTGATTAATTGAGAGATCTCCTGAGAAAATTCACTCTCCACGTGTTATAACTGGTTCTTTTACTGGTAGATCTTCAGCTGGTGGACAATTCACGATGGCAGCTCAAACCAATTTCACCAAATGTTGCCTGTTCCTCATTGATACTTACTGACTGAATCAAGCTGCTTTTGATTTGTTCATGTTCAGTCAATCAGAGGTTTGGTTGATTATTTCTCTTTTCAACTAATCAGCATTTATTTGGCCTATAAATTGGTGTTGCTCTAAGGTGTGACAATTTTAGATGGGATGTCTTTGTTAGAGGTGCAAGATTGTTAAATATATAGGTATATAGCCATGTGTGGCAGGAATGTAAAACACACGCAAATTATCTGTTTAGCTGAAATTATCTTAAAGTCAGAGAAACTGGCATGGATTTAATGAGTGAGACATTCTCGGTGTATAAAAGTAACTTGTGCAAATATATTGATTTGCATTTTTTTTTTAAAATAAAAATAAAATAGTCTGCATTATCTATTGAAGAAGTATTTATTTGTTCTCCTGAAGACATGGGTGCTGTAAGGGTTTCTGACGTGTCCCTCAGCCTGTGAGATTCACGTGGCTCTGTGCAGCCTGTATGTCAGTGCGGGTTTAGGCCTTGTTGCCTGTTCTGGTCTCCAGCCAGTCTGGGAGCACTAGACACACCTGTGAGTGGTTCGAATCACTCGCCCTTACGGTTCTAGACACTGGACTTAGATGCGAGAGCAGTAATGGAGATGAAACTCAGGTAGACTCGGTTGAATGGTACGAAATGGAAAATCTTTATTGCATAATATTTAAGATTACGAAATACATGTCATAAGCACAGATTAATGACAGTACAATCTTACACGCAGTTATGTAACTGATTTCAGGGAAACGAGGAACGAACGACACACCGTAAACAGGGGCACACATTACAATTATCCTTAATACTTAAACCCTCCCCTATCAATACCTATTCTAAACTAGATTCGTAGGATTCGAGACTCATGCTCACCACTCGTGATAACTCGGAGAGATTCCGAATAGCTGATCGGATGTTTTCACCGCAGCACCCACGTGTCGATCAGGGGGTCTCCTGGCCCCACTTGTTTACTCGTTTCTGCTCCGGCTAGCAGGCTGGAACGTCTGCTGTTATGAAGATCTGTGTTTGTGGGTTTCACATTCCAGTCAACACTTAAGAGAAGAATCTCCCGGTGTCCGTCATGAAGATCTGTCTTGGTGGGTTTCACATTCCAGTCAACACTTAAGAGAAGAATCTTCCGGTGTCCGTTCTTTAAAGTTCAAAGAAGTCTTCCTGGCAAGGAAAAATGTCAATTTGACCTACAGGCGCGGTCGGGGCTTACTGACCGTGGCGATAAGTATGGTCTTCGTCTCTTCTCATCTCATCTCATCTCATCTCTTCTCGGGCCTCTGGTTCCGATGCCGGTTACCAACACAGGTCTTCGTGACACGACACGAGGTAGATCCGAGCGGATCACAAAGTTCAACAGTCTTTTAAAAGGGACACGAGGCAAACAGGAACAAGACGGCGAGTCAAGAACACAAGAGCAGCCACGAGGATGAACACCAGCAAGATAAGAGAGAGATGGACGGTTGGAGCTTGTAATTATAGTACAAAATCTTCCGTTTCCCGCCCAACCTTAATGACTTTCCTTTTGTTAGGGTTTGGCGCTCAAATGTCTTGTATAGGTGATTTCCGTTTTTAATGGGTTTCGGGGCGACTCGTAAATGCCTGAGTACCTGTTAATATTTCTCCCATTGTTTAATCGGTCGGTAGTCTCCCTGGAGGGGTTTTTTGGGGCCTCCAAGTGTTTTCTGTAACTACCCGCTAACGGCTCTCTCATCGTAGAGTCGTTGGGATTTTACATATTAATGTCTTTGGATGGGTTCTTGATTACTGGGTACAATAGCCTTTATTCGTACCTGGGAGACCGATTTCAGTATCTATGTGTATACTGCAAACCCAAGATGTCTCGTGTATTATCTTCAATGTGCTGAATCTTAATCGATCTTGCACAAATGTTCATTGGAACGCCATCTTGTCTGCCTGTCGAAAAGTCTAGAATGTTCCGCCACGAGGTGCGGCGGCCATTTTACAAGCTGCTTGTGTCCACTTTGAAACCTGACAGCATTCTGCTGAAATAAAAGCTGTTTGAACGAAACTATGTGTTTTCTCCTTATTAAATAAAATCGCGATATATTGCGAATTCTACAGTGCTTCCTGGATTCGAACCAACTTTTTCACGAGTTGTTTTTAAATGACATGAAGAGAGTAATTGTATTATATTATTTGGCAAAACATTTTGGCTGGAATTTTGTGGGTTTGGAGGTGGGTCCGCTGTCAAAAGAGCAAATATTGACAGCGGGTAGGAAACTTTGACAGAACGGAATGGGACCAGAACCCGGCAACCAGCTATCTCGCCACCATCCTGCCACCGCTGAGAAAATACAGCCTTTTATGTTTCTTTCATAATTTTCTACCCCAACGGCACTCATATTAATCTCTTCCATTGGGACAGCACTATGATCCATTATGGAACATAGGAACAGGAGTAGGCCATTCAGCCCCTCGAGCCTGTTCCGCCATTCAATTAAATCATGGCTGATCTGTACCTCAAACCCATTTACCTGCCTTTGCTCCATATCCCTTGATACCCTCACCTGATAAAAATCTGTCGATCTCAGACTTGAAATTTCAATTGACCCACTGGGGCAGCGTGTTCCAGATTTCCACATACCTTTGTGTGAAAAAGTGCTTCCTGATTTCATTCCTGAATGGCCTAGATCTCATTTTAAGATTATGCCGTCTTGTTCTGGATTCCCCCACCACAGGAAACAGCTTCTCTGTATTGACTCTATTGAATATTTTTATCATTTTAAACACCTCAATTAGATCACTCCTCAACCTTCTAAACTCAAGCAAATACAACCCAAGTTTATGCAACATGTCCTCATAATTTAATCCTTTTAGCACCAGTATCATTTGGGTAGCCCTGCGCTGTAACTCCCACTGAGGGATATATCCTTCCTGAGGGGCAATGCCCAGAACTGAACATAACACTCCAGGTGAGATAGCAGGTAAGCTCACTTGTGCATTGGAGGAACAGATTTTTCTCCTGCCTTTGTTCCATCACAACTCAAATGGCAGACTCAGCAGTGGCAATTTACCTCCATTCCTATGGAAAAGAATTTGGACGCTTATTGGTACTTCCCAAAGAAAGATTGGCTGAGATTAGTAACTCACCGAATGGAAAAATATGAATGAGGTTTTTTGACTTGTAAGCACAGGAGACATTGAGCTGAGTGTAGAAGAAAAAGATTCAGTTTCATAGGCCGAGATTTGAACACCCTCTCCCCGAGCGAGAATGGTTCATGGGAGGGGTTACGATTAGACGAACCGACCTGAGTTTGCTCCGTTCCCGTCCGACGCCATCTTATCTTTGGCGACATTCAAGTAGAACACGGCTTTCATTACTGGCAGGAGGGGGCCCGCTTTAAATTCAAAAGTCTCAGCCCGATGATGTCATCAGTGCCACGGCGTAATCTTAACTAAATGTCAGTGGGAGCCCCACACTGTCTAGAGCCCGTCAGCAGCACCACGTCTGGAGGTGTCGACTGGCCAGAAGAGGCCAAGGTAAGTTCAAAGAAAATATTTCAGTCAGAACTCCTTGCGGGCCGGGAGTGCTCCCCCAGACCCCACAAGGAGTCCTTGGACCTCCCTAGCCTCGGCCTATACCCGATTGGCGTGGAACCCCCCACTGATCCCTGATCGCCTGCAGTCTCTGCTCCCACTGATTACTGAGGACTGGTCCCATGGGTCCCTGGCTGTGGCCTCCTGCCGCTAAATTCCCGGTCCCACCCGCTGGCCAGATCATGAATCTGGCTGGGTGTCGGGCGGGACTCCGGGAACTTTTATGTAAATGAAGCCCGGCCGTTAAGATCTGCCGGGCCCCCACATCCCCGGTCTCTCCGAGAGCGCCGCATGGATTTTGGGCTCGTGCGCACTGTTCCTGCCCTCATTTTAAAATCGGGCCCATAGAATTATAAAATGTTACATCAAAGAAACAGGCCATTTGGCCCAGCAGAGCTGTACTGGTGTTTAATCTAAACCAATTCTCCAGCTCACTCCCCATACCCTTTAACATTTCTCTTTTTCAAGCAACAATCTAGTTCCCTTTTATACAAATTTCCACTACAATGGTTGCTTGTGGACAGAAAAATCTAAATTTTAATGGACCTCTGTGTAAAGAAACTTTTTTTAACCTCTTTAATTCTTTTTATGATTATTCTAAATTTGTGGCCTTTAGTTTCTGTGGAACTAATCACTCTCTATTTACATTTTCATTGCACTTTATAATCTTGAGTACCTCTATGAGGCCACCCCTTAACCTTTGCAATTCTAGTACAAAAGCCTGAGCTCCATGCTCGAATAACCTGCTGACATTTGCTGCCTCGGTTCACACATGAAGTATGGCCACTTGGATGAGATACCAGAGACATGTGGAAGTGTCCCCCAGTATTGATCAGCAGGGGGAGAGCAATCAAGGGAAAAGAAAGAAATCAAAGCTAAAGTTTCTTTCATGAAGAAGCTCAAAGAGTTAACTTCTTGAGGAGTGGAGTGGGCAGTGGATTCAAAGGCTCTTTGATGTTCTCTATTTCTTTTTTGAACTTGGTCCAGCAACATCAGACGGATGGGCAGTTCAAGTTCATGAGAATTAAGTTACGTGCAGCACTGCAGTTCCTCCAACAGTTCCTAGATCCGTTAAGAGTCCAGCGATGGGAGTGAGACAAGGTGCAGTTGCGTGGTGCTAGATCTGAGCTGTGCTTGCGGTCGTCCACTACAGTTAGAAGAGAATCGTCACTTTGGAATCGGGCCGCCAAACTATCTCCTTATGCCTTTATTATCTTGTCAGGATAGTTAATCAAAAATATCCTGTTCATAAAGTTGTTGAAAGAATCGATCTTCCAACTGGGAAATGTTAAACGGGTAAATACTCCAGTGATGTCTTTATTTAAAAAGACTGTGAGGAAAGGATTAAAGTACAACATTCCTTTAAATTGTTTGCTGCTCAGTTGCTATGGTGGAGTGCCCTATGGAATTCTCACTTTGTGGGAAGTTTTTTTAAATTTTATTTGTCAAGTACAGATAAACTGGTGGAATTTCCACAATTGTAAAAAAAAAAATGATGGAATGGCGAATGTAACACTATCTGATTTCAAACCAGCCCGATCTCTCAGGACTTTTCAAGTCAGCCTTAATTAAATATTCACCACAAGCTCCCACCCCAGGTTGGGCCTGGTGTTGGAAAGCTCGAGAATAGGGATCAGGCCAGAAAATTACATGAGCAGACAACCCTGCAGTGAAAATTCCACAACATGCAGCCACTTAAAGATATGGGGGACCTCTAGTTAGATGTTGTGGTGCACCCTAAGATGGCTTTATTCCTGAAAGATATTCTAAAAAGAGATCTAAATTAATTTTTTTACGCTGTAAAACACTTGCCCAGAAATTAGGCTAATTACTGCCACCCGTTAGCGCTGGAATCCTGGCGAAAAATGGCGGCCGCCACTCTAACACCCTTCTCTGGTGCGGGACTCGGTGGCCACCATTTTGGTGAGGACCTTAGCGCCGCCGATAGCTGCGCTGGCCCTGGAGATGCAAATGGGGAGAGTGTGATGTCACACTGACTTAACGTCACCCTCTGCGAACTTCGACCTTAGCACTGAGTTCAGCGCTGGGTCCTCAGCTCGCTCTGAAAAGCGAGCGTGCAGCAGACTGACAGAGGTGCTGTCAGCATTTCTTAAAGGGACACACACATCTTTTAAGTAAGTTTACATTTCAGCTTTTGGACTGGATTTTTTATATTTTATTGAAGTAGTGGCTTGGTGCAATACATGTTAAAAGTTTTTTAAGTATGCAGGGAGTGCTGCTGGACGCTTGCAAGGCCTCGGGTGGTAAAGGAGGGCCTCTGAGAAGACAGAAAATGCTGGAAATACTCAGCCGGTCAGGCATCATCCGTGGAGAGAGAAACAGAGTTCACATCTCAGGTCGAGATGCTGCCTGACCTGCTGAGTATTTCCAGTATTTTATGCTTTTATTTCAGATTTACAGTATCCGTTCGCAGAGGGAAGAGGAAGACACAGAAGAGGAAGACACAGAAGAGGAGGAAGCAGAAAGAAGGATGCAACCCAGACAGCTCCTTTCTGGCCGGGATATCCGGGATGGAATTATTCGCCTGCGGGTACCAGTGCCTACAACCCCAATTCCCCTTTCAACATTAGTCCCACACTTCACCTTCCCTCTGTTACTGATCATCACAGCGTCCTCTTGGCCACAATGCTGAAATAAAAGCCAACACAAAGCAAACTTTCCAATCCAACTTTATACATCTTTCCATCCAATATATCAAGAAATCAACTAATCACCCTTATGCATTTCCTTAGTGACTGTCTTGTGTGTGCCTTTGCCTATCCTACTGATGTCACGCAGTGCTCCCCAGTGGCTGCAGCATGGCTGGCGGAAGGCTGCTGACTTTCAGTGGAGGACACTGCAAATGGCCTTGCCAGTTGACCTTGAGGAGCTGGTGGCTGGGAGTGTGAAATCGAGTAATGGTGTTTCTTCTTCTTCTTCTTCACGCTCCTCTCCCTCTTCTTGGTCACCCGCTGGCTGGGCAGGCTGCAGTTCTTGGGTGTGTGAATGAGGAAGGCACAAGAGTGGAGTTGTGGTGACAGGAGGGCAGGAAAGCAAGAGGTGCATACGAGAAGGAGAATAACGTATGAGGATACAAGCATCTTGTATCCTTTCAGCCCCGCCACTGGCCAAGGGCTGAGCCATGCCCCTGCCAAGAATGGGCTGCACCGTCGCCTCCAAGGGGGTGAGGTGAAGCTAGAAATGGGAGGTGTGCCTTGTGATTGGTACAGATTGTTGGTAGGTGAGTGATTGGGGAGCGGGGGGAGTTGTGCATTGAGAAGTGTGTGAGGCTAGTGATGCAGTTGGTAGGATACGGCTTTTGAAGATGCATTCATTGACGACCAGTGGTCTGAGGTCATGAAGCTTCTTTGGGGACTGGAGCCAGATCATGAAGGTGACACTGCTGGCAGTGACGGCCTCGGTGATCTGGTCCCACATCCTTCTTTCTGGAGGGCCTCCTGGGCCGTGTGGGTAGAGGATCTCTCTTGTAGTGTTGACCCCGTGCACTCTACCCTCTCAGGTGGGCATAAAAGATCCCAAGGCACTATTTCGAAGAAGAGCAGGGGAGTTATCCCTGGTGTCCTGGCCAATATTTATCCCTCAATCCACATAACAAAAACAGATTATCTGGTCATTATCACATTGCTGTTTGTGGGAGCTTGCTGTGCGCAAATTGGCTGCCGCGTTTCCCACATTACAACAGTGACTCCACTTCAAAAGTACTTCATTGGCTGTAAAGCGCTTTGAGACGTCCGGTGGTCGTGAAAGGCGCTATATAAATGCAAGTCTTTCTTTCTTTCTTTCAAAGCTGGAGTGCTCTGTGCGAGACCCTGGGTGCCCCTTCCTTGGCTTGCTGAGCCATTTGTGTTAGTGCTGAAGCACTTATCATTTTTTTTATGTGTGGAAGAGAATTCAGTTTTAAGAGCTGAAGATGTTCATTTGGGAATTCTTTTTAATGGTTTTTTTTCAGAAGGCAGTTGAGCTGTAAGGGCTAAAAACTGCCTATTTTTACATGATTTTTATTTTTTTCATTTCATAAGGCAGTTCCTCTTTAAGAGACCGAACTGCTTTCTGAAATGACAGCCTTGCTTTAAGAGAAGACTGTTCTTGCTGCGATGGCGCTATGGCCACGCTACATTGGGGCCTCCTGCCAGGACTAATGCCACCAGAACGGCGTTGCACGGTACATTTACCTCTGGGCTAATGTTAATTAGCCACCAGTGCCAATTTACTGGTCCTGCTAGCGCCATCAATTTCAGCCCGCAGTGGCACCGGCAGGTTTTATCGAATTTCTAGATTGTGAAAATCTACATTTGCTAATTCCTACAAGGGATTTTTAATATGGTACAAGGCTGAAGCCAATTATTCTAGCTGGAAAGGTTGGGAGCCTTTAATTATTTTTTGTTTTGTTACAGACTTTTCTTTTTTGCAGAACATCCAGACTTTTTAAGTGAGTGAAAGCTTCAGTTGTTTGATAGAAAGTTTATACACAACTCTCAAAATGACCAGAAGCTACATGCAGAATAAACAGAATTTACCTCACAAACAACTTGTCCAGTGACCGTTTTAATTGATGTAGTATGTTTTGCACACAGCTGTACCATTTTGAAATTGAAGGAATGTATCTAATTATCTTTTAGTTCAAATATTAGCTAGATTTAAGGCTGCCAACTCTGGTTGGAGGCATTCCTGAAGGTTTGATCATGTGACATTCTGGCCACGTGACATCTGACCATGTGATGCCTGATCACAACATCTGAACATGTGAAGCCTGGTCATGTGACATCTGATCACATGACTGCTACAAACATTATTGCATTTACCTTATAAAGGTTAGGTTCCCTGCAGTTGAGTATTTTTGCTCGTGGTTTCGCACCAGCAGATGTTGTGCGACAAATCCCAAGAACCAGGAGGCCTCCTGCCAGCGAGGGAAGAGGGGAAACCGAGGATCCCCCCGCGCCCCCCCCCCCCATTTCACAGCCTCCCCCGAAAGATGATTCTCCTCAAATGCCAACACCCGCAAATTCCTGAGGCCTCCTGAATCCCGACTCTCCAGGCCCCTGCCAACAGCGCTCCATGCGGTCGCGTCTCTCTACAGGGCATGTCACCAAGCCTGAGGTTTCTCTAACAGCAGCCGGTGATGTCATGGGAGGGGGTTGCGCACTGCGGCGGGAAATTTAAATCGCTGAATCTTCCAGGTTGCTGGAGGCACGCTTGGGGAGGAACCACCGATTCTGGGAAAATCCCGGTCATGCTGGGAGGGTTGGGAACCCTAGCTAGATTAGAAGCCATAATATATCGGCCCCAAATTTTCTGTGTCACACTCCACCGTCCTAAGAAAGCCAGGGTGGGATCCCGCTTTCTAATTGTACCCCCTCACCCCTTCCACTTTCCGATATCAAGGGTATTTACATATCTTGAGTGGCCGTCCATGTATTTTGCAGTGTAGCTGACGCACCTCGCTGCAGTACCTTGTCACAGTGTTAAGTGTGGCAGATGAGAATTTCTGAAAGATTTTAAGAAATGGTCCCTTTCTATGTAGGCCGGTTTCCCTGCTACAATCAATTGCTCTGCGATCAATGCCATAAGGGAAACTGGACTTTTAAATTTGAACGGCCAATGCCCTTAGCAATGCTGGATGCCAGGGATGTACAGGTGCCCCTCTGCCAATCAACGCTAAAGCACAAATAGAAGGAATTGTGCTGCATGACATAATTCCCTCATTTGCTTGTGTCCATCCATCTGTAGGTTGGCGTATTATAAGCCCTCCTTTTTATCAGCTGGAAATGCTGGATGGGTGCCAAAAGGGGAAGACATCAAAGGGTTTCAACCTCAAATTCCACTCCTGCATGTCCAGATCCTGCTCTATTTATAGCCGAAGGGCACTGGAAATTTGGCCACATGCATGGTAGCTTCTATATTCTGGTAGTCAGCTATGGATTATCACTTATAGAATCATAGCATTTTATAGCACAGAGGGAGGCCATTCAAAGTGTCGTGCCTGTGCTAGCTCTCTGAAAGAGCTATCTAATTAGTCCAAATCCCCAGCACTTTCTTCATTACCATTTATTTTTCAAATATTTATCCATTTCCCTTTAGAAACATTCACAGTGATTATCTTACCTATATTAGTTCTTCAGTGTAGCATGGTCCACACCTGATTATCAGTTTTCACTCCATACTTACTGGCTAAAAGCATCAACTCCAAATGGTGGGGGGCAGTGCAAGTGCACTGCACTGCACGTTGATGTTCAGTACCATGCGGCAGAGGACAGAGATCTAACACCCAGCCCTCCGAGCCCCTCAGCATCTGATCTGTGCTGCACCAAGCAGAGAGATGTTGAAGCAAGGCAGTGGTACCTTCCTGTAAGGATGAGAAAATTGGATGGGATGCTACAGGGTGGCTAAAGAGGTTTGGGAGCAGCTCGTCTCCCTGACCTCTCAGCAGCAAAGGTAGGATTGCAGGTAGACTGAAGAACAGCAATAATTTATCTTGTATATAAAAACAGAATAAAACCACTCAAGAACTCTATAACAAAAATGAACAGATTCATAGGAGTAATTTAAAAGGTACACTCTTCTGAGGGGGATTTAGACGATGCTGTAGGGGGTGATGGTTTGTGTCAGCTTCACCTCTGACTTCTGAGCGGTTCGAATCGCTCCCACTCCCTTGGTTCTAGACCTTGGACTTATTTGGGGGTTGTGATAAAAAGTGCAGCAGACAACTGGTTTTGATGCAAGAACTTTGATCTTTATTCAAGAAAATAAAACACAACACAAACAGTCTTAAAGTGGAGAACACTTCAGTACAAGCGAGGGAAATAACATTGGAAGAATACTTCACCCCTCCCAATCCTACTTCACTAGCTAGGTTGGACTCCAGAGGACCAGGGATGGTACTCACCAGAATCCTTGACAGTTAGGTTTGTTCGCAGTTTTGGGGTTCACTCTATATGTTGGTTGGTGTCTGCCGTACCCCATACGTGGTAGAGGACTTCAACTGCGTATCTGGTCAGTCTTCGCGAGTCCGCTGATGCGGTAGGGTGCGTATTGGATTTATCAGGTGAGTACCCACTTTTCTTTGGTTTAGAAGTAGGGTTTAGAGTTTTTAAGGGAAAATCTTACCCAGGGGTAAGTCAGGAGTAGATTGTAGAGTGGAAACTTTGCGGTTCTTCGGTTTTTCTTCGAGTTGGTTTTCTTTGGTTGCGGTGGCCCAAATATTGATACTTGGTGTTTGGTTGGTTGTTTCGTGAGGGCCTTGTTGCCGCGAGGTGTCCGGTGGTCACTGAGTCGGTCGCTCTGGTTTCTTCTCGTGTCAGCCTACTTTGTTGGATGGTCTGGCCTTCGAGCTGTCGACCTCCTGGCTGGACACGGAACGCTGAACGGTGTTGGTTTTAGAACTGTGTTGCGGAGAATGCCTCCGTCGATGTCTTCTTGTTCTTCCTTCCTCTTCTTCTTTTTCAGGTTGAGAACGGGCCTTCAATTATACCCATTGAAGCTCCCTTATCTGCGTGCCAAATCAGGTCTCGGTCTTTGTTAGTTTTGGCAGGCTCGTTAACGGTAACTGGTTAATGGGCCCCATCCTGTCGATTTGCCACTTAATCGTAGTTTGATTGTACTTATGTTTTGGGTTTTCTTGACTGGGCCTATGATTTCTATGGAGTAGGCCGAAGTAATCTGTTTTATGCATGTCTTAATGGGCTCTGTAACTTGGGGTGGAGACTGTTTTTCCTCGGGTTTATTGTTAGGATGCTAATGTCTGATAGGGGCCGATTTACACTCCCAGCGAGATCATGCGGTTCCCCAGACAGTTCCCATTAGCACCAATACCCAAACTGGTTTTACAGAGGTTGATCCCATCTTCCTTCACAGCCTTTTCTCCCTTAAAAGCCCAGACATGTTTTAAAAATACCAAAACTTGTTTTTTTGCTCAAAATGTCCTTTGGTTAGGCCCAATGCACTTCACCACCCTGTAATAGCTAGAAAAGAGTCCAAAGTCTTTTCCTTAGGGTTTTTCTTAGAGTTTTGGAGGATCTGTGAATTTTGAGAATCTTACAGATGCTTATAACACCAGCAGTTTGTGATGTTATCTGAATGTCCAGATGAGATTACTGCTTTGTAATTACTCAAATTACTCGTATTCTGGCCATTGAGTGTCCTGATTAACTGACGGCTACAGCTAGTGCAAAAATTAAATAATGAAACCACCCCTTTTATAAAAATAACATATCCTGCATGGATTACAAAGACACAAGCTAATCTTGGGCTTCATATATTGATTATCAACTGCTTGAGGTAACACTTGTGGTAAATGCTGTGAGTGAACTCTCAATTTCATTAATGTCTTGTGAACGTCTCCACCATATCCAATATTCTGTATTCACTGAGTACAGGGAGGAAATATTATGGTTAGAACTGGTCATCACCAATGAGTCTAAGTGAATCCCTCACAGTGCTTCTGCACTGTCTGCAGTCATTTCCTTTTCATGAAGCGGTGCTTTATTTTGTAGACAACAGTACAATGGGTAATTTACTTGGTGCCAAGTGATCACCACAGACAAGCTTAAAGTATAGCCACGTCACCTCCTTCACAGAGGAGACTCCAGGAATCATAGAGCATTTGGCAAGGAAATGAAGGGCAGGAAGCACTGCTGTAGACTAACCGGTATCCCAGCAGTCTAATGCCTGGCTTGGTTAGGTTGGTGGGTAGTTACCAAGGTAAACTGTTTCAGAATAATATTTTTTGCCTTAATAATGTAAAAAAAAATTCTAAATTGGTACCAAACTGTTTTTGTCTTTCAGATTTGGAAGAATTTGCTTATTATTAGTTATTTTCTAAGTCATTTATTTAGGATTTGATCATATTTTATGATTCCTGTTTCAGAGAACAGGAGTTGGGGTTCTGTGTGACTCCACCTAAGAGCAATCAGAATAACAGCATGTTTCACTCAAGAGCGAGCCTACTAGTATTAAGATCTATTTATGTGAATGTGAGTGAGATGTCTAAAGAAGCGACTGTAACCCTGCCTGGCAGAAACCAGGCACGTTGGCATTAAAACTGCTCATGACACTTACCCGCCGACGTCCCACTCACTACCCGCAGGTTCTGATTTTTAACCTGCTCTTCTGAGCGAGCGGGAAGGACACCCACCGGAAATCAGCGGAGTCCTTCTTTAAATGTGCAAATCAGGCTCTGATGATATCGTCGAAGCCCGACTGCTATCTTAACCAGTTGGCTGCACGGTGAAGCTGTCGTGACCTTTCCATCAGGCAGGAAGAGGAGTCGAGGCCAGAAGAGGTCCAAAAATGTTAAGTCATTTTACTTTTGTTGACTTTCCTTGTGGGGCCAGGAGGATCAGGCGTGCTTCCCCGGGATCCACAAGGAAAGCTTAAGCCTCCTTTCCCCAGGCTTCCCCCTTGATTGTGAGATTCTCCTGAACCCCGCCGGGCGACTTATCTGACTATTCCTTCAGTCCCTGGCGGCGGACTCCGACCAGCTGCCATTCTGCTCCCGCCCGGCAGCCAGCTGTCGCTTCCTGCGGGTTTCGGGTAAGAGACAGACTGAGGCTGTGCAGCTGCGGCAGGGGAGTTAAAATCTCCCGGGCTTCACACTGCCGATGTCGTGACGGTTTGCCCTTAAAATCGAGGCGTAAATGTTGGCTATAGAATTTAATGTCGCTTTTAGAAAGTTACTGTGCTTTATAGATTACTCTGTTTAGAGGCAGGCACAGTGGAAACAGTATGTAACTGTACCATTTCTGTGAATAAGTCTAATTTACACCAGCAAAAACTTCAATTCTTGCTAGAATTTCTTGGAAAATTGAATTTGCCCTTAACAGTATTTAACTGGAATTGGGTTTCATCCTAACAGTATTGTGCTGTGACTATAAGCAATTTTATATAAATGCCATGACTCATGATTGATGAGAAATGTTCTGCTGAAAGGGTCAATACCCCAAATGTCAACTTGTCCTTTCTCAGATGCTAACTGACCTGCTGTGTACTTCTGGCATTTTCTGTTTTTAAGCTCCAATAATTAACCTAAACTGTTATTCTTCATCACAAACAAGGTGTCAGACATATTAGGGGAGACTTTTCGGGGCGGGGGTCCGAATGGGTCCAATATCGATGGTGCGCCCAAGGCGCCCGACTAATACGTCAGTCGGGAGGCCCGACCACCTTCGGTTTTGGGCCTCGTTAACATTTTTAAAGTGAGCTGCGGGGAACAGGGATGAGAATAGGTCGGCTCCGGGCCAACCCATGAGCTGGAGCTACAACTGCAAGATGCTCAGCTGCCATTGTAAAAAATCTTAAAATAACCCAAAAAGCTTACTTTGTAGGAGAGGCCTCCCTTTAAGGACCACCAGTTAGTCCTCCCAACTCCTGGCGAAAGTGGGACTGGCATACGTCACGCAAGCTTTGGCCATTTCTCCTTGGAAGTTGGGGTCCCACTACCGATGTAGTATCATGGCATTATTATTATTATATTTACCAAAGATGGACATAGCTCAGGACCTGTGGTGAGTCAGGATTCAGGCGATCAGATTCATATGGGGCGAGAAGCTGGGAGACAGTGAGATTGGGGCAATGGACAGGAAATAGCAATGGCAGAACTGTAGTTGGGAGGGAGCCAGGTTGGAGCTGAGGTTGGGGGTGGGGGTGGGTAGAGGGGAGACAGTAAGGTCACAGCTAAAAAGTTGGAAATTTCTGTACGTTATATTATTCCTTCTGGTGATTATTAAATTTAAAACAAACTTGAATAACTCACCAGAGCAGTAAAACGTCTTGGAGGAGATATTCCCGCAGAGGGCCATTTGGGGCACCAAGTCAAAAATGTTTGAAAAGTTAGCGCCAGGCGCGAACCTTTTCAAACATTTGAGAAATTCCCATTTTTTGCTCCAAGAGGGAAGTGGAGGGCTAAATCAAGCACTTCACTTGCCTCTTAGAACGCAAGAGGCGGGGAATGTCCCGAAATGGGGCAATGTGCTCAGCAGCGCCACGTGTGGCCAAACGTGGCTCAGCCGCGTTGCAGGGGCTCTTCCCTCAATTAAAGGGAAGGGCTTCCTGCTACAAGCTCTGCATTATTTTTTGGAGGCGCTAACGATGGGAATTTCGCCCCCCCTTGAGTTTATTCAGCGCACTTATACAGCCTGTTCCACACAAACTCATTACAGTTACTATCCAGGATATCTCAAAAGACCACCAAAGCTGGGCCCTTGACCTTGATTAGTACTGGCAATGGAACATGGCCTTAGCAACTGGGAAATCGAGATATATTTCACATTTAAGCCTTGATTTTTCAAAACTGGCAAAATTTCTTGCAGGAATGGCTGGCTGACATGACCCAAGCTCACTCACAGTGTACTGAGGTGACAGTGTCCAATAGGCCCATTAGTATTTTCTGATTATTGTGCTTTATATTACTTATTTGTATATAACGTTCTTCAAACCGGATTTGTCTGTGTGCTATTAGCATTTTTTGTTTCTAAAATGATTATTTTTTGTTATAATAGCTACCACTTCAAAGAAAATTGGTAGCGTAGCACAGGACTACATTGAATGCAGTGAGCAGATTACTTATTAGCCCCTGGGTAGGGACCACTGCAAGGGAAAAATATTTTTTAAAAGGTTTAGCTTCAAGATTATAGAGGACAAAGATCTGCTTGTTGAAACTGTTATTACACCATTAAAACCCCACAACAGTAAGAATATTGAAAATCAAGTATATCTCCAGGTGCAATGTCATGACATTTACAGCACCTTGTTTGCCATGTCGAACCGTTCTAACAATGTCGAGGAATTGACCTGATTATTGCTTGCGGTGCCACAGGCTTAACAATGGCCAGATACATTAACTGTTTCAAACTTTAAACTGTTTGAAAATGTGCTCGTAAGACAGCAATCTGGAAAACCTGTAGCATTTCAAAGCTGGGGGAGGTAATGTGGGATGTTTCAGTACTTGGAAGATGCGATTCTGCATGTTCTATCTTGGAACTTGTTATCCAGGGAAAAATTTTTTTTAAGACTATCAGACTAAAAGGAGCTTTCATTGCTTAGTCTATGGGGCAACTGAATAGTAAGTTTATATGTATTTCGTTAAACTAGTGCAGGAATCAATCTCCACTTCACAGCACTGGTTGGTTGTACGTTAAATTGTCGCTGTGATATTTTATGCTGGCTGATTGCATGCTAACTGTTTTCTTCTACAGGATGACACCAGTGTCGCTCAGCAGGGTCAGCAGATCCTGTCATATCTTGCAAAGGTTGCTTTTGCTGGCTGCCCCAGACAGCTGTGCCACCTCACAAACCAGGAAGCACATGGAGTTTCCTGTACATTCAGCCACTAAAAAGGAAATGTTATGTTCTTATTCAGCGCTGAAAATATTATCTGGAAGCTTCCATGGAGAAGTTCCTTCAACAACAAAGCCGGAGTATACCCATGCTTGTCTCAAGATTGGATCCCTTGGCAAAGCTTCAAATATTCCATCACCTTCTGCCCTTGTCATCACAAACTGAGGTGATTGTGAAAAATGGCCTGATGTGCAAATTAGATTTTTAAAGAAAATAATGTGATGACATTCTTGTAAATCACACAGAATGCAAAGAAATATGGATGGTTGTTAGGGAGTAGTAACGTTTAATTTAATTTAGAAATTCAGATAATATCATTAACCGCAGTGGCAACTCTTGAGTAGCTTATTGATGTCTCCTGAACCCCAAGATTGAATTATACTTTCTACTCACTCTCTTTCATTTATTTTATATAATACGTTAAAATCAAAGTAAGTTACTGATGGTTAAAAATGTCAAAAATGCAATTGATTGAAGATTGTCAAAAGTTATTATGATGCTATCGCTTGAAAAATAATGCTCCAAATGCGTAATGAGGGAATCATGTTGCAGCTGAGGAACACGATTGCAAATCTACTGACAACTCTGTTGTGCAATCATTACTGTACATCGGGGCGGGATGGGGGGGGAGGCTGAAGGCTTCCTTGAGGACCCTGGGGGGAGTACTCCTGCTCCTCCTGGCCCACAAGGAGTGCTAAAAGAGTCACTTACCTCCGACCCCCGGACACCTGCGCAGCACCGGTTAATTTCAAATCGGGCTCCCATTTGCTCTGTCGGAGCCCGATTTAAATATGTTAATAAGCGTTCCATCTTTCCACGGTGGGACACTCGGACACCCCTAAATCCACCGCCACTGTGGGGCGGTGTCGTGTTACACGGATTTCACATTTTAACCTCCCCCCGACCCTCTCCCGCCCGCCGTAGGGGAGTGGGGGACGGTGGTTGATCTGTCTCACAGACAATGTCGATAAAAGTCGCAAAATGTTATAGTCCCCTTGTCGTACTCACCAGGTTTAGTTTGAACTCATTTTCTGAATCTACCTTTTTCCAGAGCATTTCCTATCTGATATAGCTCCTTTTGAAAATTTTCCATATAACTCAGTCCTCTGTAACCAGGGATCAGCCTTGTGGTACTTTTCTGAACTGCTTCCAAGGCCTAAATATCTCCCTTGTGTCTAGTTGACCATAATGGGACAGAGTACTCAGGATGTGGTCTGGCCAAAGCTCTGTATAGTTTGTGTATGACCTCCACTAATTTGCACTCTACTGTTGTTGGCTATAGAATTCAGCATTTTATTTGCTTCAATGGCTGCTCCACAGTGGTTGGATATGTTGAGCATCAAATCTATTTGAACTTTACCCTGAGCTATTCTGTTTACTATACGTGGAGTACATGCGTTGTCCATATTTTTATCCTATGTTCAGTATTTTACACTTGTTCATATTAAATTTCGGCTGCCATTGTGCCACTCGCTTTCATATTTTTCCAACTCATTTTGTTCTCACACCAGTCTCATTGTGGGTTTGCTGAGTAACATTCCAGTGATTTGCCACTTTGTAGGCAATTTTCTGCCATAAACTTTTGTCATTGGGACTTGTGTTAAGACTGGCCAAACTTTTCTCGTAGCCAGCAGAGAAAGGAGACTTTCATCTGCCCAATATCTCAGGCTCCTCGGACCCTACCATCTGGGCGCAGGGTAGGCGCCTAAAAATAGGCGCTCCTGACTTTCTAGGCCATGGTCTCCACGTCAGAGCATCTAATTGCCTTTTGAATAATTTCAGAGTTCGTGCCTCCATTATCAAAGTCAACATGGATTTACAAAAGGTAAATCGTGCTTGACTAATCTACTGGAATTTTTTGAGGATGTAACTGGGAAAATAGATAAGGGAGAACCAGTAGATGTGGTGTATTTGGACTTTCAAAAGGCTTTCGATAAGGTCCCGCATAAGAGATTAGCGGGTAAAGTTAAGGCACATGGGATTGGGGGCAAGGTATTGACTTGGATAGAGAACTGGTTGGCGGACAGAAAGCAGAGAGTAGGAATTAATGGGTCTTTTTCCGAGTGGCAAGCAGTGACTAGTGGGGTACCACAGGGATCGGTCCTTGGACCCCAGCTATTCACAATATACATTAATGATCTAGATAAGGGAATTAAATGTAATATCTCCAAGTTTGCAGATGACACAAAGCTGGGTGGGAGTGTGTGCAGCGAGGAGGATAGCGAGAAACTCCAGGATGATCTGGACAGGTTGGGTGAGTGGGCAGAAGCGTGGCAGATGCAATATAACGTGGATAAGTGCGAGGTTATCCACTTTGGTGTCAAAAACAGAAAGGCAGACTATTATCTGAATGGCAATAGATTGGGAGAAGGGGAAGTGCAACGAGACCTGGGTGTCCTTGTGCACCAGTCGCTGAAAGTAAGCATGCAGGTGCAGCAGGCGGTGAAGAAGGCAAATGGTATGTTGGCCTTCATAGCGAAAGGGTTTGAGTATAGGAACAGGGATGTCCTGCTGCAGTTGTACAGGGCCTTGGTGAGACCACACCTTGAGTACTGTGTGCAGTTTTGGTCGCCTTATCTGAGGAAGGATGTTCTTGCCATGGAAGGAGTTCAGCGAAGATTCACAAGGCTGATACCTGGGATTGCAGGAATGACATATATGAGGAGAGATTGGGTCGATTGGGCTTATACTCACTGGAGTATAGAAGAATGAGAGGGGATCTCATCGAAACATATAAAATTCTGACAGGTCTGGACAAACTCGATGCAGGAAGAATGTTCCCGATGGTCGGAGAGTCCAGAACCAGGGGTCATAATCTACGGATAACGGGTAAACCATTTAGGACAGAAATGAGGAAGAATTTCTTCACCCAGAGAGTGGTGAACCTGTGGAATTCTCTACCACAGAAGGTAGTTGAGGCGAAGTCATTAAATATATTCAAGGATGAGTTAGATATATTTCTTAAAGCTAAAGGTATCAAGGGATATGGGGAGAAGGCAGGTACAGGGTACTGAGTTTAGATGATCGGCCATGATCTCATCGAATGGCGGAGCAGGCTCGAGGGGCCGAATGGCCTACTCCTGCTCCTATCTTCTATGTATTCCAGGTATTAATCACTCTGGGTGAATAAGCGCTTCCTGACATTATTCCTGAGCTTCTCTTTTTCCCAGTTTGTACCTATTTTCTGCTGTCATGGTTTAATTGAAGGCCAGGGTTGAGATTAGAGAGGGAGAGCGCAATAAAGCTGTTGGAATAGAAGCAGATGGATGAGCGGATATAAATAGTGCAGAAATATTATCAGAGAAGAAAGGGAGAAAAAAACGAGGCTTTGAGGCAGTGAACAATAAAAACACTGTCATATAAAGAAAGAACTTACATTTAGATAGCACCTTTCATGACCTCAGGACTTCCCAAAGCACTTTACAGCCAATGGAAGTACTTTTGAAGTGTAGTCACTGTTGTAATGTAGGAAACGCAGCAGCCAATTTGCGCACAGCAAGCTCCCACAAACAGCAATGTGATAATGACCAGATAATCAGTTTTTTTTAGTGATGTCGGTTGAGGGATAAATATTGGCCAGGACACCGGGGATAACTCCCCTGCTCTTCTTCAAATAGTGCCATGGAATCTCTTACATCCACCTGAGCAGGAAGAGAGGGTGTCGGTTTAACCTCATTTAAAAGACGACAGCTCAGACAGTGAAAAACTCCCTCACAACTGCACTGAAGTGTCAACCTGGATTATGTGCTCAAGTCTCCAGAGTGGGACTTGTACCCACAACCTTCTGATTCAAAGGTGAGTGCTACCTCTGAGCCAAGAATAACACTAGGGTCAAGAGCTATTAAATAATTAATTGTGAAAGAGAATAAAGGTCAGCATTCAAAAAAAAAATGCAGTCAGGATTAAGTGGTATGTATGCAAATTCACAAAGCATTCAAAACAGAATTTGGAGATTAATAACTATGGGGGGATAGGATAAAGTAGCTGTAACAGAGACGTGGCTTAAGTTTGAACATGACTGAGAATTTAACATTCCTGGTTATAACCCTTTCAGGAGAGATAGGGAGAGAAACAGGGAACATAAGAACATAAGGACTAGGAGCATGAGTAGGCCATTCGGCCCTTCGAGCCTGCTCCGCCATTCAATGAGATCATGGCTGATCTTCTGCCTCAACTCCATTCACCGGCCCTATCGCCATATCCCTTGATGCCCTTACTAGTCAGAAATCTATCGACTTCTGTTTTGAATATACCCAATGACTGAGCCTCCACTGCCCTCTGGGATAGAGTATTCCAAAGATTCACCACCCTCTGTGTGAAGAAATTTCTTCTCATCTCAGTCCTGAATGGCCTACCCTTTATCCTGAGGCTGTGGCCCCTGGTTCTAGACTCCCCAGCCAAGGGAAACATTCTCCCAGCATCCACCCTATCAAGCCCTGTAATAATTTTGTATGCTTCAATGAGATCCCCTCTCATTCTTCTGAATTCAAGAGAATACAGGCCTAGTTTACTCAATCTCTTCTCATACGACAGTCCTGCCATCCCAGGAATCAATCCCGTGAACCTTTGTTGCACTCCCTCAATGGAAGTATATCCTTCCTTAGGTAAGGAGACCAAAATTGTACACAGTACTCCAGGTGTGGCCTCACCAAGGCCCTATATAATTGGAGTAAGACTTCTTTACTCCTGTACTCAAATCCTCTTGTAATGAAGGCCAGCATACCATTTGCCTTCCTAATGGCTTGCTGCACCTGCACATTCACCTTCAGTGACTCATGGGGCTCAATTTTCACCGGCCCGTGGAGGCAGGTTTGGAGGTGTGTGGGGTGGGAAAATAGCAGATTCGGGGGTCCCGAACCCATCCCGCCCCCAACCCGCTTCCATGCCAGTTTCCCAGGAGGCGGGTACCCGACATGTGCTGGGAGCCGCCTCCCCGAGGCAGGAAGGGGATTAGTGCCAATAAACTGCCTGTTAACAGGTAGTTAACAGGCAGTTTTTTGCCTAATCCCTATTTTTAGCCCTGAAGTGTGGGCTTCCTGACAGGTCCGAACCATGCCGATTTAGCGAGGCGGACCGTCGGTCTGGAGGGCTTGGAGGGGGGTCGAGATGTCCGGTGTGCAGGTGAGTGATGGGTGAATGAATGCAGAGGTAAGTGTGTTTGGTGTGTGTATAGAGTGTTTTAAGAACTTGTACTTATCTTAACTTTGTCCTGCAGGCTTCCTTCCTTCAGTTCTCGGGAGTCCCTCAGCTCACCGGCACAGAAAGTAGAATGGCTGCGGAGCTGTCAAAAGCTGCAGTCTCTGCTTTCTGTGCTGGATTGATTTCTAACTCAGTCTAAGTACAGGGACTCACATTAGAAATCATATTGTCAGTGTTTGACAGCTTCACAGAGCTGTCAAACGCTGAAATTTCATCTGTCAAAAGCTCTTGACAGATGAAATTTCAATGGCTGACGTCACCTGTATCCAAGGGACCCTTGATTGGCCTGCTAAGCCCGCTGGGCGGGCTTAACAAGGTCAATCAAGGGAAAATACAGTGGGTTGGCCACAAGTCGATGGAGGCAGGACGACAACCCAAAAAGTGGGAGTCCCGCCTCCATCACGTCCCCATTGACAAAATCCAGCCCATGCATTCCCCAATCTTTCACCATTTAGGAAATACTCTGCCTTTCTGTTTTTTCTACCAATGTGGATAACTTCACATTTATCCACATTATATTCCATCTGCCATGTTCTCGCCCACTCACTGAGCCTGTCGAGATCCCCTTGAAGTGTTAGTGAAGGATTCTGTCACAGCATTAAAATGCAAGGCTGTCCAAGGGAGTTACATTAAGATGGAATCCATACAGATAGAGTTTAGAAACAGGAAGGGAAATAGTATAATTCTTGGTGTACACTACAGGTCACCAAATATTGGAGTTAAGATAGAGGTGGAGATCTGCAGACAGGCCAAATAAAAATGTAAGAGCAACAGGGCAATAATATTGAGTAATTTTAATATCCCAAGAGAGACTGGGATAAAGGTAATGCATGTCATCAAAGTGGGGAATGCTTTTTAGAATGTATCCAGGACTGCTTCCTTGATTAGTATGTTTCTAGTCCAACAAGGAAAGTGCTGGGAAGTGGAGCAAGAGGCAGAATGGGAAATAGCAACCACAACATAGTGAGGTTCAATGTAGAAATGGAAAAAGAAAATGAAGAGTCAAAGATAAGGGTGCTGGAGTATAAACAGGCAAAGTTCAATGTGATGGGATCTGAAAAAAGGTTAAGGGGGTGATTTTGACTTTGTGCAGTAGAGCAAAACGGGTGATAGTGAGTCGGCAGCCCGTTTTATATCTCACAATTTTTATTTCCACAATGGAAACTCCAGAAGGGCTAAAAGAGAATATGGAAAAGGCTAGCAGACTATAGAAGATAAAGGGAAAGCTAAGGGCTTTTAGAAGAGCAAAAGGTTAGTTAAAGAGAGGGTAGGACCCTCAGGGATGAAGGAGGGAGTCTAATTGTGGAGGATGAAGGTATGGCAGAGATATTAAATAAATATGTTGTATTGGTTTTTACAAATGATGGTGGAAATGAAAATGTAGGTGTACTAGTTGAGGATGTCTTATCTAACAATTGTTACAGATAACTATAGAAAAGCAGATCCCAAAGTGGTAAGTCACCAGGTCCTAATGACAAGCACACTGGGCTGTTGAAAGAAATCAGAGAGGAGATAGAGGTTCTGGCCATAATTTTTCAATCCTTAAAGATGCCAATTGTGTTGTGGGATGGGAGGGTAGATAATTTAACACTTTTGTTCAAGACAGAGGGATAAACCAGGTAACTATAGATCAGTTAGTCTAACATCAGTTTCTAGGCCTAGAAAGTGCTCCTCCTGGCTCCACAAAAGTACTGCCGACCCAGACTCGCCCCCTCTCCCCTCGGCTTCGACTCCCCCCCACCCCCCAGGACCTACCTCTATGGGTAGGCTTGGGATCAGAGCCGGATGGAATTCATCAGGCGTACTGTATTGGAATGCTCATTTGGCATCGGCAGCTCCATTCAAATGAATCCTGATGGCAAATTTGGCTCTGGCCGGCATGGACTGGTGTGCGAAGCAATCGCTTCACCGACTTGCCACCTGTTTTGAGCACAACTCAAATTTCTCCCCCACTGTATCTTCAGCAATATTTTTGATGCTTGCAGTTTTTGTGGTCACACACAGAGCAGAGGCTGTGGAGAGAAACACGATGACTTCCAGAATGTTATGGGGTTGAATTTCCACAGGGGTTTCTCCCACTCGCCCCATGTAACTTTGGTGGAAGAGAAGCGGTATCCCTAGAAAAACAGGGTAAACAGCGTTTTCGAGCACGGTATGGGACGTGAATATGGATCCTAGCAAAAGCTCTTTCCACAAAAAAATTATACTGTAATAGACTTGTGAAAAAAGTTATATGAACCCCATGAAAGCCAACAGTATTAATGAAACATTGTTAATTCTTTAAGATACAACTATTTCTCCCTAAGCAGTCAATAGTATTTGTAATTTTCATATCAGGAATAACATTTAAAAGCACACCTTGACTTCTGCGTTTGTGCAATTTACATGTGAACAGCTGCTTGAACTGCCCGAAATAGCCAGCCCGCTTAATACGGTTTAAGCGTTGTTTTGGTAATTGACGCCAACGGCAATGGGAAATGGTCAGCGCATTTGCCCCGATATAGGTGGCTGTCCAGGATAAGCAGGGAGAGTGTAAGTGGTGGCGACTGCATGACTATTAGTTATCAGTGCAATCAGTGAGTTACTATTAGTTACTGGTGGAATTAAAGTTCCTTCCACTTTTGGTTTCCCACCCCCCCGACGAATCTCTCCCCCACCTTCGGTTTCCCCCCTTACCTGCCCTCGATTTACCTTCTTCGCTTGCTCACGGGTGGCCTCCTGGTTCTCAGAACAGGTTCTCTCACAACAGCTGCTGGTGCGAGACCACAAGCAAAGATATTCAACTACAGGGGACCCAACCTTTATAAGGTAACTGCAATAACATTTGCAAATGTCACATGATCAAACATCACGTGATCAGAACGTCACGTGATCTAGCCTCCAGGAATACCTCCAACCAGAGTTGGCAACCCTACCAGTTACTCAAGTTTAAACCTGTTTGTGACTAGCAATCTTGTAAGTGTCTCGCCCAAGGGAGGGCTCTCTATGCGGGAGTCCTCCCCTTTTCTATTGGGGACTTGGCGTGGGGGGTGTTGCATGGAGCAGTTCCGTGCAACAAATTTTTAAGTAGGTGCACGGACTCCCCGGCTCCCTGCAATTTCTGCGGCCTGGAGGAGTCTGTCTTCCATGTATACATTGAGTGTAAGAGGTTGCAGCCCCTCTTCCAATTTTTGAAGGGGCACTTCAGTCCCATGCTCCTGATCCTTGGGCATCCGGTGCGGAGGGGAGCGGGCAGATCGGTGGCCCTCCTTGTTGGACTGCTCCTGCGCCTGGCCAAGGTGGCCATTAACAGGTCCAGGCAGCGGGCAGTTCAGGGGGTCGTGTGGCCTGACTGCCTGTCTCTCTTCCATGGTTATGTTCGTGCCCGGGTGTCCCTGGAGATGGAGCACGCGGTGTCCGCCGGCACACTTGAGGCCTTCCGCGACGGGTGGGCACTGGAGGGACTGGAGTGCCTCATCACCCCCAGAAACAAAATTGGTTTAATTTGGGTTAAGGTTAATTGGTTGTGCCCCGTTAAAAGGGGGCACTTGCTTACTGTCTTATTGGTGATGGCACCAGCCAGCAATCACCGAATTTCAACATAAAAGGTGTAAGTGTCTCACCACACTTTTCCCATTGCAGATGGCTATTTTAAGGAGTGCGGCCACTCATTCTGATTACCAAGTTAATGGTAAGATAGCTATTGACAGGTATAGAGTTAAATGATCATTCTTTTGAATCTGTGTCTTGTTGATTAATTGTAGCTATTTAGAGTGGTTGCAAATTCCTTTAGCCTTACTTCTTGTGGTGCTTTTAATGAGCTCTGTAGGACTGTAAAATCAAGTCATGGCTCCACAGATTGTTGTAATGAAAGGACCAATGACATATGGAACCAATTAGCACCACAGAAATTTCATGCTTGAAATATTTCATGTTTCAGATGTCCTGAATTAAAGAGCGTTAGATATAAATTACTTAATTACAATATTTGTTACAATATAATTACTTAACTAACACATTAAATATTTTTATTTACTAAACTGGCATTTAAGAAATGCGTGCACCTCTAACAGAGCTGTCAAGTCTGGAAAATATTAGGAGAGGTATTTATGATTAGCAATAGGGGCCCAGATAGAAACCCATTTAAACAGATCCAGCTGTCTTTATTTTTAAAAGCAGTATCAAAATAGTCATATTTTCACATCAAATGAGTAATTGTCACTGTGATTCATGCCTTACAAACATATATTAATACCTTTGTGTAGTTCAACTTCCCTACACCTGTACAATGGATAAGATGTATAGACATTTACAATCATACTAAATATTCATAAGAAAGCATGGAACAAGAAAAGGCTATTGACTCATCAATCACAGTGGGCTCGATTTTAACAGCCCTGAGGAGGCGGGTCAGCTGTGAAAATCGGAAAAAATGGCTTCAGACACCCAACCCGCCTCCATCCCGCCCCCACCCGATTTTCGTGAGTGTCTGTTCAGCTGCTCCCAAACTGACCCGACTCCAACCGGTGGGACCGGTAGTTAAGGCAGTTAAAAGCCTGTTAACAGCCTTGATAATCCTATTTTGATAGTGGTATCCCATTTTCGTGCCTCTGGCTCCTGTTTCCCGTCTTGTCAGAAACAGTCCTGCTGCAAGGAGACGAGTTGGTGGAGGACATGATCTGTAGTCATTATTGGTGCAGAACTTTAAAAGCGCTCCTGTAACATGGCTGGCATTCAAATGCAACAACTTTGTTGTTGGAGGTTTGGGATAAGATTTTGCAAATCTACTGACCTTGTGACCGGTCAAGCTGACACACATCTGCTGTTTGAACTGATTGGAATAATTTCAGGTCACTTTGAGTGTGCGCTTGCAAGCTTCTTGCCTCAACTGAAATCTATAACAACGGGATGGGAACCATTTACATCCTCTCATCCTGGTCGTCAGATTTGGAGGAAGAGCAGCACGGCTTAGTGCTGCCAGATGAACAAGTGGCTCAGCACACAGCCTCCATGGAGGACGAGGAAGAGGACGATGAAGAGGACAAGGAGGAGGACAGGGTGTGACGCCTTGCGGGGCTGGATGTGGCCAATCCAGCAGCAGGTGACCACATTGATGGCCGTCAGGCAAGGGATGCACTCATCCATGCCAGATTCACGTAAGCTTACGCTTCAACCACAGGTGACTGGCACATGGAGATGAATATAAGTCCGACAGTCTCAAACCCCAGGCATCATCTGTCCAATAAAGGGTGGTTTGCGCTCAGTGTCACCACCAACATTCTACATGGAAATCACCCTGAGCCCTCACTCTTGAACTTCCATTTCCCAGAACACAGAGGCCACACTTTAGGTGATCTCAGCAGATCATTAAACCTTTTGCGACACTGAACCCATGTGCATCTGCACACAGACCTCGAACTCACCTCCTCAGCAATTTGCAGCCAAGCTGCCTTGGTTTGCTGAGGAGACCTCCTCCTTCCGTTTCCAGGGAAGAGGAACTCCTGACGTCCTCTAATTCCCTCAACAAGAGCATGGAGGGAGCCCTCATTGAACCTGAGTGCAGCCTTAGTTATTGGGGCTGCCGTTCCTGCAGCTCCCAGCACCTTTAAGAGAAAAAAGCATTAATATTACTAAGCAAATGATTGGAACACATCTGGCATCTTTTTCATTTCATAGTCAGATAATAAAGTCATATATCAAAAAATCATGAATCTCTTTCTGGAATAATATGACCAGCAATATCATTCATTAAATTTTGCTCAGAACAGACACTGTCAACTCCCCTTTCAAGATAATAAAGCACCAAGCCATCCCAATGACATTTGTATGCAAAGGGCACATGGCCTCTTTAAACTTTCAAACAAACAGCGTGTCATCAGACGCGAGAAACTGACATCCTCCAAGCAATTGCCTGGAGGGACCCGCACGTCGGCCATAACGAGGCCAATGAAACAAAAATCGGAAGTGCTGGGAGGCGGTAGCTGGGTGCGGGTCCGAAAGCTGCTGAGCAGCGGGCCCGCCCTCAACCCGCATCCATTATTAAAATCAAGCCCATTATTTCCTGTATGTATGTCCTGGAGCTATATGGCCGTGTCTGCTCTACAATGGACTGAACCCACGTAATCTCCTCAGGAAAGGTTCTGCGAATCTTCTTGCTTCCCCCAAATCAAGTTCCACAATATCTGTGTAACTCGACATGGATTCTGGTGGCAGGAATAGTCCCGCTGGTGATAAATTGGAGAGTGAGTATTTGAAAGCTGACAGTTACTGATCTTGGTGGGGCACATAATGTGATTTTCTACTACCCGTTGCCCACTGGCATTCTTTGCTTTCGCACAGAATGTGTAGAAGCTTCATTATGAATACATATTCTATGTTAATGAAGATACTGGAGTGTAGCCCTCGATTTTCTATGTTTTGGGCGGAAGTCCCACCCAACATTGAGCTCACCCATTGAAAGTGAAGAATAAAGCCAATAACATTATCCCATGTTGAGGAAGGGAGCCATTTTTTTAAACAGCTTCTTTTCTGAAAATGGGAAATTTTCTTTCAAAGTGCCCCAACCACAGGTTTTCATGCTTGAGAATGAAGAAGATGAATGAAAGCACCAGAGCTGGCTCCTAGTATTATGCCACCAACTGCATCTCACCGGCCCCGACACACCTTCTGGCAATGGCAGGTGAGAACTGCTTCCACAAGCTCCAGGTCAGCATCAGGTCAGGTGCAGCGTTATGCAATCTGCTGCAAGGGCACCTGCAACCAACTTACACTATTAGGACAGTGCTACCAGTGGCAGTCAAGGTCACCTCCACCCTCAACTGCTGTACCTTCACCTCCCTCTAGGCTAGCAAAGAGATCATCTGCATTATCAGCTACTTTGAAGCCCACCGCTGTATAAGAAAAGTGACTGATGCGTTATTCAACAAGGCCACCTCTTTCATTTTCTTTGGCATTGAATAGCAACAGCAGCGTGACACAGCTGCCCAAACTCACCGCACTGCTTAATTTCACAAAATGCATGGTGTCTTTGACGGCAGCTACGTAGCTATCCTGCCGCCCATCCTGTATGCCAATAACTGAACATGCATTATGCAGCTAGGATGTGTCGGTGGGATTTACAGATTCAAATATAAGCTGCAGCCTGTATTTATGCCATACTGCTATATGGCTATGGGTGCTGAGTATTTATAGGAATGTAAGGATGTATGAAAGGAGGCATAAAAGAATAACAGGCTCTGGGAACATCCTTTGTGGCATGCATACTTGGGGCATATACTTGTTAGCAATCTATTAGTAGCATCACCGTAGCATTTTTCCTCAAAGCTGCAATCTTCGTCAACATTTGCAAACAGGTGAACAGGCTAGTACCAATGGCTTAGAGCAGCCTAACCTATGGTCCTTAAAGGAACTGCTTCAAGCCAGTCAAAAAACAGGGTAAAACATCTGTGGTACTGATTTTTGTGAGGCCGTGAGGAACATTCATGCCCCCACCCTGGTCCCGTAAAAATCTTTTCATCTGCTGCCAGCCCATCCATTCTGTCCCCCACCACAATTGCCTTCTCTCCCTCTTTCAGTCCCAACATCAAGCTTGGGTCTGGAAGAGGCGTTGAATTTCGGCCACCACCCACCCACCGCCCCCCCCCTACCCCCCTCCCCCACTCCTGAGGAGCAAGCTGCCTGTGAGTATTGATTCGATACACATAGTTTGCCCATAATAGGTAGATGAAACTTGGACATCAAAATGGCTCGGATATCGCGCTGAAAACATTGGTGGGGTTTGGGGTGGGGAGGGGTCAAACAGTCTGCTTGAAGTCCATCGGCAATGAAAGTCTCCCTGGGGCTTTTAATGTCAGTTCATCAACATATTACTGGGACTGCTATCAAGTGGTCACGATAAACACCAGTTTTGACGTACAGGTGGTCTTTATGTAGAAATAATCTTCAAGAAAGATTTTGCTTTACAGCCGGTTGTTTCAAAAACTGCAGGCAGCTTCCATGGATTTTTCAAGATGAGGGTTATTTGTTTATTTTTTGAAAGCTGGCTCCACGAGTTACTTGAGTGTTCTTCAAATTTATCCCCAATTGTACTGTTGGTGCTGAATTCCATTAAGTCACGGAAAGAAATAAAGAGTTTGCATTTATATAGCGCCTTTCCTGAACTCAGGACATCCCAAAGCTCTGTACAGCCAATGAGGTATTGTGAAGTATACTCACTGTTGTAATGTAAGAAATGCAGCAGCCAATTTGCACACAATGTAGGCCAGCGAGCACAGGAGGTGATGCGTGAATGGGACTTGGTGCAAGTTAGACGCTGCCATTGTTGTGCTCTCTCACTGCATTTTGTACTTAACCACACAGCAGCATCATGCAACAATATCAGGAATACACAAAATTGCATGTGATAGAGTTGGTCATCTAATCAGACCATGTACAGTTATGGAATAGCTTCCATAAGTTTTATGTCGTTGGCTTGATGCCCCACACAAAGCTCACCTGTAGATCAATATATGTAGAAATGTACAGTGCTCACAAGTTGTACATCAAATTATACATTTCTACCATTTAAAATACCTTGTTAATTTAGATGTATTGTTTTGACTGTTATCCACCAAGCACATCTGGGTCCATTTAAGAATGCAGCAGGGAAAGGTGCAAAAGAGAATGAGAGACCGAGAGAAAGAGAGTAAGAGAGAGACAGAAAGAGTGAGAGAGACAGAAAGAGGGACTAACTCAGCTGCTGGGTCACTACAAATGTTTAAATGATTAAGTATTGATTTTTATTTATTCAACATTTAACTTGTAAATTTGAACCCAGTGTGTACTAAAGCTCGGAAATGTCAGAGAAAGCCACTGGCCCTCTAAGGGGAGTGATGACTGGAGGAGGACATCGGAAAACCGCACTTTTTTCCATTTTTGATGCAAAAACCATCATGTTTGTGTCTACCGAAGACAAATATCCACAAAAACCTTTGGCAACTGCAGCTTTAGTTAAAAATAAACAGTATGTATGATTAACATATCATTTGAATTTCATTCCTATTAGATTTGCATAAATCTGGAAAATATTACTAGAGAAAGCAATATTACATTAAAAAATTGGTCTTTCGAAAGCAATAGGAATGATTTTTAACTGGCATGTGGGCAACTCTGGCAAAGTTGTATTTATTGCGCAAATCTTAATTTACCTGAGAAGGTGGTGGTGGAACTTCTCCTTGAACCACTGCAGTCGTCATGTTGATCATGCTCCCATGATGATGATGTCATGTAAAGAATTCCAGGATTTTGACCCAGTGACAATGAAGGAATGACAATATATGTCCAAGTAAGGAGAGTGTGACTTGGAGGGAATCTTGGTGGTGATGGCAATCCAGTGATTTTGCTGCCCTTGCCCTTCTTGGCGGTAGAGGTCATGGGACCTGGAGGTGCTGTCGAAGTAAGTTAGATAGTATGTACTGCAGCCACAGTGCACCAGTGGTGGAGAGCGTGGATACTGAGTCCAGAGGCAAGCTTTCCAATCAATTGGACTGCTCTGTCCTGAATGGTTTCTTGAATGTTGTTGTAGCTGCAGTCATCCAGGTGAGTGGTGAGTATTCCATCAAACCCCTGACTTGAGCCTTGTAGATGGTGGAGAGGCACTGGTGCAAATGTAACCTGCTGCTTGTCAGCCTGGAGTTGTCCTGATTATACTATAGGTTGATTCATTATCTGAGGAACTGTGAACGGAGCTGAACACTGTAGAATTGTTAGTGAACAGCCGCTCTAACATTCAGCTCTTGTGACCGTGTCTGCATCAACATTGTGATGTGGTCTGGAGCTGGGGTGTTGAAATAGCCATGGTTAAATGTTGAAAGGAGTCTTAGTAGACTCAGCACTAATCATGGCCAACCATGCAGAGCAGTAATCGACAAAGCCAATAGAATGCTGGACTGCATAGCCAAAATAGTTGAATACAATTCAGGGGAGGCCATGGTCAAACTGTATCATGCTGTGGTCAGTCCGCACCTTGAGTACGATGTCTAGCACGGTTGCTGAGACATATGGAAGACTTTCAACAGCTAGAGGCAATGCAGAAAAGAGCCATGAGGCTCATCCTCAATGTTAGAGGTCTAAGTTATGAGGAAAGACCAGAGAGACTTGGGCTCTTTAGTCTGAAAAGGAAATATCTGAGAGGCGATCTGATAGAGGTATACAAGATAGCTAAGGGTATGGAAAATTTAGGCAAATTTAGGACTGATATCAGGAAATTCTTCTTCACACAAAGATTGATTAACACATGGAACTGACTCCCAGATAGAGCAGTGGAGGCAAAAACCCTGGAATTATTTATGAGACAATTGGATGCTGGAATGGGGGGACTGTAGGGTGCTTCTGGATGGATGGATTAACATGGGGAAAATTGCCTCCATTATCCATCCTTATCCTGTGGTACCCAAAATGAGCATTGGCAAACAGGTTATTGGTGAGTAGGCGTCACTTGATGGCACTATTAAAGACTCCTTCCATCACTTGGCTGATGAGTGGGAGGGGCTGATAGGGCATTAATTGTATGCTTAAATTTGTCCTGCCTTTTGTGGACAAGACATACATGGGCAATTTTCCAAATTATTGTGTAAATGCCAGTGTCACAGTTGCACTTTAATGGCATGGAAAAAAGGCAGCTAGTTCTGGTGGCAGATCTTAAGCACTACAGCCGGGATGCTGTCAGGACCCATAACCTTTGCTGTGTCCAGTGCGCTCAGGCACTTCTTAACGTCATGTGGAGTGAACCAAATTGGATGGACACTGGCATCTAACACGGTGGACACCTCGGGAGGGGATTGAGTGGCACATTTGACTGAAGGCATTTGCAAACACTTCAGCCTTGTTTCTGGGACCCACTTTCTGGACTACGTCATAGTTGAAGATGTAGATGTTCTTCCTCCTATTAGCTACCTGATTGTCGACCTCCATTCTTGACTGGATGTGGTCGGGATAGAGAGCTTTGCTTTGATCTGTTGGTTGTGGGACACTTAGCTCTTTCCATAACCTGTTGCTTTTGGTGTTCAGCATGCAGATAGACCTATGTTGTAGCTTCTCTAGTTAACTTATTCTAAGGTAAGCCTGGTGCTGCTCCTGGCATGCCCTTCTACACTCCTCGTTGAACCCAGGTTGGTCTCCAAGACTAATGGTGATCGAGGAGTGAGAGATATGATATACTATTCTACTTCTGATGGCACACAGCACCTCATGGATGCCCAATTTTGAGGTACTAGGTCTGCCCTAAGTCTGTCCCACTTAGCATGGCAATAGATATTAAAGATCTCACGGCACTATTTGAACAGTTACTGCACTCCAAAAAGTAATTAATTTTGTTAAGTGTTTCACTGATGTGATGAGCTATTGTGTTATATATATATCAATGCAAGTCTTTTTTCTATTAATAGTACTTCACTGCAACCCTTCTTACTCCAAAATACATAAAATGTATCATAGTCACGGAGTGTACACTTGTTGGGTACAATAGCTTTGTGCATGCCTTACTCTTGTCGAAGATCTTTTCTTTTCGGCTTCTTCTTCTAATAGGAGTTATCCCCGGTGTCCTGGCCAATATTTATCCCTCAATCAACATAACATAAAAACAGATTATCCGGTCTTTATCACATTGCTGTTTGTGGGAGCTTGCTGTGTGCAAATTGGCTGCCGCGTTTCCCACATTACAACAGTGACTACACTTCAAAAGTACTTCATTGGCTGTAAAGCACTTTGAGATGTCCGGTGATCTTGAAAGACGCTATATAAATGCAAGTCTTTCTTTAATACTGGTCTTGTTCACTTTCATTCTAATCTTGAGTTAGTGCTCTCCATCCTCTATCTAGGAAGATTCTGCTCTTTCACTGACAACTGTTTGGTATTCCTAAGTGATAGCTTCTCTGGTTAAAGCAAAAAAAAAGAACAACCTTTTGTTTTCATTTGGAAGTTTTCTGTTCTTTCCCTTTGCCGAGTATGGCAATTCTATTAAAAAAAAACTCCTGCATCTAAAATGCAGAACGAATTGGGCTTGTACTTTAAACGTCTTCATATGTCTCAAATTGCCATGTACAGTGGCAGCTTGCAATGTTCAATGAGCCTGTCTGCGATTAGACAGCATGCTCAATTTAAAACAATCTTGAATGACGCCTGGCTGCAGAGATGCCAACTATCGGCTTTTTAAGCTGACAGTCAACTTTTCAAACCAAGTAGTCAAGTACGACCAGCTTTTTTCACTGACATTGGAGGCTGTCAGTATCAATCAAATGGGTCATATGGAAGATGGGACTGGAGCCTGTCGGGCCCAGATAAGTTGGAGAGTGGGACTACAACCAATCAGATTGCTCTTTCTGCCGCTGTTTGTTGTGCACGACCTTACGGCAGAAAAGTTGAAAATCAGCTGTTGGTTTCTGAGAGTCCGAGTTAAGGGTGTTTTTAGTTAGTGTTTGTCCCCATAGAAGTTTTATATATATATACTGTAGAACAAGTAAGCTGCTAAAATATAGCTTCTAAAAGCTTTCTATAAACTACGGTAAATAACAAAAGAGAGTAATGGGTTCCTCTGGGCGAGACAAAAAAGGGAAAGAAATTTTTATAAATAATACATGTTTCAAACAAATGTCTTTCTTTAATCATTCCATTTGAAAGTGTCTGGTTCGATGCCTGCACTCAAGTAATATTTGGATGTTGTTGGGGGAATTAATACTTTCTCAATCAATTGTTTGACTCTTTCTGGATGTACTAAAGCTTGAAAAGTGTTTTAATTTAAATACACTCCTGAGACAGAATGGGCTGCAGTTCACATTCCGGGCTGAGTACTTCCTACTGGGGTCAGATACCAGTTCGTCTGCAAATTAATCAACATATCCTGGAAAAAAAAATCAGCTGCCTGAGAAAAGCAGATTTATTTTGGAATCGGAGCAAGTTTGAGATCATTGTCTGAAGTCAGTAATGTTCTGTGCCGTAGGTATTACTAAACAACAAGTGGTTCAGATATGAAGGTGTCTAATAAGTGCCTTGGTTGTCTTTCAGATTATTTTAATCATCTATTTGGTCTTTCACTATCCTGAGTTGATAGAATATCTCTAGTGGTGGCAAAATTTGTGTCGCACCTAAGAGTGGATTTACACTATAGTTGCAGTATGGGTTTCACTTTGCACCAACACTGCAGTTATAGTGCCAATGCCACATGAATCCAGAATCAGGACGCACTGAGTGAAGAGGAGTCAGAGTTCCTGGAGTAGGTGGTCTCACTCCACTTCCCTTCAGAGTCAGCTCAGGTCTTGGCACCTGGGCCTGGAAATTCAGGCATGGCAGTAACCCCCTAGACCCTGTTTCAAATCCCAGAGGATTTGTGACAGGGTCATTACCATAGGCAGGGCGGGCCTCCGGCATCTGCAAGAGTGCATCGGCAGCGACTGTCCCAGTGCAGGCTCGGAATGTCGGAGTGGTGCAAGATTTCCCGGGGAAACTCAAGAGCTCCTGCAGCCATGCCCCTTGACGTGGGTGGGTGGACAGGAGATCTGAAATTGTTTGCCCCCCCCACCCCACCTACCTTCACTGGAATTTAAAGGGCTGGGGGAAAGAAACCCAGGTAACCAGGTTCTGCTCCAAATTCCTGCTCTCTCCCGGGCTTTTCGCCCTCTCAAGTCCCAGGAATTTTGAGGCTGGCCTTCTCAAGCGTGGTATCTTGCAAAAAATGTTGTAACCAGTTATTACATTGAATTCCCACTGCATCCTGAAGAGTAGTTGACAACTCCATTTGCAAGAAGTAGAGCTTGTGATCCACAGTAAGAATCTGTCCATTCTCACTGAATTTTACATTTCCCTGAAACATTCATATTTGTCAAACATTTACAATGGCAGGAAGATTAATCGAATTCTGTGCTACCTCTTGGTCCTATTAAATAGGCGCAACAACAACAACAACTTGTATTTATAAAGCGCCTTTAACGTAGTAAAACGTCCCAAGGCGCTTCACAGGAGTGTTATATGACAAAAAATTTGACAACCGAGTCACATAAGGAGAAATTAGGGCAGGTGACCAAAAGCTCGGTCAAAATGGTAGGTTTTAAGGAGCGTCTTAAAGGGGGAAAGAGAGGTAGAAAGGTGGAGAGGTTTAGGCAGGGAATTCCAGAGCTTAGGGCCTAGGCAGCTGAAGGCACGGCCACCCATGGTTGAGCGATTATAATCAGGGATGCTCAAGAGGGCAGAATTAGAGGAGCGCAGATATCTCAGGGGGTTGTGGGGCTGAAGGAGATTACAGAGATAGGGAGGGGCGAGGCCATGGAGGGATTTGAAAACAAGGATGAGAATTTTGAAATTGAGGCATTGCTTAACCGGGAGCCAATGTAGGTCAGCGAGCACAGGGGTGATGGGCGAACGGGACTTGGTGCGAGTTAGGACACGGGCAGCCGAGTTTTGGATATTCCAAATATTTATACAGGGCCAGGTTTGTCATTTTATAGAATGATCAATGTTGTGTAGTGTGTTCTAAGGCTGTAATTTAATCAAAGGGTTCTAATGATGTAATATACTCCCAGAGCAACTTAGTAATGACAATAAAATACTGACATTTAAGTCCCTAGCTGCAGCATCTGTGTTTTTATGTGTAAAATAGCAAAGCGTATTTTTTTTACATAATGCCTAGATTCTGCTATTGTTTTGTGCTCAGCAAAGTTATTCTGAAATCAATAATTTTGCAATGCAGTTGTTTACTTATACATTTTATATATCCACAATAACAAGTAGTTACTGGTACTGTGTAGATATTCCTTCCAGTAAAGAAAGACTTGCATTTCTATAGCGCCTTTCACGATCACCGGACGTCTCAAAGCGCTTTACAGCCAATGAAGTACTTTTTGAAGTGTTGTCACTGTTGTAATGTGGGAAACTTGGCAGCCAATTTGCACATAGCAAGCTCCCACAAACAGCAATGTGATAATGACCAGATTATCTGTTTTAGTGATGTTGGCTGAGGGATAAATATTGGCCAGGACACCGGGGATAACTCCCCTGCTCTTCTTCGAAATCATGCCTTGGGATCTTTTACGTCCACCTGAGAGAGCAGACGGGGCCTCGGTTTAACATCTCATCCGAAAGATGGCACCTCCAACAGTGCAGCACTCCCTCAGCACTGCACTGGAGTGTCAGCCTAGCTTTATGTGCTCAAGTACTGCAAACCGGCCTTTAACTCGCATTTAGTTATACGAATAGCAGCGCGTACACCTGCCAAGCAGAATGCAACTTCTGTGTCTTGTACAAGTAACTGTCATTCAGAGCCTCAAAATGCTGCGTTCCTTGTGTCCAATAACACAATAACAACCCAAGAAAAGAAAAACATCAAAAATGTTCATTTTTCTCCCCCATGAAATAAAACGCTTAACAAAATATGAACTACGCGCATCGTGCCTGCCAAGCAAGCTCCCTACCTCAAGCAGCTAATCATTCAGAATGCAGTGATCAACCTCAATAAAAGATGCCGAGATGATGTAGTTCTCATAGCACAGTAAAAACAGGCTAGAATAGAATAGCATTGATCAGGGCTCGATTTCCTGACATTGATCGATTGGGAACCTGAGCCCACTCCGAAGAGAACACTTCCAGTCCCAGTCCTGAAATGCTCAATCATCAAACTGTTGGATTAGGGTCATTTAAAGGCATTGGTTTACTAGTGGTACTGGTTTCAAACAGGTATCTATAGAGAATGACACTGGGCCAGTGGAGTTAAACTTCAAGTGCTGTGTCACTCTCCGGTTGGAAAAGGTGGATCCCCGCACTTGCATGGTTGACTCATACGCAGGTGAATATTGTTCAGTGGGTGGGTAAAACGCAATATGCTAAATTTCCCGAGTCCACACCAATGTATGCCATTAGTTCCAAATGAGAAATTGGCACTTCAGTCTCTGAGAGAGTTAAGGGGCAATGTTAACCCCACCCCCCACCAACCGGTGGGAACGGTGTGGGCGAGGGGGTTAGAATGGCGGAGTGAGGGTTGTGTCATATCCAGATGCATCCCTGCTCGTTCCGACTCCATAAAAAAAGTTTACGCCAATTTTGAGTGGCGTTCAGCAGCCGTTTTGAAAACCATTGGTTTTGCATCTGAAGCCAGGGCAAACGAATTTAGGAGTCCAAGTCTTAAATGAGCGCAGAAGGTCAGTGATGGAAAGGGGGGGCCTTGCAAGGGAGAGAGTGGGACACTGGGGAGTCAAGAGGAGAGGGAGACTGTGGATCAGAGTTTAGGAAGAGTGAGGGTCGGGGGATTGAGGTCAGGTGGGGGAGAGGGGGAGTTGGGGAGACTAGGGTCGGAATTTTCCTGTTGCCGAGCATACGGGTTTGGGGGCGGGGTGGCAGTAAAAATCGGCAAAATTGCCAGCGTGTCGGGAACATGCCGTCATCCCGCTGACTTCCGCATTTAACTCAGGCACGATTCCCAACGTGCCACGGACCCAATCAGGAGAGGCGGGCAACCTCATTCAAGTAATTAATTGTTTGTTGAGAGACCCTTAAGAGGGTTTTTAACAGCAGCTTTTGGCTTTAACGTTGGGAACACGGGTATCACGCACCTCGGGAACCTCGCCTGTGAAGGGAAGGTGGAAGCTCAGTGGCCATTGTACGAGTTCATTAATTGAGAGCTGGGAAACACACATAAATACTCCCACATTACACCTCATTACTTGGCTAATGGAAAGGCTCTTGCTGACTCCATTTTGTGCAGAGATTTAGCTGTCGGCAGTTTGCAGGTATTTCTGCAACCTCGGAAGCCACTCTCACCACATTGCCAGCCACTATCAAAACATTGAGGGATTGGGCCTCTGATCTCCACTTTACCTGCCATCTATTACATCAGCATGGGTGCCGCTTATGCTGTCTCACCTTGGACCTCAGAATCAGACCAAGATGAGCCCCAGCACCAACAACATCAGCCATACCAGCAGCAGCAGCCACAACAGCAGCCTTCTCCTCGACAACATGATGCTCCACAGGAGAGAGGGGGTCAGCACAGAGCTGCACCTCGCCGGAGGCAATACCCTCAACACAAGGTTTACAGGCAGAGGATGAGCTTCCTGGACATGACTGAGCAGCAGTGCTTCAGGAGGCTCAGGCTATCGCGCCAGGTCGTCGCAGGCATTTGTAGCTTGCTGGAAGAAGACCTGCTGCCTAGAGGACCTGGTGGACATGCCTTACCAGTGGCTGTTAAAGTCACCACCGGCCTCAACTTCTTCACCTCAGGCTCCTTCCAGGGAGCTGCAGCAGACATTTCCAGGATCTCGCAGTCGGCCGCCCACAGATGCATCACCCAGGTGACCGATGCCATGTTTGACAAGTCAGTCAATTATATCAACTTTGCCACTGATGAAGCCAGTGTTACTGAGTGGGTACTCGGCTTTGCGGCTCTGGCTGACTTCCCACAGGCGCAGGGTGTCATCGACTGCACACATGTGTCCATCAAGGCACCCCCACATCACCCAGGAGTGTTTGTGAACCGCAAGGGCATCCACTCCCTCAATATGCAGCTTGTCTGCAACCATAAAAAGGTCATCATGCATGTGTGCGCCAGATTCCCTGGCAGCTGTCATGACTCTTTCGTGCTGCACCAGTCCACCCTCCCTCAGCTCTTCACAACTCCAAACAGACTTACTGGCTGGCTGCTTGGAGACAAGGCCTATCCACTGAAGACGTGGCTCATGACACCCTTGAGGAGGCCAAGCAATGAGACCGAGGAGCGTTATAATGACAGCCACATGTCCATCAGATGTGTCATAGAGCAAGCAATCGGCATGATGAAGATGCGCTTCAGATGCCTTGGCAGATTTGGAGGAGCCCTTCAGTAGCACCAGCCAGCGACTCCAGAATCATCGTCGTTTGCTGCGCACTGCACAACACAGCGCAGCAGCGAGGATTGGAGCTGTAGGAGGAACAAGGCGCAGAGCGCACAGCCTCTTCAGAGGAGGAGGAGGAGGACAGTGGGAGCAGTGGAAGAAGAGGAGGAGGAGGAGGATGAACCTGAGGTGGAGATGGCAGCAGCAGCGGTGCACATTGCTGCCCAGAAGGCCAGGGATGGCCTCATTATGGCCTCATTATGGCCAGATTTACTTAACTTGCTCCAATGCACCCATATGGCTGCCACATGCTGTACTAAGTTCCCCCCCGCCAACTACACCATAAAGCATCCCCACAATGACCAAGCCATTCCTTTCACCCAAACCCCCATTGCTCGTGGTTAAGTAATGTCCCACCATTCACTCCAAGTGACAAAGCCGCTTCCAAGGTAGCAGGCAAAAATGGATAAGAGTGGAAAGTGGTGCCAAGAAATGCATTTATCTGTGTCATCAAAAGAACTGAAACTTAACACTTACATTTGTTCATACACCCATGTACATACCCGTGTGCATCTACTTTTGTGTCATTTTTCTTTTCCGAGTGCTTCTACGAGGTGCAACCCCTGTGGCTTCAGCAGAGGTAGAGGCAGGCTGCTCACTTCCCTGCTGCGACTTGTTAGACATTTTTGGCGGACGTCCTTTGGGTTTTGGAGCCTGTGAGGGCCCCGCCAAAGTCTGCTCCTCCTGCGACTGTGCGGGGGCAGACTCGGCCATCGGGATCCGAGGAAGCATCTGGGGCTCTGACTGAGGGGGAGGCAACAGGGGAGAAGTGTGCGCGCTTTGAGAAAAAACCCCACTTTCATGTCTCCCCTCACCATCAGCTTCTCTCATGGGCCACCTGCACTTCCTTGCCAGCAAGGAGCTGGAGAGCACCTTGCTGCACATCAGTGGGGCAATGAACGCCTAAGCCTAAGTTGATACCCCTCCTCGAGATGAGGTGTATGAGCGTCTGCCATCTGTTGTCCACAGCTAGCATGTGCTCATGTGACTAACGCATTTGCTGCTCCATACAGGTGGCCATCCTTTCCACGGAACAGCACATCATCGCCATTGCCTGCGACATGGTGCTGCTCATGTTGGAGATGGACTCCTCCATTCCCTGCACATTTGCAGACATTGCGGCTGCAAAAGCTGCCAGAGCCTCATGCAATTGTTGTTGCCCCTCCAAGATCACCCTCTTTCTCGATGCCCCCCGAGGCTCAGTGTCTGCATGCAGCTCAGCAGAGCTGGGAGTGTCCTGTGCCCTCTGGCGAGGAGTCTCCACTGCTGTCCCTGACAACACCACCTGCTCTTGCTCACTTGTGCAGTGTGAGACACCAGGTGACAACACTACTCCATCTCTCACAGGACCCACCGAGATGTGCGTATCTGTGCTGGTGCTGAGTGTGCTTGGGTCTGCTGACGCTGCACCCTCAGAGGCTGGAGGTTCCACTGAAGAGTCATCTTCCTCCTCCGCTGGACAGTGGGGCGGGGGGGAGCATTTGATAGAATAGAATCATAGAATGGTTACAGCATAGAAGGAGGCCATTTGGCCCGTCGAACACGTGCTGGCTCTCTGCAAGAGCAATTCAGCTCGTCCCACTCCCCCGCCCTTTTCCCGTAGCCCTGCAAATTTTTTCCTTCAGGTACATATCCAATTCCCTTTTGAAAGCCACGATTGAATCTGCCTCCACCACCCTTTCAGGCAGTGCATTCCAGATCATAACCACTCACTGCGTAAAAAAGTTTTTCCTAATGTTGCCTTTGGTTCTTCTGCCAATCACCTTAAATCTTTGTCCTCTGATTCTCGACCCTTCCACCAATGGGAACAGTTTCTCTCTATCTACTCTGTCCAGACCTCTCATGATTTTGAACACCTCTATCAAATCTCCTCTCAACCTTCTCTGCTCTAAGGAGAACAACCCCAGCTTCTCCAGTCCGTCATCCCTGGAACCATTCTTGTAAATCTTTTCTGCACCCTCTCTAAGATCTTCACATCCTTCCTAAAGTGCGGTGCCCAGAATTGGACACAATACTCCAGTTGAGGCCGAACCAGTGTTTTATAAAGTTCATCATAACTTCCTTGCTTTTGTACTCTATGCCTCTATTTCTGAAGCCCAGGATCCCGTATGCTTTTTTAACCGCTTTCTTAACCTGCTCTGCCACCTTCAATGATTTGTGCACATATACCCCCAGGTCTCTCTGTTCATGCACCCCCTTTAGAATTGTACCCCCTAAAGTTTATATTGCCTCTCCTAATTCTTCCCACCAAAATGTATCACTTCGCACTTTTCTGCGTTAAATTTCATCTGCCACGTGACCGCCCATTTCACCAGCCTGTCTATGTCCTTTTGAAGTCTATCACTATCCTCCTCACTGTACTTCCAAGATGGACCTGTGGGAGAGTAAAGAACTGATTTCGAAGTGTTATATTAAGATAGGGTTACAGTACCATTATGCTCATGATGAAAATTCACTGGCTGCTGACATCAGTCACCATATGAGTGACTGCTGTATGCCATGTAGCTGTATGAGATGTAATTCTGTCACCAGGTTGCTGGGATGTCCCCCTCTCTCTGTATCCCACCGCCAGCAGCTCTGCAACTCAAGAGTTCTCCAGGGCCACCTCCTCTGCTGTTTTGGTTTCTTTGGGTGGTCTTTTGCGCCTATCAGCAGGGAAGAGGACCTCCCTGCGGGCTCTCACTGCCTGCACCAGAACATGGAGGGGTGAATGGCTAAGCCTTGGTGCTGCTCTCTGCCTTTTGTGCATCCATGAGTGACACTTTTTTCACCTTGGTAATAGTAGCCAGAGCTCTGCAAATGACCCTGCACACTCCTTCACCGACCGTCAAATGAGATGTGTGCAAGGCTGCTTTAAATATCAGCGCTGGAAACGGGTCATCGATGATATCATCAGACCCGCTCCATTTAATTGGACTGGGAAACGCGCATGACTCTTTCAATTGGGGCCATTAAGTAAAAGTCGGACTGAGCAACACGCTCCTCAGAACATCACGTTCCCAACCCAGCACGCATCCCGCATGCACAAAACCCGACTCCAAGGTAAAGATTCCGGCCTAGGGGCTGAATCTTAACTCCCATAAACAGGTGGGTTGGGGTCTAAAATTAAAAAAATCTGAAACAGGAACCCAATCCGCCTCGAACCCGGCCACTTCTGGATTTAACGAAGGTGGGACGAGGGGCAGGCAACCAATCTGCTCACAGGAGGCAGGTTGGTCATTTAAATATTATAAGGAGGCTGCATGCTTTCAATTTAACAGTCAGTCTATTTTTAACTCATGTCAGCCAGGTTTCCCAGACCTTCAGGAAGCCCGGCAGTCGAAAGGAGGCAAGAAGGGCTGAATCCATAGGATAAGTGCCTTTACAGCACTGCTTGTGGGCCAAGTGGAGCAGGAATGTTTCCTCCAGGCCGAACAAGCTGCCTAGTAAACCCCCCGACACGATCTGTCAACCCCCCATATCATCCGCCACCACCCACCCCCCCCGACCACCAACTGACAACCCCCCTCCCCCCACAACAATTGGATCCCCCCCACCACCCCATGATCGGAACAAGCTAGAATCCAGGCCTCGGGGTCAGAGGATGGGGTGGTCAGGGAGAGTGGGAAACTGGGGAATGGGGTGAGAGTGGGAACCAGCATGTGTGAAGTCCGAGTACAGATCAGCTCTGACTGAGGTTCCCAGTTCAGAGCTGTCACCTGCAAATGAAACCCGAGTCCAAACCAGTGTCCAAGGAGATAAAGAGAGAAATGGGGCCTGTTAAAATTGGCATCGACTGGGGAGCCTGACTGAACTTTGTGTAGTGTAGGGGGATTCTGGCTGTAGTTACAGGGTGAATATCTGCAGGTTATAGGATTACTATTAGTTACAGGTAGGATATCAGGATATTATACCTATTACTACCAGTTACTTATAGATTATCAGTGAGTTATTTTATTACCGTTGGCTTTGACGGGAATGTAAGTGTTTCTGCTTTTGTTTATTCATTCTTGGGATGTGGGTGTCGCTGGCAAGGCCAGGATTCATTGCCCATCCCTAGTTGCCCTTTAGAAGGTGGTGGTGAGCCTTCTTCTTGAACCGCTGCAACCCATGTGGCGAAGGTACTCCCACAGTGCTGTTAGGGAGGGAGTTCCAGGAGATGCAACTTCTTCTCTCTTCTTCTTAGGCAGTCCCTCGGAACCGAGGATGACTTGCTTCCACATTAAAAATGAGTTCGCAGGTGACTGATGAGTCCAATGCGGGACCTACAGTCTCTGTCACAGGTGGGGCAGATGGTGGTTGAAAGGGCGGGTGGGTGGGGTGCTTGGGTTGACATGCGCTCCTTGCACTGCCTGCGCTTGGCTTCCGCTTGCTCCCGGCGAAGAGACTCGAGGTGTTCGGCGCCTTCCCGGATGCTTCTCCTCCACTTTGTGCGGTCTTGGGCCAGGGATTCCCAGGTGTCGGTGGGGATGTTACACTTTTTCAAGGAGGCTTTGAGAGTGTCCTTGAAGCATTTCCTCTGCCCACCTGGGGCTCTCTTGCCATGCCGGAGCTCCGAGTAGAGCGCTTGTTTTGGGAGTCTCGTATCGGGCATGTCGACAATGTGACCCGTCCATCAGAGCTGATCGAGCGTGGTCAAAGCTTCGATGCTGGGGATGTTGTCCTGAGCGAGAACACTGACGTTGGTGCGCCTATCCTGCCAATGGATTTGCAGGATCTTGCAGAGGCAGCGTTGGTGGTACCTCTCCAGTGCTTTGAGGTGCCTGCTGTACATGGTCCATGTCTCTGAGGCATACAGCAGGGCGGGTATCACTGCTGCTCTGTAGACCATGAGCTTGGTGCTGGGTTTGAGGTCCTGGTCTTGAAACACTCTCTTCTTCAGGCGACCGAAGGCTGCACTGGCACACTGAAGGCAGTGTTGGACTTCGTCGTCGACGTCTGCCCTTGTTGACAGTAGGCTCCCGAGGTATGGAAAGTGGTCCACGTTGTCCAAGGCCTTGTCGTGGATTTTGATAATCGGGGGGCAGTACTGTGTGGCGGGGGCAGGTTGGTAGAGGACCTTTGTCTTACGGATGTTTAGTGTAAGGCCCATGCTCTCGTACGCTTCGGTGAAGGTGTTGACGATGGTTTGGAGATGCAACAGCATGATGCTTGTTCACCTCATCATACACACATACACACATTATCAACCTGATGATAAATAGCAAATGCTGATAGCCTTTTTGCCAATGCCAATTATTTAGCATTCTTCTTGCAAGAGCACAGTTCTCATGACAAGAGAGAGAACAAATGTACAGGAGGAGCACCCTATCCTCAAATCCTAACTCTCACCCCTTTCAAGAAGCACTAGGGGGGAAAAATTCGTTTGGGTCGCTAACATCGCCTGGATGCTAAATTTAGCGCCCGGCGAAAAATAGCGCCGGCGATCGCTAACTTCAGTTTTAGCGCCCCAAGAGGGAGGTGAAGCGCTAATTCAAGTGCTCCACTTCCTTCTTAGAGCGCTAACCCCGAATAGCAGGTGGTGTGTTCTGCAGCGCTACGCACTGGGCCACGTAGCGCTGCCACATGGAAGGGCTCGTCCCCTCATTAAAGGGGAGGGCCCAAGCCCACAACTCTGCGAGGCCCTACCTGGACCACCGGGGAGCGGGGTGCCGTGCCAGCAGCCCGGCACTCAAGAGGAGTGCCAGGCTGCCCGATCGCGGCACGGACCCCGTGTTCAAAGAGGCAACAGGCCGCGACAAGTAAGTCGGACGATTTTTTTCCCCGCCTGCCACCTCCCCTATAGTTAGCGCCCCGCGAGTCTCCTGCCGCTCTGTTCCCGCCCCCTGAATCAGTCCCTGTCATCGCCTGGTGCAGATTCAGGGGGTGCGGGCCAATTTTGCAGGCGGGGCGAAAATGGGGAGCTGCGCATCGTGATGACGTCGCCATTGCCTGCGCAGCGGAGCGCTACCGGTTACCGCTGCCGCTAAACTCCTGCTGAATTTAGTAGGAGTCGTTAGCAGTGCCGCGCCTGGGCGAAAAGTCGTTTGCGTCCCGTTAGCGCCCCCGGGAGCACTAATGAATTTCTAGCTCTAGGTTGGGACAATATGGAGAAAGCAGAAGGTTAGGGAAGCTGGAGGCTTGGACCTAGATGAGGTGTGTGGCTAACTTTGATGCCTTCTTTCATGTTCCATTGCTTTACTCACTATAACTTCAAGAGCAAATGTAGTTGCCATCCAAACAACATCCTAACCCTTGTCCCTTTTTTCTTTCCCTGGGTCTTACGGATTGCTCAGACTTGCATCCATGAAGATGGATGTGGATAGCCCTCCTGAAGATACACTGTCACCCAGTCTTACACTGCCAAGCACCAGCTCAGATGTATTTACCTTGCTGGATTGAAACAGTGACTTTTGAGGGGAGTACACTGGGTGAACCACAGACTACAAGTGAACAGAAGCAGGTAGTATTGGCAAAAGAGGAAAAGGAACCAGTTGTCTAGGAAGACACATAGGAACAGGAGTAGGCCAGTTAGCCCCTTGAGCATGTTCTGCCAGTCAATGAGATCATGGCTGACCTGTGACCTAACTCCATATACCCGCCTTTGCCCCATATCCCCTAATACCTTTGGTTAACAAAAATCTATCAATCTCAGATTTAAAATTAACAATTGACCTAGTATCAATTGCCATTTGCAGAAGAGAGTTCCAAACTTCTACCAACCTTTGCGTGTAGAAGTGTTTCCTAACTTCACTTCTGAAAGGCCTGGCTCTGTTGTTTAGACTATGCCCCCTAGTCCTAGACTCCTCAACCAGTGGAAATAGTTTCTCTGTTTCTACCCTATCAGTTCCCCTTAATATCTTGAAAATTTCAATCAAATCACCCATTAACCTTTTCAATTCCAGGGAATATAACCCTAGTTTGTGTAATCTCTCCTCGTAATTTAACCCTTGGAGTCCAGGTATCATTCTGGTAAACCTCCAAGGCCAATATATCCTTCCGAAAGTATGGTGCCCAGAACTGCTCACAGTATTCCTGGGCTTTGTATAGCTGTAGCATATATTCTACCCCCCTTGTAAAGGCCAACATTCCATTCGCCTTTTAAATTATTTTCTGTATCTGTTCGTGACATTTTAATGATCGATGTATGGAATCATAGAATCAGAGAAATTTACGGTACAGAAGAAGGCAATTCAGCCTATTGTGTCTGTGCCAGCTGAAAAAGAGCTATCCAGCCAAGTCTCACTTTCCAGCTCTTGGTCCGTAGCCTTGTAGGTTACAGCACTTCAAGTTCATATCCAAGTACCTTTTAAATGTGATGAGCATTTCTGCCTCTACCACTCTTTCAGGCAGTGAGTTCCAGATCCCCACCACCCTCTGGGTGAAAAAAGTTCTCCTCAACGCCCCTCTAATCCTTCTACCAATTACTTTATATCTATGCCCCATGCGCAGCCATTCAAAATACCGCGCATGTGCAGTTTTTCCCATTTAAAAGCCGGGTGAGCTGGCTGCGCGGGATCGCCAGGGCACTGCGTGGCCATGCGGCTGCACAGCTTAAAGGGAACATTTACTGAAAGGATATTTACTAGTCCTAGCCCCTTTGGGGCTATCCCGGATCAGACATATTTCTCAGATGCTCACTTTCAACTAAAGGTTGAGGTAGCCAAATCCTAAAGACGCTTAACTGGGTCTAAAGGTCCGGGCTATCTCTCCCTAAAGGAAAGGAGCAACCCAAGAATGTTACCATCCTCCAGATAGCACTTTTATTAAGTTTAGCCAGACTGTAACGTCCCGGATATTATGAGGGTCCGGTGATCTCCCCTCAGAAATGTACCTCTTCACCAAAGAGTATACAGAGATTGGGTTCACGAGTTATTGATACAGAAGACTTATATGAGACAATTCTAAAAATATATAGAGATTTATTAAAAGAATCGACATGCAATTTACAGTTGGTGAATCAATCAATCGCAACGTTAACAGTTCTAAAAAGAGAAAAAATACAATGGGCCAAAAATTCATCCCGCTGCGCGAGAGTACGCACTGCGTACTCTCGCGTATTCTCTCTCCAATTGCCGGTTTTCTGCATGCCCTGCGCATGCGCTGAAAACCGGCACTTGGTCTTTGGAAAAGGGGGCGGTTCCTCGGTGCATCGCATGCGCGCTACAGGCTGCGCGCACGCTGTGCACTTCGTGCTTTGGACGCGCAGGTAAGGACGGAAGATTTTAGAAATGGAAAAAGGAGGAGTAAGACCCACTTTTAACAAGGTAAGTAGTGAATTAAGTATTTTTTTGAATTTTTTTTAACAGGTATATCTTTTTTAGAGACTTTAAAGACAGGTAAGTTTATTTTTATAACTTTTTAAAAGATTTTAAATTTTTTCAAAAATTTAATTTTTTATTTAAAATGGTTAATTTATTTAACTATACTTATTTTATTAATGTGATGGTTTTTTTTTTTTTTTAATTGAGGTTTAGCTGTTATTTTGGGGGGGTGTAAGATTCATAGATTTCACAGCACGTATGTGAAACTTATGAATGGAAGATGGTGTGCTGCCATTGGCTCTAACTGAGTCACGTAATCCCACAGCTCGCACGAATTCACTACGCCGGTGGGATACGCAAGCACTGCCCAGCTGATGTCTGGAACATCAAGTTCGTGCGAGCTGGATCTGAAAAAGCCAACGCGGAGTGAGAGATCGCGCCTGCTCCTTACCCCCGCGGGAACAGAGTGAGATCAATTTCTGGGCCAAACTTATTTTTAACAGAGAATCTTACTTTTAAATCTTAACTTTGCTACAGTATTACAGTTCTTAAAATTTCTATACAGGATATCTATCAATTATCAAGGTAGCAGTTACCTTCAACCCCCGAGGTACAAAAGAGTGAAGGACTACAGAGCCGCCTCTGTAGTCGAGAATCGCCTTGCCCGATTAAAGTGAGTCTGATATCTCATTTGAGATTTCAATATTTATACCCTTTTCAGTTGTTTTTCAGAAGGTTTCTTGTTGATCCAAGTTAATTATCACTAATCATCTTTTAGCTGACCCCTGCACTTCTAACTGCTGTGTCATCAATAGTTATGCTCTGGAATTCCCTGCCTAAACCTGTCCGCCTCACTACCTCTTTCCTCCTTTAAGACGCTCCTTAAAACCTACCTCTTTGACCAAGCTTTTGGTCACCTGACCTTATGTGGATCGGTGTCAACATTTTTTGTCTTAAAATACTCCTGTGCAGCGCCTTGGGACGTTTTACTAGTTTAAAGGCGCTATATAAATACAAGTTGTAGTTGTTGTTGTTATTATTATTGGGAGTTTACCATTTATGTTCAAAGGGCAGATGTCCTTTGTTTGTGCCTTGTCCGTTACATCACGTGTCATTCTTAAGAAGTTAACAAGGTTATCATTCAGGGTTGACAATTGTCCTGTTTTAATAAGGTTACTTATTCAGGGTAAGGTATTAATAAGGTTAGAATTCTTTCATAGCTAGGATTTCCAAATCCAGCTTGTCTTGTTTTTAAAGAAGTTATAAGGTAGAATTCTTTGTAAGGTATTGTATTTTCTTTTTAAAGTTATATGGTAGAATTCCTTCACATTACCTCCACTGTTTTTAGCTTTTCACCATTTAGAATGTACTCTATTCTATCCTTTTTAGGTCCAAAATGGATGATCTCGCATTTGCCTACATTGAAATCCATTTGTCACAGTTTTGCCCATTCGCTTAACTTATTAATATCTCTTTGTAATTTTATGCTTCCATCTACACTGCTTACAACGCCGCCTATCTTTGTGTCATCGGCAAACTTGGATCTGTGGCTTTCTCTCTGGAGGGTCAGCTCACATCCTTTTGCTGCTGAAGAAAGCAAGGATACCAATCTCAGCGATCCAGCTTTTAAAAGAAGTGTGGTTTCTGAGCGTGATAGGTTGTTGCAGGATTCCACAACTCGTATGTGATGGGTTCTGACGCACAGCATTGAAACTTTGCAGTCCACCGTAGAGCACGCTGTCTTCCAACTTGGGTAGGTTAGAGATGGTACAGCTAGAGGCTTCAGTTAGCTCAATGCCCTTCTTTGATCTGCTGTCCCACAAATCAGTGGATGTGTTGAGGCAGTGCCAAGTTGCAGGGCAAAGCATGCAATGAGGCATGGGTGATGTTGCTGCCTCTCTGGATGACAACACCTCTGGACCTTTGTGTCCCCCTCAACCAACCTGCACATATAACAGAAGGCTAGACCCTTCTAGCATGTGCAGAATTGGAGCAGCCTGCAGTTGGGCCCTTGCTCACAGAAGTCAACAATCATCACCATCTCAGGAGCCTATGACTGACACACAGCTGTCTACCATCTCCCATATCCAGCCACTGAGGTAGAATCTTGTAGAAGCGCCCAATTAGGTACTACAGTCAGATGCAATGAGCCAACATTCAGGTGGAAAATAATAGCAGGGCAACAAAATAAGTTGATACCATTTACATTACATCCAGAGTTGCTGCAATGGCTTTGTAGATTGGAATTTGAGGTGAGATGAATAGTCTGTTTGGCAGTTATGAACTAGTTGTTGCTTGTGGTGCAAAGGATACATATTTGCAGGGACTGGAGAAGATGTTTGGCAGGATTGTTAACACAGGAAGGATGGAGGGGTCATTATGTAAACTACTCATTAATCAGATCTTGCCAGATGGCTCTGGCGATTGGCAACTGTTGTTCATTAGCAACCTCCTCAGCATCCTCAATGTTGTGTTTGTCTTCCTCCTCAGTGAGTTGAAGGCCCTCCTCTGGGCAACTCCTTGTACAGTCCTCATTGCACAGCAAAGTTGTGCACAATGCAGCAAACTATGATGATGCCTGACATTCTAAGTACTGGAGGACCTGTCAAGGCATTGGAAGCATTGGCCTTGATTTTATTGCGGGCGAGAGGCCGAGGTGAGCAACAAGCTTACATGTCAATGCCCGGAGGGATTTTAATTCCATGGCCTTATTTTAATATTCAGGCCTCGACTCCCAGCTGAACCTGGCAGAAATCATTACATGGTGGGAGCGGGAAATTGGGTGGCAGGAGGCTGCTGCTGGAGACCCACGGGAACAGTCCCTGACAATCAGGTAAGTGGTGAGGAAGGGAGCTCCAGACGCAATCGGAGCCTGCCCCTCCTTGCCCACAAAGAAACCTAAAAAAATAATTTGAAACTTTCCTTAGTGGGCCACCTCTGGCCCTCGATCCAGGATTGGCCTGGCGGGGAAGCCACCACTGTTCCCCTGCTCAGGCCTCCAGCTAAAATAGCTGATGATGTCATCAGAGCCCGATCTGCATACGTAAAGAGAACCTCGCCGGTTTGAGCCGGGTGCCATTGTCGTCTGCAGTTTTAAATTACAGGCGGTCGTATTGGGCCAGGAAATGAGTAGGTCAATCCCCTGCCAGTCAGGTGGGTGGTGGGGGGGGGGGGGGGGGAGTTAAAATCGGGGCCATTGCTTCAAGATTCCGATTGTGTGCCTGATGATGACTCTTGTAGAACCATGCATCTCTGTTCCTCTGTTCTACTGATATATGTGGATGGCTCGCAGGTGTCAAAAGACAAGCCTGTAGTGGTAGCCTCGCTCTCCATAAAGCCAACCTTACACCTTCCAGAGCCAAGCAATAGGGACTGGTGTAAGTTAAAGGCATCATGGCAGCTACTGGGGAATTCGGCAGTAACCTGCATGATCCTGTGCAGATAGTCACAGACTAACTCGTATTAATGGAGTGGAAGTCCTTGCACTTCATGAAGGTTGCCGTATTGTGGTAAGGAGCAACGTGTGTGTAATCTATGAATCCTGTAATTTATGCAAAACCCAGCGTCTCTACTGCTGTTTTCAGATGTCCCTGGGAGAAGTGATGAAGCGTATCAGTCACCTGCTTGATGAATGTATGGACTGCAGATTGGTTGATATGTGCTCTACGGCAGCCTGGGAGGAGCCAGAGACAAAAGTTCAAGGTGGCAGTGCAATGCTTGCCCTGGAAATTGGCTGTCGGTCATCTTGCAGCAGGTGACACAGATCTCACTACCTCCCTAGAGAAGCATAGCCATCTCATGCATTACTTGAGCACAAAAATCTAGGCTGACACTCCAGTGCAGTGCTGAGGGAGTGCTGCACTGTTGGAGGTGCCGTACTTCGGATGAAATGTTAAACCGAGGCCGCGTCTGCTCTCTCAGATGGACGTAAAAGATCCCATGGCACTATTTTGAAGAAGAGTAGGGGAGTTATCCCCTTTGTCCTGGGCAATACTTATCCCTCAAACAACATAATAAAAACAGATTATCTGGTCATTATCACATTGCTGTTTGTGGGAGCTTGCTGTGCGCAAATTAGCTGCTGTGTTTCCTACATTATGACAGTGATTACACTTCAAAAGTACTTCATTAGTTGTAAAGCGCTTTGGGGCGCCCTAAGGTTGTGAAAGGCGCTATATAAATGCAAGTCTTTCTTTCTTTCTCTTCCATTAAGTGCAGGAATGTTCAGCAAGGCCTGTCTACTTGGTTGAGAGAGCAAGGTGGTTGCGAGCAGTCCTCCTCCCACAACCTTATTCCCGAGAAATATCCCTGTTTCCTTCTTCATCCAAATAGGTCAGAATAATGGGACTTCCAGAGGAGACTCACATAGTGCAAAGCATAGGTTTCTTGCATCAATGGCTTCACAAAAATCACCACTTCTAACCCCTTCACACGCAGATAGAATCATAGAATGGTTACAGTAGAGAAGGAGGCCATTTGGCCCATCGAGCCCATGCCGGCTTTCTGTAAGAGCACTTCAGCTAGTCCCACTCCCCCGCCCTTTCCCCATAGCGATTGCGAATTTTTTTCCTTCAGGTACTTATCCAACTCCCTTTTGAAAGACACGATTGAGTCTGCCTCCACCATCCTTTCAGGCAGTGTGTTCCAGATCCTAACCACTCACTGCGTAAAAAAGTTTTTCCTCATGTCGTCTTTGGTTCTTTTGCCAATTACCTTGAATCTGTGTCCTCTGGTTCTCGACCCTTCCGCCAATGGGAACAGTTTATCTCTGTCTACTCTGGCTAGACCCCTCATGATGTTAAATACCTCTATTAAATCTCATCTCAATCTTCTCTGCTCTAAGGAGAACAACCCCAGCTCCTCTAAGTCTATCCACGTAACTGAAGTCCCTCATCCCTGGAATCATTCTCGTAAATCTTTTCTGCACCCTCTCTAAGGCCTTCACATCCTTCCTAAAGTGCGGTGCCCAGAATTGGACACAATACTCCAGTTAAGGCCGAACCAGTGTTTTATAAAGGTTCATCATAACTTCCTTGCTTTTGTACTCTATGCCTCTATTTATGAAGCCCAGGATCCCGTACGCTTTTTTAACCGCTTTCTCAAACTGCCCTGACACCTTCAACGATTTGTGCACACATACCCCCAGGTCTCTCTGTTGTTGCACCCCCTTTAGGATTGTACCCTTTAGATTATATTGCCTCTCCTTGTTCTTCCTACCAAAATGTATCACTTTGCATTTTTCTGCATTAAACTTCATTTGCCACGTGTCCGCCCATTTCACCAGCCTGTCTATGTCTTCTTGAAGTCTATCACTATCCTCCTGACTGTTCACTATACTTCCATGTTTTGTGTCATCTGCAAATTTTGAAATAGTGCCCTGTACACCCAAGTCCAAGTCATTAATATATATCAAGAAAAGCAGTGGTCCTAGTACCGACCCCCGGGGAACACCACTGTACACCTTCCTCCAGTCCAAAAAACAACCGTTCACCACTACTCTGTTTCCTGTCACTTATTCAATTTCTTATCCATGCTGCCACTGTCCCTTTTATTCCATGGGCTTCAACTTTGCTGGCACTTTATCAAACGCCTTTTGGAAGTCCACATACACCATGTCAATCACATTGCCCTTATCAACCCTCTCTGTTACCTTATTAAAAAACTCGATCAAGTTAGTTAAACACAATTTGCATTTAACAAATCCGTGCTGACTTTCCTTAATTAATCCACACTTGTCCAAGTGACTGTTAACTTCGTCCCTGATTCTCATTTCCAAAAGCTTCCCCACTAACGAGGTTAAACTGTTGATGTTGATAATTATCAGTAATACACTCTCTGTAGCCAATAGAAATGAATTACAGCAGCGCCTGCTGACAGCTGCTACGTCCTTTAAAAACTTTCCTGTTGCATCTACCAGCTGATTTGAACATTTATACTTTGTGGTGGAAAAGATACAAATTTACGTTGAAGTCCCTATGATGCCCTTTAGCCCTTATTTAAATATATTCACTTTACTGTGTGCAATGAGTACTGCATCATCAGCGAAAAGAAGTTCTCTTATCAATAGATCTTTGATTTTACTTTTTGCTCAGCCGTGCAATATTAAAGAGTTTTCCATCTAATCTTGTATGGAGTAATACACCTTTGAGACTAGATGAGAAAGCATAACAGAGCAGCAAAGAGAATAATATACCAATGAGTGCTGATATCAAAACACATCCCTGTTTCGCACCACTACAGATTTCAAAACTGTCAGATTGATTATCATCATACTGGACTGTAGCCGTTTTAACATCATGCAAGGATCGGATCAAACTGAGGGGCAACCAACACTATATTCAGCAACTTAAACAACTTGGCAATAGCTTTTCGCTAGATCGTGATGAATTTGGATAAACCATCAGTCGAAAGAAGACAGCGATCGTGGTACAGGGTGAGTTGACTGCACCAGAAGTTTCAATAGCTTACACTGTGCTGGAAATGGTACACAAGTTCTGCAAACTAGCATCTACTGTATTGGACAACTTATCTCTAGGTGACAAGCTAAACTCTCACGTTGGAAAGGCAGCAACCACATTCGGACAATTGGCTAAGCGTGTGTGGAAAATTGGTAAGTTAACAGTGAACACCAAGATAGGGGTCTACCAAACGTGCATTTTGAGCATGCTGCTGTATGGTAGTGAGATCTGGACCATCTACAGCAGGGCTGAGCGAAGACTAAACTCTTTCCACACCCGCTGTCTCTGCCCTATTCTAATTATTGAGTGAGAAGACAAAGGCCGGAATTTCCCCTACCTCGGCGGGTCCGGTGCGGGCGGTGGCCGTGGTGGGTCGTGACCTCGCTGCTGGCTTCATCCCGCTGCTGAAAATGACTTTTCCTTAATAGGGCCTATTAAGCCCGCCTAGGGTGTTACCCGGCCCAATTAAATGGAGCGGGTCTGGTGACGTCATTCATGATGCATTTTCAGCCGGGATCTTTAAGGGGACCATGGCCACATTAGATTTGACATTTAATCTAACATAGTGCTGTCAGTGCTCTACAGCATTGGAGTGCTGCAAACACTGACAATGACCGCACAGAGGCAGAGGGCTGCACCCAGGTTCTCCCATGACTCCCTGCATATACTTGTGGAGGGAGTCAGAGCATGCAGGGAGGTCCTCTTACCTTCCGATCGGCAGAAGAGACCACCCCAGGAGACCAAAACAGCCTGGTTGCAGATTGCAGAGGAGGTCACAAGCAGGGATGTGTTCAGGAGGACCTGGGTGCAGTGGTGCAAACGTTTCAATGATATCAGTAGATCAGGAAACGTTAGTACAAAGCCACACTCAACCACATCCTGCTGTGCCTCTCATCACATCCCCATCACTCTGCCTTCCCTACCCTACTCCTACACATCCTTACTCACACCAACTTACCTTGCACCTCCACCCATCCCTCTCTCTCTCTAACTACATTATCACATCCCCATCTTACTAGCCATCCCTCACACTCACCCTCATCCTTGTGGAATCATACCCACTTGGGTGTTTTATCCAATGTTTATGTAAAGTTTCTGTTAATGTGGTGTCAAACATAAAAATCTTTATTTTCTACACTTTCCAGTCTTGGACAGATTTGTGTGCACCTTTAGAAGTGGCTTAGTAAGTTGATGTGAATGGTGAGACATAACTGTACCCCCTGCAATGGTGATGAGTGTGAAAGGAATGGCTTGGACATTGTAGGGATGCTTTATGGTGTTGGTGTGGGGTGGTGCCAACATGGCACATCATGTGGCAGCCAGGGTGTACAGCGCCAAGTGAAGTAAATCTGGCCATGATGAGGCCATCCCTGGCGTCCCGGGCAACAATGTGCTCAGGTGCTGATGCCCTCTGTCCAGTGCAGCATCAGGTGATTACGGTGAAGGTTGGTGTTGTTGTTGGTGCTGCTGGTGTGCCTGGTGCTGCTGGTGTTGGGGCTCATCGTGGTACGATTCTGAGGACCAAAGTGAGACAGTATAAAGGGCACCCATGTTGATGGAATAGATGGCAGGTGAAGTAGAGATGACAGAAGCGATCTGTCAATGGTGAGAGAGTTCTTCCAATGAGGTGAAACTGAATGGAGACTTTGCTGGAAAACCTACAGCCTGCAGAATCTGTGCTGGAAATGGACTGAGTGACATGAATCTTGACATTCATGTGGAAATGACTTATGAAATAATACTGGGCGGCCTGCTGGTGGCGCTGTCCAGGGAGAGTATAAATACTCGGGCATGGGCCCAGCTTGCTCAGGACATTCTTTAACAGGAACTAGTGAAGGACACAACTAGACCTCCATGTTGAAAAACAGTTGATTAAAGCTTTGTTTAATGCTTAGACCAAGTGCCTAATAGTTTTCTTACGTCACTGAGCAACAGCTTCTGCCTGAGGAAAGTGATCATTTGTCAGGTGGGAGCTTTTACTGTACATTTGATGCTGTCAAGTAATCAGCTGGAGCAATGACCATGGAACTCCTGCCTCAGGTTGACAGACGTGGTTCCCGAGCAGCGTAGTTCCTGTGGCCATGCAGTTAAATTTAAAAAGTAAGTTAAAAAAAAGCCTGTTGAGGGTCTGACAACTTGCTGTTAATCATCTCAATTGGCTCACCCGCCGCTGCCGGTCGGGCTGGCTCCGCGATGACAGACGCGCCTGGGGGAAAGGCGCGTGAGGTGGGATAACAGCGGGTTCCCAACCAGCTGTCAAAAATAACAACCTTCCTACTTGACCCGCCACCAATCACGCCTGCCAGCACCCCGGAAACATCCGGCCAAAGTTTCTGACACCAACATACTTGTGGAAGCTAAGTCACCAAGTTTAATTACTTTTCTCAAACACAGACACCTCCGGTGTCTATATCAGGAAAATGGTCATATTCCAAAGTATTTTTTGTATGGCAAACTTGCAGATGCTTCAAGGCCGACCTAGGCTCAGGCTTAAATGGTTTCTAAGAGAGACTTGAAAACTTTTAACATCGATACCACAAGCTGAGAAGATGTGGCTAACAATAGGCCATACTGGAGCGCTCTGCTGCATCGGAGAGTCACAGAGGCTGTAGAGAGGTGGCTGAGAGAGAGGAAAGAGAAGAGAGCAAAAGGGCATCAAACTTTAAGGGGTAAAAATTGAGTCGCGCCCCATTTGGGGCGCTAACCTCGCCGGGGCGCGACTTTTAGCGCCCCGAAAAAATTAGCGGCCCCGCGCCGGAACTTCAGTGGTTGCGCCCCAAGAGGGAAGCAGGGCGCCACTGGAAGCACCCCGCATCCCTCTTGGGGCGCTGCGAGGGAATATCCTGGCGCTATGTGCCGCAGCGCCACGCGCTGCGGCACGTCGCGCCGCGGTATTGCAGGCCTTCCTCCCCTTCTTAAAGGGGAGGGACCCTGCGCAGCGCGAACCGGGGCCCAGCTGGGCCCCCAGGGATCGGGAGTACCGGCAAAAGAGCCCGGCACTCAAGAGAAGTGCCGGGCTCTTGGAGCGCAGCCGGCACTTCACGGTGGGGGGGCTTCACGGGGGCCGGGGACAGCAACGGGGGCAGGTGCTGGCAGGCGGCCAGCAACAAAAATGGCCGCCTGCCACCTCCCCTTTAAATATCGCCGCCCCGGCCGCACGTACGCCTCCCTGAACCCGTCGGACATAGCGTCTGGCGGTAAATCAGGGGGCGCGACTGAAGATCACGGCTGGGGCGCGAGCGGGGTGCTGCGCACGGCGATGACGTCATCGCCGGCGGCGCAGCGCCACAGGGCGCTACCGGCTGCCGCCGCCGCTAACCTCCCGCTGAATTTTTCGGGAGGCGTGGGCGGCGCTGCGCCGGGCGTTAGCTGCTTTACGCCCCATTAGCGCCCTCTTAAGGCGCTAACGGGAGGCGCAAGCAGCTGAATTTTTCCCCCTAAGAGTTAATACTGTACAGCCTTCACTATCATGCCTGCACTATCTGTGACAAGGACTGTCGCTCAAGAATTGGACTCTCCAGCCACTCACAATGTTGCAGCATAGCAAAGTAACTGAACTATTTTGCCGCTTACACAAATGTCCCTCAAAACGGACAGGTTCCATATCAATATATCCAGCTGGTTCACACAGAGGCTTTCACTATCCATCCAAAAATCTGTTGGAAATTCAAATTAATTCTGGAATGGGTGGAAATCAAACAGAACGGATTTCCATTCAATTTTGCAGTCCATTACAAGCTATCTGTACCCACAAATGAGGTGTAAGTGGTATTAAAATCGGCTCCAATGTGTTGAATTTCTTCACAGTTGTTAGTGAACGCAGACCTCTAGCTCTGAGCTGATTTGACTTCACTTTTTTCCAAAGATGAAGGGCAATGAAAAAAACTAGGGACTGAAATTGGTCTTTGACGAAAGCGCAGATTGGACATTAGCAAATCAGCAGCTCGTTTTACACCGTGCCCAATTTTCTTTTTCCGTTGATTTTAATGAAAAACATTTTAAAATAAAATGTTGTAACCTTCTTGGCCTTCTCCTGCTCCTTGGTGTTCCTGGTGAGACAATCGCCAGGTGCCGAATGCACCGTTCCAGTTTAAAAAGTCACCAGGGTCTGAAATGCATTACCAGACCCTGGGGTAGAAATTGCTGCATGTCTGAGTTTGGGGCATGAGCCCAGCAGCAGTAAAACCGATGCTCATGTAAGATTGCAGACTCTGGTTCATAAGAGACTGCTCCCTGCTTCTGGAAACTGCCCTTCTGCCGGGAGCACTTGGCAACAGGGTTGGGAGAAAGCCAGAACCATAACAAATATTTCCAATGATAAATTAGACTATTTATTGGGGTGTGGTTCCAATGCAAACTGTGGCTTGCAAGGGATCATAGCCACTTATTCTTATTTGTGAAAAGATGACAACAAATTGCATTGATCGAGCACCTTTTATGAAACGTCCCAAGGCGCTTCACACGAGCGTTATCAAACAAAAATTTGACACCAAGCCACATAAGGAGATATTAGGACAGAAAAAGGTAGGTTTTAAGGAGCGTCTTAAAGGAGGAGAGAGAGACCGAGAGGTTTAGGGAGGGAATTCCAGACCTTAGGGCCTAGTTAACTGAAGGCATGGTTGGCAATGGTGGAGCAAAATCGACAACAGCACATTCACATGTTCACAATTGCTAGAAGGTATGAACATCCCAGTAACTGTGACCTCTGGGGTGCAGTTTTATTTATCAGAGCTACAGTGTATTGCATGAGAGTTTGCAGTAATACGAATGCCAAGGATTTAGCAATGCGTTCAGTAGGGACATCTCACTTACTATTCCAACTGCATATTTAACAGAAAACTCTCATGCAGCATGATTCAATCACTGCCCATGATTGAAACGCAATGTTGTAGATTTTCCACCCTGTAGGATCCTTCCTGCTGGTGGATTTTGGGTGCATGGGGCTGACAAATGAGTAGTGAACACATTTCATTGGCTTCCCATTCCACCCATTCATCACACAATTTCCATGGGGACCTTTAATGCTAGAGCTTGGTGCTCTCGCACAAACAGTGCAAGAGGGTAATTTATGTCGGCAATCTCATGCTAATTGATTCCTATGTTCTCTCACGACACTAATGCCTCATTAGTGCAGTGTGCTCATGCCACCCATATCAGCTGGGTGCAAAAGGCCAATCAAGTTCTGCCTTTCACAAAGTATCTTCTTAAAGATCCATTTGAATGTTGATTGCTGCACCCAAGCTAGTCAGAATGGGCACTGCATTCTGTGCTACCCCACCTCGGAGTTTTTGGAAGCTGAAGAAGGGGATGAATGAAGGAGGTACATTTGCGCAGGAGAAAGTCTGTCATTATACACTCAGGGACTCTCAGAAGGAATCTATCATTGCAGACTAAGGCTGGGTTGCAGTGATGAAGTTGTGCCACTGCTATAAGCTGGCCTACAAACAACCTCAACCACAGGGAGTGCACTGCCAGTGGCAGTCATTGTTGGGCCGCCGTCAACTTGCATGCGCTTGGGTACTTGGAGACAGCCACAGTAGACATCAGCAACATCAATTGGGTATGAACAGATGCACCAAGCAGGTCACTAATGATTTGTTCACCAGAGCAAACATCTTAACCACCTGTTCCAGGTGATATACGACAACTTCCACATCATAGGATTTCCTAAAGTTCATGAATTACAAGGACATCCCATCACTGTCCACTGGTCAATGAACAGCAGCACATGATGAATGGCCGCTTCCTCAGCAGCAGTCACGATCCTTTTATTTTATAGCAATGCTCTACCTGGGACATTTGAAGGAGAAACTCGATTTGAAGGATGAAAGACGCATAGACAAAGTCTATCCTCTGGAGCCATGGCTAATGACACACTTCTGGCCAGAAAGTGATTACAGATACAATGATGTGCACTGACAGACTTGTCCATATGCGCACTACATAATGACCCAAAACACTATGGAAGCCCAATCTTACATCTGCTGCTACCTTATTCTACATCTACAAAAATAATTATTTGGGTAAAGTTGCAGTGAAGTGCAACTAATTTATTTTCCTAAAAGTGATCAGTGCATGTGTACTGAATGAATACTTTGAACCTATCTTCACAAAAGAAGAGGATGCTGCCAATGCCACAGTAAAGGAGGAGGGGTAGAGAAATTAGATAGGATAAAAATAGATAAAGAGGAGGTACGTAAAAGGTTGGCAGTGCTCAAAGTAGAAAAGTCACCCAGTTCGGTTGGGATGCATCCTAGGTTGCCGAGGAAAGTAAGGGTGGTGATAGCGGAGGCTCTGGCCAGTCTTTCAGTCCTCCTTGATATGGGAGTGGTGCCAGAGGACTGGAGGGTCAAAAAAGGGGAGAGGGATAAACCTGGCAACTACAGGCCCCTCAGCCTAATGTGGGTGGTGGGGAAACGTCTAGAGACCATAATCTGGGACAAATTAATTGTCACTTGGGGAAAAAAATGGGTAGATTAATGACAGCAAACACAGATCTGTTAAAGGCAAATCATGTTTGACAAATTTAATTGAGTTCTTTGATGAAGCAGCAGCGAGTGTTGATGAAGGTAGTGCAGTTGATGTTGTGTATATTGACTTTCAAAAGGCGTTTGATAAAGTGCACATAATAGACTTGTTAGCAAAATTGAAGTCCATGGGATTAAAGGGGCAGTGGCAGTGAGGATACATCATTAGCTGAGACAGACAGCGGGGAGGAGTGGTGAACGGTTGTTTTTCAGACTGGAGGGAAGTATATAGAGGTGTCCCCCAGGGGTTGGGATTAGGACCACTGCTTTTTTGATATATATTAATGACCTGGACTTGGGTATACAGGGCATCATTTCAAAGTTTGCAGATGACATAAAACTCGGAAATATAGTAAACAGTGAGGAGGATAATAGCTGACTTTCGGAGGACATAGACAGACTGGGCAGACGGATGGCAGATTAAATTTAATACACAAAAGTGTGAATTGATGCATTTTGAGGAGAGGCAATATAAATGATACAATTTTAAAGGGGTGCAGGAACTGAGAACCTGGAGGTTCACATGCATAAATATTTGAAGGTGGCAGGACAAGTTGATAAAGCTGTTAAAAAAAGCATATGTGATCCATGGCTTTATAAATAAGCTTGTGATTTCAAATAAAACTGTTGGACTATAACCTGGTGTGTGCGACTTCTCACATTTATAAATAAAGGCATAGAGTACAAAAGCAAGGAAGTTATGCTGAACCTTTACAACTCACTGGTTAGGCCTTAGCTAGAACATTGCATTCAATTCTAGGCACCACACTTTAGGAAGGATGTCAAGGCTTGGAGAGGGTGAAGAGGAGATTTAGAAACATAGAAACATAGAATCTAGGAGCAGGAGTAGGCCATTCGGCCCGTCGAGCCTGCTCCACCATTCAATACGATCATGGCTGATCATCCAAATCCAGTACCCTAGAATGATACCAGGGATGTGAGACTTCAGTTATGTGGAGAGAGTAGAGAAGCTGGGATTGTTTTCCTTAGAGCAGAAAAACATACGGGGAGATTTAATTGTTCAAAATTATGAGGGGTTTTGATATAGTAAATAAGGAGATAATGGCATAGAAACATAGAAACATAGAAAATAGGTACAGGAGTAGACCATTCGGTCCTTCGAGCCTGCACCGCCATTCAATGCGTTCATGGCTGAACATGCTACCTCAGTACCCCATTCCTGCTTTCTCGCCATACCCCTTGATCCCCCTAGTTGTGAGTGTTATATCTAACTCCCTTTTGAATATATTTAGCGAACTGGCCTCAACAACCTTCTGTGGAAGAGAATTCCATAGATTCACCACTCTCTGGGTGAAGAAGTTCCTCCTCAGCTCAGTCTTAAATGGCTTCCCCTTAATCCTTAGACTGTGACCCCTGGTTCTAGTTTTCCCTAACATTGGGAACATTCTGCCCGCATCTAATTTGTCTAAACCAGTCAGGATTTTAAACGTCTCTATAAGATCCCCCCTCATTCTTCTGAACTCCAGAGGATACAAGTTCAGTTGACCCAATCTTTCTTGATATGTCAGTCCGGCCATCCCAGGAATCAATCTAGTGAACCTTCGCTGCACTCCCTCAATAGCAAGAATGTCCTTCCTTAAGTTAGGAGACCAAAACTGCGCACAATACTCCAGGTGTGGCCTCACCAAGGCCCTGTACAACTGCAGCATCACCTCCCTACTCCTGTACTCAAATCCCCTTGCTATGAAGGCCATCATTCCGTTTGCTTTCTTGACTGCCTGCTGCACTTGCATTCCCACCTTCAGTGACTGATGTACCATGACGCCCAGGTCTCGTTGCACCTCCCCTTTCCCTAATCTGCCACCATTCAGGTAATAGTCCGCCTCTCTATTTTTACCACCAAAGTGGATAACCTCACATTTATCCACATTGTACTTCATCTGCCATACATTTGCCCATTCACCCAACCTGTCCAAGTCACTCTGTAGCCTCCTAGCATCCTCCTCATTGTTCACACTGCCTCCCAATTTAGTGTCATCCGCAAATTTGGAGATATTACATTTAATCCCTTCGTCCAAATCATTAATATATAATGTAAACAGCTGGGGTCCCAGCACCGAACCCTGCGGTACCCCGCTGGTCACTGCCTGCCATTCTGAAAAGTACCCATTTACTCCTACTCTTTGTTTCCTGTGTGCCAACCAGTTCTCAATCCACGTCAACACATTACCCCCAATCCCATGTGCTTTAACTTTGCTCACCAATCTCTTGTGTGGGACCTTGTCGAAGGCCTTCTGAAAGTCCAAATACACCACATCTACTGGTTCCCCCCTGTCCACCCTATTGGAAACATCCTCAAAAAATTCCAGAAGATTTGTCAAGCATGATTTCCCTTTCACAAATCCATGCTGACTTGGACCTATCATGTCGCCACTTTCCAAATGGTCTGTTATGACATCTTTAATAATTGCTTCCATCATTTTACCCACGACCGATGTCAGGCTGACCGGTCTATAATTCCCTGCTTTCTCCCTCCCTCCTTTTTTAAAAAGAGGGGTTACATTGGCCACCCTCCACTCCATCGGAACTGATCCAGAGTCTAAGGAATGTTGGAAAATGATCGTCAATGCATCCACTATTTCCAAGGCCACCTCCTTAAGTACTCTGGGATGCAGACCATCAGGCCCCGGGGATTTTTCAGCCTTCAGTCCCATCAATTTCCCCAATACCTTTTCCCGACTAATAAGGATTTCCCTCAGCTCCTCCCTCTTACCAGATCCTCTGACCCCTTTTATTTCCGGCAGGTTGTGTGTGTCCTCCACAGTAAACACCGAACCAAAGTACTTGTTCAATTGATCTGCCATTTCCTTGTTCCCCATTACGACTTGCCCTGTTTCCGACTGCAGGGGACCTACGTTTGTTTTTACTAACCTCTTTCTTTTTACATATTTATAGAAGCTTTTGCAGTCCATTTTAATGTTCTCTGCAAGCTTCCTTTCATATTTTATTTTCCCTGCCCTAATCAAACCCTTCGTCCTCCTTTGCTGAGTTTTGAAGTTCTCCCAGTCCCCGGGTTTGCTGCTACTTCTGGCCAATTTGTATGCAACTTCCTTGGTTTTAATACTATCCCTGATTTCCCTTGTTAGCCATGGTTGAGCCACCTTCCCTTTTTTATTTTTACGCCAGACCGGGATGTACAATTGTTGTAGTTCATCCATGCGATCTCTAAATGTCTGCCATTGCCCTTCCACTGATAGCCCCTTAAATATCGCTTGCCAATTTAACCTCGCCAATTCACGCCTCATACCATCAAAGTTGCCCTTATTTAAGTTCTGGACCATGGTCTCTGACTTAACTGTTTCCTTCTCCATCCTAATGTAGAACTCCATCATACTATGGTCACTCTTCCCCAGGGGGCCTCGTACCACAAGATTGCTGATTAGTCCTTCCTCATTACACAACACCCAGTCCAGGATGGCCTCCCCTCGAGTTGGTTCCTCAACATATTGGTTTAGGAAACCATCCCTTAAACACTCCAGGAAATCCTCCTCCACCGTATTGCTTCCAGTTTGAGTAGCCCAATCTATATGCATATTAAAGTCACCCATGATAACTGCCGTGCCTTTTTTGCACGCACCTCTGATTTCCTGTTTCATACCCTCCCTCACCTCACCACTGCTGTTTGGAGGTCTGTACACAACTCCCACTAACGTTTTCTGCCCTTTGGTGTTCTGCAGCTCAACCCATATTGATTCCACATCCTCCAAGCTGATGTCCTTCCTAGCTATTGCATTAATCTCCTCTTTAACCAGCAATGCTACCCCACCCCCTTTTCCTTTTATTCTATCCTTTCTGAATGTTGAATACCCCTGGATGTTCAGTTCCCAGCCTTGATTGTTCTGGAGCCACGTCTCTGTAATCCCAATCACATCGTATCCGTTAACATCTATTTGCACAGTCAATTCATCCACCTTATTACGGATACTCCTTGCATTAAGACACAGAGCCTTTAGGCTTATTTTATTAACATCCTTTGTCCTTTTAGACTTATGATTTAGTATGGCCCTTTGTGTTTCTTGCCTTTGTTTACTCGGCCTTCCCCTATTGTTTCTCACCCTTCTAACATTTGTTTCTGACTGCATATTACTTCCGTGGCAGGTGGATTGGTAACCAGACGTCACAGATTTAAGATAATTGGCAAAAGAAACAGAGGGGAGACGAGGGGAATTTTTTTACGCAGCGAGTTGTTATGATCTGAAATGCACTGCCTGAAAGGGTGGTGGAAGCAGATACAATCGTAACTTTCAAAAGGAATTGGATAAATACTTGAAAAGGAAGCATTTGCAGGGCTATGGAGAAAGAGCAGGGAAGTTGGACTAATTAGATAGCTCTTCCAAAGAGCCGGCACAGGCACGATGGGCCGAAAAGCCTGCCTCTGTGCTGTGAGTGTGCTCAGTGTGATTTTTTACTCCATACAAGGTCAGCAGAGAATCTACCCTAAAGCGGCCTCATTTTTAAAAGTGTGGAAAAAAGTTGTCAGAAAATAAACCTTCTTACTTTTTCCTTTGGCCTACAAGCGTACAGGCACGAATTATAGAAAGATGCTTCGACTGTGCTTCGGGTCTCTGGCACTGCCGGCTATGCTGCTTATGCCCATAGAATTACAATGTGTTCCAACGTGGACTGCTGCACTGACAAGCATTACTTTACCACTCCATAGATACAGCTAGAGGACTTTTCCACAGTTGTCTTCCCATCTTGCAGGTGCTTTGTGACAATCATACTTTGCCTATCTATTTAGTATGATATCCTTATCTTGGCTATTTTCTTCAGGTCCAAAAGCTTTTTCCATATTTATGGTGTGTGCTGTAGACTGAATTGATGCATTGTACCATTTTCTACCAGACACTATTGACCATCCTCTTATAGGAGAAGCCCTAGCGAGCCAAAGAGGACAACCCTCCTTTCTCCCACTTTTTAAAGTAGCACCTCTGTTGCTTCATCAGCAAGTCTGGGGATTCTTCCTTGAGATGCTCCGTTATAATTATAGACTTTGCCACAATGTTTGCCTGCAAAAAATGTCCTGCCATTTAAATGACGGCTGCGTAGGCTATCTGACATCACAGCAAAAGCCTGATCCTGAACTCACCAGTACCTGTGCACATATACTTCCAGTAGGGGTCTGTCTGTGTAAAGTAATGAGACCATTAACATCACCAACAGTAATTTCTCTCACCCCGCAACATACCTTTCTTCAACTGGTCACGGATTACCTGAAGACATTCTGCCCTTCCAGCTGAAGGAATCACACAAGAGGGGACTGCTAATATGAGGAACTATAGTGGAGATAAAAATATACTAAATATATAGAATGGCGAGCTGTACAAGGTCGCTCTCTCAAATACCACAGCAGTCATGTCAGTGGGAGGGCTATGCTGATACAAGAGGGAAGATGAGCATGCACTCCAACCCAACCAGGGTGCGAGGAGAAACTGACCCAACTCAATAGCAATGGGTTGGCACTGCATGCCCCTGCCCAGGTACCCGTGCCCCCTTTCCAGGCTCTACCAAAACACACCCCACTCTTGAAACATGTAACATGCTAGAATGCCTCGTTGCATCAGTGTATGTCAAATATACAATTGCACCAATATTTTGCAGTGTTACAAATTACTTGCATATTTCATAGCAATGTTTCTGTTTTGTTCCCATCTTTCTCCCCTTGTAGGACACTCAGTGTAACATATCTTCCTCTAGACTGAGATAGAACAGTCTCGGCTGCAGGCTTCTTTGACTACTATAAGTTGAGTGGCCTGCAAAAGGTCAGCAGGAGGTGAGACTGCAACAGGAATGCTGGACCCTGTCAATTCTGTTCCTTCCCGTTGCAATCCCTGGGCTGAGAAAATGGGTGCAGGGATCGTCATGCGCGATCAACCCGTGCCCATTCGGAGGACTGCAGGCAGCATGCGAACGTCATGCTACCTGCTGATTAACATGATTGCGGCATTCAGTCCAGCGCTGAACGTGCTGCTGAGTGGCTGAACGCTCAGCAGGGGGCCCAAGTTCATGCGAGGCCCACACGAATTAAAGCTAGCCTGCACCTCTTAAAGAGGAGGTGCATTCTGCCTGCAGCAGCTTATTGAGCTGGCTGGCGAAGACAGTGGGAAAAAACTATTAATGATGGCACAACAGGGGAGAGAGTGTGCACCAATGTTCTCCAACACAGCACTGGAGGCTCAAACACTGCTCAATGCACCACACCCTCACTCACCTACCAACAATCTCTACCAAACACAACTCATATCTCACATTCATAGCTTCACCTCATCCTCACACACTTACCACTGCTGCAAGGCTCACACCCACATCTCAGAGATTGCACACACTGCCAGATATTAAATCATGACAGGCATATCACTCAAACAAATTGCACCACACTCACTGACAAACTTCACTTTCTCTTGCAGGAAAATGTGGTGAATAGCCGACGGCAGCAGAACCTAATCGGCGGGGGGACAGACTCGACTGCATCACCTCACCCCCCCTTGTAGGAGCCGTGCTGGACATTATTGGGAGGGGCATGGCTGAACACATGGCCAGCGGTGGGGCTGAAAGAATACAAGATGCCGGAATCCTCATACGTTATCCTCCTTCTCACATCCCACTCTCCCCTCATCCCACAATCTCTTCTGATTTACAAGCTGCACATGGTGTAAGCATGCACCTCTTGATTTCCCCCCCCCTCCCCTCACCACAACCCTACCCTTGTGCCTTTCTCATTTAAGAGACCCAAGAAATCCAACCTGCCCAGTCAGTGGTTGTAGAAGAAGAGGGAGAGAAGAGTGATGAAGAAGAAGAAACACCGTCACTCGATCTGACACTCAAAGCCACCAGCTCAGATATTGGTACTGCGCGGAGTTTAGAGGGTAGCTTAGAGGCGGGATATGCACGTGGAGAGTCACCGGACATGAGTGGGCTGTATCCAGGGCAGGGGGAAAGGGTAGCGCAGGTGCCAGCTCCCCAAGGGCGAGGTCGCACGAGTTCTGCTGCAGATGACTAAGATGAGCACTTTGACGGAGCGGCCTACAGAAGAACGCTGATATGTATGCACGAAGAAATGCTTGGTGCATTGGCAGGCCTGCCAGAAAGCCTAAGTGCAATGTCAAGGAGTATGGAAAAGTTCGGCACCAACCTTGCACAGGGCTTTGTGCAGAGCTTGGAGCCCATCCTTTCCAGCAGGAAGGGGTGGGCAGATCCATTAGTGCGCTTGTGGACCCAACCATCATGCAGCGTCTGATGGCTGATGTCTCAGCTTCCTTTGTAGCACAAGCACAAGCCACCTTATGTCTGAGTGCTGCAGTGGAAGGTCAGACTGAAAGTCATACAAGCTCAGATTGCTCTCATGCAAGTTCAGACTGCTGCCATTGTGGCTGGGTTTACCAGTATGAAAAGGGGCTTGCAAGGTGTCACAGCAGTCTAGCAATTTGTCATCCAACAGATGGCTTTCATTTCAGCATTGTGGCCAAGAGGATGCTGTGATGGTCAGTGACAGAGGGAAGGTAAGGTGTGGGACTATTATTGAATGGAGAATTGGGGTTGCGTTCACTCGTACCGCAGTTGGATGAGTCGATCATGGACAGCCCAGGCAGAAAGGGTTGCCTCCTCCCTTCCACTTCCTCCTCTTCCACTTCCTCCTTCTCTTCCTCTCGCACTTCCTCCTCCTCCTCCTCCTACTCTTCCTCTTCCACCTCCTCCTTAGCTGGTCACCGTATGCCTGTTGGCAAGGGCTGTGCCCTCATGATGGCGAGGTTGTGGAGCATGCAGCAGACCACAATGAATCTTGAGACGCGTTCTGGTGAGTACTGCAGGGCTCCTCCAGAGCGGTCCAGGCAGTGGAAGCATTGTTTAAGGACGCCAATGGTCTGCTCTATCAGATTCTGTGTGGCAGCATGGCTTTCATTGTACGCATGCTGGGTTGCGGAGCGGAGTCATGAGCCAGGTGGTCAACGGATAGCCCTTGTCGCCCAGTAGCCACCCCCTGGTTTGGCGTAGTGACTCAAAGACTGAGGGAACAACGGACTAGTGCAGAATGAAAGCATCATGACTGCTGCCAGGATCACCATCATGATGTGCTGAGCATGGTTGTACACCAACTACACATTCAGTGAGTGGTAACCTTTGCGGCTGCAGTACATCTCAGCATTTAGATGCAGTACCCGCAAAGCCACGTGCATGCAGTCGATGGCGCTCTGCACCATGAGGAAGCCCGCTATCCTGGAAAAGCCATGCGCATGCTCTGCCTGCTTCTTTCTGGTCAGCGAGAAGACAATGAACTCCCCTCTCCTGGCATAAAGAGAGTCTGTCACCTCTCTTACGCAGCAGTGGATGGTGAACTGGGAGATGTTACAGACATTGCCTACTCCAGCCTAGAAGGGCCTGAAGCGAAGAAATTCAGGACCACGATCACCTTCACAGCCACTGGCAGCACTGTCCTTGCCCTGGTGTGAGGCTGCTGGTCTGGTTGCAACAGGTGGCAGATTTCAGTGAGCACCTTCTTCGTAAAGCGCAAACGTCTCACACACTGCTGCTGGCTCAGGCTGAGGTAAGAGAATTGCTCTCGGAAGACCCTAGATGGGTAAGGCCTCCTGCTGAGAGCCCTTCACCCTCTCCTCCTTCTCCCTCGTGAGCAGTTTGGCCTCTTCTTCGCTGTCTCTGCTCCATCTCCCTGTCATGCTGCAGGGAAAGGGGAATGACAACTAGAGCACCCATGACTGGGAGCAAGTGGTCTGACCAAAACCCTTGAAGTCAGAACCAAGGCCTTCTCCACTTGCAGCACCACTCCCTGTCACCTCACCAACTTTAAACAACTCTAGAAAGCTCCAAACACTTCTACAAACTTACATAGAGTGGTTGATGATCCCTTTAAATATCGCTGGATGGGGTTCCTTGCAGCTTCTGAACGCATGTTCAGCTGTGCAAGGTTAACAGGGCATTACTTCCAGTGTTGAGGGCTAAAGTGCCAGCGTAGCTATCAAATGAGATTGACGTCACGCTCTGCCTACTCTACATACTTCTGGTGCATGCTCCCAGCGCCGACGCTAACACCCTCACCAAGATGATGTCCGGCGCGGCACGCACCAGAATTGTGCGTGCTTGGCTCGGACGCCATTTCAACCCAAAACGGTACCCGTAGCGTCCAAACAATGGGCGCGACGCAATTGAATTTTTAGCCCCTCAACTCTACGTAACACTCCACCTAGTGGCCATGTCAAGAATGAACAAAACTTAGTTTGAGTGACGGTATCTCAGAATTTAAAATTCTGACCTTCAGTTTGGAAATCAAACACTCAGCTTCTTGAACTATTAGAGTATCAGTTACAGACTAAATTCAACGCTTACCCTACCCACAAGAGACACAGCTCAATCAAAACATAGTGACTGGTCTTATGCGTGCGTTAGACACGATGCTTTATAAGTCTTAACTACTGATAAAGATCATTACTAATACACGGCTTATCAAAAAATATTAAGGTAATTGCCATATTTAAGATAATTGTCAAAAAACCAAGTGGGAGATGAGGAGAAATTTTTTTACGCAACGAGTTGTTACAATCTGGAAGGCACTGCCTGAATGGGTGTTGGAAGCAGATTCAATAGTAACTTTCAACACGCCATTAGATATATACCAGAAAAAGAGAAATTTGCAGGGCTATGGGGAAAGAGCAGGGGAGTGGGACTAATTGGATAGCTCTTTCAACGAAACGGCACAGATACGATGGGCCGAATGGCTTCCGCCTGTGCTGTATCATTCTATTATTTATTTATTTAATTCATTCATTCATTCATTAACAAGAAACTTTTGAAAGCTGAAGATTGATGAAGATTCAACAAATCAGTTTCTAACCTATTAAAGTACATGTGATACTTCGGTGATTGCACAATCATAGAATCATAGATATTTACGGCACAGAAGGAGGCCATTCGGCCGAGCTTGTCCGTGCCGGCCGACAAAGAGCTATCCACCCTAATCCCACTTCCAGCACTTGGCCCGTAGCCTTGTAGGTTATGGCACTTCAAGTGCATATCCAAGTACTTTTTAAATGTGATGAGGGTTTCTGCATCTACCACCCTTTCAGGCAGTGAGTTCCAGACCCCCGCCACCCTCTGGGTGAAAATATTTCTCCTCAAATCCCCTGTAAACCTCTGACCAATTACTTTAAATCTATGCCCCCTGGTTATCGACCCCTCTGCTAAGGGAAATAGGTCCTTCCTATCCACTCTATCTAGGCCCCTCATAATTTTATACACCTCAATTAGGTCTCAACTCAGCCTCCTCTGTTCCAAAGAAAACAACCCCAGCCTATCCAATCTTTCCTCATAGCTAAAATTCCCCAGCCCGGGCAACATCCTCGTAACTCCCTCTGCACCCTCTCTAGTGCAATCACATCCTTCCTGTAATGTGGTGACCAGAACTGTACGCAGTATTCTAGCTGCGGCCTAACTAGTGTTTTATACAGTTCAAGCATAACCTCCCTGCTCTTATATTCTATGCCTCGGCTAATAAAGGCAAGTATCTGTAGAGTTTCGCAATTATCGCGATTCTAATAATATGAGAGAAGCAGGTTCAATTGAACATTTTTATTGAACGGAAAGCTGTTTTTAAAATAAAGGATACAGAAGCCTGTAAAATGGCCGCCGCACATCGTGGCAGAAGTTTCCAGAGACACAGTGGGCAGACAAGATGGCGTTGAATATACATTCAGTATGAGACCAGACCCGGTACGAATTGAAAAGGCAGGATGCAACTCATTTGCATTTTGGACAAAAACAATGATATAAGTGCTTGAATCGTTTCATACGCACAGTAAGAATCATTGAACTGGACAATCGGGGGCCCATCCAGACACATCAATACACAAATACCCCCCCGGCTCAACAATGAGAGAGACATTGGCGGGTGATTGGGCCAGTATTCAGGGGGTCCCAAAACCAGTTGAGGAGACGATTTATACACATCCTGGCTGGCTCAACAATGAAGAAGGCATTAACGGATAGTTGGCCAGTTTCAGGTGATCCCAAAACCAGTTAAGAAGATAATCACCCCATGCTGGGAATTTTGGGCGCCAAAATCAAACAAAGGACAACATTTTGATTTGAGCAGGAGATAAGGCCGGAAAAACAGTATAACTATAGAGGACAAATGTCCATCGGTCTTTTCTCTTGCGCTGGTTCCTTCGGCGGTGCTGTGCTGGTCGGTTATTCGAGTGTTGGGTGGAGGTCAAGTTCGAGTTCGTTGTTCGTGGTCCGTGTCGGCCAGAGACGGAACCTCAGAACGAGCCACCTCGACACGGCAGGCAGTAGGGTACACCATCCCGATCGTTGGTAAATGGTGTCCGGACCCATCAGGGCAACACAGCGGTGTGTTCCCGAGCGACCAGCCGTCGGTGGCGAGGAAGAAGAGAATCTCGGCCAAGCGAGGCCCGAGTGACGAGAAGAAAGACGAGAAGAAATTCCACGTGGCGCTACGGTCAGTAAACCCCGACCGCGCCCGAAGATAAACGGCGGAGTCCACCTTTTGAATTCTACAGACGACTTCATGATATCAGGGAGACAGGCTTACCCTCTGGTTCTTTGAGCGGATAGCCTGGGCCATCCGCGATGGACATTACCGGGGCTGTCTCAAGTGGACCCATTCGCGGCAGCAAGAGTAAACAAGTCGGGTGCAGAAACCCTTACAGCCACGTGACAGCCAGGCGCTGCAGCGAAAAGAGCTGAGAGCCTCATTTTAAATTTCCGAAGTAAGCCGAGTGGTGAGCATGTTTCCCGATCCTACAAATCCAGACATAGTTTAGGTATAGTAAGGGAGGGTGGTTCCTAAGGTTAATGTATAATGTGTTCCCCCTTTTTCAATGTGTCGTGTGTTCCCCATTTGTATAGACCAAGTTTTATAAACGTGTGTATACTGGTAATCTCTTTGATCTGCGCATATGACATGTATTTCATTATTTTGGACACCGTACAATAAAGGCATTCATTTTGTGCTATTCAACCAGGTCTATTTGAGTCTTTCTCTGCATTACTGCTCCTTTGCATCTAAGTCCAGGTGTCAGAACCGTAAGGGCGAGTGGGTCGAACCACTCACAGGTGATTATTGCAAAAGTCTGGCCAGAGACCAGAGCAAGCAATAGCACAGGCAACGAAAGCCTCACCTCGCACGAGCCCACCCTTACAGATCCCGTATGCCTTCTTAACCACCTTATCTACCTGTCCTGCTACTTTCAGGGATCTGTAGACATGCACTCCAAGGTCCCTCTGATCTTCTGCACTTGTCAGTATCCTACCATTTATTATGTATTCCCTTGCCTTGTTAGCCCTCCCCAAATGCATTACCTCACACTTCTCCGGATTGAATTTAATTTGCCACCGTTCTGCCCATCTGACCAGTCCATTGATATCTTCCTGCAGTCTACAGCTTTCTTCTTCATTATCAACCACATGGCCAATCATCTGCAAACTTCTTAGTCATACTTCCTACATTCAAGTCCAAATCATTGATATATACCACAAAAAACAAAGGACCCAGTACTGAGCCCTGCAGATCCCCACTAGAAACAGCCTTCCAGTCACAAAAACACCCTTCGACCATTACCCTTTGTTTTATGCCTCTGAGCCAATTTCGGATCCAACTTGCCACTTTGCCTTGGATCCTATGGGCTTTTATTTTCGTGACCAGTCTGCTATGCTGGAGCTTATCAAAAGCTTTGCTAAAATCCATATAGACTACATCAAGCGCACTACCCTCATCGACCCTCTTTGTTACCTCTTCAAAAAATTAAATCAAGTTAGTCAGACACGGCCTTCCCTTAACGAATCCATGCTAACTGTTCCTGATTAATCTGTGTTTTTCTCAATGAAGATTTATCCTGTCCCTCAGAATTTTTTCCAATAATTTTCCCATCACTGAGGTTAGGCTGACTGGCCTGTAATTACTTGGTCTATCCCTTTCTCCCTTTTTAAACAATGGTAACACATTAGCAGTCCTCCAGTCCTCTGGCACCACACCTGTAGCCAGAGAGGATTGGAAAATGATGGTCAGAGCCTCTGCTATTTCCTCTCTTACTTCTCTTAACAGTCTGGGATACATTTCATCCGGGCCTAGGGATTTATCACTTTCAAAGATGCTAAACCACTAAATACTTCCTCTTTCACTATGCTTATTTCATCTAATATTTCACACTCCTCCTCCCTGATTGCAATTTCTGCATCGTCCCTCTCTTTTGGAAAACAGATGCAAAGTATTCATTAAGAACCATACCTATGTCTTCCGCCTCCACACACAGGTTACCTTTATGGTCCCTAATAGGCCCTACTCTTACTTTTGTTATCCTCTTGCTCTTAATGTATTTATAAAACATCTTTCGGTTTGCCTTGATTTTACTTGCCAATATTTTTTCATGCCCTCTCTTTGCTTTCCTAATTTCCTTTTTAATTTCACCCCTGCACTTTCTATACTCCTCTAGGGTTTCCGCAGTATTGAGCCCTCGATATCTGTCATAAGCTTCCCTTTTTTTCTTTATCCTACCCTGTATGCCCCTTGACATCCAGGGAGCTCTAGATTTGTTCGTCCCACCCTTTTTCTTAAGGGAACATACTTGCTCTGAACCCTCACTATCTCCTCCTTGAATGCCTCCCACTGCTCTGACACTGATTTACCTTCAAGTTTCTGTCTCCAGTCCACTTTGGCTAAATCACATCTCAGCTTAATAAAATTAGCTTTTCCCCAATTGAGAACTTTTATTCCTGGTCTATCCTTGTCCTTTTCCATAACTACGCTAAATCTAACTGAATTATGATCACTACCACCAATATGCTCTCCCACTGATGCCCTTTCCACCTGCCCAGCTTCATTCCCTAAAACTAGGTCCAGAACCGCCCCCCTCTTGTTGGGCTTGTTACGTACTGGCTAAAAAAGTTCTCCTGAATGCATTTTAAGAATTCTGCTCCCTCTAAACCTTTCACGCTAATTTTATCCCAGTTAATATTAGGGAAGTTGAAATCCCCTACTAATACTGCCCTATTTTTGCACGTCTCAGAAATTTGCCTACATATTTGCTCTTCTATCCCCCTCTGACTGTTTGGGGGTCTGTAGAACACTCCCAGCCGTGTGATTGCCCCTTTTTTGCTTTTCAGTTCAACCCATATGGCCTTGTTGGATGATCCTTCTAAGATATCATCCCTCCTCACAGCTGTAATGGTTTCTTTAATCAATATTGCGACGCCCCCTCCTTTTTTATCCCCCCCTCTATCTCGTCTGAAAACCCTGTAACCAGGAATGTTGAGCTGCCATTCCTGCCCTTCTTTCAGCCATGTCTCAGTAATAGCTATATCATACTCCCACATGTCTATCTGTGCCTTCAGCTCATCTGCTTTATTCCCTAGACTCCTTGCGTTGAAGTATATACCATTTAGCACTGCCAAATCCCTCGTTGTCTATTTTCTAGCCTTTGTTTCCTCTGCCTTCCAAACTCGCTTATTAATTTTCTGCCTTCTATTTCCAGCTTTGCTTCTCTCCCTTCTGAATCTACTCTCAGGTTCCCATTCCCCTGCCAAGCTAGTTTAAACCTTCCCCAACAGTACCAGCAATCCCCCACGTGAGGATATTGGTCCCGGTCCTATTGAGGTGAAACCCGTCCAGCTTGTACAGGTCCCACCTCCCCCAGAAACGGTCCCAATGCCTCAGGAATCTGAAGCCCTCCCTCCTGCACCATCTCTCCAGCCAAGCATTCATCTGCTCTATCCTCCTATTTCTGTACTCACTAGCACGTGGCACCAGGAATAATCTGGAGATTACTACCTTTGAGGTCTTGCTTTTTAATCTCTTTCCTAGCTCCCTAAAATCTGCCTGTAAGACCTCATCCCTCTTTCTACCTATGTCGTTGGTACTGATATGGAGCACGACCTCTGGCAGTTCACCCTCTCCCCTCAGAATGACCTGCAGCCGCTCAGTGACATCCTTGACCCTGGCACCAGGGAGGCAACATACCATCCTGGAGTCACATCTGCGGCCGCATAGCATAGCTTCTTCCCCTTAGCACAAGCATAGCTTCTTCTCCCATCTTTTTCTGACTTGTGACAATGCTTTAGACAGTGCAAGCTGTAGTACTAAGCTGTAGTGTGCAAGCTCTTTCGACAGCCTGGAGTTCCAATGAGTAGAAATGCACAAAATGACCAAATCATAACCCCTTGCTGAAAGGCAGTTTTTTTGTCTCTAATTTCTGATGAGATTGTCTCTCTGGGTATATACTCTGCTGACAATGTGCAGTCAAACAAAACAACAGCAACAACGCAAACCTTCTGGGGATCTTTCTGCGAAAATATTAGGGAGCGGGTCCAAGAGTGCCGTAAGAAGCGCTGAGTTGGAAATGCTGATTGCTGTTGCTCCCTGCGTCTCGGGGGGATTGAGGACAGGCAGGTCAGTGTCACCGGACTCCTGCAAGTTCGTTTAATTAAGTTTTCCGAGAAATAAGACACAGATGGCATCTTCCAGAAAACCAGCTGATTTCCCCTCCACTGGGTGACCTTAAAAAGAAAGCTGCCCAGCTGGCTGAGAAATTAATAATAGCATTCAGGAAATGTTACAGTGCGCAATGTTTCCTTGGTGCTAGGCATCCAGCAGACACGAGGAAAGGTGTGATAATGCCTGTTGCAATTTGTTTAGCTACGTGCGTTGATAATTGTGGTGCAGTGGACAGTCGGTAGCTGGCTGTAGCAGCAGGCAGTATGATCAGAAATCGCAGTGTGGCTGCAGTAGAAATCTCTATTCGCACAAAGCCCATTTAATTATTAATGTTGCAAAGGGTAGTCCAATGACTCTGATGGAAAAGGTTACTCTGCTGTTGAACATCATTTGAAATGTCTCCTCAGGTTCCATAGCACTGCCGGATTTCAGTGGAGAATTACACAAAGTACTTTCGAGCAATTTGGCAGTGCTGACACAATGTGCTGTATTTTATAAATGGATTGTTTACTCTGTATCTTAATCCTGAAACCTACAATAAAACTGAGCCAGCGGGATGCCTAAGGTTCAAGAACTGACAGATTTTTGTAAGTAATCATGAATTATAACCTGCTATTGATTGCATTAAGACTAAATGTTGCTGTATTTAGCTGTAGTCTGCATTCTTAATAGTGGTGTGAAAGCTTGTAAAACCTGTTGAATGATATGAATGCTGTAATTTAATAAGATTTATCATTCAACTAATGGAATCCAGTTACGTAAATGCAAATGGCTCTATGTCTTAAGGCAGAGAAGTTAGCACTGAGCTTCTATTTCTAACAGTGTCTGTAATTTCTTTTTCCATCCTCCATGGCCAGATCTGTTTCCTTTAAGGTGTTTTTCCATCTGCGTTGCCAAGTGAACCTTGGTCAACCTCTCTTCCTGTTATTAGAATCCATACTGAGATTTCTTTCAGCGTTTACACATTTCATATGTGGCAAACCATATCTACTCGGCAAAATGGAAAACTGCCCAGGTATGTCTTGTCCACAAAAAGCAGGACAAATCCAATCCGGCCAATTACCGCCCCATCAGTATACTCTCAATCATCAGCAAAGTGATGGAAGGTGTCGTCGACAGTGCTATCAAGCGGCACTTGCTCACCAATAATCTGCTCACCGCTGCTATGTTTGGGTTCCACCAGGACCACTCAGCTCCAGACCTCACTACAGCCTTGGTCCAAAACAGCTGAATTCCAGAGGTGAGGTGAGAGTGACTGCCCTTGACATCAAGGCAGCATTTGGCCAAGTATGGCATCAAGGAGCCCGAGTAAAATTGAAGTCAGGGGGAAAACCCTCCACTGGCTGGAGTCATACCTAGCACAAAGGAAGATAGTTGTGGTTGTTGGAGACTAATCATCTCAGCCCCAGGACATTGCTGCAGGAGTTACTGAGGACAGTGCCCTCGGGCAACCATCTTCAGCTGCTTCATCAATGACCTTCCCTCCATCATAAGGTCAGAAGTGGGAATATTCGCTGATGATTGCACAGTGTTCAGTTCCGTTCGCAATTCCTCAGATAATGAAGCAATCCATGCTTGCATACAGCAAGACCTCAGGCTTGGGCTGATAAGTGGCAAGTAACATTTGCACCGCACAAGTGCCAGGCAATGATTATCTCCAACAAGAGAGCATCTAACCACCACCCCTTGACATTCAATGGCATTACCATCGGCGAATCCCCCACCATCAACATCCTGGGGGTCACCATTGACAAGAAACTTAACGGAACCAGCCACATAAATACTGTGGCTACAAGAGCAGGTCAGAAGCTGGGTATTCTGTGGCGGGTGACTCACCTCCTGACTCCCCAAAGCCTTTCCACCATCTACAAGGCACAAGCCAGGAGTGTGATGGAATACTCTCCACTTGCCTGGATGAGGGCAGCTCCAACAACACTCAAGAAGCACAACACCACCCAGGACAAAGCAGCCCGCTTGATTGGCACCCCATCCACCACCTTAAACATTCACTCCCTCCACCACTGGTGCACCGTGGCTGCAGTGTGTACCATCTACAAGATGCACTGCAGCAACTTGCCAAGGCTTCTTTGACAGCACCTCCCAAACCCACGACCTCTACCACCTAGAAGGACAAGGGCGACAGGTACATGGGAACACCACCACCTGTGAGTTCCGCTCCAAGTTGCGCATCATCCTGACTTGGAAATATATTGCTGTTCCTTCATCGTTGCTGGGTCAAAAGCCTGGAACTCCCTCCCTAATAGCACTATGGGAGTACCTTCACCACACGGACTGCAACGGTTCAAAAGGTGGCTCACCACCACCTTGTCAAGAGCAATTAGGGCAATAAATCCTGGCCTTGCCAGCGATGCCCACATCCCGTGAATGAATAAAAAAAGACAGATATATCTTCCTTTTATTCCACCTCCTCAGTTACTAGTTATGATCTAGTATCTCAAAACCAAAGACTGAGTAGTCCGTTGGGACGGGCTCCACTTAAACCGGGCTGGGACCAGTGTCCTAGTGAACTGAATAACTAGGGCATTAGACAGGGCTTTAAACTAATGAAGGGGGGTGGGAGGATTCAGGAAAGAGTAAATTTAAAAGCAGCGAGAGAAATGTCAAGGCTCTAGAGTAGAGTAGAGTTTTGGGTAAAAATAAGCAGAGTGGGTCAGGAAGGGACAGACAGAGATGCGCCAAATTAAATCTTCAGGGTCATGGGCACCTTCTGGTAATGTAAAAGTCAATGTTGATAGACGTTTGTTTCCTAGCTGAAGATTTTGCAGCCACAAACTTTGTGGAAAGCATTGTGATCCCGGACAACCATGTCTGCAGTAAGTGCCTGCATCTTGAGGAACATCAGCTCAGAGTTTTTGAGCTGGAGTCTGAAGAACAGACATTTTGGGGTATCAGGGATGGGGATAGTTACCTGGACACTTTGATCCAGGAGGCAGTCACACCCCTTAGTTTAGGTAGTGGTACAGATCTGGTTAATGGTCAGGGACAGGAGGGTGTGACTGCAACTCAGGCGGGTAAGGGGACCCCAGGTACAGTGCTGGAGGAGCCTCAGCCTTTGCCCTTGTCCAACAGGTATAAGGTTCTTGCTGCCTGTGTGGATGAGGGAAAAGTCTGCAGGATGGATGAGCAAGCTGACCATGGCACCATGGTGCAGGAGGCCATTCAAGTGGAGGGAGTGAAAGGGAATGTAGTTGTGGTCGGGGACAGTATAGTCAGGGGGATAAATACTGTTCTCTGCAGCCGCGACCAAGAGTTCCGAAGGTTGTGTTGCCTGCCCGGTGCCAGGGTTAAAGACATCTCCTCGCGGCTGGAGGAGAACTTGGAGTGGGAGGGGGAGGATCCAGTTGCCGTGGTCCACGTAGGAACCAACGACATAGGTAAAACTAGGAATGAGGTTCTGCTGAGAGAGTTTGAGGAGCTAGGATCCAAATTAAAAAGCAGAACCTCAAAGGTAATAATCTCTGGATTGTTACCTCAGCTACGTGCAAATTGGCATAGGGACAAACAGATCAGAGGTTTAAATGCGTAGCTCAAAGAGTAGTGTGGGAGGAAGGGGTTTCAGTTCATGGGGCACTGGCACCAGTACTGGGGAAGAGGGAGCTGTTCCGTTGGGACGACTCCACTTAAACCGGGCAGGGACCAGTGTCCTGGTGAACTGAATAACTAGGGCAGTAGACAGGGCTTTAAACTAATGAAGGGGGGTGGGAGGATTCAGGAAAGAGTACATTTAAAAGCAGCAAGTTAATGTCAAGGTTCTAGAGCAGAGCAGAGTTTTGGGTAAAAATAAGCAGAGTGGGTCAGGAAGGGACAGACAGAGTAACAAAGGTAATAAGGCATCAGTGACTAAGGTGACATCAGGGAAAAATAGAAAAAAGTCAAAGCTAAAGGCACTATATCTGAATGCAGGAAGCATTAGCAACAAAATAGATGAATTAATAGTGCAGATAGAAATTGATAGGTTTGATCTAATAGCCATTACGGAGACGTGGTTGCAATGTGGCCAAGGTTAGGAACTAAATATTCCGGGATACTTAACTTTTAGAAGAGGTAGGCAAAATGGAAAAGGAGGAGGGGTAGCCCTGATAATAAAGAATTGGATAAAGACAGTAGAGAGAAAGGATTTTAGCTCCGAAAACCAAGAAGTAGAATCAGTTTGGGTGGAGCTAAGAAACAGCAAGGGGCAGAAAACATTGGTGGGAGTTGTTTATAGGCCCCCAAACAGTAGTTGGAATGTAGGGCAGTGTATAAAATCAGGAAATTAGAGGCGCATGTAACAAGGGTAATACAGTAATCATGGGGGACTTTAATCTATATATAGACTGAGCAAACCAAATTTGCAGTAATAGTGTGGAGAACGAATTTATGGAATGTATGCAAGATAGTTTTCTAGATCAGTATGTTGAGGAACCAACTAGGGAACAGGCTATTTTAGCTCTAGTTTTGTGCAACGAGAAAGGGTTAATTAATAACCTTGTAGTAAAGGGGCATTTAGGGAAGAGTAACCATAATATGATAGAATTTTATATTGAGTTTGAAATAATTTAGTTAAATCCGAAACTACATTCCCTTAAATCTAAACAAAGCAAACTACGTAGGTATGAGGGGCGTGTTGGCTAAGGTAGATTGGGAAACTACATTAAAAGGTATGATGGTAGAGAAGCAATGGCTAGCATTTAAAGAATTAATACATAATTTACAACAAATATACATTTCTTTAAGGCACAAAAACCCCACAGGAAAAGTGGTCCAACCGTGGCTAACAAGAGAAGTTAAAGATAATATTAGATCAAAGGAAGAGGCTTTTAATGTTGTCAAAAAAAGTAGTAAGCCTGAGGATTGGGAGGATTTTAGAATTTAGCAAAGGAGGACCAAGAAATTGATAAAGAAAGGGAAAATGGAATATGAGAGTAAACTAGCGAGAGACATAAAAATAGACTGTAAAAGCTTCTATAGGTATGTAAAAAGGAAAAGATTAGCGAAAGTAAATGTGCGTCCCTTACAGGCTGAGACAGGAGAAATGATAATGGGGAATAAGGAAATGGCAATGAAATTAAACAAATACTTTGTGTCTGTCTTCACGGAAGAAGACGCAAAAAACTTCCCGGAAATAGTGGAGAACCAAGGGTCTAGCAAGAATGAGGAACTGAAAGAAATTAGTATTAGTAAAAAAAAGTACTGGGGAAATTAATGGGACTGAAAGCCGATAAATCCCCTGAACCTGATGGCCTACATCCTAGGGTTTTGAAAGAGGTGGCTATAGAAATAGTGGATGCATTGGTTGTCATGTTCCAAATTCCATAGATTCTAGAACGGTTCCCGCGGATTGGAAGGTAGCAAACGTAACCTCACTATTTAAGAAAGAAGGGGGAGAGAAAACGGAGAACTACAGACCAGTTAGCCTGACATCAGTAGTAGGGAAAATGCTAGAATCTATTATTAAGGATGTGGTAACAGGGCACTTAGAAAATAATAATAGGATTGGGCCGAGTCAACACGGATTTATGAAAGGGAAATCATGTTTGACGAATCTGTTAGAGTTTTTTGAGTTTGTAACTAGCAGAATAGATAAGGGGGAACCAGTAAATGTGGTGTATTTGGATTTTCAGAAGGCATTCGATAAGGTGCCACACAAGAGGTTATTAAACAAAATTAGGGCTCATGGGATTGGGGTACCGCAAGGATCAGTGCTTGGGCCTCAGCTATTCACAATCTATATCAATGATTGGATGAGGGGACCAAATGTAATATATCCAAGTTTGCTGATGATACAAAGCTGGGTGGGAATGTAAGTTGTGAGGAGGATGCAAAGAGGCTTCAAGGGGATATAGACAAGCTAAGTGAGTGGGCAAGAACATGGCAAATGGAATATAATGTGGAGAAATGTGAAGTTATCCACTTTGGTAGGAAAAATAGAAAAGCAGAGTATTTTTTAAATGGTGAGAGATTGGGAAATGTTGGTGTTCAGAGGGACCTGGGTGTCCTTGTACATGAATCACTGAAAGTTAACAAACAGGTACAGCAAGCAATTAGGAAAGCAAATGGTATGTTGGTCTTTATTACAAGAGAATTTGAGTATAAGAGTAAAGACGTTTTACTGCAATTATATCGGGCCCTGGTGAGACCACACCTGGAGTATTGTGTACAGTTTTGATCTCCTTACCTAAGGAAGGGTATACTTGCCATAGAGGGAGTGCAACGAAAGTGCACCAGACTGATTCTTGGGATGGGGGATTGTCCTATGAGGAAGAATGAGAGGTGATCTCACTGAAACATACAAAATTCTTACAGGGCTTGACAGGGTCGATGCAGGGAGTATTTTTCCCCTGGCTGGGGAGTCTAGAACCAGGGGTCACAGTCTCAGAATAAGGGGTCAGCCATTTAGGACTGAGATGAGGAGAAATTTCTTCACTCAGAGGGTGGTGAATCTTTGGAATTCTCTACCCCAGAGGGCTGTGGATGCTCAGTCATTGAGTATATGCAAGACAGAGATCGATAGATTTTTGGATATTAAGGGAATCAAGGGATATGGGGATAGTGCAGGAAAGTGGAGATGAGGTAGAAGATCAGCCATGATCTTATTGAATGGCGGAGCAGGCTCAAGGGGCCAAATGGCCTACTCCTGCTCCTATTTCTTATGTTCTTATGTAACTGACTGAAAACATTCACTGGCTTTCCAATACTTTTTGTACTCCCATGCTGACAACTTGGTTGGCAAGGCAACAGCTCCCAACATTACAGAAGCAATACTCATTTTAGACTATTGCACTATAGTGCTTTGTAGGTATGCAGGCTGTCAGATTGATTTACACATTTTCTACATTCACTCCTCTGTCTGGCTAATGGTTGTTACACCCTATAGAACTACTTGATGCAAATACAATTTAAAGTGACAGCATCAAAATCTACTGTTACTAAAAAACACTAAGGCCCCGATATTTCCAGGGAGGCGGGAGGGAGTGGGGGCCCGTGTCTGTGACAGGAAAGCCTGCAGTCGTAGGTCGCAGCCGGGGACCGCTAGGGATGGTCTAGATCGGGGGTTGGTGGGTGGGAGGGGGGCTGGGAGCACGGCAGCATGAAGGGAGGGAGGGATTGCAGGTGGGGTACAGATCGCCGGCGGGGATCTGAAGATCGCAGGGAGGTAGAGATCGTGGCAGAAGGTTTGCTTGAGGGGCCGGCGGCAAGCATTCCTGATCCTCCTGGCCCACAAGCAGTGTTGGAAAAGTATTTACCTGCTAGATCTGGCAGGAAGAAAGACTTGCATTTATATAGCGCCTTTCACAACCACCGGACGTCCCAAAGCACTTTACAGCCAATGAAGTACTATTTGAAGCTCAGTCACTGTTGTATTGCAGCAGCTAATTTACACACAGCAAGCTGCCACAAACAGCAATGAGGTGATGACGAGATAATCTGTTTTTTAGTAATGTTAGTTGAGGGATAAATATTGGCCAGGAAGAACCCCACTGCTCCTCGAAATAGTGCTATGGGATCTTTTACATCCACCTGAGAGAGCAGATAGGGCCTGGGTTTAACATCTCATCCTAAAGACGGCACCTCTGACAGTGCAGCACTCCCTCAGCACTGCAGTGTCAGCCTAGATTTTGGTGCTCAAGTCTTTGAAGGCAAGGGTGCTACCAACTGAGCCACAGCTCCTGCCTCCCTTCAGCTGCCAGGTTTCCCGATGTCTGGGAAACCCGGCCCACAGCCGTTAAATTCAAATGGCTGCCAAAATCTGAGGAACAGAGCATCGTTTAAATAGTATTATCACTGACCCGCCTCTCCAGAGCAGGTTACTTGGACGCCCACAAACCCGCCATGGTTAAACCAGAAGTAGGCGCGTTCACGGAGGGTTGGGGCCGGGTTTCATATTCTTACCAAATTAACCCCCCTCCCAACCCTCTCCCGTCCATCGTGGCGGGGTGGGGGGTGGAGCGGGGGAGGCAGTGAACATTTCCCTGAGGAAATTTTAACACAATCCACCCGTAAGGAAACTGATGAGATCAGTTGAAATGCTGGTTTTACATCCCGCCCGATATTATTCTCTATTGACTTCAGGTGGTGGAGGTAAATGTGGTGCAGTGATTGCAGGAGAGCGAAGGGAAGCCGGGAAGGGGAGTATTATGCTTAGTGTGGCTGCAGGTGGTGCAGGTGCGAGGAGTAGTTGAGCTGAGAGGTAAGATTCTTACCTTGACAACTCTACTGAGGTCATTAAACTTGGCATTGCAGCCATGTCCGGGGAGCTAAGTTCTTGGCACTGACCTCCTCAGCGATCTCTTCCCACCAGCAGCAGGGGTATTGCTCGAAAGAGGATCTCCTTCCTCCTGCCCACCACCTGGAGCAAGAACCCCAAGGCTGCCTGAGAGAAACTGGGTGGCCTCTCTGGACCTCGTGCCACCATTTCTCCACTTACAAAGTTACCCTGCTGTCTGCACCCTTTAAGAGGTGCTGGCTGCTTTTAAGTGGCGTCAGAGACACGCGATTTTCCGCCACCACCGCCCCCCCCCCCCCCCCAAACAGACGATCTGCCAATAAATAGTGCTGCACGTTTGACTCATGATAATGAGTTGCCAGCACCAATGTCAGGTGATCCTTGTGACTTGGTGAACAGGAGTCTGCCGTGCGCGTGATGCCCCCTGCCTGCCCATTTTCAGTCGTACTTCGCCATCAAATTTCTAGGCCTGTATGTTTCAAAATTGTGTATTCCTGTGAATTCACTAACAGGTTGGTAATTACTGAGGAAGCCAAGCATTTACCCATTTTTGATTAAAAGAAGAATTGCTCTCATAAATAAAGGAAGCACTTATTGCTCCTTTTCTGGAAATGCTCATCTGCAAATATTGGGCCAGAAATTCGGCTCTCCGGCTTCCTGCAGGTGCAAGCATCGTGCGCGTACTTACCTACCGCGCCTGCCGTTGTGCTTCAGGCCCATGAGGAATTCGGGTCCTGGGCCTCCTGCAGCTGCCGGCGCGCAGTGCTTGTGTATCCCAGGGGCGCAGTTAGTTCGAAGCATCCCCTGGGATCACGTGGGCCATGGAGAGCCAATCCTAGCAGGGAATTTTCATTCATAGATTTGGCAGGAAATCTGTCAAATCTATGAATAGAGATCGGCCCCAAAACCACGCTAAAACTTCAAATAAATTTTTACAAAACCATCACATTTTTAAAATAACTATAAATTACATAAATTAACTACTTTAAACAAAAATTTAAATTTTGAAAAAATTCATTAAACTTTTTAACAGTGCTAAAAATAAACTTACCTTTCTTTAAAGTATGTAAAAAAGATAAACCTGTTGAAAAAATGTTTAAATTGTAATTAATTAACCACTTACCTTGTTAAAAACAGGCCTTGCGCCTCCTTTTTAAATGTGCAGCTTCTCCATACTTACGCTCACGGAGAAACCTGAAAAAAAAACGAAGTTCGCTGCGTGCACGCTGCCTCTCCTGCGCACGTGTTCGACTTCTGAACCCCTTCCTTCGGGGGAACGGAAGTTCCGGTTTCCCGCGCATGCGCAGTGCATGCGTGAAACCGGCACTTCAGGTGGCCTTACGGGTGAGTACACAGCGCGTACTCACCCGACAACAGCCGAATTTCTGGCCCATTGTACTAGAAAGAAAGAAAGACTTAGCGCCTTTCACAACCTCAGGACGTCCCAAAGCACTTTACAGCCAATGAAGTACTTTTGAAGTGTAGTCACTATTGTAATGTAGGAAACGTGGCAGCCAATTTGCGCAGAATTAGAGCTAAAAGGTGCTGCTTCTTTATTGATATGAAGAGGAAACTATAAGCATGTGAAGAGATCAATTGTCCTTTCTTACCTACAACCACATTCAACTTGAAGAAGATGACGAGCTTATGTTTGAAGGAGCTCAATGATTTTGCTGAGCTCTGTGTACAAAGCTACAGTATAATCTAAATGGTACTGTTTTGAGGGGGTGCAAGAGCAAAGGGACCTGGGGGTGCATATTCACAAATCTTTGAAGGTTGCAGGGCACGTTGATAAGGTGGTTAAGAAAGCGTATGGGATACTTGGCTTTGTAAATAGGGGCATTGAATCCGAAAACAAGGAAGTCATGCTAAACCTTTACAAATCACTGGTTAGGCCTCAGTTGGAGTATTGTATACAATTCAGGGCACCACACTTCAGGAAGGATGTCAAGGCCTTGGAGAAGGTGCAGAAGAGGTTAACAGGATGATACCAGGCATGAAAGACTTCAGTTATGTGGAGAGACTAAAGTAACTGGGATTGTTCTCCGTTTCCCACATTACAACAGTGACTACACTTCAAAAAGTACTTCATTGGCTGTGAAGTGCTTTGAGACGTCCGGTGGTCATGAAAGGCGCTATATAAATGCAAGTCTTTCTTTTCTTCTTTCCTTAGAGAAAAGAAGGTTAAGGGGAGACCTAATAGAAGTATTCAGAATTATGAGATGTTTTGATAGAGCAAGTAGGGAGAAACTGTTTCCTCTGGCAAGTGGGTGGGTAACCAGAGGTCACAGATTTAAAATAATCAACAAAAGAACTCGAGGGGAAATGAGAATTCTTTTCACACAATAGATTGTTAAGACCTGGAATGCACTACCTGAAAGAGCGGTGGAAACAGATTCCACAGGAACTTTGAAAAGATAACTGGACATGTCCTTGAAGAGGATTAATTTTCAGAGTTATGGGGACAAATTTGGGGTGTGGGACTAAATTGGACAGTTCTTTCAAAGAGCCGACGCAGGCATGGTGGGCCGAATGGCCTCCTTCTGCGCTATAAGATTCTATGATTCTACTGATGTTATGAGCACAGTTCCTCTTGAGTTTATGCCACCTTGTAACCAATTCACCAACCAGTGAAAACAATCCTACACTGTTTCCCCTCTGAAAACATTCCATGATTTTGAACACCCTTGGCTTATTCCAATGTTATGTGCTTTACGTATACTCTTTAGAAGTGGAATCCTACTAAAATCTAATATGAATTAGAACCACATGTTGTAACCTCACCTTCTACAGTAAATTTCAGCATTCTTGCTGATATGAGATTGAAACTACAGTGTGGCTGGATCTGGACTTTCCTGAGTAGCCGTGAGAGGTGGGGGGGCGGCCCTGTAGCTCTCTTTGTTGAGATAAATCTCCCCGGCAGACTCTCTAGTTATGACTCAGCTCATCTGTAGATTTGTATCATAGAATCCAGTTGTAAAGCAAACCTTAACACCCTCAAGCAACTATATCTATATCTCCGTAACTGAGAGCATGACACAACTCGTGTTTTTATTCACTCCGTGAAAAACCTAAATACACAGCAAACTGGCTGTTTCCCACTCTAATATGTCACTATTAACATTGTATTTATACTCTGAAAGTAAAGGGCCTGAATTTGCTGTCAAAATAATGGTGAGGCTAATAGTGCTTGCCGTTATTTATTCGTAAACTTCAGGTGGAGGGGCAGATGCGCAATTAAATGTGAGCACCAACAAGGTGTTGTCCGAGTTGCGCCACTCCACTGTTAGCTTCACGAAAATGGAATCTCGCTGTCTACCTCACTATAGACGTGCATTTAAAGGACATCACTGAACGTGTGCAGAACATTTTGCAGGGGGAAGGGGAACAGCGAGAGAAGTTGTGGTCCATGTTGGAACCAATGGTATAGGTAGAAAAAGGGTTGAAGTCCTACAGACAGAGTTTCAGGAGCTGGGGAGGAAGTTAAAGAACAGGACTCCAAGGGTAGTAATCTCCGGATTACTCCCAATGCCACGTGCTAGTGAGTATAGGAGCAGTAAGATAAGACAGGTTAATGCGTGGCTGGAGAAATCGTGCAGGAGGGAGGGCTTCAGATTCCTGGAGCATTGGGGCCAATTATGGGGCAGGAGGGACTTGTACAGGTTGCCCCTCAACAGGGCTGGGACAAATGTCCTCTCAGGGAGGTTAGCTGGTGCTGTGGGGGAGGATTTAAACTAATTTGACAGGGGAAGGGGCACCAGAATAAAGCATTAGAGAAGAAATACAAGGTGCACAGAGGACTGGGAGAGACAAACCGCATTAGAATAAAGAGTAGTTCAGAAATAGGAGGGTTCAGATAGGGGGATATGCGAGGCAGAGTAAGATGGGTTTAAACTGCATGTGCATAAATGCACGGGGCGTGGTAAATAAGGCTGGTGAGCTGCAGGCACAAGTAGCCACATGGGATGATGCTATAGTGGCAATAACGAGACCTGGCTCAAACACAGGGAGGAATGGACTCTTAATATTCGTGGCTATAATGTATTCAAAAAAGATAAAGAAGAAGAAAAATGAGGGGGGTGGCAGTATTGATCAAATATACTGTTACAGTACTAGAAATGGATAATGTGCTTGAGGGTTCAAAGACAGAATCTATTTGGTTAAAATTAAGGAACAATGGAGAAGCTAATACGCTACTGGGTGTATACTATAGGCCACCAAATAGTGGGAAGGAGATAGAGGAGCAAATTTGCAGGCAAATTGCAGAAAGATGCAAGAACTTTAGAGTAGTGATAATAGGGGACTTCATTTATCCTAATATAGACTGGGAAATAATAATGTAAAGAGGGGGAGGAATTCCTGATATGTGTACAAGAGAACTTTCTTGATCAATTTGTTTCCAGCCCAATGAGGAAGGAAGCAGTGCTGGATTTAGTTCTGGGAAATGAAGTGGGAAAGATGGAGCATGTTTAAGTGGGGGAGCATTTGGAAAACAGCGATCACAATATCATTAGGTTTAAAGCAGTTATGGAAAAGGACAAGGATCAATAAAATGCAAAAATACTCAACTGGATGAGAGCTAATTTCAGTGAGTTGAAAAGGGATCTGGCCCAGGTGGACTGGTATCAAAGATTGGCAGGTAAAACAGGAAATGAACAATGGGAGGCCAAAGATGGGTACAGACTAGACACAGTCCCACGAGGGGGGAAGGAAGGGTATCCAAAGCTAGAGCTCTCTGGATTACTAAATACAGAGAGATTAAAATGAAACAGAAAAAGGAAGCTTATGATAAATGTTAAGTTCATAATTCAGAAGAGAACCAATCTGAATACAAAAATACAGGAAAGAACTGAAAAAAAAGATAAGAGGGGCAAAGCGAGTGTATGAGAATAGATTAGCAGGTAACATAAAAGGGAACCCAAAAGTCTTTTATAAACATATAAATAGTAAAAAGGTAGTCAAAGGAAGGGTGGAGCCAATTAGGGAACAAAAAGGAGATCGTCTTGTGGAGGCAGAGGGCATGGCTGAAGTAGTAAATAAATATTTTTTATCTGTCTTCACTAAAGAGGAGGATGCTGGCAATGTCACAGTAAATGAGGAGGTAGTTGAGAAATTGGATCGTTAAAGAGGAGATACTTAAAAGGTTGGCAGTCGTCAAAGTAGAAAAGTCACCAGGTCCGGGTGGGATGCATCCTCGGTTGCTGAGGAAAGTAAGGGTGGAAATTAAGGTGACTCTGGCCACAATCTTCCAATCCTCTTTAGGCATGGGAATGGTGCCAGAGTATTGGAGGATTGCAAATGTTACACCCCTGTTCAAAAAAGGGGAGAGGGATAAACCTGGCAGCCAATGTCAGTGGTGGGGAAACATTTAGAGACAAAAATCCGGGACAAAATTAATTGGCACTTGGAAAAATATGGGTTAATAAATGAAAGCCAGCACAGATTTGTTAAAGACTAATTTGATTGATTTCTATGATGAAGTAACAGAGAAGGTTGATGAGGGTAGTGCAATTGATGTTGTGTATATGGTCTTTGAAAAGGCGTTTGATAAAGTACCACTTAATAGATTTGTTAACAAAATTGAAGCCCATGGGATTAAAGGGGCAGTAGCTGTGTGAATAAGTAATTGGCTAAGGGACAGAAAGCAGAGAGTAATGGTGAACGGTTGTTTTTCAGACTGGAGGGAAGTGTGCAGTGGTGTCCCTCAAGGGTCGGTGTTGGGACCACTGCTCTTTTTGATATATATTAATGACCTGGACTTGGATATACAGGATATAATTTCAAAGTTTGCAGCTGACACGAATCTCGGAAATATAGGCAGCAAGTTGTTCTGATCTGGAATGCACTGCCTGAAAGGGTGGCGGAAGCAGATTCAATAATAACTTTTAAAAGGAATTGGATAAACACGTGAAGGGGAAAAATTTGCAGAGGTATGGGAAAAGAGCTGGTGAGTGGGACTAATTGGATAGCTCTTTCAAAGAGCTGGCACAGACATGATGGGCTGAATGGCCTCCTTCTGTGCTCTATGATTCTATGATTCTATAAAGTTACTGTATTTGGGTGGTAGATGCAAACTAAACCCACTGCAGATATTTAGGGCTAGTAATTAATAGCATAAGGACCACTTTAAACGCCTTTTTACTGCCAATCAACTTCTCTGCCACTGAAAATTAACTATTACAAGTGTGGAATCTCATGCTTCAGGTTTTGAATTTTTCAGGGAGATTTAAAAAATATCAAATTTTAAATTAAAAATTATTTTCTTACTTTTTCTTTCTGTCTCTTTATTCTCTCTCCCTTAATCCAATTTTTCTTTCCCTCTCTCTATTTCTCTTTCTGTACCTGATTTGACATTGAGTTTACCCCCCTTTAATTCACCCTCCTTCTCAGTCCTTCTGCTGTTTATTTCCCAATCCTTGAATCTCATTGGTTAAGGACAGACCCTGTTGGTTGTCCTGTTCACTCAGGTCCCAGATGCCCTGTTTCACTCACGGCGCCGTTATCAGCTCGCTCTTTCAAAAATTTTGTGGGCAATAATTGCTTTGAGCTGAAAGGTGCAGGAGCAAGTCTAACTAACAGCGTCAGATGCCCTGCTGCAGCAAAATCTGGCTCATTATAAATTACATTTTTTTTAATTCATTTTTGGGATGTGGGCATTGCTGGCAAGGCCAGCATTTATTGCCGATCCTAGTTGCCCTTGAGAAGGTGGTGGTGAGACACCTTCTTGAACCACTGCAGTCCGTGTGGTGAAGGTACTCCCACAGTGCTGTTAGGTAGGGAGTTCCAGAATTTTAACCCAGCAACGATGAAGGATCGGCGATATACTTCCAAGTCAGGATGGTGTGTGACTTGGAGGGGAACTTGGAGGTGGTGGTGTTCTCATGCGCCTGCTGCCCTTGTCCTTCTAGGTGGTAGAGGTCGCGGGTTTGGGAGGTGATGCCTATGAACAAGGTGTCAGCCGTGGCTCAGTTGGTAGCACTCTCACTTTTGAGTCAGAAAGTTATGGGTTCAAGTCCCACTCCATGAGACTTGAGCACAAAAATCTAGGCTGACACTCCAGTGCAGTACTGAGGGAGTGCTGCACTGTCGGAGGTGCTGTCTTTTGAATGAAACGTTAAACTAAGGCCCTGTCTGCTCTCTCCGGACGTAAAAGATCCCATGGCACTATTTCGAAGAGCAGGGGAGTTATCCCTGGTGTCCTGACCAATATTTATCCCTTAATCAACATCACTAAAACAGATTATCTGGTTATCATCACATTGCTGTTTGCGAGAGTTGCTGTGCGCAAATTGGCTGCCGCATTTCCTACAATACAACAGTAACAACACTCCAAAAGTACTTAATTGGCTGTAAAGCAATTTGGGAAGCCCTGAGGTCGAGAAAGGCGCTATATAAATGCAAGTCTTTCTTTTAACAATGAGTGGAAATACTGTGGAACCCTCGTAAAGTCATTGTTCCCTTTAATAAGATGTTTTTTCACACACATTGGTAAAAGTTAAAGGGGATGAATTTCCAGTGTGCTTTTCCTGCTCGACTGCAGTAACATCGGCAGAAAAGCTGCAGAAACCCTGGAAATTCTGTGCAAACACCAGTTACACTGCTCTTCCAGGGTTTCCACAGCTCATCCACTTGAAGTTACGATGGATGATCAGGAGAATCCTCACGGAAATTCACCCCCAATGTATTTTGCTGTTGTGTTTTCCCCTTGTATGCCATGACTTTCTGCATGTTTCTTGTTAATGTACCGACTTCTCTGTACTCCTTTAGTTAAAGGGATACCATTAGTGGGTGGCTGCATAGCCAACTGAACACATGCAGGAGATACAGAGGGCCTGCTACTTATATCTGTAATTAATCCTGATGTACCTACATTAGTGTCAATGGGTTCCTTTGCTGGAATAGCTGTGGGATCTATGCCTGAAGAGGTGGTGTCTATTGTCACTTGTGCACAGAACTGACACTGACGTGAATGCTAACTAGCTGCTTCTGTGCTGTTCCAAGCATGCCACTGGTGGAGGACATCAAGTAGAATCATAGAATAGTACAGCACAGAAGGAGACCTTTCGGCCTATCGAGTCTGCGCTGGCTCTCTAGAAGACATTTCCATATGAAGTCCGCTGATCTGTGTGAGAACAGAATACTGGGCATCAGTGAGGTATGAATCTCTTTCTCATGGTTTACAAATAAATTAAAGCCAGCCATGACTGCTTATTGGAGTGTAAATCACAAAGTTTCCATAAAAGGAAATATTGGGTGAGGCACATGACAAAGGCGTAGAAGCCTGGTAGAATACATAAGGGATGGTCCAACTAAATCTATGGTCTATGTTACTGAGGTCAGGTGTTGCCATATACTCAATGGCAGACTGTACTTCAAATAACCATTTGGCCAGCCTAAACATATTACCTTCTATTGCCATATTTATGGAGGCAAGAGACACAGACAGTGTCTTCCACCATCCTCTATCGGAAAGAAATCTCACTATGGTCTGTATCCACTGACAACCCAGGACAGGAATATCAGTATGCTGGACCTCTGCTATGTACCTGCACTCCTCTCATCAGCATCTACCACTGGAACCTCTTCCTCACCAGTCGTCTGTGCTTAACCCAGTATTTCCTTTTCACTATCATCAGGATCTTCTTTGCATACGTGTGCATCTGTGTTATGTGCCAGAAAGCCTACATTCAATGTCAAGGAGCATGGAGGACTCCAGCACCAATTTGGCACAGGGCTTTTGCACAGCTTGCAGCCCATCCTTTCCAACATGGAATGGGTGGCCACCTCCATCAACACACCTGTGGAACCAACCATGATGCAGCGGCTGATGGCTGATGTCCCAGCTTCCATTGCAACACAAGCAGCATCCACCCAACGTCTGAGTGCTGCAGTAGAAGCTCAGATTGCTGTCATGCAGTCTCAGCTTGCTGGAATGGAAGCTCAGACTGCTGCCATCATGGCTCTGGATACAGTGTGCAAAGGGGCTTCCAGGGCGTCACAGCACTCCAGCAATCTGCCCTCCAACAGATTACTAGGATTGCTGAGGGGCTGCTCTGGGGGAGTGGCAGTGGCTCCATGGAGTACGAACCTGCTGTCCTCTCTCAGGGTGACAGCATTCATCCTCCCACCCCTGCCACTCCAGCCAGTGCCCTTGCTGTTGCCTGTCAGCCAGCCAGCCCAGACTGCTGCCGCCCAGGCCGAGATGGTGAAGTCTGCAGCCGGGCGATCTAGGCCCAGAGCTGCTCGAGGTTGCCCTCCAAGGCTAGCTGGAGTCTTCGCCACTGAAAGTCAACAGCCTTCAACCAGCCATGCTGTAGCACTAGCAGAGCACCTCGTAGGAGCACTAGGACAGGTGAAGGCACACGGAAGATGCACTGAGGGAATGCACAAAGGTGATTAGTTTATTTTGTAGGCACTAAGGGATGATTTAATTTATAAATTTTGGATTGGAATGTGTATTTTGTGTTGGCTTTTATTTTTGCATTGTGGGAAAGAGGACAATGTGATGGTCAGTGACAGAGGGAAGGTAAGGAGTGTGGAACTGTTGGTGAATGGGGAATTGGGGTTGAGGTTACTGGTAACACACATGGATCATTTGTTCACGCAGAGCCCATGCAGAAAGGGGCCTCCCTTCCTCTTCCTTCTCTTCCGTCGCCATCTCTTCCACCACTTCCTCCTCTATCTCCTCCTCCGCCTCCTGCTCGTGCTCTTGCTCCTCAGCTTCTCACCTGATAGGTGGTGGAAAGTGCTGTTCCCTCATGCTGGAGAGGTTGTGTAGCATGCAGCATACCATGACAAATCTTGAGACCCGCTCAGCTGAGTACTGCAGGGCTCCTCCAGAGCAATCCAGGCAACGGAAGTGTTGTTTAAGGATGCCAATGGTCTGCTCTATAAGATTCCTTCAGGCATCATGGCTCTCGTTGTATGCCTGCGTGTGCGTGGGCTCCAGACCGGAGTCATGAGCCATGTTATGAGCGGATAACCCTTGTCACCCAGTAGCCACCCTTTGGTTTGCTGTGGTGGTTGAAATACAGCTGGCACAGAAAGAACGTATCGTGACTGCAGCCAAGATACTGGGCATTGACCTGCATGATGTGCTGCCTGTGGTCACACACCAGCTGCTCATTGAGAGAGAGGAATCCCTTTCGGTTCAGGTACATGACCGAGTTCACATGAGGCACAAAGCAATCTGCGTGCAGTCAATGGCACCCTGCACAATGGGGAAGCCTGTAATTCTTGCAAACCCTTGTGGTCGCTCTGCCTGCTTGTCTCTGGCAAGAGGGAATGAGATGAAGTTGTCTCTATTTGCATAGAGAGCCTCAGTAACCTCCCTTCTGCAGCAGTGCACTGCAGACTGAGAGATGTTGCTTGTACCTCCAGTAGCATAAAAGTTCACAGGCAATGTGGTCCTTGCCCTGCTCTGAGTTCTAGCTGCAGCAGTTGGCTGATTTTAGTCGTGACCTCTTTAGTGAAGTGCAGACGTCTCAAACATTGGTCGTCGCTGAAGTTCAGGTAGGAGCATTGCTCCCTAAACACCCTCTGTGGATATGACCTCCTGCTGAGAGCCCTTCACCCCCTCCTCCCTCTTCTAGCAGCTTGTCCTGCTCTGTGTGACCTCTGCTCATTCACCCAGTCATGCTCAATGCCAAGAGGAAGCTCTACTAGGCCACTCATGTCTGGAAGCAATTGATTTGTGCACAAGCCTTTAAGTCACCAAAAATGTACTTCAGCATCAGCACCATCAGGACCACTCCCTGTGGACTATTGAAATTTTTAACAAGTATGGAAAAGCACCCAAAATGCATAGAATTGCAGCAACAGCCAGACGAAATAATCCAGCAACAGCCAGATGAAATAATCTAGCAACTAACCTGTAAGTAATTGATGATCCCTTTAAATACCGCTGGTGGGGAGTCCTTCATGCTGTTTAACGTCGTGTTTAGTTGTGCGAGGTTAAGAGAGGACACATGCTGGAGTGTGGAGCTCCAAAATGGCAAATCAACATATAACATCATGATGTGCTTGCTATGCATGCTGCCGACGGTCATTGAGTGCACGCGCGTAAACCCCTTTAAAAATATGGCGTCCGCCGCACTTCCCGTTAGAAGTGTGCACATGCATCTCGGATGCCATTTTTGCAGTTTGAGAGGTCTTGTAGTGCTCAAAAAACACGTGCTGCAGAGCCCACTTTCGCCCCCATAATCTTAATGGGACTGCAGAGCAGGAGAAGAAAGGCAAAATCAACCTCTGCAGTTCAAATCTAGATATAATGAAAGGGAAAATGGGTTTTAAATCACAGGTTGGTGGAATGCCAAACAACGAGTGAAAAATCAGGTGAAAAAAAAAATGAATGACCTGAGTGGAACATTTTTAGTAGAAATCAGTAAAAGTGAAATGCGGAACCTTAATTCTGTTATTAATCTAATGTTCAATTTCAACGGGAAATATTTTTCCTTTATGATTAGGCTTTGACATTTTTAAAGTTGGTGTCAGTGATCCTTAATTCCACTCAGTCAGTAACAATAGGAAATTACAACAAATCTAAAATCAATTGGATTCCACCACCCACCCCACAGTAATTAGCTACATTGATGGTTTATACCCTGTTTGTAAAACAATAAGCAAAAGGGAGAAAACCTGGGCTGGTAGAAAATAAGCCAAATAATCAACTTCTACCCCAAAATCTAATTTGATGCTGGGGGAAATCGAAATTCATTGACACGTGCAAAGTGACCTATTGGCTTCCTAAATTTACCGGGTGTGATCTATAATTAAGCAGTAAATTACAATATTGGCAAGTCTGCAGTGAGACTAGAGATTGGAAGAATTTGTTCTCCACTGTAAGGTAAGTCAAAAGAACATAAGAATTAGGAGCAGGAGTAGGCTATTCGGCCCCTCGAGCCTGCTCCACCATTCAATAAGATCATGGCTGATCATCGACCTCAACTCCACTTTCCCGCCTGATCCCCATATCCCTTGATTACCCTAGAGTCCAAAAATCTATCTATCTCAGCCTTGAATATACTCAACGACTCAGCATGCACAGCCCTCTGAGGTAGTGAATTCCAAAGATTCACAACCCTCTAAGTGAAGAAATTGCTCCTCAGCTTGGTCTTAAATGGCCGACCCCTTATCCTGAGACTATGCCCCCTAGTTCTAGACTCTCCAGCCAGGGGAGCAACCTCTCAGCATCGACCCTGTCAATCCCCTCAAAATCTTATATGTTTCAATGAGATCACCTCTCATTCTTCTAAATTCCAGAGAGTATAGGCCCAATCTACTCAATCTCTCCTCATAGGACAACCCTATGCTTTCAATGCTTTCAATTCTATTATCTAGTTATGTACTAAAGGGCTAAACAGTCAAATGATTAAATAATCTCCTGTACACTATATATCCCTTGTACATTATAAAATTGTCCTAGATATGTGCTATTCTTCTCTATTAACTTTTCTTCCTGCCGTTGCTTCTAATCAAGGCTGGAGACTTGTGATTCCAATTGCCACAAGGCAAGATATTCAACTCTATGCCTTGATTCTCTTGGGTATTGGGTCATTTATATCAAAGCTGGTAAACCTTTATAAATCACTGGTTAGACCTCAGCTAGAGTATTGTGTCCAATTCTGGGCACCACACTTTAGAAAGGATGTCAAGGCCTTGGAGAGGGTGCAGAGGAGATTTGCCAGAATGGTACCAGGGATGAGTGAATTCAGTTATATGGAGAGACTAGAAAAGTTGGGATTGTTCTCTTAGAGCAGAGAAGGCTAAGGGGAGATTTGATAGAGGTGTTCAAAATTATGAGGTGTTTTGATAGAGTAGATAGGGAGAAACTGTTTCTGCTGGCAGGAAGGTCGGTAACCAGAGGACACAGATTTAAGATAATTGGCAAAAAAGCCAGGGGAGAGATGAGGAGAAATTTTTACTCAGCGAGTTGTTATGATCTGGAATACATTGCCTGAAAGGGTGGTGGAAGCAGACTCAATAGTAACTTTCAAAAGGCAATTAAATAGATACTTAAAAAGGCAAACATTACAAGGCTATGGGGAAAGAGCAGGGGAGTGGAACTAATTGGTAGCTCTTTCAGAGAGCCAGCACAGGCACGATGGGCTGAATGGCCTCCTTCTGTGCTGTATGACCCTATGGTTCTATGATTCTATTACCATTGACTGTATTTCATGAATGTAAACCTCCTAACGTTGCAGCCCTTTGATCCACTTGGAACCTATTTGTGAATAGTAAGAAAGAAAGAACTTGCATTTCCAAAGCACCTTTCATGACCTCAGGCTGTCCCAAAGCACTTTATATCCAATTAAGTATTTTGATGTGTAGTCACTGTTGTAATGTAGGAAATGCAGCAGTTATTTTGCACACAGCAAGGTCCCACAAACAGCAATGTGATAATGACCAAATAATCTGTTTTAGTGATGCTGGTTGGGAGATAAATATTGGCCATAACTTCCCTGCTCTTTTTCAAAATAGTGCCATAGGATTTTTTACGTCCACCTAAAAGGGCAGACAGGGCTTTGCTTTAACATCTCATCTGAAAGACGGCACCTCCGACAGTGCAGCACTCCCTCAGTACTGAACTGGAGTGTCAGCCTAGATTTTGAGCTCAAGTCTCCGGAATGGGGCCTGAATTCAAAACGTTCTGACTCAGGGGAGAATGCTACCACTGAGCTGTGGCTGATACCTCATCATGATTTATATTGGAATCAGTCAGGATTTATATTGGAATAAAAGTTTGATATGGAGTTTCACTCATTTACTTTAGGGAGAGGGAAAGTCCGGGAGAAAGTTCAGATTTTTATCTTGGAAGTTTTACTAATGATTCGGTATTTCACTCAGAAGTTGAAATAAATTGGGAACTGCAAATTTTACTTTGTCTGTGAGAAGGAGCAGGCCTGTTAGGCTAAATAGGCTTTTTTGTTCCCTTCTTTATTGAGGTGAATCGTGCTGTCTGATATTAGCATGTGGATGCTCTTTCACTTTTATGAAATCTCTCTGTCTACAATTGTAACAGAAGTGATAATCTATTTATGTTAAATGGGTTAACTCTTACTAAAATTGAAGCCAAATTTCATATGAATGTGTTAAGCATTAATATTGCAGTGATTTCACCTCATATGTTCTTGATGTTCACCCTCTGCGTACATCATATTTTGTACAATGGTGTGATGTACGCGGAGGGTGCATATCAATAAAACCTTGCTTTTGAACAGATGGCATGCTTTGTTCCAAACATTTATCCCAAAGACCAAATGTTGAAGTGTCATAGTTTAGTGGTGGTTTAGTGATACAAATTTTAGGTTAGGTTGGCAGATGGAAGCAATCTTCTTCAGCAAGCAGATAATAATCATCAAACTGATTGCCGACATTCAAATCTTGAAAGATTTGCTGTTCCCACTATCTTCATCCAAAGGATTCAATCTGTTTTAAACCACCTCTTGTTGCAGTATTGGCAAAGCTTATGTAAGATGATTTTCTAACGCACATTCCTTCTATGGGGAAAAAACAAAACCTTTATGACAATTCTTGATAGATAGTTGTACACCAGCCAATATCCATCACTCATCAAATTTAAGGTCAAATATTCAATGTCAGATTAGAGACCTTAATTATTTCACATACTTGGGTACTAAGCTGTGAGGAAATAAAAGTATTTCAGCAGATCTGTTGGGACACACTTCAGGAGGCAATAGTCTTGCTGTGTATTGGCAAGGAAGTGGACTTCACACAATTGCTTTCTTATATTATTCATTTATGTGTTATTGTTCTATTAGAGTGGAGAGGCAGGATTGAAACTAGTTTTCCATGTTGGCACAAAATTTAGTCTCCTAAAGATCAAAATACAGCAATTATAAATCGGCACATCATTGTTATCTTAATAAAATTGTCAAATATTTTAAGAAATGCTGGCACTCGCTGTGGTATGTAGCCATTTTCATGTCTTTGGACAAATAGATAACAGATAGGTGCAATTTGGTAAAGTCAAATGAAACTGTAAAGCAGCATTAGGACCTAGTCACAATTAAAGTCCACTTTTGTTTGCTGTTAAAAATGAAAAATTGGGAATGAAAAGAAAGCACATTTTGTAGGGACCTAGGGTCCTAGTATTATTTGTGATTTAAGTGCAGTTTGTACAAAAAAAAATAGAACCCAACACAATTGATTGATAATGTGTAAGTATAAAGTTGGGCAGGGTAAGCTAAAACTAGAGCAAACTATTTCTTTATGGGTTTGAATATACAATAGGGTATCTGGCAGACCTGTGCTGCTGTATATAAAGATCTGACTTTTCTCAGATCATTTCGTTGGCATCATCATGTCTCTGACTGAACCTTTCTAAGAGTATTGGTAACCAACAATGAGAATAGTAATGAAGAGATGTGCGCATGTAAAGAATAGGATCCATAGACAGGAGATTATTTGGGTTGGGTAGTCTATGATAAGTAGATTTAAAGTAGCATGGTTGGGAGCAATGAGCAGCACAGTGAGGGATATTAGTACAACATAGTACTGTAATAATCTATAAAAGGCTGGTAGCTAAGCATCTCCAACAACAAATAGGCACAGGAAGCCGAAACACTGTAGATAAAATGTGAAACTCAACGATTTTGAGATTCTGAAAAGTTGAACAAATTGGAGGTGGTTTAATCGGGAGCCAATGTAGATCAGCAAAGACAGGGGTGATGGGTGAGCAGGACTTGGTGCAGGATATGGGCAGCAGTTTGGATAAGATGAAGCTTATGGAGGGTGGAGGATGGGAGGCTGGTCAGGAGAGCATTGGAATAGTCGAATCTGGAGGTGACAGAGGCATGGATAGAGATTCAGAAACAGATAGATTGAGGCACAGTCAGAGACAAGTACTGTTACAAAGGTGGAAGTAAGCAGTCTTTCTGATAGATAGGATATGGGGTTGGAAGTTGAGCTCACAGTTGAATGGGATACTGAGTTTGTGAACAATCTGGTTCAGCCTGAGACAGTGGTTGGGGTAGGAAATGGAATCGATGGTGAGGATACGGAAACCAAAGACAATGGCCGGAATTTTCCCACTGCCGTGCGTACGGGTTTGGAGGTGGGTCGGCGGTAAAAGTTGCAGAAAATGCGAGCACGTCGGGAATGCGTTGTCATCCCGCCTCCTTGCGCCTTTAACTCGGGCGTGTTTGCCTGCGCCCCACGGACCCGAACGGCAGAGTCGGGCGACCTAATTAAGCTAATTAAATCCTTGTTATAAGACCCTTAACAGAGATTTTAACCAGACCTTTTGATTTTCACTGGATGACCACGGGAATCACGCAGCTCGAGAACCACGTCTGTCTACCTGAGGCGGAAGCTCAGTGGCCATTGAGCGAGGCCATTAATGGAGAGCATGGAAATCCAAATAAATACTCCCACATGAGACCTCATTACCTGCCTAAGGGAAAGGCTCTTGCTGACTTCATTTTGAGCGCAGATTTAGGTGTCTAGAGATTGCACGTCTTTTCTGCACCCTCGGAAGCCACTCTCACCACATTGCTAGTAACTATCACAACATTGACAGATTGCTCCTCTGATCTCTACTTGACCTGCTATCTATTACATCAGCATGGGTGCCACTTATACTGTCTCACCTTGGTCCTCACAATCGGACTAGGATGAGCCCCAACACCAGCAGCATCAGGCACACCAGCAGCAGCAGCAACAACACCACCAACCTTCTCCTCAATGACCTGATGCTCCACAGGACAGAGGGCATCAGCGCAAGGCTGCACCGCGCTGCAGGCGATAACCCCAACATGGAGTCTACAGGCAGAGGATGAGTTTCCTCAACATGACTGAGCAGCAGTGCCAAAGGAGGCTAAGCCTATCGTGCCAGGTCGTCGCAGGCATTTGCAGCTTGCTGCAGCAAGACCTGCAGCCAAGTGGATCTGTTGGACATGCCTTACTAGTGGCTGTCTAAGTCACCAGCACCCTCAACTTCTTCACCTCAGACTCCTTCCAGGGATCTGCTGCAGACAATTGCGGCATCTTGCAGTCAGCCGCCCACAAAAGCATCACCCAGGCGACCGATGCCATGTTTAACAAGTCAGCTAACTATGTCAACTTTGACACTGAGGAAGCCAGTGTTAGTCAGCACGTGCTCGGCTTTGCCGCTCTGGCTGGCTTCTCATGGGTGCAGGGCATCATTGGCTGCACACATGTGGCCATCAGGGCACCCCCACCAACATCCAGGAGTGTTTGTGAACCGCAAGGGTTTCCACTCCCTCAATGTGCAGCTCATCCGCAACCATAGGAAGATCATCATGCATGTGTGCATCAAATTCCCTGGCAGCTGTCATGACTCTTTCGTCCTGCGCCAGTCCACCCTCCCTCAGCTCTTCGCACCACCAAACACACTTACTGGCTCACTGCTTGGAGACAAGGCTATCCACTGAAGACATGGCTCATGACACTCTTGAGGCGGCCAAGCAATGAGGCTGAGGAGCATTATAATGAAAGCCACATGTCCACCAGATGTGTCATAGAACAAACAATAAGCATGCTGAAGATGCGCTTCACATGCCTTGACAGATCTGGAGGAGCCCTTCAGTACACACCAGCTAGGGTCTCCAGAATCATCGCTGTATGCTGCGCGCTGCACAACATAGTGCAGCAGCGAGAATTGGAGCTGCAGGAGGAGCAAGGCGGAGAGTGCACAGCCTCGTCAGAGGAGGAGGAGCGGAGGAGGAGCATCAGCTGGAAGACGAGGAGGGGCAGCAGGAGGAACTTGAAGTCCAAATGGCATCAGCACCGGAGCACATTGCTGCCTGCCCAGGAGGCCAGGGATGGCCTCATCATGGTCAGATTTACTTAACTTCCTGCATTGCACCCATATACTTGTCACATGCTGTGCCAAGTTCCCCCCTCAACAACACCATGAAGCATTCCTACAATGAACAAAAATGAGAAGTCGCACAACACCAGGTTATAGTCCAACAGATTTATTTAATTTTACAAGCTTTCGGAGCTGTCGCTCCTTCGTCAGGTAAGTTAGCAATGAGAGAATCTCCCAGAATTCACAATTTAACTTACCTGACGAAGGAGCGACAGCTCCGAAAGCTTGTAAAATTAAATAAATCTGTTGGACTATAACCTGGTGTTGTGCGACTTCTCATTTTTGTCCACCCCAGTCCAACGCCGGCATCTCCACATCATGACCCATACAATGAACAAGCCATTCCTTTCACACTAACCCCCATTGCTGGAGGTAACGTTATGTCTCACTATTCACTCCAACTCACTAAGCCAATTCCAATGTAACAGGCAAAAATGGTCATGACTGGAAAGTGTTGAAAATAAATAGATTTATATGTGTGATAACAGTAACGGAACCTTAACAATAACATTCTTTATACACCCATGTGCTTACCCTTGTGAATCTACTTGTGTTTCATCTTTCTTTTCCGAGTGCTTCTACGACGTGCACCCCCTGTGGCTTCAGCAGGGGTAGAGGCAGGCTGCTCACTTCCCTGCTGCAACTGCATACTTTGGCGGATGTCCTCTGGGTTTTGGAACCTGTGATGGCCCCGCCAAAGTCTGCTCCTCCTGCGACTGTGCAGGGGCAAATTCGGCCATCACGATCTGAGGATGCATCTGGGACTCTGACTGAGGGAGGGGGCAACGGGGTAGAAATGGGAGCTCTTTGAGAGGAGCCCCCACTTCCATGTCTCCTCTCACCATCATCCCTCTCATGGGCCACCCGCACTTCCCTGCTAGCAAGGAGCTGGAGAGCACCTTGCTGCACAGCAGTGGGGCCATGAGGACCCACGTCTACTTTTAGATCCCTCCTACAGAGGACATCTATGAGCCTCTGCCATCTGTTCTCCATAGCTTGCATGTGCTCATGCGAGTTGCGCATTAGCTGCTCCATGCAGGTAGCCATCCTTTCCATGGAAGAGCATATCATCGCCATCTCCTGCGACATGGTGTTGCTCATATTGGAGATGGACTCCTCCATTCTCTGCACATTTGTAGACATTGCAGCTGCAAAACCTGCCAGAGCCTCCTGCATTTCTTGCTGCCCCTCCAGGATCACCCTCTTTCTCGATGGCCCCCGAGGCTCAGTGTCTGCATGCAGCTGAGCAGAGCTTGGAGCGTCCTGCGCCCTCCGGCAAGGAGTCTCCACTGCTGTTCCTGTCAACATCATCTGCTCTTGCTCACTTGTGAATTGTGAGACACCAGGTGACAACACTGCTCTATCTCGCACAGGACCCACCGAGGTGTGCGTATCTGCGCTGGTGCTGGGTGCGCTTGGGTCTGCTGACAGTGCACCCTCAGAGGCTGGAGGTTCCTCTGAGGAGTTGTCTTCCTCCTCCGGCTGGACAGTGGGTGGGGGCGGAGGGGCACTCTTGATGGACCTGTGGGAGAGTAAAGAGATGATTTAGAAATGTTACATTAAGAATAGGTAACGATACCATTATGCACATGATGAATATTCACTGGTTGCTGACATCAGTCACCATATGAGTGACTGATGTATCCCATGTGGCTGTATGAGATGTAATTCTGTCACCAGGTTGCTGAGAGGTCCCCCTCTCTCCATCTCCCACTGCCAGCAGCTCTGCAACTCTTGAGACCTCCAGGGCCACCTCCTCTGCTGCAGTTAAGGTACTGAAGGATGGAGGGCCACCTCCGGTTCTCTCCCTCTCCCTGTTGTTGTGGGCTGTCTTCTCCTGCAAGGAGGGAAAGAAGAGAAGTTTGAGTGAGAGTGATGGAACGAGTGTAAGGAATGTGTGGGTTACATCTGTAGAGGGTGACTATGAGGGAGTGTGGTGCCAATGCCAAATGGCCTCTTTCTGTGGTGTTACTTGGTATGATTACATTGGGATGAGGGTGAGTGTAAGGGGTGATTAGTCAGATGGGGATGCGAGTATGTACACAGAGAGAGAGGGATCGGTGGATATGCAAGGTATATTGGTGTGAGGAATGATGTGTAGGAGCAGGCTTGGGAAGGCAGAGTGATGGGGATGTGGTGACAGGCACATCAGGATGAAGGTAAGTGTGGCCTTGCAATGATCTCATCAGATCATTGAAGCACTTCCTGCCGGCACCCAGGTCCTCCTGACGACATCCCTGGTTTTGACCTCTTCAGCAATTTGGAGCCAGGCTCTTTTTGTCTCTTGGGGAGGTCTCTTCTGGCCATCAGCAGGGAAGAGGACCTCCCTGCGTGCTCTGACTCCCTCCACAAGAATATGTAGGGATTCATCCTCTGTCTTTGTGATGTCATTTTTCTATTTCTCTGCAACAAGACACTCCTCTTCAATCCTCTCTCCACACTCCGACATCAACCTTCAAATGCGGTGTGGCCAAGGCTGCTTTAAATATCCCCACTGGAAATGAGTCATCGATGATGTCATCAGACCCGCACCATTTAATAGGGCCTGGAAATGCGCATGTCTGCCTTAATAGGGGCCATTACACTAAAGTCGCTATGAAGGGTGGGCTGATCAATACATCACGGTACCGACCCGCTATGCGGCCTGCATGCACCCGACCCGACTTGGTAGGGAAAATTTCGGCCATTGGCTTTGGTTATTCCAATGTTTAATTGAGGAAATTGTGGCTCATCCAAAATTGGATGTTGGATAAACAGTCTGGCAACAGGTGATGGAAAGGTAAAGCTGGCGTCACCAGCCTATATGTGAAAGAACATGTCTACAGATGATGTCACCGAGGGGCAGCATGTAGATGAGGAAGAGGAGAAGGACAAGGATAGATCCTCGGGGGACTCCAGAGGTAATGGTGCAGGCGCGAGAAGCTAAGCCATTGCTGGAGATACTCTGGCTATGATTGGATAGGTAAGAGTGAACCAACTGAGAGATGGATAACAGAGGAGAAGCGTTGGAGGTATGTATTGCTGTCAACCATATAAAAGGCTGCAGAGTGGTCAAGGAGGATGAGGAGATACAATGCACCATGGTCACAGTCACAGAGGATGTCATTTGTGACTTTTATTTGCTGGTTTAGTGCTGTGGCTGGGTCAGAAACCAGCTTGGAGAGATTCAAACATTCAGACATGAGCAACACTCCTCTGCCTCCCAAGCATAAAGAGGCCAGCATCAGAACAGCTACTCCCCACCCCACCCACTCAGAAATTGGATCAACCTACATCAACCCACCCTGAGCCAGGAGGTAACAGGGCTCCCTTAATAAGGCTGCCCAGAGCTACAACAAAAACTCTGGCCCTCCTGCCTTAAGACACAACGTGGCCACTGGCAAATACAGCTCAGGGGTCAGAAGCACTGTGCTGCAGAACTCCTCAGCCCAGTTAACAAATCTCCTGCTCACTCTTGGGACATACTCTAGAGTGAGAGTTATCACTTGTGTGTGTTTATTTATGAGAGACACAGACTAAAAAGAGAGAGTTAGACAATATTTGTAAGAATCTGCAAGTGCAAGAAAGAATTTGTGAAGTACAATAAGAAAGCATGCAACAGGATTGTACGTGTTAAAGGCACTATATAAATGCAAGTTGTTGTGGTGTGTGACTGACACTGTGCTATTGTGAGACAGAGTTTGAGAAAAGCTGCTTTTATATTGAGCTAAGATCCATGTTAGTGACGTCGGCTTCTGATGCGTACGCCTTGTGCAGCTGGCTCCGACCAGAAAAAAACTTGCCAAGGCTGGCAACTGGGAAACCCGTCTTTGCCGACGCAATATAAAAGTCGGTTACATGTAAGAATACCAACATTTAGATTTTAAAGAAAAGTATGTATCACTTTGACAAGCATTTAGTAGGGCCATTAGTGCACCAATATGCTATTATTTTTTGGTTTTAGATTATTATTAACATGTGGTAAACCATTTTTATGTTGTTATGGTGTCTGGTATCCCCTGACAACGCAGTATTTTTATATTTCCTTCTTTTGCTTTGTTCATTAACAACTGGAGAGGCATCATGTTTTTTTCAGTGGGTGGGAGGACACTTTTCAAAGCGTGAGAACCCTGTCTTACAAGAACAAAGTGCATAGTTATAAAAAGCCTGTTGGATTTTGAACTCTCATATAAACTCCCAAAATAAACAATAATAAAGTACATATCGGATTTACAGTTTTCCTATCTCTTTTCTCAGACAACCCACATGATAGTTTTACAAGTCTGAGAACAAATTGCATGAAATTGTAGATCATTTATGGCCATTTAATTCTGCTGCCGAGTCAGTCATTTTAAGGGCACAATTAGGCACGTGAGGGATTGTAAACCATATGATGTGGAGACCAGGAAAGCTGGACATTTGGCACAGAATTTATGTGACAAAGTAGGGAGATTTCTATATTTTATTTCATACAGTTTTGAATTAGCGAAGAGTTAAAATGGAAGCTCTCCTCCCTTATCAAAATATATAGGAGCAGAAATTGGTATGCGTTTCAGGTGTAAAAAGGGCATAAGGAATACCAATTTCTGGGTGTAAGGGCCTGCACATAATCTGCGCCGGCAGCCTGACTGCCACCATATTAGGCCTCGCTGTTTTTAGATGTTCCTGTCGGCCCCCTTAAGATCACTGTTGGCCCAATTTAAATATGCAAAGAAGAGTCCTGTGCCTGTTTCAGGACCCTTCTGCCCATTTTATGAAAAACTAGGCAGAGCATGCGCCGACTAATTTTTTCAGTTCTATAGCTGCCTAACCAGCGGTCCATTAAGGAACCGCTGGAGGCCACCGAAGAAATGGTAGAGAAAGTTTTTTTTAATTTCCCCTCTTGTGGAGCCGGGGGTTAGCATTCCTGCTCCTTCTGTCTCCACAGCACTACTGTGGGCCGCTGCCAGCCCGCGCTCAACCCCCTGTGTTTTCCTCCACCAACCCATCCCCCCTCGGAGCCTACCTGAGGGCCGCCGCCAGTGACGTAGCAGGCCCAAATGCGAGCCCAGATATTGGTCAAGCCGCCTCTAGATGCAAAATAGGCGCCGGCAGCTCGCCTCTATTATTAAAATGAGGCCCGAGGTGGGTTTTGGGCCTTTGGCTTCTGGTAAGTGCTTGCAGCTCATCGCCTCTTTTGGGCTTGAAAATGGGCCCAAATAAATTTCCACGCCATTTAGTCCACATTATGTGGTTGCCACCAATGTCCTCTGAAATAGCCTAGCAGACCACTTAGTTGTAAAAAAAACACTATATCACCATAAGGACTGCAATGGTTCAAGAAGAAGGCCCACCACTACTTTCTCAAATCAACTAACGCAATAAATGCAGCCATGACAGTGTCACCCACATCCCACAAATATATATTTTTAAAAGGTTGGGATTTGGGTTGCCTGTGGGACCAGGCCAGGTTGATCTAACAGTTATAGGACCTGTTTTCTAGGGTCTAATTGAATTAGATATGATCAGGGCATTAACATATACATAAAACTTTTAGGCCTGGAAATTGGTCCGTGCAGCACCCGCTTGTCGGGCGCTACTTGGACTACTAAGTCCGCAAAATGACAGGCAGAAAGCGTGTGCATATTTCCGGCCAGATGTGTGCCGTCCACCATATTAGAAGCATAGAAGCATAGAAGATAGGAGCAGGAGTAGGCCTTTCGGCCCCTCAAGCCTGCTCCACCATTTAATGAGATCATGGCTGATCATCCAAATTCAGTACCCTGTCCCTGCTTTCTCCCCATATCCCTTGATCCCTTTAGCCTTAAGAAATATATCTATCTCCTTCTTGAATATATTTAATGAATTGGCCTCAACTGCTTTCTGTGGTAGAGAATTCCACAGGTTCACCACTCTCTGGGTAAAGAAATTCCTCCTCATCTCAGTCCTAAATGGCTTACCCCTTATCCTTAGACTGTGACCTCTGGTTCTGGACTCCCCCGCCATCGGAAACATCCTTCCTGCATCTAGTCTGTCCAGTCCTGTTAGAATTTTATAAGTTTCAATGAGATCCCCTCTCATTCTTCTAAACTCTAGCGAATATAAGCCTAATCGACCCAATCTCTCTTCATACGTCATTCCTGCCATCCCAGGTATCAGTCTGGTAAATCTTCGCTGCACTCCCTCCATGGCAAGAACAACCTTCCTCAGATAAGGCAACCAAAACTGCACACAATACTCAAGGTGTGGTCTCACCAAGGCCCTGTACAACTGCAGCAAGACATCCTTGCTCCTGTACTCGAATCCTCTCGCTATGAAGGCCAACATACCATTTGCCTTCTTAACCGCCTGCTGCACCTGCATGCTTACCTTCAGCGACTGGTGCACAAGGACTCCCAGATCTCGTTGCACTTCCCCTTCTCCCAATCTATTGCCGTTCAGATAATAATCTGTCTTCCTGTTTTTGCCACCAAAGTGGATAACCTCGCATTTATCCACATTATATTGCATCTGCCATGCATCTGCCCAATCACCCAACCCGTCCAAATCATACTGGAGTTTCTCTGCATCCTCCTCACAGCACAAACGCCCACCCAGCTTTGTGTCGTCTGCAAACTTAGAGATATTACATCTAGTTCCCTCGTCTAGATCATTAATATATATTGTGAATAGCTGGGGTCCTAGCACCAATCCCTGCAGTACCCCACTAGTCACTGCCTGCCACTCGGAAAAAGACCCGTTTATTCCAACTCTTTGCTTCCTGTCTGCCAACCAGTTCTCTATCCAAATCAGTACCTTACCCCCAATCCCATGTGCTTTAACTTTGCACCCTAATCTCTTATGCGGGACCTTATCGAAAACCTTCTGAAAGTCCAAATACACCACATCCACTGGTTCTCCCTTATCTATTCTACCAGTTACATCCTCAAAAAATTCCAGTAGATTAGTCAGGCATGATTTACCTTTTGTAAATCCATGTTGACTTTGTCCGATCCTGTCACTGTTTTCCAAGTGCTCTGCTATTACATCTTTTATAATGGACTCTAGCATTTTGCCCACTACCGATGTCAGGCTTACCGGTCTATAAATCCCCGTTTTTTCTCTACCACCTTTTTTAAATAGTGGGGTTACATTAGTTACCCTCCAATCGATGGGAACTGTGCCAGAGTCTATAGAATTTTGAAAGATGACCGGCAATGCATCTACTATTTCTAGGGCCACTTCCTTAAGTACCCTGGGATGTAGATTATCATGCCCTGGGGATTTATCGGCCTTCAATCCCATCAATTTTCCTAACACCATTTCCCTACAAATACTGATTTCATTCAATTCCTTCCTCTCATTAGACCCTATGTTCCCCAACATCTCTGGGAGTTTATTTGTGTCCTCCTTTGTGAAGACAGAACCAAAGTATGTATTTAATTGGTCTGCCATTTCTTTGTTCCCCATTATAAATTCCCCTGATTCTGACTGCAAGGGACCCATGCTTGACTTCACCAATCTTTTTCTCTTCACATATCTATAGAAGCTTTTACAGTCAGTTTTTATGTTCCCTGAAAGCTTACTCTCATATTCTATTTTCCCCCTCTTAATTAATCCCTTTGTCCTCCTTTGCTGAATCCTAAACTGCTCCCAATCCTCAGGTTTGCTGCTTTTTCTGGCCAATTTATATGTCCTCTCCTTGGATCTTATGCTATCCCTAATTTCCCTTGTTAGCCACGGTTGAGTCACCTTTTTTGTTTTATTTTTATGCCAAACAGGGATGAACAAATTCTGTAGTTCATCCATGCGATCTTTAAATATTTGCCATTGCCTATCCACTGTCAACCCTTTAAGTGATGCTCCCCAATCCATCCTAGCCAACTCGTGCCTCATACCATTGTAGTTTCCTTTATTTAAATTCAGGACCCTAGGGGTAAAAATTGAGTCGCGCCCCATTTGGGGCGCTAACCTCGCCGGGGCGTGACTTTTAGCGCCCCGAAAAAATTAGCGGCCCCGCGCCGGAACTTCAGTGGTTGCGCCCCAAGAGGGAAGCGGGGCGCCACTGGAAGCACCCCGCATCCCTCTTGGGGCGCTGCGAGGGAATATCCTGGCGCTACGTGCCGCAGCGCCAGTCGCTGTGGCACGTCGCGCCACGGTATTGCAGGCCTTCCTCCCCTTCTTAAAGGGGAGGGACCCTGCGCAGCGCGAACCGGGGCCCAGCTGGGCCCCCAGGGATCGGGAGTGCCGGCAAAAGAGCCCGGCACTCAAGAGAAGTGCCGGGCTCTTGGAGCGCAGCCGGCACTTCACGGTGGGGGGGCTTCACGGGGGCCGGGGACAGCAACGGGGGCAGGTGCTGGCAGGCGGCCAGCAACAAAAATGGCCGCCTGCCACCTCCCCTTTAAATATCGCCGCCCCGGCCGCACGTACGCCTCCCTGAACCCGTCGGACATAGCGTCTGGCGGTAAATCAGGGGGCGCGACTGAAGATCGCGGCTGGAGCGCGAGCGGGGTGCTGCGCACGGCGATGACGTCATCGCCGGCGGCGCAGCGCCACAGGGCGCTACCGGCTGCCGCCGCCGCTAACCTCCCACTGAATTTTTCGGGAGGCGTGGGCGGCGCTGCGCCCGGGCGTTAGCTGCTTTACGCCCCATTAGCGCCCTCTTAAGGCGCTAACGGGAGGCGCAAGCAGCTGAATTTTTCCCCCCTAGTCTCTGAGTCAACTACTTCACTCTCCATCTTAATGAAGAATTCTATCATATTATGATCACTCCTCCCCAAGGGGCCTCGCACAACAAGATTGCAAATTAATCCTTTCTCATTACATAATACCCAGTCTAAGATGGCCTGATCTTTAGTTGGTTCCTCGACATATTGGTACAGGAAACCATCCCGTATACACTCTAGGAATTCCTCCTCCACAGTATTGTTACTAATTTGGTTAGCCCAATCTATATGTAGATTAAAGTCACCCATGATAACTGCTGTGCCCTTATTGCACGCATCTCTAATTTCCCGTTTAATGCCATTCCCAACCTCAGCATTACTGTTTGGGGGTGTGTATACAACTCCCATTAACGTTTTCTGCCCCTTGGTATTTCTCAGCTCTACCCATACAGATTCCACATCATCAGAGCTAATATCCTTCCTTACTATTGTGTTAATCTCCTCTTTAACCAGCAATGCTACCCCACCTCCTTTTCCTTTTTGTCTGTCCTTCCTGAATATTGAATACCCCTGGATGTTGAATTCCTAGCCTTAGTCACCCTGGAGCCATGTCTCCGTAATCCCAATTATATCATATCCGTTTACATCTATTTGCACAGCTAATTCATCCACCTTATTACGAATGCTCCTCGCATTAAGACACAAAGCCTTCAGGCTTTTTTTTTAACACTCTTAGTCCTTTTAGAATTATTATTTACTGTAGCCCTGTTTGATTTACACCCTTGATTTCTCTGCCTTCCACTTTTGCTTTTCTCCTTCCTGTCTCTTGCTTCTATCCTTGCTTCCCTTTCCTCTGTTTCCCTGCACAGGTTCCCAACCCCCTGCCATTTTAGTTTAAACCCTCCCCAACAGCACTAGCAAACACTCCCCCTAGGACATCGGTCCCGGTCCTGCCTAGGTGCAAACTGTCCAGTTTATACTGGTCCCACCTCCCCCAGAACCGGTTCCAATGTCCCAGGAATTTGAATCCCTACCCCTTGCACCATTCCTCTAGCCATGTATTCATCTGAAATATCCTTCTATTTCTACTCTGACTAGCACGTGGCACCGGTAGCAATCCTGAGATTACTACCTTTGAGGTCCTATTTTTTAATTTACCTCCTAACTCCCTATATTCAGCTTTTAGGACCTCATCCCATTTTTTACCTATATCGTTGGTATCTATATGCACCACGACAACTGGCTGTTCATATTGGGTAAAGACAAACAAGAAACGTCCTTTATCAATGCCTGAAGCAGGCGTTAGGCCCTTTGCATATGCAAACAAGGGGCGTAACGCCTGATTGAGGTCCCCTCTCCAAGAATAGTTTGCCAGCACCATCTGCGCTCTGAGAAACCAGCCCTGCAAGAAAGCAGGTAGGTAACGCCGAATTTCTAGGCCCAATAGTCTGGGTTGTAAGGCTGGACTGATGTTTTGGATGCTTCCCCTCAAGTAGCTTTGGGGGCAGAAAGTTGGGTAGAGTCCCTAGTGAAGCAAATTTTACATAGGCGATTGAAGGAATGAGCTTCAAACAGCCTTTTTCTAGTCCCATACTTCCTTATGTACTTATCTGTAGCGTACATTTGTCCCAAATTTTCCTGGGGCTTGGGGCAGACGTATGGTTGATGTTCAAGCGACTGCTTCCATCAAGTGGGAGGTGGATGGAGAGAGCCTGCCGCCTGCTGCCTGCTGCCCGCCCAGTGAGAGTGAGCTGAGGCCTGAGCCATTTACAGGGCATCACTTGCATTCCATCAGCGAGCTGGTCGTGCCTGCGGAGCTCAGCCAGTGCAGATAAGATAAACGCGAGGAGGCAATCTTGGGGGAATGGCCACGGAAGGTCACGTTATTGGTGAGGTCGATTCTTGTAGGGCTAGCATCATTAAGCATTTTTAAATCTTTTTTTCAACATTTTTTGAGCAGCTGCAAAAATCCCTTTAAGGAACACGGTTAGGATGCTCAACGCTAAGTAGCGTTGGCACTTCAAAAATTGTATCGGGGTCCTAATGATGTCGTAGGTCTGCGATTTCCATGGGTTAATGAGGCTCTTGCATGTTTCCGGTGGGCCCCAGTTCAAGACACCATCAAAATGGCAGAGACCCAGATTTGTATCAGTTTAGAAAGTGCTGGAAATACTCAGCAAGTCAGGCAGCATCTGTGGAGAGAGAAGCAGAGTTAACGTTTCAGTTTGATGAGCTTTCGTCAGAACTGTCATACTTCCTTACGTACTTATCTATAGCGTACATTTGTCCCAAATCTCCCTGGGGTTTGGGGCAGACGTAGGGTCGATGTTTAAGTGACTGCTTCTATCAGGCGGGAGGTGGACGGAGAGAGCCTGCTGCCCACCCAATGAAAGCGATCAGTCAGTTCTGACGAAAGGTCATCGACCTGAAACGTTAACTCTGTCCACTCTCTCCACCGATGCTGTCTGACCAACTGAGTATTTCCCAGCATTTTCTGTTTTTATTTCAGATTTCCAGCATCCGCAGTATTTTGCTTTTGTATCAGTATAGCCATGTTATTATTACCCTGGTATGTCTTTGTTTAATATGCAGAAGGCTCCAGCTATTTTTAATGCAACATTCTTTTTTTCATGCGTACCAACGTCTAGTTAAAATTTATTGTTATCTTCTGAGCACAGTCGTAGTTTTGGACATGTTTGAATAGTGTAGTTGCAAGAGGCCCTGAGGGTCTAACATGAAAAGCTTGGCATGGTTTCAGTAAGCTTTGCATACAACGGTGGGGCTCCTAGGGTTGGTACTGTTTCGAAACCTGCTGGAAGGTATAATATGAGTTCTTAGTTTTTGCAAGATTCAAAGCTTAAAAAGTTTATGAGGAGCAGCAATTAGGTAGAACCACAGTGAGAACTGTGAGGGAAGGAGTAGAGAAAAATATATTCTTAATTCATCTTCAGAGGGAAGGATGAGTAAGTATTTGCCTCATGTACCATCACTCTGATATTATGTGCAATAGAAAAGGATTGGAAGAAAATCAATAGACTCATGCCTGAATACGCTGTGTCCTGGGCACTGTTCAAACTCTGAAACAAGACCCACAGTGAATTCAATCTGCTTTATGTTAACAGGATGTAATTTGGGTCAATTGCAATGCTAGAAAAGTTTGACGGTGACATTTATTTCTTGGTGTATTATTTCACAGAATTATCGTGGAATTTCAAACTAACCATTTTTATATTGTAAGCATTTTAATAACCTGATGTGCTACATTTAGTTGAAGAAAAAAACAAAAGAATGCAAAGTTTTAAAAATGTTTTTCCTGTTAGTTTTGCTACAATTTATCCTATTTTAGCTGTTTATACTTTCTAATATGTAAACAGGCTTATTATACTTAACATAGACTTTCATTCACACAGTAATGCACTACCATGTGACTAATGATGCATATTGATCTAATCCTTTAATCCTGCTACATCTGTTTTACAACATTTCGACCACCTTTTCTATTTGGTTGTATTTAACTTTCCAATAGCACAGCTCAGCCCCGAACATCCTCAAGAGTTCCACCAGACTCCTGCCCTCACTCGGTGGGAGTCTGGTGGAACGTACTGGGAAAAGGCAGGGTCCCAGATACGCCGGGTCTCCTCTGACTCGGTGTGTTCTGGGAGGCGATACCTCTGCCCGCTCCTTACAAGGGCAATGATGACAAGGGGGCGGGGCCAGGGGCAGAGCCTCCTTACACTGAGTGTTTCCGCTTCCCTGGCTCAGAAGGCACCAGACATAACACTGGAAGCTGGTACGCTGAGGACAGTGAGGGGTGCTAGAATCCAGAAGGGCACAAATGGGCCTCATCTTGGGGGCAGATGGTCTGGATCCTCAAAGAAAGGAAATTGATTTAAAGAAAAATCTGTGTCAGCTCCATTAAAAATAATGCTGAGGGGGGAGTTGCATGTGGCCCCGGTTGCGGGGGGGGGGTGGGGGAGGGAACTGGGCATACCTTCCTTCCACTGATGGGCAGAAGGCACTGGATTTTCCAGCAGCGTGGGGTACATGGGTGTCGATAATGTATCTGTGGTGGTAGTGGAAATAAGGTATCCTCCAACTGATAAAAGAAAGACTTGCATTTATATAGCGCCTTTCACAACCTCAGGACAGCCCAAAGCACTTTACAGCCAATGAAGTACTTTTGAAGTGCTGTGAAATGCAGCACCCAATTTGCACACAGCCAGGTCCCACAAACAGCAATGCTTTACTGATGTTGGTTGAGGGATAAATATTGGCCAGGACACCAGGAATAGCTCCCCTGCTCTTCTTCAAAATAGTGCCTTGAGATCTTGTACATCCACCTGAGAGAGCAGATGGGGCCTCGGTTTAACGTCTCATCTGAAAGACGGCACCTCTGACAGTGCAGCACTCCCTCAGTACTGGCACTGGAGGGTCAGCCTAGATTTTTGTGCTCAAGTCTCTTGGAGTGGGACTCTGAACCCACAACCTTCTGACTCAGAGGCAAGAGGGCTACCAACTGAGCCACAGCTGACACAGCTCCTTAGAGCAGAGAAGGTTAAGAGGAGATTTGACAGAGGTGTTCAAAATCATTAAGGGTTTTGATAGAGTGAATAAGGAGAAACTGTTTCCAGTGGCAGAAGAATCGGTGACCAGAGGACACAGATTTAAGGTGATTGGCAAAAGAACCAGAAGCGACATGAGGCAACATTTTCTAACGCAACAGGTTGTTGTGATCTGGAATGCACTGCCTGAAAGGGTGGTGGAAGCAGATTCAATAGTAACATTAAAAAGGGAATTGGATAAATAATTGAAGGGAAAAAATTTACAGGGCTATGGGGAAATATCAGGGGAGTGGGACTAACTGGATAACTCTACCAAAGAGCCAGCACAGGCACTATGGGCTCCTTCTGTGCTATATCATTTTATGATTCTAAATTGCTGGAGCGGAATTTGAACCCTCAACCTTTTGCCTCAGAGGTCAGAGTGGTACCACTGAGCCACAGCTGACACCTATCCCAAAAACCCCATAAACTCTAGCGGGCAAGATCCCAGAGTAATCGCTAGGATTGCACCCCACAGATTTTTGTGGTCTTTATCCCCTCTTAGATTCTTTGATTGCCGAAGTAGTTCTGCTTGCCTTTGTTTGATTATTTAAATCAGCTTAATTAAAGCAAGGCTCATTGATAATACAATATTGGTGAGTCTTACAAATTTTGGGTCTTTCCTTAGATGGTCTCTCAACTTCAGCGGCTCTGGGCATTCCTATTAGTGATCCGAGTGTATCTGTAGTACTTATTATCTAATCATACAAAAGCATAACCAGGGGCATAACAGTAATACCCCAACTAACCTGCCAATGTAGGTCTCTGTTCTCCCCCTCTGTCCTTTTCTTTTTTAGCTCCCTTTATATTTTTCAGTTTCCTCCTATATTATTCCTCTCTAACCTTACTCTATGCCTCTTTTTTAAAGCTTATTATTGCTCTAGTTTCGCTACTTATACATGGAACTCCATCCTTTGATACATCCCTTTTACTCCTAGTCAGAATATATTTAACCTGTACATATACATTCATCTCATGTATACATTTTCCACTACTGGTCTGCTGTTTGACCTGCCATTTTTTTACAACCAATTAATGTGACTACATTACTTTCTTAACTCCATGTTTGAGACCGACTTCTCAAGTCTACTCGAAGGGTTTCTACAGTAGTTCTGAAAGGATATAGTATCATAAAGTGGTATCATGCAGAAATAGGCCATTTGGCTCATCAAGTCTGTGCCAGTGTTTTTCTCCACATGAGCCAACTGGTCTAATCCAACACGATAGCAAAATACTGCAGATGCTGGAAATCCAAAATAACAATAGAAAATGCTGGAAAAACTCAGCAGGCCAGGCAGCATCCATGGAGAGAGAAACAGAGTTAACATTTCAGGTCGAAGACCTTTCGTCAGAACTGGAAAAAAGCAGGAACTGAAATAGATTTAAAGCAAGTATAAAGCTGGGAAAAGGGAGAGGGGATGAAAGAACAAAAGGGAAGGTCAGTGGTGGGATAGAAAACAGGAGAGATTAAGAGACATTGAGAGACATTAAGAGATAATCAAGGCAAGAGGAGGTGTTAATGTGACAGGTTGAGGCTAGATGAAGTGTGAGATGCGCTGGCAGAATGAAGGACAGCTGCCAGCTTCTGGGAGGGAAAAAAAAGGGGCCAAACAAAAGGGTGGATGAAAAAATAAAATAAAAAAATATGAATGTGACAGGGGCCGAGGTTATGATCTGAAATTGTTGAACTCGATGTTGAGTCCAGAGGGCTGTAGTGTGCCTAAACGAAAGATGAGGTGCTGTTCCTCGAGTTTACGCTGAGCTTCCGTGGAACAATGCAAGAGGCCGAGGACGGTGAGGTCAGAGTGGGAGTGGAGCAGAGAATTAAAGTGACAGGCCACCGGGAGCTCGGGGTCCCCCTTACGGACTGAATGGAGGTGTTCCGCAAAGCGGTCACCCAATCTGCGTTTGGTCTCCCCAATGTAGAGGAGACCACATCGTGAGCAGCGAATACAGTATACTAAATTACAGGAAGTACAAGTAAATCGCTGTTTCACCTGGAAGGGGTGTTTGGGGCCCTGGACAGCGGGAAGAGGGGAGGTATAAGGGCATGTGTTGCATCTCCTGCGCTTGCACGGGAAGGTGCCGGGTGAAGGGGAAGGGGTGCTGGGGGTGGTAGAGGAGTGGACCAGGGTGTCACGGAGGGAGCGGTCCCTGCGGAATGCTGAAAGGGGGGGTGAGGGGAAGATGCGTTTGGAGGTGGGATCACGCTGGAGGTGGCGGAAATGACGGAGGATGATCCGTTGAATGTGGAGGCTGGTGGGGTGAAAGGTGAGGACAAGGGGAACTCTATCGTGGTTCCCGGAGGGAGGGGCAGGGGTGAGGGCAGAAGTGCGGGAGATAGAACGGACATGGTCGAGGGCCGTGTCGACCACGGTAGAGGGGAATCCTCGGTTGAGGAAAAAGGAAGACATGTCAGAAGCACTGGTATGGAAGGTGGCATCATCAGGGCAGATGCGGTGGAGATGGAGAAACTGGAAGAATGGAATAGAGTCCTTACAGGAGGCGGGGTGGGAGGAAGTGTAGTCCAGGTAGCTGTGGGAGTCAGTGGGCTTGTAGTGAATGTTAGTCAATAACCTATCCCCAGAGATGGAGACAGAGAAGTCGAGGAAGGGAAGGGAAGAGTCGGAGATGGACCATGTGAAGGTGAGGGAAGGGTGGAAATTGGAAGCATAGTGAATGAAATGTTCTAGTTCAGGGCGAGAGCAGGAGATGGCACCGATACAGTTATCAATGTCCCGGAAAAAGAGGTGAGGGAGGGGACCCGAGTAGGACTGGAACAAAGAGTGTTCCACATATCCCACGAAAAGGCAGGCATAGCTAGGACCCATGCGGGTACCCATAGCAATACCTTTGATTTGGAGGAAATGGGTGGAGTCAAAGGAGAAGTTGTTCAATGTGAGAACAAGTTCAGCCAGGCGGAGGAGGGTGGTGGTGGATGGGGACTGGTTGGGCCACTGTTCAAGGAAGAAGTGGAGCGCCCTCAGGCCATCCTGGTGGGGATGGAGGTGTAGAGGGATTGTACGTCCATAGTGAAAAGGAGGCGGTTGGGGCCGGGAAACTGGAAACTGTTAAAGTGGCGGAGGGCGTCGGAAGAGTCGCGGATGTAGGTGGGAAGAGACTGGACAAGGGGAGAAAAAATAGAGTCGAGATAGGAAGAGATAAGTTCCGTGGGGCAAGAACAGGCTGAAACGATGGGTCTACCGGGGCAGTCCTGTTTGTGGATCTTGGGAAGGAGGTAGAAGCGGGCTGTGCGGGGTTGGGGAACTATGACGTTGGCGGCCGTGGGGGGAAGGTCTCCAGAGGAGATGAGGTCAGTGACGGTCTTGGAAATGGTGGCTTGATGTTCGGTAGTGGGGTCATGGTCCAGGTGGAGGTAGGAGGAGGTGTCGGAGAGTTGGCATTCAGCTTCCGCTAGGCAGAGGTCGGTACGCCAAACAACAACAGCACCACCCTTGTCAGCGGGTTTAATGACAATGTCGGGGTTGGATCTGAGGGAATAGAGTGCGGCAAGTTCAGAGGGAGGTAGGTTGGAGTGAGAGAGGGGAGCAGAGAAATTGAGACGGCCGATGTCACGCCGGCAGTTAGCAATGAAAAGATCTAGAGAGGGTAAGAGGCCAGGCCTAGAATTTTGCTGCTCAGTGTGTACATTGCTTTTGAACTAAAACCATCATAGGACTCAGGAATGCCTTGCTAGAATCTTTCAGTTCTGCCTGTTTTGATAAAGAGCTGCTGCAACTGTGCATCTAGCAAATAACCAGTTTCTACTGGCTATATAAATAGTTTAATAGATGCCGTGTCCTTTTGAACTCCAGCAACAAATATCAATATCATTACATTTCCTCTTCTTTAAAAATAAAGATTGGACCTGAAATTACATTTAAATATTCTTTTTATTTCATTCTTGGGATATGGGCTTTGCTGGCAAATCCAACAATTTAGTGCCCATCCCTCGTTGCCCTTGAGAAGGTGGTGGTGAGCCTTCTTCTTGAATCACTGCAGTCCATGTGGTGAAGGTACTCCCACAGTGCTGTTAGGAAGGGAGTTCTAGGATTTTGACCCTGCGGCAATAAAGGGTTGGAGATATATTTTGACATTGGGATGGTGTGTGACTTGCAGGGGAACTTGGTGTTCTCATGCACCTGCTGCCCTTGTCCTTCTAGGTGATAAAGCTTTGTCCTGGACGGTGTTGAGTTTCTTGAGTGTTGTTGTAACTGCACCTATCCAGGCAAGTGGAGAGTATTGCATCATACTCCTGACCTGTGCCATGTAGGTGTTAGAGAGGCTTTGGGGAGTCAGGAGGTAAGCTATTCACCACAGAATACCCAGCCTCTGACCTTCTCTAACAGCCACGGCATTTATGTGAAATTGAAGTCTTTGCCCATTGACCCTGCAAGCTACGGTAGAGTCAGCGCTGGAGGGGATTGGCGAGTATGCTCTCAAACATAACTGCAGGAATCACAGCCTGCAGATTTTTCAGAACCGTGAGGCTAATCTTTCACTAGATTGTTTATATCCTGGCCAGTGCACTGGCACCCGGAATTTCCATGGAGGTTCTCCTGATTGCCCACCATAACTTTAGTAGAGATCAGCAGAAACGCATAAACAGCTGTTACTGTCGTTTCTCTGGGTTTTCTACCGATCTACCGCTGAAGTTACAATTGGGCGAACACTTGCAGAAATTCTACCCCCAAGTGTGTAAGGCGACAGAATTTCCTGTTCTTGTGTCTGGGTTAGGTGGGGAAAAATCATGCTGGTAGCAGAGCCTGCCTGATTTCCCTGTGCCCAGGCGATCCAATACGCACAACAGGAAAATCTGCCCCCGTTTCCATAATCCAGTAATACTCAATATTTTTGAAGTATGACTGTTTTTCCTCTGGCCATTCATTTTGAATCACCTCCTCGAGAAGTCCCTGAACTTTGAGAAATGCAGCAGTGCAGTGGCATCCCCATCCCCTGTCTGATTTTCTCAATTCTTTGTTCAAACACTCACTATCAAGCTGTGCACAAATACTGTTACTTCATCATCACTGGAACTGTGACTATCATTACTAGGGCTACACAAGGTATCAGCTGCATATGCTCATTATCCAGGGCCTTTATTGTATATAAATCTTATTTCCACATTCTTAACAGTAACCTTTGCATTTTTGGTAGCCAGTCATTAGGTGATCACTTAAAATATTGACCAAAGGCATATGTCAATCTTGACTTGATCTGACCATATATATTGGCGGAAATGCTGAGAAGCAAGTGCGATTGGCAGTGTTTCCTTCTTTATTTGACATATTTGTGTTTGGTGTTTGTTACTGAGTGAGATGCATAGGCTGCTGCTTTCCGAGGTAATTTACCATTTTGAGGAATTGTTGCAGTTCCTTTCTTCATGGCGAGTCTGTCCATATTAATTATAGCTTCAGATTTCGTGCTGTCAAATTTCATGAGCTGTCATAGTCTCCTTATGAAAGTGAGGTAATTCATACTGAACACATACTTTTCTTCGTTGAACCCCAAATTGAGCTTGCTGACTTTTCCAAGCATTTGCCTGAATCTGCCATTGTGTGAAGTCATCCACCTTGGATCCAAGAATCGGAGTATCTTCTTAATGGTGAGAAGCTAGGAACTCTTGAGAAGCGATGGGATTTAGGTGTCCTTGTGCACAGATCAATAAAAGCTAGTGGAAAGGTACAAAGAGTCACCAAAAAGACTAATGGAATGTTGGCCTTTATCTCAAGGGGGCTGGAATACAAAGGGGAGGAAGTGATGCTTCAGTTGTACAGAGCCTTGGTCAGATCCCATCTGGAGTACTGCGTTCAATTCTGAGCACCAAACCTCAGGAAGGATATACTGCCCTTAGTGGAGGTACAACACAGATTCACCAGAATGATACCGGGGCTTAAAGGATTAAATTATGAGGACAGGTTGCATTGAAATTGGCTTATATTCCCTGGAGTATTGTAGGTTGAGGGGTGATTTAATCGAGGCGTTTGAAATGACAAAAGGATTCAATAGGGTAGATACAGAGAAACTATTTCCTCTGGTGGGGGAATCCAGAACAAGGGGGCAAAATCTTAAAATTAGTGATTGGCCATTCAGGAGTGAAATCAGGAAGCACTTTTTCACACAAAGAGTAGTGGAAATCTGGAACTATCTCCTCAAAAGGTTGTGGATGCTGGGACAATTTAAATTTTCAAGACTGAGATCGATAGATTTTTGTTGGGTAAGGGGATCAAGGGCTATGACTCAAAGGCGGGTAAATAGAGTTGAGGTATAGATCTGATGGAATGGCAGAACAGTCTCGAGCAGCTGAATAGCCTACTCCTGGTCCTATGTTCCTAGTGTGTTCCGTGATGTTGTCTAGGCTGGTGGCAGTGCCATGTGCTCAACAACGAATGAATGAATGATATGACATGATATGATATGATAAGACACTTCAGAGGCACAGGAGGTTCTAAATGGAACAACGAAGTAGTGATACGTTCCACTTGGAACACAAAGGTAGCAATATGTTCCAAAGGCTGTATTGAAGGTGCACAGGCACAAACATCAAAGAAGATTTGCCAAAATCCACTGGATGCATCTGATTTGGAAAGCACTTCAATTGCAGCAAACTGTGACAAAATTTCTTCTTATGCGGGTGATTATTTCTGTACACCCTTGTTCAGATTACATGGATGAAGACGCTCGTATCTGTCCATTTAATTAGTGCACAGTCACTTGGAAGCTAAGTCATTCAGTGAGCTCATAAAGCCTTGTAATTACACCAAGTGATTCCGTGTGCTTCAGTTTTGGTTTGTGTATATTTTTCAGCCCAAATATAACCTTTCTACAATGATCAACTACTGGCTGTGATTTTTCTAACAATCCAATGCTATGTTCTCCAGGCAAACAACCAAGACTTTTTGGGGAAATAATCATTATATTTGCTATTTTTAGCTGAAGTTTCTCTGATTCTGTCAGGTGTAAGATGTTCAACATCATCGACAGCTGACAATCATTGTTTCACATTTATTAATTGCCAGCACTGGTCGTTCATCATCAGAATAAACATAAAAATATGTGATGTTCCTGTGTTTGATATTTCACTGTTATCATATGCTGGCTCATCATTAATATGTGACTAAAATTATAGTTGAGAGAGGAACATAGGAACAGGAGTAGGCCATTCAGCCCCTCGAGCTTGGTCCACCATTCAATGAGATGATGGCTGATCTCTATCCAAACGCCATCCATCTGCCTTGGCTCCATATCCTTTTATATCCTTGACTAGCAAAAATCTATTGATCTCAGATTTAAAATTATTAATTGAACTAGCATCTACTGCTTTTTGTGGGAGTTCCACACTTCTACCACCCTTTGCGTGAAGAAATGTTTCCTAACTTCTCTCCTGAATGGCCTGGTTCTGATTTTAAGGTTATGTCCCCTTGTCCTAGACTCCCCAACCAGCGGAAAAAGTTTCTCTCTATCTATCCTATCAATTCCTTTCAAAATCCTAAAAACCTCAAACAAATCATCCCTTAACCTTCTATATTCCAGGGAATACAAGCCTAGTTTGTGTAATCTCTCCTCATAATCTAACCCTTGGAGCCCTGGTAGCATTCTGGTGAATCTGCGCTGCACTCCTTCTAAGGCCAATATATTATTTCTAAGGTGCGGTGCCCAGAACTGTACACATTACTCCAGATGTGGTCTAACCAGGGCTTTGTATAGCTGTAGCAAAACTGCCTCCCCTTTATATTCTAGCCCTCTAGTTATAAAGGCTAACATTCCATTAGCCTTTTTGATAATTTTTTGTACCTGACCACTACATTTTAGTGATCTGTCTACATGGACCCCTAAATCTCTTTGGACTGAAGGGATAATTACAAGCCCTAGCCCTTTTCGGGCTACCCCAGATCAGGCGTATTCCCCAGATGTTCACCTTCAACTAAAGTTAGCGGTAGCCGAATCCTAGAGATGCTTAATTGGGTCTAAAGGTTCAGACTATCTCTCCCTAAAGGAAAGGAACGGCCTGAAGATGTTAACATCCTCCGGATAGCACTTTTAACAAGTTTAACTAGACTGTAACCTTCCGGATATTATGAGGGTCCGGAAAAACCCCCAGAATTCTGCAACTCCTCACTGAAGAGTGTACAGAAATTGAGTTTGCGAGATTGATACAGAAATACTCTTTGAGACAATTTTTAAAATATATAGATTTATTAAAGAACCGACATCTAGTTAACAGCTGGTATGGCAATTGCAACTTTAACCGTTCAAAATACAAATAACTTACATTTCTTATCAGAGATCCTTATTCTCAAATCTTAACTTCGTTACATTTCCACACTCCTACTTATTTCTTAATCCAGAATATCCACCAAAATCAAATACCTTGATTACCCGAGACTCAGAGTTGTAGGCCTACAGAGTGGTTCTGAAGGCGAGAATCGCTCTACCCCTTCCCAGCGACTTCTGTTTTCTCATTTGAAAAGCTCTTATTTTTATACTCTTTTTAGTGGTATATTCTTTGACGTTTTCTTTTGATGTAAGCTAATTGTCTCTAGTGATACTCTATTGAATTCTTTTCTATTCTTACTGTCATTTCAGCTGCCAACTTTTAGAATTCTGTCTCTACCTTTAGGTGTTTCAAAAACTATCATAAAATGGTTATTACAGATTTATCTTTTGATGCTATTCTTAGGAAGTCTTTCTATTGAATTCTTAATATCACTTAACTGCTTGTAAGCCAGACGTCATGACTCTGTGGTGTTCCAAGTTCAATACAAACACAATGTAATTGCTTGGTGTCATCTATTGATATTATACTTTCAAAGTCTTCTGTAGGTATTTTTTACAATATGTAAATTGAAAACACTTCAACTATGGTGTTTGCTTGTTTTCTAGCTACTTCAATTGGTTTTATATTTAATCGTATTTCCTGTCTTATTTGATGTTACTTTATGAAGGTATATGGTTGTTTCATGTTCTAAGTTTCTGTTTCCCTGAGTGTTAGCTTATAACACTTTACTTGGGTCATTTTATTGTGTTTCTCCCAAACTCCAGACCTTCTGGAAGTGCCAATGGTTTGCTTCAATAGGGCCATTGTTTTTGTGTTTACAACCATCTCCCATTTCAAAGCTTGTGGTGTTTTACAGCTTTTGTTAACACTTCACCTTATCTCAGGAGCCTGTATTGTGTTTGCAGCCTGTGTCGCTGAGGCTTTCCAGACTTTTAAACTCAGTATGTCATAGAAACATAGAAACATAGAATCTAGGAGCAGGAGTAGGCCATTCGGCCCGTCGAGCCTGCTCCACCATTCAATACGATCATGGCTGATCATCCAAATCCAGTACCCTGTCCCTGCTTTAACCCCCACAGTACACATATCCCACCCTACCCCCGTAACCCCACGTATTTAATTCCCCCTAACATATCCCATCCTATCCCCATAACCCCACATATTTAATCCCCCCCTAACACTAAGGGTCAATTTATCATAGCCAAATCAACCTAACCCGCACATTTTTGGACTGTGGGAGGAAACCGGAGCACCCGGAGGAAACCCACGCAGACACGGGGAGAATGTGCAAACTCCACACAGACAGTCACCCGAGGTCAGATTCGAACCCGGGTCTCTGGCGCTGTGAGGCACCAGTGCTAACCACTATGCCACCGTGTTGCCCTCAAAATCTGTTCATAGGATGGTGTATTTTTCTGAAATATGGCCATTCCATTACAGGACCTCCACTGTTTCTAGCTTTTCACCATTTAAAAAATATTTGGATCTATCCTTTTTTGGTTCAAAATGGATGACCTCACACTTACCTGCATTGCAATCCATCTGCCACAGTTTCGCCCACTCACTTAAACTATCATTGTCTCTTTTGTAATTTTACACTCTCGTCTACACTACTTTCTATACCACCAATCTTTGTGTAATCGGCAAACTTGGATATATGGCTCTCTATTGTGTTATCTAAGTCATTAATAAATATAGTGAATAGTTGATGCCCCAGCACAGATCCCTGTGGGACACCACTAGTCACTTCCTTTTAATTCGAGTACATACCCATTATCCCTACTTTCTGACTAACCAATCTTCTAACCAGGATAATAATTTGCCTTCAATTCCATGAGCTTTAATTTTAGCTAACAATCTCTTATGTGGAATCTTATTGAATGCATGCTGTAAGTCCATATAAACTACATCCATAGACATTCCCCTGTCTGCTACTTTAGTTACTGCCTCAAAAAAATCAATTAGGTTCGTTATACATGACCTACCCTTTACAAATCATTCTTGACTCTCTCTAATCAGCTCAAATTTCTTTAAGTGCTCAGTCACTCCGTCCTTAATTATAGATTCCAATAACTTCCCCACAACAGATGTTAGACTAACAGGTCTTTAATTCCTGGTTTCTCTCTCTCACCTTTCTTAAATAATCATAAAATCATAGAATCGTAGAATGGTTACAGCACAGAAGGAGGCCATTCGGCCTGTCGAGCCCGTGCCGGCTCTCTGCAAGAGCACTTCAGCTAGTCCTACTCCCCACCCTTTCCCTGTAGCCCTGCATATTTATTTTTCCTTCAGGTACTTATCCAATTCCCTTTTGAAAGCCTCGATTGAGTCTGCCTCCACTAACCTTTCAAGAAGTATATCCCAGATCCTAACCACTCGCTGCGTAAAAAAGTTTTCCCTCATGTCACCTTTGGTTCTTTTGCCAATCATCTTAAATCTGTGTCCTCTGGTTCTCGAACCTTTCGCCAATGGGAACAGTTTCTCTCTATCTACTCTGTCTAGACCCCTCATGATTTTGAGCACCTCTATCAAATCTCCTCTCAACCTTCTCTGCTCTACAGAGAACAACCTCAGCTTCTCCAGTCTATCCACGTAACTGAGGTCCCTCATCCCTGGAATCATTCTCGTAAATCTTTTCTGCACCCTCTCTAAGGCCTTCACATCCTTCCTAAAGTGCGGTGCCCAGAATTGGACACAATACTCCAGTTGAGGCTGAACCAGTGTTTTATAAAGGTTCATCATAACTTCCTTGCTTTTGTACTCTATGCCTCTATTTATGAAGCTCAGGATCCAGTATCTTTTTTTAACCGCTTTCTCAACCTGCCCTGCCACCTTCAACGATTTGTGCACATATACCCCCAGGTCTCTCTTTAGGATTGTACCCTTTAGTTTATATTGCCTCTCCTCGTTCTTCCTACCAAAATGTATCACTTCGCACTTTTCTGCATTAAATTTCACCTGCCATGTGTCCGCCCATTTCACCAGCCTGTCTATGTCTTCTTGAAGTATATCACTATCCTCCTCACTGTTCACAATACTTCCAAGGTTTGTGTCATCTCCAAATTTTGAAATACTGCCCTGTACACCTAAGTCCAAGTAATTAATATATATCAAGAAAAGCAGTGGTCCTAGTACCGACCCCTGGGGAACACCACCGTGTACCTACTTCCAGTCCGAAAAACAACCGTTCACCACTACTCCTGTTTCCTGTCACTTAGCCAATTTCGTATCCATGCTGCCACTGTCTCTTTTATTCCATGGGCTTCAACTTTGCTGGCAAGCCTATTATGTGGCACTTTATCAAACGCCTTTTGGAAGTCCGTGTACACCACATCAACCACATTGCCCTCATCAACCCTCTCTGTTACCTCATCAAAAAACTCAATCAAATTAGTTAAACACGATTTGCCTTTAACAAATCTGTGCTGGCTTTCCTTAATTGATCCAGACTTGTCCAAGTGACTGTTAACTTCGTCCCTGATTATCATTTCTAAAAGCTTCCCCACTACCGAGGTTAAACTGACTGGCCTGTAGTTGCTGAGTTTATCCTTACACCCTTTTTTGAACAAGGGTGTAACATTTGCAATTCTCCAGTCCTCTGGCACCACCCGTATCTAAGGAGGATTGGAAGATTATGGCCAGTACCTTCGCGATTTCCTCCTTAACTTCCCTTAGCACCCTAGGATGCATCCCATCCGGTCCTGGTGACTTATCAATTTTAAGTACAGACAGCCTTTCTAGTACCTCCTCTTTATAAATTTTTATCTCATCCAGTATCTCCACTACCTCCTCTTTCACTATGACTTTGGCAGCATCTTCTTCCTTGGTGAAGACAGATGCAAAGTACTCATTTAGTACATCAGCCATGCCCTCTGCTTCCATGCATCGGTCTCCTTTTTGGTCCCTAATCGGCTCCACCCCTCCTCTTCCTACCAGTTTATTATTTATATGCCTATAGAAGACTTTTGAATTCCCTTTAATGTTAGCTGCCAATCTATTCTCATACTCTCTCTTTGCCCCTCTTATTTTCTTTTTCACTTCCTGTCTGAGCTTTCTATATTCAGCCTGATAATGGAGTTACATTTGCATTTGCAGGGAGGCCATTTGGCCTACTGTTGCTATGCTAATGCTAACATAACATAAGAACATAAGAACATAAGAAATAGGAGCAGGAGTAGGCCAATCGGCCCCTCGAGCCTGCTCCGCCATTCAATAAGATCATGGCTGATCTGATCCTAACCGCCAATCTACTATCTATCACAGAACCATCTCCTGCATCTAACAGAATTGCACACACGAAATAGGAGCAGAATCAGGCTACACGGTCCCTGGGCCCGCTCCACTACCCACAGGGCCATGACCGATCCGAACCTAGACTCATGTCCAAATTCCTGCCCGCTCCCCGTAACCCTTAATGCCCTTTACTTCTAGGAAACTGTCTATTTCTGTTTTAAATTTATTTAATGATGTAGCTTCTACAGCTTTTTGTGGCAGCATATTCCATGGACCTACCACCCTCTGAGTGAAGTAGTTCCTCCTCATCTCAGTTTTGAAAGAGCAGCCCCTTATTCTAAGACTATGTCCCCTAGTTCTAGTCTCACCCGTCATCGGGAACATCCTCCCCGCATCCACCCGATCCAACCCCTTCACAATCTTATATGTTTCAATAAGATCGCCTCTCATTCTTCTGAACTCCAATGAGTAGAGTCCCAATCTACCCAACCTCTCCTCATATGACCACCCCCTCATCCCCGGGATTAACCGAGTGAACCTTTTTTGCACTGCCTCGAGAGCAAGGATGTCTTTCCTTAAGTAAGGACACCAAAACTGTATGCAGTATTCCAGGTGCGGTCTCACCAATACCTTGTACAACTGAAGCAATACCTCCCTATTTTTATATTCTATCCCCCTAGCAATGAAAGCCAACATTCCATTTACCTTCTTAATCACTTGCTGCACCTGCATACTAACCTTTTGAGTTTCGGCAACTGGAGCTATCTACTCTAATTCCATTTCCCTACCCTTTCCCTGAATCATTTTATTTCAAATAACTATTCCATTATTTTCAATTGATGTTATAGTCTCAGCAGCAGTAACCACTTCTGGTGAAGCATTTCATGTTCATGTTTTAATAACCCTTTGGGCTGGATTTTCAATGACCTGTGGAGTCGGGTTTGGAGGCGTGTGGGGGGTTAAAGTTGCGGGGTCGGGGGTCCCGACCCCATCACGACTCCATCCCGCCTCCACGCAATTTTGTCAAAATCGGTCACGGAGTTCCCGACTCCGTCCCGCCTCCAAGAGGTGGGAGAGGCCATTAAAGCCCTGAACAAGGCTTAAATTGGCTCTGTAATGCAATTTTGAAACGTTTTAGCTAGTTTAACCCTTTTCCGACGTGAAGTACGCCTGATGTGAAACACTCCAGTGAAACCTGGCGGGAGCACAAGTGGATAGCTGACTATCAGATGCAGGTCCACTATTACAACGGAGATGTGATGAAGGTACTAGTAGTATTGTGATGGGTAGTAGTATTAGGTGTGAAAATCGCTGATGCATTGTCTTCAGAGACTGCCTGGCCTTGCTGTGAGAGGCCCTGGATGGAAAAAAAATTCTCTCTCTCTCTCTCCTCTCTCTCTCTCTCTCTCTCTTCCTGCCCCCCCAATCCAGGTCCACTCACAGCAAAGGCCAGGCAGCCTGCAACGATGACATCATCAGAGGCGACTTTCCCACTGAAACCACTAATTGGTTCATGGGTTCCCACATGCTGGAACTCAATTGCCCAATTAAGTAAAAATTGCATCATTCATCCACATTAATCTGGAGTCGGGGGGACAACACGAAATGCGGGTAACACGACCCCAACCCGACCTCAAGACAAAATCCAGCCCTTTGTGTCAAAACATTTCTTGCAACTCCCCTTCGAGTGATCATCGTGAGTCAATGCTTCCTAATTTCAGGCAGAATTACAGAGAATTCATCTTTTAGTATCTTGTAACGTGAGCTGTGTTGGAAGATGTCTCTTTGTGGCAGCAATGCGACATTAGTCATTTTTCTGTCACAGCAGCCCGTCGGTACTGGAAATGGGTTAGAACAAGACAGCACCACAAAGCACCCTACATCCCTTTCACCAACTTTTGCAAGCACCAGCACAGGTACACACATACTAGAGGATGCAGTTAGTGAGCTTGAGGAGGTTTGAGTCACAGTGTAAGTGAGCAGGAGCAAGTGGTGGTGCCAGAGGAGGAGTAGGAACCTATCGGTCACCATGAAGAAAAGCCTGAGCTTTGGGAAATGCAGCAGTGTAGTGACATTGGGCAGCCAAGCCACACTCTGTATTTGTATCACACTTCTGTTGCGAGCCATTAAGAATGTAAATTAAATAGTTGACTATGCTGACTGATGCATCAATCAGGTGGTTCGTATACCTGTGGGCAACATGCTGGTTGATAGTGCAGATGATTCCTGTACTGACTTAGAAGGAGGCGGGGAAAGAGGTTGAATGGGATGGTGACCTTGCCTCCCATTGGCAATATCATCCTATGTAGGTTGGCTGCAGGTGTCCTCGCAGTGGATGGCACAGATCTGCAGTTAATCCAAAGCCTGTGGAGAGAGTTCCCCATTGTCATTGCCAGGTAAATGTGCCAGGGGCTGCAGCTATGGATGACGTCATCATGATGGATTCACGCAGTCTGGCTATGCTGCCTGCTAATCTTCCTGTCATCTTGTACTTCTTACGGTATGAAATACTGTGCTTGAAGTGCATTCAAAGCAACCCCCAGCACTAAGGTAACAGTGACTTGCCAAAGGGCAGTGGAACCTGCAACTTCTAGTTAGATACTGTGCTGTGCTACACCTTGAGATAGAGTCAACTTTCTTATTGTAGGAGCCAATTTATACATTTTCTTTTCTTTAAAGCTTTTTCTCTGCTGAACTCTTGCAAAGAGTTTATTTACATTTGGTTTCTCTGTGATATTGGTAGCTGTTTGTCTCCTAACAGAAACATTTCCTCCATGGTCTGATCTGAAAAATCCATGCTAAATAAGAAAGCAGGAAAAAATCTATGCTAATAGCAAAAAGGCAGAAATCCACATACATAAATAAATTAAGCATGCGTCCCTTTAAACATAGAAACATAGAAACATAGAATCTAGGAACCTTTGTATTACTCGTGCAACTTACCTTTAAAGTTTGGTCTGAATGAGCACGAGAAACATTGGAAGTATTTCTGTCAAACATCAAGAAATTCAACGATTCATTAGCATACGACATACATGCTAGATGATTAGCACTTAAAAAGAGCAAGAACAAATAACGCAGGCATAAAGCCCAATCGCAAACATGAAAATGGTGAGTTTTCAGTGGGATCCGTGTGGGAGCCAACTTCTTGCTACTTACACACCCAAATCACACCAGTGGTGCCAATACAGTTAGACGGAAAATTTTGCCTCGCATCAGGTCTGGGTGAATAACGTGTTCCTTGACTTTTTGCCCAAGCAAGGCCAGAATCTTAGCTAAAAATTTTATAGTCAATGGCCGGAATTTTCCAGGGTGTCAGCGGGCGGGATCGGTGGCAGGTCGGGTGGGAAAATGGTTTTTTTTGACAGCAGGGTCAGGAACCCGCTGTCAACCCGCCGCAATGCACCGTTCCCAATGTTGGGTCTGTCAGCACTGAGCAGACCCGACAGGCAGCGGCGGGCGACCCAATTAAACTCATTATAGGTGATTACCAGACCCTTAACAGGCTTTTTTACCATACTTTTTAACTTTAACTTCATGGCCACGGGAACCACGCTGTTCGATGACCACGTCTGTCAACCTGAGGCGGGAGTTCAGTGGCCATTGCTGCAGCTAATTACTTGACAACTTCAAATGTACAGTAAAAGCTCCCACCTGACAGAGATCACTGTCCTCAGCCGCAAGCTGTTTCTCACTGCATTTCCACAACAGTAGAAGGTACTGTTATGTCTCATCATTCATTGCAACTCACTAAACCACTTCCAAAGGTGCAAACAAATCTGTCCAAGACCGGAAAGTGTTGAAAATGAAGATTTCAATGTTTGACAGCACATTAATAGAAACTTTACATAAACATTGGCTAAAACACCCAAGTGGCTACCCTTGTGTGTTGTTAGTTGGTATGATTGGACTAGGATGAGGACGAGTGTGAGAGGTGGCTAGTGAGATGGGGATGTACTAATGTAGATAGAGAGGGATGGGTGGAGGTGCAAGGAAAGTTGGTGTGAGTAAGGATGTGCAGGAGTAGGGTAGGGAAGGCAGAGTGATGAGGATGTGATGAAAGCACAGCAGGTTGAGGTTGAGTGTGGCTTTGTACGAATGTTTTGTGATCTAATGAATCTAATGAATCTAATGTGATCTAATGAATCATTGAAAGGTTTGCACCACTGCACCCAGGTCGTCCTGACCACATCCCTGCTGTGCCCTCCTCGGCAATGTGCAACCAGACTGTTTTGGTCTCCTGGGGAGGTCTCTTCCGCCCATCGGAAGGGAAGAGGACCTCCTTGCGTGCTCTGACTCCCTCCATAAGCATATGGAGGGAGACATGGGAGAACCTTGCTGTAAATTAGTGCCTCACACAGAAGGAGTGTTTAGGGCCCTTGATAAGGGTGTGGGAAGAAGTCAATGAACAGGTGTTGTATCTTCTTCAGTTCCACAAGAAAGTGGCAAGGGAAGGGCAGCTGGAAGTAAACAAATGAACAAAGGGATCCCAGAGGGAATGGTCCCATCTCTGTAACTTATTCTGTCCACATCAGCAACCAGGTTTGTGCCCTGGGGATGGATATTGGGAATTTGAGCATGGTGCTCAGCAGGCACAGAGGATTTTATATCCATTAAAATTAATAGACATCCCATAAGGTGGGCTCACCTCCATGCCCAAATTCTCAATACCCACACCTGGTGCGTGAAACATAGAAACATAGAAAAATAGGAGCAGGAGTAGGCCATTCGGCCCTTCGAGCCTGCTCCACCATTCAATATGATCATGGCTGATCCTCTATCTCAATACCATATTCCCGCTCTCTCCCAATACCCATTGATGCCTTTTGTGTCTAGAAATCTATCTGTCTCCTTCTTAAATATATTCAGTGACTTGACCTCCACAGCCTTCTGTGGTAGAGAATTCCACAGGTTCACCACCCTCTGAGTGAAGAAATTTCTCCTCATCTCAGTCCTAAATGTCCTACCCCGTATCCTGAGAACTTCTGCACTGGGAGAATGAGTTCATAAAATGTGCTCTAATATCTTCAGCTGTGTTTCAATGTCATAGACACATACAGCTTCTTTGTACAGTTGTGCAGTTACACCTTTTATTTCCCTGTCCGATAGACTTACTGCCGGGGATACATTCAATAGTTCTTCATGCTTTTTTTATTAATATCACCCCAGAGCATTCTCAGGAAATTCTTAACAGCTGAGCATTTTTGAAGCTTAATTTGAAATGCCCACATCTCCTGGAGGCTTAATTATACAGATTAAATGATATAGTTGTAATTTGAGTGCTTTTTTGCACAATTTGTTAAAGTCAAGTCTAATAAGCAGAGCAGTATAGTTAATCAGCCCAGAGTTATCCCAGTCTGTCAAGGCTGCTCCCCTCACCCAAAAAGTTCATCAAGTTTTTCTAAAATGCTGACTGTTGGGACTTCCAGGTCACTGTCAGTGACACCGATTTTCTTACCTTTTTACGATGCCATTTTTCAAGTTTTGCACTTTCCACAACTGTAGGCTGAGGCATGAAAGGAGCACTAGGGCAGGTGCGTTGTGCTCACTAGTGAATTCAAACATGAAGAATCATATGGACCAAAATCATGTGCATCTGTCATTTTGATTGGGGTTTATTAAGTTCTACAACATAAAGGCAAAAGAGAAAAATACAGCCCTAATCCATTACTCAGCCATCCTTCACTAGCATTTTGGAAGAAATAGCTGGCGGATAGAGTGTTCATAAGAAGTGAAGTACAACATAAAGAATGAGTTAAAAGGATGCATACGCTATACATCTCTCCTTTGTATGTTCATTCTGAACCGTCTTATCTGTTGACAAATTACTCCAACATCTGCCCGCATTAGGACTGGGAGAGACTTCCCCTATGTCACCTTCCCCCACTATTTACACAGGAAATTTCTCATCCTTACAATGTGATGGACAGTCTTTGTTCTCTTCTGATTTACTTGTGTGCATATAAGTTTATACTCCAGTGGTCTTCTTATATTGAATTTATAAAGCAGTGTTGAAATACGCGCATGGAATGCAATTTAAAGTTGGCTGTCTTTTTTCCCCTACTGGTCCAAATTACTTTGTTAAATTTCAAACAGAATCTATAAAGAACTATTGGATAGGACAAGAATAATTGATAAGGTATGATCAGTGGATTTGATTTTTATACCTCTGTACACAGCCTTGAGAGAACAGTCCAAAAAAAAAGAGTAAAATCTCTTTAATGTCTAGAATGCATTGTTGAGTCAAATAAAAGTAATACTGCTGGAAGCACGTAGCATTTCCATAGAGTTCACAATCTGTTAGCTCTATTTGCCTAAAAGCAATGAAGAATAAAAAGCAGAACTGCAAACAGAACTCCTCAGAGAATAGCAATACCTGTTCAGTGCCCTGCTACTTGGATTGTACATCATTAATTTTTAGTGTTATGGAATTATTTTTCACCAGTTGGTAGGAATAACAAGATGAACATTTCATGATATGAACTGTGTACTAACTCAAAAAACGACAAGAAAATGAATTAAGAACAAATTAAAACATGGTAATCATTCATTACTTCTAATCCATCACTCCTTTACTTTTCCCACATGAAATGCTCTTTAGATCTTTCAAAATGTGATTCAATATGTGAACTGAATAATATTAAATGTAATGCACTGCAGCTTTTGTCATAGCTCTCTACATAATTTAATACAAGATTTACAAATCCATGGCAACCAGACATTGATACTTATTCAGCTTTCAGTACAGCTGCCAATTGACTGCTGAAATCATTAACAATGACCCATGGAAAGGAATAAAGCTTCTGTAACTTAAAGAAGGGAAAATTATAATTAACCCTTCAAAAATTGAATTGTGAATTTCCTCAGAGTCTGCAAATGTCTTAGCATTTAAGATGTCCTGTCCAATAATGAAAAAATCAAATGAAAAAGATTCTCTTTAATAGCCTTCAAGTTATTGTCCAGTCTTTTCTCAAAGCCATTTTCTCATGAAAATGACCTGGTAAAAGTCCTGTAGGTGACCATATTCCTTACAGTCTTAAACTGTGTCTTTTATTCTCTGCCACAGTGAATTAAATTGAGAGGTCGCACAACACCAGGTTATAGTCCAACAGTTTTATTTGAAATCACAAGCTTTCGGAACTATCGCTCCTTCCTCAGGTGAAGTAAATTGGATACAGAATCGTCAGAGCATATATAGATGGAAAAAAAAGCATGTGTACTTTACAATTGCAGACCAATAAATTAAATCATCCTGACTATCTGCCGAGGTGTGATAAAGTTAATTAAGTCAGCCAGGAAGGTACCACATCAAAAGACATAGCAAGATACAACTGAGACAATGAGGTGAAGTCGCAGGGGTTCTAACGTGTCAAAAGCTGCCGTCTGTATGTAAAACGAAAAGCTTTAAAAAAAAAAATTTACTTTTTTACTGGGAAAATTTTTACTTTTTTACTGGGAATCACATCTGTGAACAAGCTAACGACGACTCGAGTCCGGATCACGTCATGTATCGTGACATAAACCCAAGATCCCGATTGAGACCGTCTTCATGAGTGCAGAACTTGGCTATCAGTTTCTGCTCGATGATTTTGCGTTGTCGTGTGTTTCTAAGGTTGCCTTGGAGAACGCTTACCCGCAGATCCGAGGCTGAATGTCCTTGACTGCTGAAGTGTTCCCCGACTGGGAGGTAACAATCCTGCCTGGCGATTGTTGCGCGGTGCTCGTTCATACGTTCATATGAACGAGCACCGCGCAACAATCGCCAGGCAGGATTGTTACCTCCCAGTCGGGGAACACTTCAGCAGTCAAGGACATTCAGCCTCGGATCTGCGGGTAAGCGTTCTCCAAGGCAACCTTAGAAACACACGACAACGCAAAATCATCGAGCAGAAACTGATAGCCAAGTTCTGCACTCATGAAGACGGTCTCAATCGGGATCTTGGGTTTATGTCACGATACATGACGTGATCCGGACTCGAGTCGTCGTTAGCTTGTTCACAGATGTGATTCCCAGTAAAAAAGTAAAAATTTTCCCAGTAAAAAAGTAAATTTTTTTTTTTAAAGCTTTTCGTTTTACATACAGACGGCAGCTTTTGACACGTTAGAACCCCTGCGACTTCACCTCATTGTCTCAGTTGTATCTTGCTATGTCTTTTGATGTGGTACCTTCCTGGCTGACTTAATTAACTTTATCACACCTCGGCAGATAGTCAGGATGATTTAATTTATTGGTCTGCAATTGTAAAGTACACATGCTTTTTTTTCCATCTATATATGCTCTGACGATTCTGTATCCAATTTACTTCACCTGAGGAAGGAGCGATAGTTCCGAAAGCTTGTGATTTCAAATAAAACTGTTGGACTATAACCTGGTGTTGTGCGACCTCTCAATTTTGTCCACCCCAGTCCAACACCGGCATCTCCGCACAGTGAATTAACACAGCCTAGGTCTCCTGATTACAGTAAATTGTTTAGGTCCCACTATGTCTTCTATTGATCCAAAAGGATAAATATGAATTTCTGGGGTCAGTATGTACAGGATAATACTACTGCCCAAATTTATTTACAATTAAATAATTTATAGAAGCAAAAACAGGGGACTCCAAGGTATTGTCTCCACGGGCCACATAGATGTTTCTCCTGACCCCAGAAAAATATTCCTACCCGCTGCCAATCTTTCCACGCCCCCCCCCCCCCCCCGACCCCACTCCTGCCCCCCACCAAGGAGAGTCTCCAGGAAGTAAATACTTCCGCTTGGCTCCATGGTGGAGCCACTTGATTTCTCGACCCTCACTTAAAACGGCGGGCTGTCTGTCAATGCTTATTGATTGCTGTCAACTCACCGAAAGTATTGTAATGAGGCCTGACATAAAAATTGTTTGAGCTTCTTGCTGAGGTCATTTGATGGACAGTGTGATCACTCTTCCCACTATCCAATGTGCACCAAACACAGAAATAACCCTGTGGTCTTTTATTGTTTTCTTCACTTTTTTTTAATTCGTTCATGGGATGTGGGCGTCGCTGGCAAGGCCAGCATTTATTGCCCATCCCTAATTGCCCTTGAGAAGGGGGTGGTGAGCCACCTTCTTGAACCGCTGCAGTCCTTGTGGTGAAGGTACTCCCACAGCGCTGTTAGGGAGGGAGTTCCAGGAATTTGACCCAGTGACGATGAAGGGACAGCAATATATTTCCAAGTCAGAATGGTGTGTAACTTGGAGGGGAACTTGCAGGTGATGGTGTTTCCATGCACCTGCTGCCCTTGTCCTTCTAGGTGGTAGAGGTCACGGGTTTGGGAGGTGCTGCCGAAGAAGCCTTGGCGAGTTGCTGCAGTGCATCTTGTAGATGGTAAACACTGCAGCCACGGTATGCTGGTGGTGGAGGGAGTGAATGTTTAAGGTGGTGGATGGGGTGCCAATCAAGCGGGCTGCTTTATCCTGGATGGTGTCGAGCTTCTTGAGTGTTGTTGGAGCTGCACTCATCCAGGCAAGTGGAGAGTATTCCATCATACTCCTGACTTGTGCCTATAGAAGGTGGAAAGGCTTTGGGGAGTCAGGAGGTGAGACACTTGCCCCAGAATACCTAGCCTCTGACCTGCTCTTGCAGCCACAGTATTTATGTGGCTGGTCCAGTTAAGTTTCTGGTCAATGGTGACCCCCAGGATGTTGATGGTGGGTGATTCGGCGATGGTAATGCCGTTGAATGTCAAGGGGCGGTGGTTAGACTCTCGCTTGTTGGAGATAGTCATTGCCTGGCACTTTTGTGAGGCGAATGTTACTTGCCACTTATCAGCCCAATCCTGAATGTCATCTAGGTCTTGCTGCATTCGGGCATGGACTGCTTCATTTTCTGAGGAGTTGCGAATGGAACTGAACACTGTGCAAACATCAGTGAATATCCCCACTTCTGACCTTATGATGGAGGGAAGGTCATTGATGAAGCAGCTGAAGATGGTTGGGCCTAGGACATTGCCCTGAGGAACTCCTGCAGCGATGTCCTGGGGCTGAGATGATTGACCTCCAACAACTACAACCATCTTCCTTTGTGCTAGGTATGACTCCAGCCCGTGGAGATATTTCCCCCTGATTCCCATTGACTTCAATTTTACTAGGGCTCCTTGATGCCACACTCGGTCAAATGCTGCCTTGATGTCAAGGGCAGTCACTCTCACCTCACCTCTGGAATTCAGCTCCTTTGTCCATGTTTGGACCAAGGCTGTAATGAGGTCTGGAGTCGAGTGGTCCTGGCAGAACCCAAACTGAGCATCGATGAGCAGGTTATTGGTGAGTAAGTGCTGCTTGATAGCACTGTCGACGACACCTTCCATAACTTTGCTGATGATTGAGAGTAGGCTGATGGGGCGGTAATTGCTGGATTGGATTTGTCCTGCTTTTTGTGGACAGGCCATACCTGGGCAGTTTTCCACATTGTTGGGTAGATGCCAGTGTTGTAGCTGTACTGGAATAGCTTGGCTGGAGGCACGGCTAGTTCTGGAACACAAGTCTTCAGCACGACAACAGAATGTTGTCAGTGCTCATAGCCTTTGCTGTATCCAGTGCACTCAGCCGTTTCTTGATATCACGTGGAGTGAATCGAATTGGCTGAAGACTGGCGTCGGTCATGGTGGGCACCTCAGGAGGAGGATGATATGGATCATCCACTCAGCACTTCTGGCCAAAGATGGTTACAAATGCTTCAGTCTTGTCTTTTGCACTTCCATGCTGGGCTCGGTCATCATTGAGGATGGGGATATTCATGGATCCTCCTCCTCCCGTTAGTTGCTTAATTGTCCACCATCATTCACGACTGGATGTGGCAGGACTGCAGAACTTTGATCAGATCCATTGATTGTGGGATCGCTTAGCTCTGTCTCTAGCATGCTGTTTCCGCTGTTTAGCATGCATGTAGTCCTATGTTGCAGCTTCCCCTGGTTGGCACCTCATTTGTAGGTACGCCTGGTGCTGCTCCTGGCATGCTCTTCTGCACTCCTCATTGAACCAGGGTTGGTCCACTGGCTTGATGATAATGGTAGAGTGAGGGAATATGCCAGGTCATGAGGTCACAGATTGTGGTGGAATACAATTCTGCTGCTGCTGATGGCCCCAGTACCTCATTGATGCCCAGTTTTGAGCTGCTAGATCTGTTCTGAATTTGTACCATTTAGCACCGTGGTAGTGCCACACAATACAATGGAGGGTGTCCTCAGTCTGAAGACTGGATTTTGTCTCCACAAGGACTGTGCGGTGGTCACTGCTATCAATGCTGTCATGGACAGATGCAGCTGCGACTGGTAAATTGGTGATGACGAGGTCAAGTAGGTTTTTCCCCTTGTGTTTGTTCTCTCACCACCTGCCACAGGCCCAGTCTGGCAGCTCTGTCCTTCAGGACTCGGCCAGCTCGGTCAGTAGTGGTGCTACTGATCCACTTTTTGGTGATGGACATTGAAGTCCCCCACCCAGAGTACATTCTGTGCCCTCAGTGCTTCTTCCAAGTGGTGTTCAACATGGAGGAGTACTGATTCATCAGCTGAGGGACGGCGGTAGGTGGTAACCAGCAGGAGGTTTCCTTGCCCATGCTTGACCTGAAGCCATGAGACTTCATGGGGTCCGGAGTCAATGTTGAGGCCTCCCAGGGCCATTCCCTCTGTATACCACTGTACCGCCACCTCTGGTGGGTCTGTCCTGCGGTGGGACAGGACATACCCAGGGATGGTGATGGAGGAATCTGGGACATTGGCTGAGAGGTCTAATTCTGTGAGTATGACTATGTCAGGCTGTTGCTTGACTAGTCTGTGGGACAGCTCTCTCAATTTTGGCACAAGTCCCAGATATTAGTGAGGAGGACTTTGCAGGTTCGACTTGGCGTTGTCGTATCTGAAGCCAGTGCCGAGGCCGATGCTGGGTGGTCCGTCCGGTTTTATTCTTTTTATTGTTTTTTGTAGCGCTTGTATACAACTGAATGGCTTGCAAGACCATTTCAGAGGGCAGTTAAGAGTCAACCACATTGCTGTGGGTCTGGAGTCACATATAGGCCAGGCCAAGTAAGGATGGCAGATTTCCTTCCCTAAAGGACATTAGTGAACCAGATGGGTTTTTACGACAATCCGATAGTTTCATGGTCACCATTACAGATAGTAGCTTTTTTATTCCAGATCTATTTAATTAACTGAATTAAAATTCGTGGTGGGATTTGAACTCACGTCTCCCGGATTACTAGTCGAGTAACATAACCACTGTGCTACGTGAGGAATTAAGAAGGATTACCACTGCAAATATATCACTGTATTTTGTTACTGTTACTTAGTTGGTTTTTTTTCCTTTCATTAAATAAACTCACTTAATGGTTTTAAACTTAAAATCAGATCTGAAGGTGTGATGCTCTATTTGCTTACAGAAGGTGAGTAAGAACTTATGAAGGCATAAGATGAATTCATTAGTCAAATTAATTAATAGATAGAGTTTTCTGTTTTGTTATCCTGGGCGCATCTCGGGAACCTAGATCTCAAGGCTAGGATAGAAACCTGCACACCTATGAGCAGTTGGGACTCAGCCATGAAAGTGATCTAAGATATGAGTGCTAAAGTGATCTGCAGCAGAAGGGTAGAAAAGACCCAAAAATATAACGGTATCTATCCTATTTATTTTGATTGAAAGTACTTTCTTTCTAGATTAAGGGACTACAAATATGAAATTGTCCTCTTCCAGATCATTTCATCCACCACTGCAGTATTTTACAGGGTTCTGAACTTTGACAGCACAAGGGCCTGGAAATCGCTGTTGGCATAATCGCTTAGACTGGTGACAAGTATGTGGGCAGGGTAACAATTTTGTGAGATCCTGAACTCTCATACGTCCTACCAGCTGAACATTGCACTGAAAATTCCTGTAGTACTCCATGTCTGAAAGAAGAAAGAAAGGAAGACTTGCATTTATATAGCGCCTTTCACAACCACCGGACATCCCAAAGCGCTTTACAGCCAATGAAGTACTTCTTTTTTGTCTGGAGTATGTTTCCTCTCACAAGGCATGTGCATTCACCTCATTATTAATTCAAATATGCTCATGGATTCTACTTAGAATCTTACAGCACAGAAGGAGGCCTACTTAAGGGAGGAGCCTGCAATTTTCCAGTTTTCATCAGACATGCAGTGTGCTAATCTTGCCCGTGTTAAAGGCCAGCCAGGCTTTCACTTGTCAGGAACTGAAATTAAATATTATAAAGTGTGAGGTAATGCATTTGGGGAGGGCTAACAAGGTAAGGGAATACACAATAAATGGTAGGATACTGGGAAGTGTAGAAGAACAGAGGGACCTTGAAGTGTATGTCCACAGACCCCTGAAGGTAGCAGGACAGGTAGATAAGGTGGTTAAGAAGGTATACGGGATACTTTTCTTTATTAGCTGAAACATAGAATATAAGAGCAGGGAGATTATGCTTGAACTGTACAAAACACTAGTTAGGCCACAGCTAGAGTACGGCAACATTTCTGGTCACCTCATTACAGGAAAGATGTGATTGCACTAGAGAGGGTACAGAGGAGATTTATGAGGATGTTGCCAGGACAGGAGAATTTTAGCTATGAGGAAAGATTGGATAGACTGGGGTTGTTTTCTTTGGAACAGAGGAGGCTGAGGAAAGACTTAATTGAGGTGTATAAAATTATGCGGGGCCTAGATAGAGTGGATAGAAGGACCTATTTCTCTTAGCAGAGAGGTCAATAACCAGGGGGCATAGATTTAAAGTAATTGGTAGAAGGATTAAAGGGGAGTTGAGGAGAATTTTTTTCACCCAGAGGGTCTGGAACTCACTGCCTGAAAGGGTGGTAGAGGCAAAAACCCTCATCGCATTTAAAAAGTACTTGGATATGCACTTGAAGTGCCCAAACCTACAAGGTGGAAAGTGGGATTAGGCCGGATAGCTCTTTTTCGGCCGGAGAAACACAATGGGCCAAATGACCTCCTTCTGTGCCGTAAATTTCTAGTGTTCATTTGTTTTGGCTGCCAGACACTTGTAAACTATGGCAATTGCTTTCACTTGATTTAATTGAAGAGGACGAACAGGGACAAAGAAGTACTGCCAGAGATTGCAGAAGCCAGCAAGAAAAAAACTGGCCACACCTACCAACATGCCACCCACACTACCGACAGTTTTAGGGACAGCCACCTGACAATGACTGCAGGCTCAGGTTCAGCACGGACACAGTTATAAAGCTGTACCGTCTGCTTCAAAGAGACCTGCAGCCAACTTCCTACATAAGGCCGGTGCTGCCAGTTGTTGTCAAAGTGACCATGGTCTCAAATTATATGCGTCTGGCTCTTTCCAGGCAAGCACAGGTGACATCTGCCGTATTAGCCAACTGGTTGTCCATAGATGTATCAAATAGGTGGCCGAGCCATTGCTTCAGCAGGTCCACATCTTCATCTCTTTTCCCACTGAACATTAATAACTGGGGCTGCCCAATTTCACTGTACTAGATTTCTCAAAATACAGACCCCATCAGGCCATCCAGGCGCTTTGGCACAATGTAATAATCTACATGAACCCATCGGTGTAGTACTCCATCATTGTGAAATTGGTCAACGATTGCTAATACCATATCATGCATGTCAATGGCTGCTTCCTGAGCAGCACACACACTGGCCCTGAGTTTTTGTGGAGGTGTACCTCATTTTCTGTTGTAACTTCAGCAAGAGATCAGTGGACCCGCAGGAGAAACAGTACAAATGGCTGCAAACAGTCAGCCGTTTATATGCAGTATAGTTTGGGAAAAAGAACAGGGAAAGGAAATATACCCTAAATGGGAAGTTCTTTAACACAGGTGGATGAGTGTAGAGGTCAAAGGATGGTGATTGGTAGAACTTTTGGTTGAAAAGGCCATAAAGAGGTGAATAGGATCCTGGGTTTTACACATAAGGATTTTGAATATAAAAACCAGAAAGTGATGTGTATTTGTAAAAGACTTTGGTTTGGCCACAGTTTGAATATTGCATGACATTCTGGGCATCAAATTGTAGGATGTTAGTGCTATAGAAAGAGTACAATGAAGATTCATGAGAATGATATCAGGAATAACGGTTACAGCTGTGAAGAAAGACAGGAAGAACTGGAGCTTTTTCACTCGAATAGAGAAAGTTAAGGGTGATTTAATAGAATAAACAGTAAAAGATTGTTCCTGCTGTTTGGTGAATTGGTAACAAGCCACATAAATTTAGGATTATTATTGGAATAGCAACAACTTGCATTTATATTGTACCTTTAATATAGAAAAACATCCCAAGGTGCTTCACAGAAGCGTAATCAGACAAAAATTGAGATCGAGCCAAGATGGAAATATTAGGAGGGGTGGGGGAAAAATTGGGTGGTGCCCATTTTGGGGCGCTAACGTCACCTGGGGTGCTAATTTTAGTGCCCTGAAAAAGTTAGCGCCCCTCCGCCGTAAATTCAGTAGTAGCGCCCCAAGCAGGAGGTGTAGGGTTTGGCCGGTGCCAACATCAGTGGGTGCATGTGCCTCAAGGATTTTTGGACTTTTAAAATGGATATGTACCCTTTTAAAATGGAGACGCACGTGGGCTGCATTTTAAAAATGGAGTTTGGACTTTTGGACTTTAAAAGGGACTGCCTGTTGGTTTCTGTGAAGATAGCAGGAACTGTCTGTCTTTTGGGTTGCCATGGGACCTGTCTCAACGCTGACTTCATGAAAGGCAGGAGCCTTTTCATATTCGAACTTGTGTGATTTGGGGAAAACTTATAGGAGAAAAATTGGGTTGGTTTGCGCCTCTAGCGCCAGTGATGGGGCAAAGGAAGTGAAGGATGCACAAGAGTTGGAGGAATGCTAAGTTCTCAGAATGTCTTAGGGCTAGAGGAGGTTACAGAGATCGAAATGGGTGAAGCCAGGAAGGGATTTGAACACAAGGATGAGAATTTTAAATTGGGGGCTTTGGGGGACCGGGAGACAATGTAGGTCAGCAAACACAGGGGTAATGGATAAACGGATCTTGGTGTGGCTTAGGATATGGGCAGCAGAGTTTTGGATGAGCTGAAGTTGATGGAGGGTGGAGGATGGGAGACCAGCATGCACTAGGGCAGAAGTAAACCATGGGGGAACTTTGGCTTGGTGGGCAAGGGGAAGGATGGGAAGTGGCAGAGTCTGCTGAGGGAATGGTCTCAATCTTAGTGACTAAAAAAAGTCCATGATTTCCTCTCACTTTTGTTGGAGGTGAGGGTGGAGGGGACAATGGAGAGGGGTTTAGGAAGATGGTTGGTAGTGGAGAAAAGTAGCCAGGGGTTATCTTTGCATTCCAGGAGGACCCTGGAATAGTGCATGGTTTTGGCAGAGGAGAGCAAGACCCAATAGTGTTTGATATGATCTAGCCAGATCTGGTGATGGGTGGTTAAACCAGTGGTGCGCCATATACGTTCAAGTCAAAGAAAGCAGTTAGAAGAAATCGACCCTGATATTCCTCACCCATGTTCAAGCAAAAGGGAGAAAAAGTGGTTAGAGACTCTTGATGCTGGGTTTCTTCCCCCTTTAAGTTTCCTCTGGATTTCTGGTTCTTTCTTCAAGGAGGCACAGAGCACCTGCAGCTACAAGAGTTGTAGGCATTGTAATAGTACGGAAATGATGGGGTGGGATGGTAATTGGGATGCCTGCAGAAGCTGGCTGCAGTTGCCTGATCTCCCTCAAATTAGAGGATCTGAGAGGGGCAGACAGCAAGACCAACTTGGCCTAAAAGGCTAAGTGGCCGTTTTCCCCCAGTGTTGCACTGAATCCTCTTTGGACAGCAGCCAGAAGGCCATTCCTACTGTTGCAGGCCTGTCGCAGTGGCTGGATCTCCAACTCCTGATTCTGGGTGCGCATCCATACCAGGGCAAATTTGCACCGCAGTGTATCGGGGCCGTGCTAATGACCTGACCCTCAAATACAGGCGGATTCAAGTTCTGCACCCAGGCGGAGGGGACGGAGGAATTTTGGGGTCATCTGTTTTGTACAGTGGGTTACTAGAACATAGAACGCACTTCCATAGTCTCTACTGAGGCAGAGACTATGGGCAGATTTTGCTGCTAGTGTGCTTGGGTGCAAAAGATTGCCTGGGCATAACACATCTAAGAAACTCAGAAGAGGAGGATTGTATTTGTGTAACAGACCCCACCTGATATTCTGCCTGTTTAAATTAATGGATGGGAAATTGATGGTGAGCTCCATTACTGGCATGCGATACCCCCCCCCCCCCCCCCACCCCACCCCCACCTGATCCTGGTGATCCTTTATGTCCCAGCACAATCAGAAGAAAATTTGCCTTCATAACCTCATTAAAAGTGGATTAGAAGAGGTTTGCAATTGAAGGAAATAAAAATATACGGGGAAAGAGCAGGCAATCGGATTAGAGCAGACAGCTCCAGTAGAAGCGTTAGCACTGGCACAGATAGCCTCCTTCAGTGCTGAAATTTCTGTGATTCTTTGTCTTGTCCACATCTTCAGCAGGTGTTTATCTAGAGCAGTCCTATTGCACAGTCTGTAGGAGGAATGAATAAATTCTATTTACAGTTCTGTATTCCATTAAACAAACATGAGCGTCTGACATGATCGAGAAAGCGTGGAGTCTTGCAGATCATCATTAGTCGGTTAGGTAGCGAGAGCACTTGATGTTTTGGTTCCATGTATTAGATATGTATGGGTGATCCAGGCAGTTTAAGCCAAGGAATAAATGTTAAAACAGAATGATGAGATTTAATATGGGAAATGCGTGAGAATGTGTTCAGCCCTGAGGGGAAATATAGTTGAAATATCCAAAGACTTTGTGGGCAGTTAAGCTGTTTATTTTATAATTCCATAATAACATTAATTGTGTTAAAACAGTGCATTATTTCCATTATTCACTCCCTCTCCCAGGAGAGAAACACTGCTGGTGTCAGTTTTAAGAATGTTTATATAAATATAGAAGTGAGAGAACTATTCTCCTGTATTTACAATCGGTTTTACATTAAAGCTGCAGCATTCTTATCCTGTTTGATATTTCGGAGCTAATAGAATTATTTGTGTTGAATGTTAATGATGTTAAACTGATGCAGTTCTCCAGGTTGTTCTCAGTTTTGTGCTTTGGGCCTGTGCTCAGTACTAACTGAGTTGAGAATATCCTAACTCCGCAGAACTTGCACCCCGTCAGGCTGGGTGAGATTTGGACCAAGGTGAAAGGACAGTGTGCTGAGTTATTACTCTACTTAGACAGTGCCACCAACATTGTTGTTCTAAAAGAAACAGAGGAAATAATCTTAGCTATTACTTTGAGACAAATTCCTACCATTAAGCCCTTTAGCAAGCATGAACCCATTTTCTGACATTCCATGGTATGTCATATAAGAGCCTAAACATGTGTGACTGAACTTGGATTTCTACAACAGTAGAAATTTGTATTTCTAGTCAGGCCCCTTTGGTCAGTCCTACTGGAGATCACTATTGAAACCCACCAGAGATGAAGGACCAAGCCAAACCTCCCTATATCACACTGACTATCCTTAATATATTCAAGTAATTGCTTTCACATGACCAGAGAAAAAACAATTCTGAAGAAAGGGAGCAGAAAGTAAAATACTGCAGATTGTGGAAATCTGAAATTAAAACAGGAAGTGCTGGAAGCACTCAGCAGGTTAGGCAGCGCCTGTGGAGAGTGGAAGGTAGTGTTAATGTTTCAGGTCGATGAGCTTACGTTAGAATCGCGAAAGGTCATCGGCCTGAAAGACTAACCCTGACAGAATTTACTTGACAGCCCATTGTAAATTGCAATCGCAATCTTCAGACTTGTTTATGATTTATTTAATCTAGGAGGAACACATATAACAGGTTAGAGGACACAGACTGTGATCTACAGGATGTCAATCTATGTTTCTGTAATGTGCATAATAACATGCTTGCACAGCCTGACACATTGCCAGATAAAAATGCCCAAGCCCTGCTTTGGAAAGGGCTGAAAGCTTTGCATGCATTTGGAGTAACGATCCATTTTCAATAACTATTGCTTAACACCTATTGCTCCACCTCATTAGGATCTGCAGTGAAACCACACGCCAAACCTCTTTTACGCACATTCAAACCACAGCAAGACCGTATGTGGAGCAATGAAAATAAGACATTTGCAATTCTTTACAGGCATAAAGTGGTGAAGGTGGGAGGAACAGAGGAAATATGCAAGAACCATGATAACATGACTGTGTAATGTGGTATGAATTAAGAAATGGCATTTATTTTCTTTGAACAATGCAATCTCACAAAATGTTTAAAATTTACTCAAGAGCTGTTCCTTACTAACCCCATTAGATAAAAGTAAACAGGAAATTCTAACAATGTTTTAACCATCAGCTTATCTAATATAATTTAATTTATTATCTAAATTATATATAGGGATGTTTATTCAAGATATAGTTCAAACAGCAAAAAAAACAGCTCTTCGCCATTACATTAAAGAGTCTTTCATAATTTCAGTACTGATATCACACACTGGAGAAATGCAAGTATTAAAGCAATAAACCTAAACTTGAAGAAAAACTGTTGGTGCAATATTGCAACTCATCCCCAGATATCAATCATTCTGTAATGCACTTATGAATGGATGACTCCCTAAAAATAAATGTTCCAGCGCAGTACATTCAGAAGAACTTCACAAGCATTTCTATTTGCCAACAATAGATAACCTATGTAGTATTCAGGTTAAAACAATTGTTTCAAATAAACTGCAACAAATTATTAGGTTATTAGTGACATTGCTATATGCATATATATTTTATCTGCTTCCTTCTTCAAGTTATATCTATGAAGTTATTTTTTTACTGAATATATATATATATATATATTTAAGATTTCTGTGAGATCCTGAAGACTGGGGTCAAATATAGAGAAAACTTGGCTGGTCAAATTTGTTGAAATGTTGAAAGATTACTTGTTGGCATCAATAAATTTGAAACAGCACCCTCCCCAATACTTGGAGCCCAAGACTGACATTGCCTTTCTCTAAAAGTACATATCAGAATCTATCAAAGTAATTAGAGACTAAAAATATTATTGAATGATTCATCCACTATCCCAGGAATGCTAATATATTGCTACAATAATGTTATTATATTCATATATACAAGAGAGGAAACATTAATACGTGTTCTCATCAATCTGAAATTGCACAGATAATTTCTAAGCAAGTACTGGCAAAAATTCTATCACATCACTCTCAAGCTTATATAGATGTATAGCTGGATAAATATAGACAGGTCTGCTTCTCCATTATGTCAATGAAGTTTAGCACAGAAAGAATGTGACAAAATAAGGTATTTTTGTTAGTGATGCATTATGTTATTGGCTTCAGTCTTTCATGGCACACACAGGGCTAAAATTAGGTTTACTTAAGAAAATGGCCTAGTCTCATTAATATATACATCAGGACAGGGCCAAGCTGAAGTGTAAAGAAAGAAGAAACAACAACAACAACAACTTGTATTTATATAGCGCCTTTAACGTAGTAAAACGTCCCAAGGCGCTTCACAGGAGTATTATAAGACAAAAAAAGAAAGACTTGCATTTATATAGCACCTTTCATGACCTCAGGATGTCCCAAGCCGCTTTACAGCCAAATAAGTACTTTGAAGTGTAGTCACTGTTGTATTGTAGGAAATGAGGCAGCCAATTCGCACACAGGGAGGTCCCACAAACAGAAATGTGATAATGACCAGATAATCTGCATTAGTAATGTTGGTTGAGGGATAAATATTGGCCAGGACACTGGGGAGAACTCCACTGCTCTTCTTCGAGATAGTGCCATGGGATCTTTTACGTTCAGCTGAGAGATCAGATGGGGCCTCAGTTTAGCGTCTTATCCAAAAGAAGTGTCAGCCTAGATTTTGTGCTCTGGAATATGACTTGAACCCACAACCTTCTGACTCAGAGGCACAAATGCTACCATTGAGACACAACCGGGAACGGTAGCATAGTTGTTATGTTACTGGGCTAGTAATCCAGAGGCCTGGATTAATGATCCGGAGATGTGAGCTCAAATACCACTACAGCAGCTGTGGAATTTAAATTCAGTTAATTAAATAAATCTGGAATAAAAAGCTAGTATCAATAATGGTGACCATTGAAACTATCGGATTGTCGTAAAAACCCATCTGGTTCACTAATGTCCTTTAGGGAAGGAAATCTGCCATCCTTACCTGGTCTGGCCTATATGTGACTCCAGATCCACAGCAATGTGGTTGACTCTTAACTGCCCTCTGAAATGGCCAAGCAAGTCACTCAGTTGTACACAACCGCTACAAAAAACCATAATAAGAATAAAACCGGACAGACCACCCGTCGTCGACCTCAGCACTGGCTACGGACACGAAAATGGCACACCCAGCCCAGTCGACCCTGCAAAGTCCTCCTCACCAAAATCTGGGGACTTGTGCCAAAATTGGGAGAGCTGTCCCACAGACTAGTCAAGTAACAGCCTGACATAGTCATACTCACAGAATCATACCTTTCAGCCAATGTCCCAAACTCCTCCATCACCATCCCTGGGTATGTCCTGTCCCACCGGCAGGACAAACCCACCAGGGGTGGCGGCACAGTGGTATACAGTCCAGCAAGCCACTCAGTTGTACACAACCATTACGAAAAACCATAATAAGAATAAAACCGGACGGACCACCCGGCGTCGGCCTCAGCACCGGCTACGGACACGACAACGGCCTGGGAGTCCTCAACATTGACTCCGGACCCCATGAAGTCTCATGGCTTCAGGTCAAGCATGGGCAAGGAAACCTCCTGCTGATTACCACCTATCGCCCTCCCTCAGCTGATGAATCAGTACTCCTCCATGTTGAACACCACTTGGAAGAAGGACTGAGAGTAGCAAGGGCACAGAATGTACTCTGGGTGGGGGACTTTCAATGTCCATCACCAAGAGTGGCTCGGTAGCACCACTACTGACCTAGCTGGCTGAGTCCTTAAGGATATAGCTGCCAGTCTAGGCCTGCGACAGGTGGTGAGAGAACCAACACGAGGGAAAAACCTACTTGACCTCATCCTCACCAATTTACCTGTCGCAGATGCATCTGTCCATGACAGCATTGGTAGCAGTGACCACCGCAGAGCCATTGTGGAGACGAAGTCCCAACTTCACACTGAGGACACCCTCCATCGTGTTGTGTGGCACTACCACCGTGCTAAATGAGATAGATTCAGAACAGATCTAGCAGCTCAAAACTGGGCATCCATGAGGCGCTGTGAGCCATCAGCAGCAGCAGAATTGCATTCCACCACAATCTGTAGCCTCATGGTCCAGCATATCCCTCATTCTACCACTACCATCAAGCCAGGGGACTAACCCTCTAACTCTAATTCAATAAGGAGTGTAGAAGAGCATGCCAGGAGCAACACCAGGTGTATCTAAAAATGAGGTGCCAACCTGGGGAAGCTACAACAGAGGACTACATGTATGCTAAAAAGCTGAAGCAGCATGCTATAGACATGGCAAGTGATCCCACAATCAACGGATCAGATCAAAGCTCTGCAGTCCTGCCACATCCAGTTGTAAATGGTGGTGGAGCATTAAACAACTAACGGGAGGAGGAGGCTCCATGAATGTCCCCATCCTCAATGATGGTGGAGCCCAGCATGTGAGTGCAAAAGACAAGGCTGAAGCACTTGCAACCATCTTCAGCCAGAAGTGCCGAGTGGATGATCCATATCTGCCTCCTCCTGAGGTCCCCACCATCACAGAAGCCAGTCTTCAGCCAATTCGATTCACTCCACGTGATAGCAAGAAACGGATTGGATACAGCAAAGGCTATGGGCCCCGACAACATCCCGGCTGTCGTGCTGAAGACTTGTGCTCCAGAACTAGCCGTGCCTCTAATCAAGCTATTCCAGTACAGCTACAACACTGGCATCTACCCGACAATGTGGAAAACTGCCCAGGTATGTCCTGCCCACAAAAAGCAGGACAAATCTAATCCGGCCAATTACTGCCCCATTAGTCTACTCTCAGTCATCAACAAAGTGATGGAAGGTGTCGTCGACAGTGCTATCAAGCAGCACTTACTCACCAATAACCTGCTCACTGATGCCCAGTTTGGGTTCTGCCAGGACCACTCAGCTCCAGACCTCATTACAGCCTTGGTCCAAACATGGACAAAGGTGCTGAATTCCAGAGGTGAGGTGAGAGTGACTGCCCTTGACATCAAGGCAGCATTTGACCAAGTGTGGCATTAAGGAGCCCTAGTAAAACTGAAGTCAATGGGAATCGGGGGGCGAAAGTCTCCACTGGCTGGAGTCATACCGAGCAACATAAAGAAGAAGAACTCAATTGGTCAGCTTGGCCAATAATGTTATTACCAGAGAATTAACAATTGTATCCTTAAGATATACTCTTTGTGGTGAAGTCATACCAATGGACCTTAAAGGGTCTGATGGTTTTTATAGAGTTACAATAGCTACACCTTTACTGACTGAACATACCATTGAATTTGTGTGAAGCAAAAAATAAAAATATGATACATTTTTAAACCATTTTTTGGGCTGAATTTTCTGGGGTAGTTGCGGGCGCGATCGGTGGTGGGTCGGGTGAGAAAGTTGTTATTTTTGACAGCAGGTCGGGAACCCGCTGTCATCTCGCTCCTACGCGCCTTTCCCCCAGGCGCGTCTGTCATCGTGGAGCCGACCCAACCAGCAGCGGCGGGGGACCCAATTGATATCATTATCATGTAGATGACAGGCACTTAAGAGCCTTTTTCCACCTACTTTTTAAATTTCGCTGCTTGGCCACGGGATTCACGCAGTTCGGGAACCACGTCTGTGAGTTCCGTGGCCATTGCTCCAGCTGATTACTTGACAGCATGGAAAACAAACCAAAATAAAAACATTTTGATTACATCAGCTAACAGATTGATGGAGATTCTGTAGTACTTGAAAAGCTACTGGTAAATGTTAATTCAGAAATTACTGCAGGGATATAAGTGCTACCGTGGAAGGTGAGGGAAATACATTTTTCACTGGCCATTCTCGGCTGTTGCCTTCCAACTCAACAGTAATTGCAGTGAATTGATCTGCACTATAAAAAATGACATATACCATTTAAATAAATTTTTGTGTTGTTTCTGGTCAGGTTTTTCTCATAGTATACTGTGATTGTCCAGTTACACATTAAATCAAGTCATCAACCGTAACAGTTTCATTCTCATCACTCATTCCACTGGTTCAATTTGCTTTCAGTCCCTGAATATGACTAATTTAATTTTTCAGTCTGAGACTTTAGGGTAAATTTTTGCGGAGGTTCTCTCACTTGTCCATTATTAATTTCAATGGAAGAGCTGCAGAAATCCCAGAAACACATTGGCCCAGATATTCCGATCGCAGGCCTCCTGCGGGCGAAGGACTGCGATCTGGAAAAATCTGCGCCTTTACCTGAGGGCTCCCGGGACGCGCACAATTCCGGTGCTGGGCCTCTCCAAACTGCAAGAGCGCAGGGCCCACGTATCCCAGAGGCGCAGGTAGTTCACAGCGTCCCTGGGATCACGTGGGCCATGGGGAGCCAATCACAGAAGGGAATCTCCCTTCATACATTTGACAGGAAGACCTGTCAAATAAAGGAATGGCGATCACCCCCAAAACATAGTAAAACTTTAAATAAATTTTTTAAAAAACATCACATTTTTAAAATGACTTGAAATTACAATAAATTAACTATTTTAAACAAAAATTTAAATTTTTGAAAAAAATAATTAAAGTGTTTTTATGGGGCTAAAAATAAACTTACCTTTTTTAAAGTATTTTTAAATGATAAATCAGTGAAAAATAATTTTTTTTTTTACTTTTTTCAACTCTTATCCTGGTAAAAGCAGGCCTTATGCCTGCTTTTACCAGGCGTAAGAATTGTAAGGGTTTTCTGTGGGTGGAGGGTCTCCAAAAAGCGGAACTATCCGCCCGCAGAGGCCCTGCTCCGGAGGATCTGTCAAGAGCTTTCTTGACAGATTGGAAATGCCGGTTTCCAGCGCATGCGCTGTGCGTGCCTGAAACCAGCATTTCCGATGTCCCTACGGGTGAGTACACAGCACGTACCCACCCGTAGGGATCGGAATATCCGGCCCATTGTAAGCACCACTTACACTTTTTGTCAGAGTTCCCATAGCTCTTCCGCTGAACTTGCACAAGATTGATAATCCACCCCTTCACAATTACATTTAAAATCTGCTTAATTTTATCTATTACCTGTACATACACATTTTTTATTTGTACCAGTTACGGATACAAAAGTCTATAGATTTGTGACTAAAGCACCAATAACTTCCCAATTAATGTACTTTTTAAATTATGTTCTTGATCGTATTTGTAGATGGCGTCATATTACTTAATGATAATGGCCCAGAAATTCTGTTCGCAGCCCTCCCGCGGGCGGAGGGCTGCGATCCGGAAAGATATGCGCCTGGACTGGAGGGCTCCCGGGAGGCGCAGAATTCCGTTGCTGTGCCTTTTCAAACTGCTGGTGTGCAGGGCACGCGTATCCCAGAGGCGCAGGTAGTTCGCAGCATCCCTGGGATCACGTGGGCCATGGGGAGCCAATCAGAGCAGGGAATCTCCATTCATAGATTTGACAGGAAGACCTGTCAAATCTATGAATAGAGATCAGCCCCAAAACATAAGTAAAACTTCAAATAATTTTTTTTAAAAATCACATTTTTAAAATGACTATAAATTACATAAATTAACTTTTAAACAAAAATTTTATTTTTTTAAAAAAATAATTAAAGTTTTTAATGGGGCTAAAAATAAACTTACCTTTCTTTAAAGTATTTTAAAATGATAAATCAGTGGAAAAAAATTTTTTTTTTTACTTTCTTAAACTATTAGCCTGCTAAAAGCAGGCCTTGCGCCTACTTTTCTAGGCGCAGCTGTTTCCCGACTTAGCTGGACTCAAGCCAGTGTGGAAAAAAACGGAAGTTTCTGACGTACGCACTGCCTATCCGGCGCAGGCATTTGTCCAGTCAAGCCCTTTCTGCAGAGAACGGAAGTGCCGGTTTCCAGCGCATGAGCAGTGCATGCGTAAAACCGGCACTTCCGTTGGCCCTACGGGTGAGTACACAGCGCGTACACACCTGTAGGGAACGGAATTTCTAGGCCAATATTATTTAAATATTTCTTTGTCACTCATATATAACTTTTATTATATTATTGTAGAGTAAAGATTCAACACTCAGTATTTTAGATTAAACTTAAAATCTAATGTGGCAATGGTCCCTTTAAGGATCCCGGCTGAAAACGTGTCATGAATGACGTCACCAGACCCACTCCATCTCATTGGGCCGGGTAACGCCCTGGGCGGGCTTAATAGGCCCCATTAAGGTAATTTCATTTTCTACAGCGGGAGGGAGCAACCCGCCACGGACACCGGCCACACCGGACCCGCCCAGGTAGGCAAAATTCCGGCCCCTGGAGCGTATTTTCTGGCTGTTTGTCCCAATCCCACTATTGTGGAATGTGCAAGTGGGCACCAGGATCCTGATTCATGCAATTAATTATTCTCCTGCCAGTTTAATTTCAATATGGAAATCCATTGAAATATATGCTAATAAAACACAGCACTTTTCTATCTGTTTAGGATATGATCTGCTGTGTACTCTGTTCTCCCATCTGGAGTGGATGAAATGGAAGGTTCTATGTGCAGTGGAGATTTTAAGGGGACAGATCCTTTCATTTTTCCAGTACCTTTTTAGTGCTGTTTTTGTTTTTTTGTTTTTTTTCTCAAATATTTTTATTGATTTTTACATCGTCTAATTTTGTTTTTAATATTTGTTTAAATGTCATTTTAATTAATTTTAAATATGTGATTTAAAAAAATAATTATTTGCAGTGTATAGGTATTTTTATAGGTATTTCTGTACATATGGAATCCCCATAAGCATGAATGGGGATCCCCTTCTGTCATTCGTTGGGCTAGCCCACGTGATCCCAGGGGCGCTTGCAAACCGCATGCGCCCCTGGGATCACATGGGCCTCTTCCCGCGTGTACCCAGAAAAGGCTGAGGAGCGTGAGTCTTCGTACCTCCCAGACCACCAGGTAGGCGGGATTTTATTTGCGGATCGGAGGCATTTTCCCGCGGGAAGCCTCCGACCGCAAATTCAGGGCCAATGATTTTTGCATGTGAATCTCTTTGAAGATGTCAGTGTGTTCAAGCTTTAATTATAAGTTTACAGCTTCAATAATGTGTGACCCACTGGAGTATGGCTATGGAGTAAGCAATGAAAGAACCGTAGGCTCATATGAGGACGTGACATGGGCCAACAGTAAAGGTGGAACAGGTTGACGGGCAACTCATATAGCAGCATCACCACTTTGCTTCATCGCCCCACCAAAGACTGTCTCAAAATTAGTTTCGCTATGTTTTGTTTTTGGTAGTCACTTCTTTTACCCCAGAAATATAAAAAGAATTTTAAAAAGAAAAAGAATTTGCAGTGTTGTTGGAACTGAAACGGTCTGGGCAAAGACTTCTGATCATCCACTAATTACCATTTTTCTAAAGTCTAAGCTTACCTGCTTTAAACTGCTAAAAGAATTACACTGCTCACATATGAATTCTTTACAGTTGCACCTGAGCATGTAAAAGGAAGTTGATTGATGGTCAGGAAACAAAGGATTAGGGTTAAGGGGTGTTACTTGGATTGGGGAAGGCTCAAAAGTGGTGAACCTCAGGGGTCAGCGCGGGATTCATTTTTGTTTGCAATATATATACTTGGATTTGAGCATAGGGAAATACAATATCAAAATTTGCTGATGACATAAAAGTAGTTGGATTGCCAAACAGCGAAGAGGACATAGACAGGTTACTGAAATGGGCAGACAAGTCAAATGCAATTTAATGTGGAGAAATATGAGGTAATGCATTTTGGGAGGAAGATAGAAATGGAAGTATATACTGGATGGAAAGATACTGAAGAATGTGGCACAATGCAGAGGCTTAAGGGTGCAAATGCATAATTCCCTGACAGTGCAAATGCAATTGGATAAAGCCATAAAAAGGCCAGTAGCATTTTAGGTTTTATAAATAAGAGCATAGAGTACGAGAGTAAAGAGGTAGTGATAAATTTGTACAAGGCCACAGTTAGAGTGCCATGCACCATTTTAGGTATCCCATTATAGAAAGGACATTAAAACTGTAGAAGACATAGATTAACCCGGACGATGCCAGAGATGAGTTATGAGGGGAGACTAGACATACTGGGATGATCAGGGAAGGATCAGTAGGGATTTAGTAGAGGTTTTTAAAATTATGAAGAGTTTTAGCAGAATGAATAGGGAATGGGAGTTATTTTGGCCAAAGGGTGAAAACAGGCGCTAAATGCTAATAAGATACGCCTGTTTGATAATCTGGATTTAGCACATCATTTTGGTCCTAATTGCTGATTAGCATAATTTGAATTCGCTTGACCAGAAACCTGAAGGTATAGCACTCAAGTGCTGATTAGACACAATTTTCGTGGAGCAGTATATGTGGGCTCCTCGCACCCACTTCCACTGAAGGTGTAGAGTGCTCTGGCTGGCACACAGTGGTACGTTGCAGGATGGCTCAGGGACTGAGAGAGATGGTGCACAGGTTTTCGGACGCGGCACTGGAGGTCCTCACGGAGGAGGTCCAGAGGAGAAGGAATGTCCTGTACCCGCAGGGGGGAAGGACGACGCCTCGCCCTCCTCGGCCTCCTGTCCCTCTTTCCTGCAGCCTCTGCCTGGCCTCATGTCCTCCTCCCATTCCTCGTCCAGACCAAGAGAGACCCCTAGCAAGATGCCCATGACCAAGCACTCCCTTTCTCCTATAAGGTGCCCAATAAGGTGGAGTAGCACAGCACTTACTCTTTTTAGTTGAAGTCCTCAGAGAATGTCTGGAATAAATGCTGCTCGAGTGTTGGTGAAGTCTTGACAAAGAATCCCAGAAAGTCCCCTGATGTATTTCAGGGGTCCTCTTCACAGCTCCAGCAGCAATGAATATGAAATGGTAAGTCTCCCTTTAAGTAGCGCTTGAAATAGACATCAACGCTGTGTTTACCCTCAAACAGCTGGTCGCTATTAGGAGAGGGTGTTAGGAAAAGCGCTAGCCACCAAAATGCCGTGCAGCCTCTTTAATGAGTACCAGCAGGCATTTTAAGTAGCAATCAGCTGTTTAACGAGCCTCTGGGCAGCCGTTCCTAGCGCTGGCTTCAACTCCTTTACCAAGATGGTGCCTAAAGCGGCTTTTCAGCTCAAGACTCCGTCTTAGCCATCTCGGATTATCGCTGGCGCCTGAACATGCTGTCGAAAATTGTCCCCAAAGACTGTTTCCTCTGACAGGGAAATCTGTGAGAGAGTGAGGACAGAAGTTAGAAGAATTTTTTTTTTTTACGGCGAGTTATTGGAGCATGGAATGCTTTGCCACAGGGAGCAGATGAGGCAGAAACCATTGCATCTTTTAAAGGAAAAGTGGATAAAAAAGTGAAGCAAACAAAAAACAAACAAGGCTGTGGGGAGATAGCAAAGTGCTGGCACAGAGTCAATCGGCTGAACTTCTATGGAAATTTAATCACAGTTTGTAAACTCCATGAAAATTAGACCTTCGCAGGGCCATTTTTGAAAGCAAAGCCGACTCTGGGCTTTTACTGTTTATGCCTTGCTCGTGTCCTTTATACGTTTAAGGTTTATGCAACAACAACAATTTTATAATGTGGAACTTTTAAGTTTGGCGCAGGAAACAGTTGCCACTTTCAGATAACTATTTGCGTCATTCGGGTTAGTTTGTGGCCACATTTGTGGTTACAAAGGACAGTTTGCTGAATCTGTGTGACAGAAACTTTGCAGCTGGTTTGCAGAACTTGTGATCTTTCAGCAAGTATGTCTGCTACACCAGGGACTATCTCAAAAATCCTCACGCTTACCCTAAATGAAAAACGTCTAATTCAAGTGTGGCTGGTTCAAATCCCCTTTTATTTGAAGATTGCATGAGACAGTCAGAAGAAAAATATTCAATACTGATAACATTATAACCTGAGCAAAAATTTACTAGGCACTAATGAATGTATGCAAATTAATTAGAAGTCTACTTTCTATTTCATTTTGAGATATGCGTTTGTAGGTTTCTTTTTCCAAATCTCTCTCAGATTAGATCTGTCAAATGAAATTTCTCACAGTGACAAGTAGCATTTGTGAAGTAAAAGCCTACCAAATATAAACATAATGAAAATTAATTTCCCTTTAATTTTCTATATAACTGTATCACTAGATACTTTGCAAAAGAAGAACTGAGAATTTCAGATGCCTAACCAATTATTTTTGGTTACCCTGCATCTTTGACTTTTCTAGCAGTTTCCTTATTGATTTCCATCCACTACTTCCAAGGCAAATGATAGGCAGAGGGCAGGGCCAGGGGGCAGGGCCAAGGATGGGAACATCCTCAGCTGGATGTTCTCATTCCTGCTCCACAATCGAGACCTGGAATTTGTGTTGCGGCCGGTACGGCAAGTAATTAGAGGTGTACCGGACTCCACAAGGGCTCACGTGAGTCCTACCAGTGAGGTCCAGGCCGGGGATGTGGTCTGTACTCCTGAAGTCCCCTCGGGTTTTTTTTTCTCTCTAAAATGCCAAGTAATCTGCTCCCCTACTTAGGCAACCATAGACAAAATGGTGGTGGTGGGGGGGGGCAGGGCTTGACAAACACCCCACCTCTTTCCCCCTCCCCACCACCATGAATAAATGGGAAGCGGAGTTTCTGGGAGGCATGGCCAGGCAGGTGCCAGAGATGCACCCGGTATGGCACGTGTTCCTGCTTTGCCCATGCAAATAAGGTACCATCCCTCTGACGCCACAAATTCCAGTGGGGTCATGCTGGTGGGCACCATTGGGCACGATTCCAGCATACCGGCAGGGGTTGCGACTCAAGGAATTTTGGGGCCAGAATCTTTAGGGGTAAAGAACATCTTTTAAAAATCTACGTCTGTATATGTGATCTATCGTTGGACCATCATTTCTTAGCTTAACTTCTATTGGTCTCCGAGATGAAAAAAATACAGAAATAATTATTGATGCATTAACACTTAATTTGAAATTCATTTAAACGTACTTGTAATATTGCTCAATAAAAGATTAGATTTCAAGAAGTGCAACAATGGTGCAATAAAATGTCACCAAGTACCTGATGCAAAATGTAGTTTACACCGGGCCGACCTTAGCATTGATGCAGAAAAAGTTCGTTCAACTTAGACTGTATGTTCTAGGTTTTTTTGAAGCATTTTTCAGATGCTCCCTGAATTTTAGCCACAGCCTTCCTGTGATTTGAGCTTACTAAACAGGAATGAACTTGCCTCTATGCTGTTTTTGAATTGCTGGTAACATTCACAGTTCCATTAGACTGTCATGGTATATTACCAATAAGGTTTAAATATCAGTTGTGTTGTACTTAGGGTAATAAAATGAGGATATGTACTATAAGAATGCATAATTGTAGCTTAAGGTTCACAGAATCACAGAATCCCCACAGTGCAGATAGAGGCCATTGCGGCCCATCGAGCCTGCACCGACACATATCCCACCCTATCCCCATAACCCCACGTATTTAATCCCCCTAACACTAAGGGTCAATTTATCACAGTCAAATCAACCTAACCCGCACATCTTTGGACTGTGGGAGGAAACCGGAGCACCCGGAGGAAACCCACGCAGACACGGGGAGAATGTGCAAACTCCACACAGACAGTCACCCGAGGCCGGATTCGAACCCGGGTCCCTGGCGCTGTGAGGCAACAGTGCTAACCACTATGCCACCGTGTTTGCCCGTGTTGTCTTGCTAATGTAGCTTTTGAATTCGACTCACGCATCTAATATGGAATAAAAGTTTCTTGGCATGGCTCCCAAGCTGGCTCACTTGGTAAGTACACTGCCTCGTGTAGAACTCAGCCATACAGGAGGCATGCCGGTTTGATTCCTGGTATTTGTTGATCTCAGCTAGTGCGGTGGTAAGAGTACTACAACTGGCTCAACGCTTCTGGGCTAGGGAGGGTTAAAATCAACCAAGCTCTTACTCCTGCTTGCTATCCTGTGACACCTGCTGGCAAGTGTGCCAGCGTGGGCATCAGGTGAGGACAGGCTAAGGCTTGGCTTTGATGTCCTACTTGGGTGAACAGCCGGCTAACACTAACTGTCTAGGCTCACATATGAAGAATGAAGACTTGGACAACATACTGGAGGGTGGCTGGTGCTGATGGAGCCATGGCCCAGAATGAGTCCATCTTCAAGGGAAGAGGAGGGAAAATTGTCTTTTTACGTGTCTTGTCACCATAATCAAAGAAACTCAGCTGCTGCAACCAGGAAGAGAGAAAACAAAGGCCTGTCTCCTTGACACAAATCCAATGGGTAGAGCGCATTATGAAATTCTAAAGACCGCAGGATCTGGGAATTATTAACTTCTACTACATCTTGGGTATTGTTGGAGACACTTGCCATCTTCCAAATGCTCAGTCCTTGCTGGGCAAGGATGAGTATTTTAAATTTAACAGTTTAAGGTACCAGGAACCAATGTAGGTCAGCAAGGACAGGGCTGATGAACAAGCAGGTCTTGGTGCGGGTTAGGATATGGTTAAATTAAATTTATGGAGGGTGGAGGTTCAGAGGCTCATTAAGAGTAATCGAGTCTGAAGGTGACAAAGGCATGGATGGGCTGAGGAAAGGACAGTGATGGGTGATGTTACAGAGAAAGAAATAGGCAGTCTTTGTGATACAGAAGAAGTAGTCTGTTTCAACATGGGACAATGGTTAGGAAGTAGAGAGAATCGGTGGCAAAAGTACAGAGTTTGTGCCAGTGACCAAAGACGATGGCTTCGATCTTCTCGATGTTTAGCTGGTGGTGGTTACGGCTCATTGAAAACTGGATGACAGACAAGCAGTCTGATAGCACAGAGGCAGTGAGGGTCGAGAAAGGTAGTGGAGAGGTGGAGCTGTTTGTCATCAGTGTATGCATAGAAGCTGATTTTCCAGGAGTAATTATGCCGTGGGTATATAGGGCATAATTTCAAAGATTGCAGATGACACAAACCTCTGAAATGTAGTAAGCAGTGAGGAGGATAGTAATAGACTTCAGGAGGACATAGACAGACTGGTGAAATGGGCAGACACACGGCAGCTGAAATTTAATGCAGAGAAGTGTGAAGTGATTCATTTTGGTAGGATGAAAGAGGAGAGGCAATATAAATTATATGTTGCAATTTTAAAGGGGGTGAAGGAACAGAGAGGGGTGTCTTTGAAGGTGGCAGGACAAGTTGAGAAGGCTGTTAAAAAGGTATACGGGATCCTTGGCTTTATAAATAGAGGCAGAGAGTACAAAAGCAAGGAAGTTATACTAAATCTTTATAAAACACCAGCTGGAGTATTGTGTCCAACTCTGGGCACCACACTTTAGGAAGGATGTCGAGGCTTTGGAGAGGGTGCAGAGGAGATTTACTAGATTGGTACCAGGAAAGACTTCAGTTGCATGGAGAGACTAGAGAATTTGGAGTTGTTCTCTTTAGAGCAGAGAAGGTTAAGGGGAGATTTGATATAGGTGTTCAAAATCATGAAGGTTTTGATAGAGTAAATAAGAGGGACTGTTTCCAGTGGCTCTTCCACCAGACCAAACTGCTCGCTCAAGAAGGTATCAGAAGATATCTGAAAGTAAGGGTTTGTTAAGGGGGTGTATCAGGAACTGTGACCTAGAAATGATTTGCGTATGTAAAGGTCCTAATGCCTGCTTCAGGCGTGGATAAAGGCAACCTATTTTTTTTCCTTTCCCAATATGGCAGAGTGTGCACTTCTGGCCTGAAATGTGCGCTTGCTTCCTGCCTGCCATATTGGGGGCTTAGTATGTCAGTTAGTGCCAAAAAAATGGGCGCTGCACAGCTGAATTTATAGACCCCTGTGTTCTCTTGTAAACTGACTTTCAAATATCATCTCAAACACTGGATTTCATATCACAAAGTGCTTTTACTGTGTACATATATATTTATAGCAAGTGCTTCTTTTTATCATCGTACCTACCTTGGTGCCTCTGTGCTGTTCTTAAATCTATCCTGGTGTGGTGCAAGGTGATAGCAGTGTTACTTGGCTGCAATGTGGAACCAGGAGCATCTTGGGGCTGAGCAGGCCATCATGTATGTGCAGCCTGCTCCTGTATTTTGACACCAACATGCGCAGGCATCTGAAGGGCTGGTTAGAAAGGACACATGAGTTGTTGCCAGTAGAGAGGAAGGCATCATGAAGGGGGACTCTAGCCATATCCCTGGGGTTGCCTCCCAGATCTGAGTGCCCACTGATCAATGGGAGGGGAGACCTGATGGTACCAGTTAGATCCTACAGACCGGGAGAAACGGCTCACCGATGTTCCGTAGTGCCTTCAGGAACTTGCCAGTCGGAAGATTAGCTCAGATCATTCATCAGCTGCAAGCCCTAGGACCCAGACCTCACAGGACCTGCAGTTAAAAGAAAGACGCCAGCACCAACATATTCTCCAGTCACCAGAGAGTGTGCCAAAGTCCCTGCAACATCTGGGGGGGATTATGGAGAAGTTCACTACCCACATCTGTATAGTTATGCATGAAGATCCAGCAAGTCCTTTCAATGTCTTTCAATATTACGATAAAGACCCTTGGTTCTAAAATCCAACAGGCTGCTGTCAGGTTTCATGTTGTTGGGGGATCAGAAGGAAAGATTCATCTTGCAGGACTTCACCAGCATCATTGGTGCCCAGAGATTTTCCCACATAGATCACTGGATATGCGGGCTCCCTGGCATAACCCCAGTACAGTGGGAAATTATTCAGGAGGATCTCTGCTGGAAGCCCACTGTCCTCTGCCGCTTCAAGGATTTTCCACTGGGAGCATTGGGCCAAAAAGTACGAGACACTCGGCTCTTTGCAGCTCCCTAGCCTTAATATTAACTTTAACAACTTCAGACTTTAACTACAGCTCCCATTTTCTCTCTGGTAGTAGTTGCTGGTAATGTAGGATGGGGGAGGGAGCGGGTTGGTGCTTTGTTCTCCCAACTGTACACTGCCAACGAGGAGTTCTGCACCCCTGGTGTTGACCTGTCTTCTTCTTCCACCAGACTCCTGGGCCACTGGAGTTTTGCCAGTTTTTCATGCTTCAAGCTATCCTGCTGTAACGATTCACACATTCTCTGGGTCTTGTTTATATCTTTTATTTCGCTGATTTCTCTCATCGTGCCTCTTCTTTTTTTTAAACGCTATGATCACTACTGTCATTTCACTATCTCCTGTCCTCCGCTAAATCACTTTACAGTTCATTATTTTTCTTTTCTTGTGTATGTGTCTTTCCCACCCGCTTCCTCTTGCTCTGTTCCTTCATATAAGCTGTTCATCTGTAACTTCTTCCAGTTCTGACGAAGAACTATACCTGAAACTCTTATTTTTTTTCCCCACAGATGCTGCGTGACCAGCTGAGTGCTTCCAGCATTTTCTGTTTTTGTAGTGTTGGATGGATTTGAGAACCCAGTCACTGTAAGTCAACAATTTCCAAAAAAATATTAGTAAATGTCCAGCAAGCTGATTTATTTCATAGGTTTTATATTAAGTCACACCAGGGTGTTTACACTGTAGTCTCTCTTCCTCTGGTTATTTGCAGAGTAACTGAGCTGGTTTGAAGTGAGCTTCTATCAGCATCTAATATGCAGTTTTTTTGCTGCACAGTTTGGTGCAGAACAAACCTACTGCTTGAAAGTGCACTTTGCACAATCCCCACTTGATCAGATTATGTCTGTCAACAGAGTGGTTGGAGATATTTATATGAATTTGCTCCAGCAACACAATATTTTTTTTTGTTTATTCTCATAATTGTTTCTCCATTTTTCCTCCTCTCCCCTCTCTCCTGAAGCACTGACTCCTGGCTAGAGTTCGTATCCACAGTTCCTCAGAGGAACCTCACCTCACTGGCATTGACAATGTGTGTGACGAGGCTATTCTCCCATGTGGGAATCACAGCCAAGTCAGGTCCTGTTTTCACCTGTTGTCCACAAACATACGCTTCCAGAGGAATGGATGGATAGTGATCAGGAGCAGAAACCCTCACTAACCCAAGAATGCTGATGATTGTAGCATCCCTACTGTCACCTCAGCTGAAATCAGCTAACTCAGCATTGTCTGGGAATTAAACTTCCTCATCCATATGACTCACCTACTCATTGGATATGCTTGCTGAGCCATTGCAGGAGCCCCTCATCAGTTTCATGCTAATTTTTTCAATGATCTTTGCGTAAATCTCCCATGATGTTGCTTATGCTTAGTCAGAGGAGACAAGATGGGCTGGAATTTCTATCTGGAGGCGGGTTGACGTTGGGTTCGCTGTCTGGCTGGTTCCGGACCCGCTGCCGGCCGGATCCGCAATGAGATAACGATTTTCAGTAGATTGGGCTTATTAAGCCCGCTGTGCGCGCTACCCGACCCAATCAGTGGGTGCGTGTCTGCAGCTCGCCTTTGATAACGTCTTTGAAGCAGTTGCATTTAAGGGGGCCATGTCCCCTTCGCCTTTCATTTACATTTTGATGCTCCTGAGGGCTGGTGTTTGCCGAGATGACTGCTCCTAGAACAAAGACTTCTCCCCGCTTTGATGATGACTCCCTCCATGTTCTTGTGGAGGGAGTCAGAGGGCGCAAGGAGGTTCTGTTCCCTTCAGATGGAAGGAGGAAGCCTCCTCAGCAAACCAAGGCAGCCTAGCTGCAAATTGCTGAGGAGGTAAGTGTGAGGTCCATCTGTACATGTACCTGGGTCCAGTGTAGAAAGAGGTTCAATGATCTCTTGCGTTCAGCAAAAGTGAGTATAACAGCACACTTAACTTCATTCTGCTGTGCCTGTCTTCACATCCCCATCAATCTGCATTGCTAGCCCTACTCCTGCACATACTAACTCACCCCAACATCCGTTGCACCATCACCCATCCCTCTCTCCTTTCGTACAGAATCACATCCCTATCTTTCTATGCATCCCTCACACTCACTCTCAATGTTATGCCATGACAACAACTAACAACTCACAAGGAGGGAAATTGGTATTGGCACCTCACTCCATCATAATCTCCCTCCAAACATCTATCCTATCCATTCTTTACACTCATTCCATCACTCTCACTAAGACTGCACTTCTGTCCCTCATTGCAGGAAAAGAGATCCCACAATAAGAGGGAGAGAGAGAGAACAGGAGGAGGACCACCATCCATGGCGCAGCTCACCCACGCTGAGGAGGCAGCTCTGGACATTGTTGGAGGTGCTGAGGAGCTTGAAGTGGGGGGCGGAGAGACGGGCTCAGCAGAACAACCTGGTGACAGAAATATTTACCAAACATCTGATTTGGCATCCAGGAGTGACTGATATCGGATCTGATGTTCCTAGAGATTGAGTGCTAATGACTTGCACAAGGGAATGTGTTTGCAACCTACATATCACATGTCTAAATCATGGGCCAGAAATTCGGGTCGGAGGCTTCCCGCGGGTGCAAGCCCCCAACCTGCACTTACCTAGCGCGCCTGCCGTTGTGTTCTGGGCCCACGTGGAATTCCGATCCTGGGCCTCCTCCAGCTGCCGGCGCGCATTGCTTGCATATCCCAGGGGCGCAGTTAGTTCGAAGCGTCCCCTGGAATCACGTGGGCCATGGAGAGCCAATCGGAGCAGGGAATCTCCATTCATAGATTTGACAGGAAGACCTGTCAAATCTATGAATAGAGATCGGCCCCAAAACCTAACTAAAACTTCAAATACATTTTTTTTTAAATCACATTTTTAAAATAACTATAAATTACATAAATTAACTATTTTAAACAAAAATTTAAATTTTTGAAAAAATTAATTACAATTTTTAACGGGGCTAAAAATAAACTTACCTTTCTTTAAAGTATTTAAAAATAATAAACCTGTGGAAAAAATTTTTTAATTTAACTTAATTCACCACTTACCTTGTTAAAAGCAGGCCTTGCGCCTGCTTTTTCCCCGCGCAGCTGCTAGGGACTTACCTTCACTGCAAAACCTGTAAAAAAAAACGGAAGTTCGCTGCGTGCACGCTGCCTCTCCCGCGCACGCGGTTGACCCTTCAACCCCTTCCTTCACGAGACCGGAAGTTCCGGTTTCCCGTGCATGCACAGTGCATGCGCGAAACCGGCACTTCCGGTGGCCCTACGGGTGAGTACACAGCGCGTACTCACCCGTGGGGACCCGAATTTCTGCCCCCATGTCTTTACTCTCCCACAGGACCATCAAGAGCCCCCCTCCCTACTGTCCAGGAGCAAGAGCAGGAGGACTCCTCAGAGGAACCTCCAGACTTTGAGGGAGCAGCGTCAGCACAAATGAGCACACCCTGCACCAGCGCAGAGACGCACACCTCGGTGGGTCCAATGCGAGATAGAGTAGTGTTGTCACCTGGTGTCTCACAAGTGAGCAAGAGCAGATGGTGGAGACAGAAACAGCAGTGGAGATTCCTCGTCGGAGGCCGCAGGATTCTCCTAGCTTTGCTGAGCTGCAAGCAGACGCTGAGCCTTGGGGGCCATCCAGAAAGAGAGTGGTGCTGGAGCTTCAGGAACAAGTGCAGGAGGCTCTGACTGGGTTTGCAACCACGGTGATTGCGAGTATGCAGAGCATGGAGGAGTCCATCTCAAATATGAGCAGCGCCATGGTGCAAGCTCTAGCAAATGTAGGTCCCGCCATGGAAAGGATGGCAACCTCCATGGAGCACATAAATCGCCAGACACAGGAGAACATGGTAACACTTCTAAATAGATTGTCAGCTATGGAGGATAGATGGGCATCTATCGAGGAGAGAAACCAGAGGTTCATGGACGTCCTTGTTATGAGGAATATCAACACAGACACGGGTCCTCATGGCCCCACTGATGTGCAGCAAGGTGCTCTCCAGCAACTTGCTGGCAGATAAGTGTGAGTGGCCCATGAGAGGGATGGTGGTGGAAGGGGAAATGGAAGTGGGGGCTCCTCTCCAAGCGCTCACACTGCCATCCCATTGCCAAACCCTCGGTCAGAGCCCCAGATGCCTCCCCCAACAGAGATGGCCGAGTCTGCCCCTGCACAGCCGCAGGAAGAGCAGACTTTGGCGGGGCCCTCACAGGCTCCATGATCCAAAGGACGGCCGCCAAAGGAGTCTAAGCAGGCGCAGCAGGGAAGTGAGCAGGCTGCCTCTACATCTGCTGAAGCCACAGGGGAAGCACCACGAAGAAGCACACATAAGAGAAAGCTAAAGCACAAATAGTCACAAGGGTAGTCACCTGGGTGCTTTCATATAAATCAGTGTAACGTTTGTGTTCTTTTATTTTATTGTATTAAAGTGATGTCATGTGAATGTTTCAAAGCGTTGCCCTATGTGTGCTCACAAGTGGAGGTGGCACAGCGAGGGGTAAGGGCGCCTTTAATCTGAAGCAATTGTGGTGAAAGGGCTAGGAATGCACAGCTCATTGGAGGGATGCTCTATGGTGTGGAAGTGGGGTCATCTGAACCCTCACGTGGATGTGACAGCCACATGTCTGTGATGCCTAAAGTTAGTTGAATCTGGCATGGATAAGGCCATCCCTTACCTGACGGGCAGCAATGTGCTTGCATGCTGGTCGCACTGGGTCAGCCGCCTCCTCCAGGTGTTCCTCATCTGCAACCTCATTCGGCTCTTCCTCCTCCTCCTCCTTCTCCTCTGAAGAGGCTGTGCGCTCTGCGACCTGTTCCTCAGGTAGCGCTAGTCCCCGTTGCAGTGCGATGTTGTGCAAGGCACAGCAGACGACAATGATTCTAGAGATAACAACAGAAAACGCTGGAAAAACTCAGCAGGCCAGGCAGCATCCGTGGAGAGAGAAAGAGAGTTAACGTTTCAGGTCGATGACCTTTCATCAGAACTGTGAAGAGCCGGAAATCAAATAGATTTAAGGCCAGAGTAAAGCTGGGAAAAGGGGGAGGGGATAAAAGAACAAAGGGGGAGATGAAGAGACATGAAGAGACATTAAGAGATATGCAAGGCTAGAGGTGGTGTTAATGTGACAGATTCTAGAGACCCTGGCTGGTGCGTACTGTAGGGCTCCACCTGATCTGTCCAGGCATCTGAAGCACATTTTGAGCAACCCTATTGTCTGCTCAATGACATTTCTTCTGGTGATGTGGCTCTGATTGTAGCGCTCCTCAGACTCATTTGATGGCCTCCTCATCGGCATCATTAGCCATGTCTTCGGGGATAACCCTTGTCTCCAAGGAGCCATCCTGAAAGGTCGTTTGGAGGAGCAAAGAGCTGAGGCACAGTGGTCTGGCGCAGGATGCAAGAGTCATGGCAGCTGCCAGGGTACTTTGCATACACATGCATGATGCTCTTCCTGTGGTTACACACCAGCTGCACGTTAAGGGAGTGAAAGCCCTTGCAGTTCACAAATACTGCTGGGTTGTGATGGGGTGCCCTGATGGCCACATGTGTGCAGTCGATGACGCCCTGCACCCGTGGAAAGCCAGCCAGATTGACAAAGCCTAGCGCCCGCGCGGTAACACTTGCTTCATCAGTTGAAGAATGGATGTAATTGGCGGACTTTGCAAAGAGGGCATCGGTGGTGCATCTGTGGGCGGCCGACTGGGAGATGCCGCTAATGTCTGCTGCTGATCCCTGGAAGGAGCCGGATGCAAAGAAGTTGAGGGCAGTGGTGACTTTGACAGTCACTGGTAAGGCGTGTCCACCCGCAGATGCCCGCGACGACCTCTCGCGAAAGTCTCATCCTCCTTTGGCAGTGCTGCTCAGTCATGTTGAGGAAGCTCATCCTCTGCCTGTAAACCCTGTGTTGGGGGTATCTCCTGCGGCATGGGCCAGCCAAGCCCTGACGGCCTCTGCCCTGTGCAGCATCCGGAGGCTGAGGAGAAGGTTGGCGCTCTTGTTGTTGGTGCTGCTGCTGTGCCTGGTTCTGCTGCTGCTGCGGATGACCCTCTTCCAAATCTGAGGACCAGAATGAGAGGGTATAAATGGTTCCTATTCTGCTATTATATCTGCCAGTTTAGGATGAGATGTTATCAGGAGTAAGTCAATGGGGAGAGAACTTATTCCGAGGAGGTGACAGTGCATATAAAGTTCACAGCACACACTCACAGCCTCAATACAGCTCAAAGGTCTCCTCAAAATCATGAATTCAGCCACATCGGACATTTTAAATTGAACTGAAGTGATAGGTAACTTTATATGCAGCAATTGCAGCTGTGAACTATTCAGCCCATTGGAGAACCCGACACACTCAGCTGGTGTGGTTGCCGAACGGCGTGAAACACGTTGAAAATGTGTGAAAATGGAATTACCTTGGCAAAATAGCATTTAACAAGGAGTTAACAAGCTGTCAACAACCTTAAATATCTCTCCCGCCACTTGGTGTTGGGTCGGCTGTGAAGGCGCCGACCCGACACTTTGGAAAGTGGCGTGGAGGCAGGTTAGGGGCAGGTTCCTAACCCGCCGTCAATCATTTTGGATTTAACACCTGACCCACCTCCGAACCCGCTCTCTGAGTGCCGGCAAATTCACGGCCGATGTCTTTTAGCTGTTTGTAACAGGCTGAGAGAGGTTGCAACACCCTCTCTGAAGCAAGTAAGAACAGGCCTTCTTGTAATACTGATTTTTAGAGGTTATAGTGCCATTCTGTGGGGGAAGTAAATATAGTAGGCATTATAGTTAGAGTGTTACCAACTCAAGGATTTTATATATATATATATATATATATATATATAGACACTGTATATATACACTTTATATATATTTCCTGTGGCATTGCACCAGGTTAATCGATGCATATATTTATATATATATATATAAGATGGCAATGGAATTGGAAGAGAATCTTCAGAAACTTGCTCCACAGAGCTACCTAATTGCCAGAGTATGTAACTACATGTTACTGTTGTCATAGCAAAATTAAATGAGAAATATTGAGCTAGCAATTTACAATCGTAATGCTGACAGAAAGGCGTGACCAAACATTGTGACAGCAGGAAGCCAGGTTTACTGACCAGAAGTGTACATCCTATACAAGGTATTTTTAAAATATATAGATAAATGGTACAAAAGCAAAATACTGCGGATGCCGGAAATCTGAAATAAAAACAGAAAATGCTGGAAATACTCAGCAGGTCAGGCAGCATCTGTGGAGAGAGAAACAGAGTTAACGTTGGCCCAGAAATTCCGTTCCCTACGGGTGTGTACGCGCTGTGTACTCACCCGTAGGGCCAACGGAAGTGCCAGTTTTAGGCATGCACTGCGCATGCGCTGGAAACCGGAATTTCCGTTCTGTGAAGAAAGGGCTTGACAGGTCAAACGCCTGTACCGGATAGGCAGCGCGTACGGCTGAAACTTCCGTTTTTTTCACAGTTGCTTCAGTCCAGGTAAGTCGGAAACAGCTGCGCCTGAAAAAGCAGGCGCAAGGCCTGCTTTTAGCAGGCTAATAGTTGAAGAAAGTAAAAAAAAAAAATTTTTTCCACTGATTTATCATTTTTAAATATTTTAAAGAAAGGTAAGTTTATTTTTAGCCCCGTTAAAAACTTTAATTATTTTTTCAAAAATTTTAATTTTTGTTTAAAATAGTTAATTTATGTAATTTATAGTCATTTTAAAAATGTGATTTTTAAAAAAAAATTATTTGAAGTTTGACTTATGTTTTGGGGCTGATCTCTATTCATAGATTTGACAGGTCTTCCTGTCAAATCTATGAATGGAGATTCCCTGCTCTGATTGGCGAACTACCTGCGCCCCTGGGATACGCGTGCCCTGCACACTGGCAGTTTGAAGAGGCACAGCAACGGAATTCTGTGCCTCCTGGGAGCCCTCCGGTCCAGGCAGAGATTTTTCCAAATCGCAGCCCTCCGCCCGCGGGATGGCTGCGAACGGAATTTCTGGGCCATTGTTTCAGGCCGATGACCTTTCATCAGAACCCTAGATAAATGGTAATTTGGCAACATAAGGCTCCAAGAGTGAAGCTTCACTAGAAGGTAATGTGGGTTGGAAATGGAATTATAATAGTATTGGGTCAATTCTGCAACCCATGCTCCTGTCTACCAAGGTTCTACACAAAATTGTCCCAATAAACTCTAAAGCGGGAAGCTACTTTTCCAACACTGTGGCATTCTTCCATTCTGCTCGTCTCCAAAATAAATGCTCTAATTTCTCTGTCATGTCACATAATAGGAATTTACTATTCTAGCTGAACCATAAAACACTACAGCATGTGCCTGAAAGGCCAAAAACCTGTGTTGAGATTTTCTTTTCTGTTGTTGAACAGTGCCAGAAATAGTAACTCTGAAGCCACTGTGTACCCTGGCTTGAAGTCAACCATATTTTTGTAAAATAATGGCTGGGAACACAAATAGCCGCAAGACCTTTGGTTATTAAATTTCCTAGAAGTTATGTGATTTTTTTTTTAATTGCTCCCAGTTCATGAATTGCCTGCTTTTGGTAAAAGTAATCCATCAGGAATTGAGCTTGGCTGTTCTAGTTGCTAAGCTGCCAAGTGTCCTCTGAAGATCTTGGAGGGGGTTCGATGTGTTGCCATGATAGGCTGGTGCTGCATCGCAAATTGTACTATTAATTTTACGAGTTCACGTGAACATTTCCAGGGCTTGGAACACACTTGTTCCAAGAAGATACTTTGTTGCAAATCATTTTATTTTAGGATAAAAGCAAAACAGCAGATTAAGATCATGCACTCTTTCACAGACAAAACATCCACAGTCATTGTGCTTGGATCTCCGTGAGGGTGGATTTACTGCCAACAGTTAAAATCTAATTTAGCTGGTAATCTCGCCAATGGTATTACTAAACGAGAAAAAATGATTATTAACTATGAATTAATCCAATACTTGAGTAGAAAGATGAAGGGTTTACATCCAAAATGTTAACCTGTCTTTTATCTTTTTAAATGTTGAGGACTGCAACAAATTACAGGAGGACATTAATAAACTTGCAGAATGGGCATATAATTGTCAAATGCAGTTCAACACAGATAAATGTGAGCTATTACATTTTGGTAGGAAGAATAGGGAGGTCACTTATTACTTGGAGGGTGCGAGTCTGGTTGGGGTAGAGGAGCAAAGGGATCGCAGAGTACAAATACATAAATCACTAAAAGTTGCGCCACAGGTTAACAAGGCCATAAAAAAGTAAACCAAGCACTCGGGTTTATTTCTAGAGGGGTAGAATTGAAAAGTAGTGAAGTTATGCTAAACTTGTATTGAACCTTGGTTAGGCCACACTTGGAGTACTGCGTACAGTTCTGGTCGCCATATTATAGAAAGGATATAGAGGCACTGGAGAGGGTGCAAAGAAGATTTACAAGGATGATACCAGAAATGCGAGGGTATACCCATCAGGAAAGGATGAACAGGCTGGGTCTCTTTTCGCTTGAAAGAAGGCGGCTGAGGGGTGACCTAATAGAGGTCTTTAAAATTATGAAAGGTTTTGATAGAGTGGATACAGAGAGAATGTTTCCACTTGTGGGGAAGAGCATAACTAGAGGCCATCAATATAAGATAGTCACCAAGAAATCCAATAGGGAATTCAAAAGAAACTTCTTTACCCAAAGAGTGGTGAGAATGTGGAACTCGCTACCACAGGGAGTGGTTGAGGCAAATAGTATAGATGCATTTAAGGGGAGGCTAGACAAGCATATGAGGGAAAAGGGAATAGAGGGTTATGCTGATAGAGTTAGATGAGGAAAGACAGGAGGAAGCTCGAGTGCAGCATAAACGCTGGCATGGACTGGTTGGGCCGAATGGCCTGTTTCTGTGCCGTATATCCTATGTAATCCTATGACCTGCTGTGCATTTCTACCATTTAGTTCTTCTTTCAAGATTTCCAGTATGTACAGTTTTTTTTTAATCTGCTTTAGAGTGAAAAAGTTGCAAATTAATTAGTTACTTTTTATTGATAAATGCAGACTCAAGCTGGAGCCTCTTTAAACTAATCCGTAACATCACCCGGCAATGCCCCTGCATCAGCCCCTCTGCTGCTGAAACCCTCATCCATGCTTTTGTTACCTCTAGACTCGACTATTCCAATGCTCTCCTGGCCGGATTCCACCTTTCGTAAATTTGAGCTCACCCGAAACAGCTGTATCCTAACCCACACCAAGTCCTGCTTACCCATCACACCTGTGCTCACTGGCTCCTGGTCCATCTGCTCCTCAAATTTAAAATCCTCATACTCGTGTTTAAATGCCTACTTGGTCTTGCTCCTCCTTATCTCCGTAAGCTCCTCCAGCCCTACAAAAACTATGCATTCCTCCAACTCTGGCCTCCTATACAACCCCCAATCCTTTCACTTCACCAACGGTGGACCTACCTTTAGCCATCTAGTCCCAAAGTTCTGGAATTACCTCCAACAACCTCTCTGCCACTCCTCCTTTAAGACCCTCCTTAAAACCTACCTCTCTCACCAAGCTTTCAATCACTTATTCCTAATATCTCCTTATTTCCCAGCATTTTCTACTTCTATTTAAATTTGTGGAGGGATTATTTTCTTTTTAATTAATTTCAATTCCAGACTAAAGGATTACAGAATATACATGTGAACCAGAATTTAAATAAATTTGCTACAGTGGAAGTGTTTGTTGTAACATGTACATCGGTGTCCTAACTCACAGTAAAGAAAGAAGTATTTATATAGCGACTTTCACATTACCAGGGGGTTTCAAAGTGCTTACAACAAATGGATTAATTTTGAAGTGCAATCAACATTGCTATGTAGTTATTTTGTAAAATAACTACTTTGTACTGCCACCCTCATAATTAAAACATGTATTTTTAGGCAAAAACATGAACTTCCCTTGAAGGGGAAAGGAAGGGCATCCAAAGCTAGAGCTCCCTGAATGACTCTAGATATTGAGATTAAAATGAAACAGATAAACAAGACATATGATAAATGTCTGGTTCATATTACAGTAGAGAATCAGGCAGAATACAGAAAATGCGGAGGAGAACTGAAAAAAGGAAATAAGAGGGGCAAAAAGAGTGTCTGAGAACAGATTAACAGGTAACATAAAATGAACACTAAAGTCTTTTATAAACATATAAAGAGTAAAAGGATAGTCAAATGAAGGGTGGACTGATTAGTGACCAAAACGGAAATCTTCTTGTAGAGGCAGAGGGTATGGCTGAGGTACTAAATGCATAGGCACGATGGGCTGAATGGCCTCTTTCTGTGCTGTATAATTCTATGTTAACTTCAGGAGGACCCTGCAGAAAAAGATGCGGCAAAAGTGAACACCATAGAAAGTCACACATACCAACCAAGAAAACCAGCAAAAAACTAACCTACAGCTTCAAAAAAGATGATAAAGCCCCCAGAAAACTGATAACTCAAGAATGGACTTGATTATAAACCTGTGACATGTGGAAACACGTAATAACGTGGACAATGTAACTTGTGCTGTAGGTATACACAACATTCCTTCACTCTTTCTGGAGGGAGAAAAAAATGTATACTGTACATGAAAGCCTGAAGTGGGACATCTAAATGTTAAACGCACAAAATTGATGGTGGATTTCTAGAGGACTTGGAGGAAATGCTCCCCCAGAATTAGAAATGGCACATTCTGGTTAATTTTAAGCACTTTTATACTTCACAATTGATTGTTTTCCTTTATTTAAGATTAAAAATCTAAATGATTGCTATGGATTCAGGTCTGCTGTAGATACCTTCCTAGGTACAGTGATGCCAGTCACTCCCTTAAATGGTCTGAGCGCCTGACTTTTGTGGGAGTTCATTTACATTATCCTATACCTGCCTGTATGATAACATGACCTGGGGGTGTAACAACAGTACCCCCTTGTGACTAATCCAGATATTTCTCTCTTTCCAAAGGCAGACTGAACGAACACTTGGTTAGACAAGGCTTGATACGGATCGTTCAGTTACTTTACTTCACATCAAGTGAATATGCAGAGCAACAGTTATGATCGCATGTTTTAGTCAATACCACTTGCCTTTGTGTTATAATACAAAATAATGAAAATGCTGCTCTTCGCCATATCAGCGAGTTGTCTTACCTGACTTAAATAGGATACCTCTTTTGCATTCTGTCCTTTAGCCCAGGGCAGAATCTCTCCTCTCCCTGGAGCCTCCTGTCTATTCTTCTGTCAGCCTGATTCTAGCGTCAGCTTTTAGTCAGACTGACTACTCGTACCCAAGAGCAGAATTGACCAGCCTAACTTGGCAATGCGTCCTGATGAGTTCAATTGAACAGAGTTGTTACAACGATGAGTGTGAACCATCATTAGAATATTAAACTATCTTTCATTGTCTCAACACACTGGTTCAGAAGCTCCATCTGAATCCTAATCCATACTTCCCTGACTCTACTGTCCTGTGAATTTAACCCCTTAAGAGCTAAGTTTATCTCAATTGTAGTGTTTTTGATATATATTACACCAATCACCCCCTCTGGAACACGGCGGTGATATTAGGCAATTCATTTAACACTTTCTACAAACATGGTAAGAACTATACTCACATCATTAGGACGTGTGATGGTGCAATGTATGAAGTGTAATCCTGATGGCTTTCTCTTCCTTTCCTTCTGACAGAAAATCCCTCAGCTAGCCTTGGCATCAATTCAGTCCTCCTCTCACATGACAATAGTGGCTTGGTGTACTATTTCCCAGAGTGGGAAAAGTGTGGAAATAGAAGAAGAAATTGTATATATACGATTGTGAATTCTGCACATCATTTATGGATATTACTGATGCTAACCTTCATCATATGAATGTAGCAATATGGAAATGTGGTACACCATGGGCTATAATACACTTTATGACCATTTTGAATGGGACATTGAACAGCCTATGCATACTGCACTAATGTTTTATCATATGGCTTAAGTCAGCATTATATTATTGACAACTGTAAAATAATTTACTGATAGACATCATAATCAAATGACTGATTGGAGGTGGTCTCCTTCTTCAGCATGTTGTACCATTGTGTCATTTTCCTGATTAGACAGCAATTTTTTTCAGTGCTTGGTGGTACCATTTTCCCCATTGTTTCACAAGCCATTCTTGTGAGTGATTGTCTCCTCTGCAAATAATCTGTGTCATTTGGTGCCTTTAGTCATCTTGCACATTCCCTTTGATTGATGTAATACTGGTTATTTTCTAGGCAACGTTAGACCAGGAATCAATAAAACTCTACCAGTTTGGGGACATGCCATCTGCACCCTAGAATTTCTAAAGCCATTGCACAATTTCCCTAATGGTTCTGTTTCCCTAAAACATAGTTTGCATGTTGAGGGAGACTTTCCTGTAATTTTACCAGTGAAAATAACCCCCGAGTCATTGAGAAAGGTCAAGGAGATTACTTACAGTTGTTTAGCTAATTCAGTTACATGATTACAGTTTACATTCAATCAACTGGCTTAACTTTCCACAAGATGAGGCACCCTCAAAAGAGGTAAAATGCATTCTTGCAAAAGAAAGTGCCTACAAATGAAAAAATTAATCTAGTAAAGGTCTAGACTAATAGGGAACCAAGAATGAGTCCATTCATTATCAACAAGGAACTAAACTGGGCTTCAAAAAAAAAATCACTGAACAAAATCGAGGCTTTTTCTTCCTTTCCAATTTTCCATCTGTTCTGTCTTTAGCCTCCTTGTCTTGAAAGCAGTGAATCATGCTGGGGAGCTGTTTCACAGGTGACCATTCTTCACGTGTGAGTCCAGACAGTGAGTGTAGGTAAGCTAATTAATGATAAGCATAGCTCAGTTGTGCCAAACACTGTCCTCACACAAAGTTCACACATATCCTATTCTCCCAATCCTCAAATAATAATAAGACAATCCATGCAATGAACATCTCCATGACAACCACACCTGCAGCTCCACGATCAGCCAATTCTTGCAGTCGGACAAGTGAGCGAACTTAGTTTTTCCATCTCCCTCCATCAGAATTCTCTGTTTCTGCAAACGCCCCTAACTAGCGTCCTGGGTATGAATTGTGAAGCTCTGCTCAATTTTAGAAGTTGGCTTTCGGTGACAAGCAGTTCTGGGGAGCAAACCCACAATTATCTGGTTAGAAATCAAGCACTCTAATACAATGTTCTCATGTCTTTATTTCTTTACATTTACAGATTAACTACCTATACTTACACATTTCTCTATGGTCATTTTGATCCTTGTAAGAGGCGTACAAGGTTCATTTCCTAATCATTTACTCTGCTGTTACTCTCTGAGTTATGAATGTTAGAATCTTAGTTCTGAATGTTGGATTATGAATTAAAGTGAACTTGTCACAGATCTAATTTGCCATTTTGCTGTTTATTTTATGGAAGGAAGCTACATTTAGAAAGATCACAAAAGAATTACCATCAGTGAGATCAAAGAACACCAAAGCATTTTGCTGTAACGCATTTGCTACGCAATTATCTTTTCCATTAGTTTGGTAATTGAAAACATACAACCAGTGTAGATCAGAGGAGCGATATAAGCCTACTTCCTGTCTATGCCAAATCTTTTCTGTCTTTAATAAATACAACTTAAATCTGAATTCTTCAGACTGAGAAATAAGTGCTCCATCCAGGAAGAAACACAAAACATTCTGAGATGTCCTTGACTGCTTAAGGGAAGGCAGTTTTTGTATAAGTGTGTGTTTGAACAACAGCTCCAAGAATGTTAGAAATGTTGGTAAGGCAATCAGTGTTGTGGGTCACTTGAGGGATGCCAATGATCTGATCAGTTCTTTGAACTGTTTACGAGGCCTATGTGCAGTGGTGTATTTAGAGATCTGAAACTGACAACATTTCCCACTGCAGCTGTGGAGTTATCAAAATGTGATCTTCAGTGAAAACAAATAAGAGAAAAAACAGACCTACACTTCAGTAATTCCAGCTTTGGTTAGCAGAGTAATCTCACAGACAAAACAACAGAACCTGAAAACAAATCTAAATCTCAGCAATATATTGGCCCAGAAATTTGCTGGGCATCTTGCGACATGCCCCATTACTTAGACTTTTTCCCTCACTCTTCAGCTCAAAATTTTTTTGCACTTCAAGTTGCTGGAAGTGCGAGCTGATAACGGTGAGGCGAGGGCAACGGGGCATCTGTGACCTTGGTGAACAATGGGGCCAACGGTGTATCTTCTTAACCAATGAGATTTCAGGATTGAGAAAGAAACAGAGGAATGATGAAGACGGAAATGGGGTGAATTAAGAGTCAAATCAGGTGCAGAAAGAGAAATAAAGAGAGGGAAAGAAAGATTGGATTAAGAGAGAGAGAAAAAAGAGACAGGAAGGAAAAGTTCGAAAAAAAACCTAAAATTAATTTTTTTTTAAATCTCTAAACAATTTACTACCTGTAGGAATGAGACTCCACAGTTTCAATTGTTTCCTTCCTAGGTTGGAGAGGTTGAGTGGTATTGCAGGCACACAAATCTCATCATTAAAAAGGTAGGTACGCTGTTAATTACCAGCCCTAACTTCCTGCGGCGAGTTTAATTGCCAATTAATGTGCAAATGCAGCAACTTCTTGAAACTCACGGGGAGGTTGAGAGTAAGCTGCTGTTTTCACAAGGCTAATGGCAATTCACAGGATATCACTTCCTCCCACAAGTTGCTGGATGATTTACACATTAATAACAGCGATCGCATTAAACTTGCCGTTATTTTGGCAGCAAATTCTGGCCCATTATTTTTTAAGGGGAAGGCAGGTAATCCTGTAACTTGACCAATGTTAAAGAATATTATCTCATGAGATTCAGATGTTGAAAAGTAAATTTTTCAATACTTTTAGAGCCGTCTTTAAGACACACATCACAGTGGAAGAGTTCCTCTGGTTACACTGTGCTAGTGAAATTGTAAACATAGTCGATATGGTAAAGGATAAGTACAACGTATGGTATTTTTGTGGTTATGTTACTGAGAAGGTGGTGGTGAGCCATCTTCCTTTATGGAAGGAAATTTGCGTTCTTACCTGGTGTGACCTAAATATGACTTCAGTCCTACACTAAAGTGGTTGACTATTAACTTCCCTCTGATGTGGCCTGGTAAGACACTCAGTTGCATCAAACCACTACCAGAGGTTCAAGAAGCTGGCTCACCACCAGCTTCTTAGGGCAACTAGGGATGGGCAATAAATGCCAGCGACGCCCACATCCCGAGAATGAATGAAAATATTTGCTATTTCTATTGAAGTTATAAGAACATAAGAACATAAGAAATAGGAGCAGGAGTAGGCCAATCGGCCCCTCGAGCCTGCTCCGCCATTCAATAAGATCATGGCTGATCTGATCCTAACTGCCAATCTACTATCTACTATCACAGAACCATCTCCTGCATCTAACAGAATTGCACACACGAAATAGGAGCAGAATCAGGCTACACGGTCCCTGGGCCCGCTCCACTACCCACAGGGCCATGACCGATCCGAACCTAGACTCATGTCCAAATTCCTGCCCGCTCCCCGTAACCCTTAATGCCCTTTACTTCTAGGAAACTGTCTATTTTTGTTTTAAATTTATTTAATGATGTAGCTTCTACAGCTTTTTGTGGCAGCATATTCCATGGACCTACCACCCTCTGAGTGAAGTAGTTCCTCCTCATCTCAGTTTTGAAAGAGCAGCCCCTTATTCTAAGACTATGTCCCCTAGTTCTAGTCTCACCCGTCATCGGGAACATCCTCCCCGCATCCACCCGATCCAACCCCTTCACAATCTTATATGTTTCAATAAGATCGCCTCTCATTCTTCTGAACTCCAATGAGTAGAGTCCCAATCTACCTAACCTCTCCTCATATGACCACCCCCTCATCCCCGGGATTAACCGAGTGAACCTTTTTTGCACTGCCTCGAGAGCAAGTATGTCTTTCCTTAAGTAAGGACACCAAAACTGTATGCAGTATTCCAGGTGCGGTCTCACCAATACCTTGTACAACTGAAGCAATACCTCCCTATTTTTATATTCTATCCCCCTAGCAATGAAAGCCAACATTCCATTTGCCTTCTTAATCACTTGCTGCACCTGCATACTAACCTTTTGAGTTTCGTGCACCAGGACCCCCAGATCCCTTTGCACTTCAGTACTCTCCAGTTTCTTGCCATTAAGATAATAAATTGCTCTAGGATTTTTCCTGCCAAAGTGCATCACCTCACACTTTCCAGTGTTGTATTCCATCTGCCAAATCTCTGCCCACTTACTTAGCCTGTCTATGTCCACTTGCAGGTTTTTTATGTCCTCCACACTCACTACTTTCCCTCCCATCTTTGTATCATCTGCAAATTTTGATATGTTACACTTGGTCCCTTCCTCCAAATCGTTAATATAGATTGTAAAGAGTTGGGGACCCAGCACTGACCCCTGTGGAACACCACTAGTTACTGATTGCCAGTCTGAGAATGAACCATTTATCCCAACTCTTTGCTTTCTGTTAGATAGCCAATCCTCTATCCATGCCAGAATATAAATGTGTTACTTTGTTTTAAATTTTAATCGCAGGACGTGGATGATGCTGACAAGGCCACATTTATTGTCCCTTGCTAGTTGCACTGGAAAGGTGGTGGGCCTTCTCCTTGAGGCACTGCAGACCTCGTGGTGATGGCGCCAATATGTCTCTTGTGATACTGCTCTGTAGTGAATGTTTTACGACTGAGAGACTTGCTCAGCCACTTCGGAGGGCATTAATAGACAACCACCTATTATGGGACTCCAGTCATGTGCGTGCAGACTTGATGCAAACGTTCAGGAGAGCTGGACAAGTTGCTGGAGGAAGCTGAGTATGAAAGGTTGGTGTGAATATTGGGTAATGCACCTCATGGTCATTGTTATCTCCTGGAACTCATTTATGATCACTTTCCAGGGTCGGAGTGGAATTTCCTAGAATTCTTTATTTCCCGAATTGGTCTAAATCATTATTCAATCTGTTTTTTCTGGTTGTCTAAAGAGACTACGGCCGCCATTTTGCTGACCTCGGTGGGTCCGTGGCGGGCAGTGTCGGTGGCGGGTCCCGACCCCGCTGCTGGCTCCATCCCGCTGTCTGAAATGACGTTCCATTGATTGGGCTTGTTAAGCCCACCCAGCTCATTTCCCGGGTCAATTAGAGGAAGCGGGTCTGGTGACATCATCAGCCGGTTGCCTTAAAGGGACCATGGCCACATTTGGCTTGATATTTGTGCTGTCAGTGTTCTACAGCATTGAGGTGCTGCAAACACTGACAAGCACTGCACAGAGGCACAGAGCTGCACCCAGGCTCTCCCATGACTCCCTCCATATGCTTATGGAGGGAGTCACAGCACGCAGGGAGGTCCTCTTCCCTTCCCATGGGCGGAAGAGACCTCCCCAGGAGATCAACACAGCCTGGTTGCACATTGCACAGGAGGGCACAAGCAGGGGTGTGGTCAGGAGGACCTGGGTGCAGTGGAGCAAACCTTTCAATGATCTCAGTAAATCATGAAACGTTAGTACAAAGCCACACTCAACCTCATCCTGTTGTGCCTCTCATCACATTCCATCACTCTGCCTTCCCTACCCTACTCCTTACTCACACCAATTTACCTTGCACCTCCACCCATCCCTCTCTATTTACATTATCACATCCCCATCTCACTAGCCACCCCTCACACTCACTCTGATCCTAGTACAATCATACCAACTAACAACACACAAGGGTAGGCATTTGGGTGTTTTATGCAATGTTCATGTAAAGTTTCTGTTAATGTGCTGTCAAACATTGAAACCTTTATTTTCAACACTTTGCGTTCTTGGACAGATTTATGTCCACCTTTGGAAGTGGCTTAGTGAGTTGCAGTGAATGGTGAGACATAACGGTATCCCCCGCAATGGTGATTAGTGTGAAAGGAATGGCTTGGGCATTGTAGAGATGCTTTATGGTGTTGGTGTGGGGTGGTGCCAAACTGGCGCATCATGTGGCAGCCAGAGTTTACAGCATCAAGTGAAGTAAATCTGGCCATGGTGAGGCCATCCCTGGCCTCCCGGGCAGCAATGTGGTCGGGTGCTGATGCCCTCTGTCCTGTGCAGCATCAGTTGATTGCAGAGAAGGTTGGTGTTGTTGTTGGTGCTGCTGGTGTGCCTGGGTGCTGCTGGTGTTGGGGCTGATCGTGGTGGGATTCTGAGGACCAAGGTGAGAGAGTATAAAGGGCACCCATGTTGATGGAATAGATGGCAGGAGAAGTAGAGATGACAGAAGCATTCTGTCAATGGTGAGAGTATCCTTCCAATGAGGTGAGAGCGGTTGGACAGTGGAAAGTGGAAAACCTGCAGAATGTGTACTGGAAATGGAGTGAGAAAAAGCTTCTGCCTGAGGAAAGTGAATATCAGTCAGTTGGGAGCTTTTACTGTACATTTGAAGCTGTCAAGTAATCAGCTGGAGCAATGGCCACTGAACTCATGCCTCAGCTTGACAGCCGTGGTCTGCGCACAGTGGGGATCCCGTGGTCATGAAGTTAAAGACAAAAGGTAAGTGAAAAAAGGCTGTTAAGGATCTGGCAACTAGAAGTTAATCAGTTTAATTGGGTCCCCTGCCGGTCGGGTCTGCTCAGCATTGACAGACCCGACATTGGGAAAGGCGCGTGGCGGCGCTTTGACAGTGGGTTCCCTACCTGCTATCAAACAAAACCACTTTCCCACCGGACCCGCCATTGATCTCGCCCACTAACCCCCTGGAAAATTCTGGCCTACGTGTCTGCTGGAGCGTGGGGAGCTTTTGGGATCATGTTGCCTAGTCACAACATGGCTGAAGGCACAGAATCAATGGAGCAGCTGGTCGTTTTCTGTCCCTCTCTTTTCATATGTTTTGAAGGCCGGGTAGTGGCCTCTACTTACCCCTTACCGTACCCACTATGTTTACAATTTCACTAGCACAATGTAACCAGAGGAACTCTCTACTAGGCTTTGTGTTTTGTAGCTGGCATGTTCCTTTCTCTGAAGGGCATCAGTGAACCAGTTGGTTTTTAATCCAACTATATTGGTGAGCCCACAAATTCACAACATGATGGGATTTGAACGCACAATCTCTGGATTGCTGGTCCAGTAGCGTAACCACTAAACGACCGTATCTTTGCTAGAAATAGCATTTATGTTTACAATATAAACATCAAAGTATATCACAAAGGCATTACAGCTCAAAAGTGTTAAAGATCTGCAAGGGAAAAAATCATGATGGCTTAAATAGCCAAATTCTGTTGTTACCAATCAAATATCCAATTGACTAATTTTGAATGAATCAAAAATAGTGCCATTCACTTAGCAGATAGCACACAGTACCAATGAGGAATGATTCATCAACAAAAAACCAACTAATCAAGTCACTAATAATATTTTGTTTCAAATTGTTTTGTCAGCCCTGTTGCTTTTAAGCCAATAATATAAATTTACATTTTTATTGAATATAAACTTAATAAATAATAATACTACTTCTGTGTGCACTTATTTCCAAAATATTACTTCCAGTTGTCAAATTTTCCCATTATAAGTTTCTATACCCTCATTTATAATGGGAATTATCTATGTAAACCGGTCACCCTGTAATTACACTCTCCCATCACGGTGGTGCTGTATCATCTTTGCATCTCCCAGGGCATCACCTTGTACTGCAGAGAAACCTCTATGCTCCAACCAACTGTATTTCTCTGCTTCCCAAATTCCCATAAGTTTTGTTTTATATATATATAAATAATAATATAAAGTCAAACTATTCCCACATTACAACAGTGACTCCACTTCAAAAGTACTTCATTGGCTGTAAAGCACTTTGAGACGTCCGGTGGTCGTGAAAGGCGCTATATAAATGCAAGTCTTTCTTTCTTTCTTTTCAAATTAAGAAGAGAATGCATGATTTTAAAATGGGGACAGAATTATTTCTGCCAGACCTGGTTCAATTATCCCCCACCCTCTAACCCCGCTTCACCTGAAGACTACACATGGTCTCGACTCACCGTGCGCAACTCCAAAGGGGACCGAACAATATAAAACATAAATACGTTTCAAATAAATCGATAAACTTAGCCATAAAACGACATCCTTTATCTTAAAACCCCCTGTAAAAACTTTCCTATCCTGTGGCTGGGGCTGGAGTTCAACTATGTTGCCACTGCTTGCAATGAGCTTCTCTGCCGATATTTCCCAGGCACTGTGTCTGCTGTATCTATTTTCAGCCTGTGTTCGCAGCCTGTGACAATTAGGATGCTGCATTTTTATGCTTGGTAACATCTTACTCATGGAAAAATTTGACGGTCCTGCTTTACAATAAATAAATAATAATAATAACTTGAGAATTCAAACAGTTTGGATTTATTTATTTACTTCTGAAATCCCCATTGTCCAAATAAAGAAAGTCAGGCTGCACTGCACTCAGGTGGATCAGCAGGCAGTAGTTAACCCATTGGCAGTGAGTATTTAGTTTACTAGCAGGCAGTTACTAGCAGGCAGTGAACCGACAGCCCAGTAATGTGGGTTCTGCTTGGGGGATCTTATGGGCAGTAATTGAAATAGAGATTGTTTGGAACGGTAGGGTAGAGCTTACTCATTCACACTCCCAGACTGGGAGCATAGAGGACTTTCCATGAATAGCGTGAATTTGTACACTTTACCCTTCTCTGTCTGACTGCACTGATGAATTATTCCACTTAATTTTAAAGTTAATGTCACCAGAAGCAAAACTCTAATGTGCACAAACCCACAAGCTTATTTCAGCACCAATCTCACTCTATTCCAACTTCTAGCCCGATACTCCTTCTGCCTACCCAGTCCCTCGACCAACATAGGCCAATCCCAGGTCCCGAAGCGTATCGCTCCAGGACAGCAACAACATTCTTTAATGCAAATATAATGTAGGCAGTCCAAAGTAGGAATAAAATGCAAGTAAAACTGTATCCTATTGATATTAATGGTAACCATGAAATTACCAGATTGTCGTGAAAATCCATCTGGTTCACTGATGTCCTTTAGGGAAGGAAATCTGCCGTCCTTACCCGGTCTGGCCCATATGTGACTCCAGACCCACAGCAATGTGGTTCACTCTTAACTGCCCTCTGAAATGGCCTAGCAAGTCACTCAGTTGTATAAAACCGCGAGGAAAAACAATAAGTATAAAACAGGACGGAACACCCGGCATCAATCTAGGCACCGGATTCAGACACGGCAAAGGCACACCCAACACAGTCGACCCTGCAAAGTCCTCCTCACCAACATCTGGGGACTTATGCCAAAAATGGGAGAGCTGTCCCACAGATTAGTCAACCAACAGCCTGACATAGTCATACTCACAGAATCATACCTTTCAGCCAATGTCCCAGACTCCTCCATCACCATCCACCGGCAGGACAGACCCACCAGGGGTGGCGGCACAGTGGTATACAATCAGGAAGGAATGGTCCTGGGAGTCCTCAACATTGACTCCGGACCCCATGAAGTCTCATGGCTTCAGGTCAAGCATGGGCAAGGAAACCTCCTGCTGATTACCACCTACCGCCCTCCCTCAGCTGATGAATCAGTACTCCTCCATGTTGAACACCACTTGGAAGAAGCACTGAGAGTAGCAAGGGCACAGAATGTACTCTGGGTGGGGAATTCAATGTCCATCACCAAGAGTGGCTCAGTAGCACCACTACTGACCAAGCTGGCCGAGTCCTGAACGACATAGCTGCCAGTCTGGGCCTGCAACAGGTGGTGAGAGAACCAACACGAGGGAAAAACCTACTTGGCTTCGTCCTCACCAATCTACCTGTCGCAGATGCATCTGTCCATGACAGTATTGGTAGTAGTGACCACCGCACAGTCATTGTGGAGACAAAGTCCTGTCTTCACACTGAGGACACCCTCCATCATGTTGTGTGGCACTACTACTGTGCTAAATGGGATAGATTCAGAACAGATCTAGCAGCTCAAAACTGGGCATCCGTGAGGCGCTGTGGGCCATCAGCAGCAGCAGAATTGTATACCACCACAATCTGTAACCTCATGGCCTGGCATATCCCTCACTCTACCATTACCATCAAGCCAGGGGACCAACCCTGGTTCAATAAGGAGTGCAGAAGAGCATGCCAGGAGCAGCATCAGGCGTACCTAAAAATGAGGTGCCAACCTGGGGAAGCTGCAACACAGGACTACATGCATGCTAAAAAGCGGAAGCAGCATGCTATAGACAAGGCTAAGCGATCCCACAATCAACGGATCAGATCAAAGCTCTGCAGTCCTGCCACATCCAGTCGTGAGGGTAACAGGAGGAGGAGGCTCCATGAATATCCCCATCCTCAATGATGGTAGAGCCCAACACGTGAATGCAAAAGACAAGGCTGAAGCGTTTGCAACCATCTTCAGCCAGAAGTGCTAAGTGGATGATCCAGATCGGCCTACTCCTCAGGTCCCCACCATTACAGAAGTCAGTCTTCAGCCAATTCGATTCACTCCATGTGATATCAAGAAACGGCTGAGCGCACTGGATACAACAAAGGCTATGGGCCCTGACAACATCCCGGCTATCGTGCTGAAGACTTGTGCTCCAGAACTAGCCGCGCCTCTAGCCAAGCTGTTCCAGTACAGCTACAACACTGGCATCTATCCAACAATGTGGAAAACTGCCCAGGTATGTCCTGTCCACAAAAAGCAGGACAAATCCAAACCGGCCAATTACCGCCCCATCAGTCTACTCTCAATCATCGGCAAAGTGATGGAAGGTGTCATCAACAGTGCTATCAAGCGGCACTTACTCACAAAATAACCTGCTCACCGATGCCCAGTTTGGGTTCCGCCAGGACCACTCGGCTCCAGACCTCAGTACAGCCTTGGTCCAAACATGGACAAAGGAGCTGAATTCCAGAGGTGAGGTGAGAGTGACTGCCCTTGATATCAAGGCAGCATTTGACTGAGTGTGGCATCAAGGAGCCCTATTAAAACTGAAGTCAATGGGAATCGGGGGGGAAAAGTCTCCACTGGCTGGAGTCATACCTAGCACAAAGGAAGATGGTTGTGGTGGTTGAAGATCAATCATCACAGCCCCAGGACATCGCTGCAGGAGTTCCTCAGGGCAGTGTCCTAGGCCCAATCATCTTCAGCTGCTTCATCAATGACCTTCCCTCCAACATAAGGTCAGAAATGGGGATGTTCGCTGATGACTGCACAGTGTTCAGTGCCTTTCACAACTTCTCAGATAATGAAGCAGTCCATGCCTGCATGCAACAAGACCTGGACAACGTTCAGGCTTGGGCTGTTAAGTGGCAGGTAACATTCGCGCCACAGAAGTACCAGGCAATGACTATCTCCAACAAGTGAGAGTCTAACCACTGCCCCATGACATTCAACGGCATTACCATCGCCGATACCCCTTTCCATCAACATCCTGGGGGTCACCATTGACCAGAAACTTAACTGGACCAGCCACATAAATACTGTGGCAACCAGAGCAGGTCAGAGGCTAGGTATTCTGCGGTGAGTGTCTCACCTCCTGACTCCCCAAAGCCTTTCCACCATCTACAAGGCACAAGTAAGGAGTGTGATGGAATATTCTTCACTTGCCTGGATGAGTGCAGCTCCAACAACACTCAAGAAGCTCGACATCATCCAGGACAAAGCAGTCCGCTTGATTGGCACCCCATCCACCATCTTAAACATTCACTCCCTCCGCCACCGGTGTACCATGGCTGCAGTGTGTACCATCTACAAGATGCACTGCAGCAACTCGCCAAAGCTTCTTCAGCAGCACCTCCCAAACCCGCGACATCCTCCACCGAGAAGGACAAGGGCAGCAGGCGCATGGGAACACCACCACCTCCAAGTGCCCCTCCAAGTCACACACCATCCTGACTTCGAAGTATATCACCGTTCCTTCATCGTCGCTGGGTCAAAATCTTGGAACTCCCTCCCTAACAGCACTGTGGGAGTATCTTCACCACACGGACTGCAGCGGTTCAAGAAGGCAGCTCACCATCACCTTCTCAAGGGCAATTAGGGATGGGCAATAAATGTTGGCCTTGCCAGCGACGCCCACATCCCGTAAACGAATGAAAAAAAAACATTTCCCAGACTCCTCCATCACTAACCCTGGGTATGTCCTGTTCCACTGGCAGGAAGGACGGACCCACCAGAGGTGGTGGCACAGTGGTATACAGTCAGGGAAGGAGTGGCCCTGGGAGTCCTCAACATTGACTCCGGACCCTATGAAGTCTTATGGCATCAGGTCAAACATGGGCAAGGAAACCTCCTGCTGATTACCACCTACCGCCCTCCCTCAGCTGATGATTCAGTACTCCTCTATGTTGAGCACCACTTGGAAGAAGGACTGAGGGCAGTAAGGGCACAGAATGCACTCTGGGTGGGGACTTTAAAGTCCATCACCAAGAGTGGCTCGCTAGCGCTGCTACTGACCGAGCTGGCCGAGTGCTGAATGGCATTGCTGCCAGACTGGGCCTGTGGCAGGTGGTGAGAGAATATGAGAACATAAGATAAGAACATAAGAATTAGGAGCAGGAGAAGGCCGTACGGCCTCTCGAGCCTGCTCCGCCATTCAATAACATCTTCGACCTGAACTCCAGGGGCTCGACGGGCCAAATGTCTTCTTCCGGGCTGTAACCATCCTTTGATTCTATGATTCTATCCCCATATCCCTTGATTCCTCTGGAATCCAAAAATCTATCTATCTCAGCCTTGAACATACTCAACCACTCAGCATCCACAGCCCTTTGGGGCAGAGAATTCCAAAGATTCACAACCCTCTGAGTAAAGAAATTCCTCCTCATCTCATTCTTAAAAGGCTGGCCCCTTATCCTGAGACTATGCCCCCTAGTTCTAGACTCTCCAGCCAGGGGAAACAACCTCTCAGCATTTACCCTGTCAATCCCCCTCAGAATCTTTTATGTTTCAATGAGATCACCTCTCATTCTTCTAAACTCCAGAGAGTGTAGACCCAATCTACTCACTCTCTCCTCATAAGACAACCCTCTAATCCCAGGAATCAATCTACATGAGGGAAAAACCTATTTGACCTCGTCCTCACCTATCTACCTGTCGCAGATGCATCTGTTGAATGGCCTTTTCTCATTTCATGCTGATGGTCTTACAGTTAAAAATGAAGTATTTCTATTTAGGTTATGAAACCAAACTCAACCTCCCACATACAGTACTTTTAAATGTTATAAGGTGTCATGCCTCAAAAGAAATCTTAAATACTTTTAATTAATCCAAGGCTTGGATCATATTAGTTTACGGTAACATCAGTGTCCACATTAATCTGTAGTTTGTCACTTTTGCTGGAATAAAGAAACCAGGTTTAGAGTAAAATGTCTTATGGTTTTGAAAATTTGTATGAGTAACTACTTCCTACCACCTCACTAAAGTTTGTAGAACAAAACAGCAGTCACTAATGTTGCAGTCTGGCCTTTCTCCCACACATTTAGTTGTATAAACAGCTTGACAGTTTCCATGAGCAGACCAAGTCGCCTATGATCTATTTCCTACGTCTTTATTCGAACAATTAACCCTGACTCGTGGAAAATTACTCAGTGTAGAATACGTAGGTTGTCCATCACCTAAAATGGCATGAAGTACCACACCACTAGATTATTGCACAGAGGCTAAAGCTCCTGTTCAGATTTGTTTACAGGTTAAAGAATACACAGTAGTTGAAAGATAAGCAAGAAATCTATACAGTATAAATCAAACTCACACAACACACAAAATGCATTGTCTCTTTTGAAACAATGTCTGTCTTTCTTTAGAAAAAATGAGAAGTCGCACAACACCAGGTTATAGTCCAACAGATTTATTTAATTTTACAAGCTTTCGGAGCTGTTCGCTCCTTCCTCAGGTAGGTTAGCAGTGAGAGAAAGACATAGGGGGAAAATTCGTTAGCGACCATTTTGGATCGCTAGCATCGCCTGGGCGCTAAATTTACTGCCCGACGAAAAATAGCGTCGGCGATCGCTAACTTCAGTTTTAGCGCCCAAAGAGGGAGCTGAAGCGCTAATTCAAGCACTCCACTTCCTTCTTAGAGCGCTAACCCCAAATATCAGGGCAGTGTGTTCCGCAGCGCTACGCACTGGGCCACGTAGCGCTGCCGCATGGAAGGGCTCCTCCTCATATTAGGGGAGGGTCCAAGCCCACAACTCTGCGGGGGGGTCACTCAAGAGGAGTGCCGGGCTGCCAGATTTTATTTTCCCCGCCCGCCACCTCCCCATTACTTAACGCCCCGCGAGCCTCCTGTCGCTCCGTTCCCACCTCCTGAATCGGTCGCTGTTGTCGCCCAGCACAGATTCAGGGGGCATGGGCCAATTTTGCAGGCAGAGCGAAAACGGGGCGCTGCGCACGGTGATGACGTCGTGATCGCCTGCGCAGCCGAGCGGGGCGCTACCGGTTACCGCTGCCGCTAAACTTCCGCTGAATTTAGTGGGAGTCGTTAGCGGCTGCCGCGCCCGGGCGAAAAGTCGTTTACGCCCCGTTAGCGCGATAGATAACAAGAGGCGCAAATGCATCAGATTTCTAGCCCATAGAGCCCAAAATTCCATCCTTGTGCTGGACGCATCGCAGGCATTGCTGCCGGGGGGAGGGTTAGGGTAGAACCCGGATCCACCGAGATTCCACCCTGTGGAGAGGGGGCCGAAAATTCCTGTGGTGGGGGGCGGGGGGTTTGTGTGAGTGGATCTAACGCCAACCCCCCTGTGTTAAGGGCAGGGGGAGTTCCCAGGCTTCCTTGGGAAATTCTGCCCAGTACACCTCTTGAAATGCCCAATAGAACCAACCAGGTGTAATTTCCATTATGTGCCTCGTAAAGGCCCCAGAATGCCAGAGGCTTCAGCTAATCTATCCTGGTGGGGGTTGATTACATTTTAGGGACGGCTCCTTTGGGAACTGCAGAACTGGGGCCACTCTGTGTCTATGAGGCCTTTTCTGGACTACTCCTGCTGCATGGAGTCACTTTGATATTCCGGGCATCAGTCAGTGTGGGCACTGTTGATGTGCCCTAATAGTCACAATGCATCCATCCCGACCATTCGCATGACCATGTCCCTCTAATTTGGGATGGGGTCAGCAACCTTCACCTTGGGCAGCCATGGATTTTGCTCCTGCCCATGTACGCTGGTAAAGTGGGACCATCAGAATTTCGGCCCCACAGTCTCTGGCGGTTACAGATAAGACTCCTCTTACATTTGGATCTCCATTCAACCTCATTCCCATGTAAAGGCACAGTGAATAGAAAACTGAGGAACATTGAAACATTTCTGGTTTCGTAAGGATGGTTTGTGCTGTGAAGTTCAATTTCCTGGCAGCAGTCAAGTAATGAAAATGTTAATAGTTTTAACACCTCGGTCAACAAAGGAAGATTGACTTGTGATAGTTGTATTTCTTGTCCAGAATTTGAACAGGACTCTAATCGTGCATCATGGAAATACATCTACATCTGTCAAGCTGCACATGTTGTGCCTCAGAGGGAATCCTTTTATCAGCTATCCCACAGACTGAGTGACTTTGATTTACATTTTGCATATAGTGAAGAAACAGCACCTTCCATTTTTTAAGACTATATAAATATCAAGACAGAAAATCCCTATTTTTGTCAGACTAACACCTAGGGGTGATTTTGCCAATGGGGAGCTTTTGGAGGCGGGACTCCCACTTGTCGGGTTTCAGTCCCACCTCCAACAACTTCTGGCCAACCCACGCTATTTTCCCTTGATTGACCTCGTTAAGCCCGCCCAGCGGGCTTAGCAGGCCAATTAAGGGAAAGACGGTTGCAGAGCAAAACATTTTTTGACAGATGAATTGTCATCGTTTGACAGCTCTGTGAAGCTGTCAAACAGTGACATTCTCTGTAGTTTGATGAGGTCTTGAATTCAAGACCTCATCAAACATCTTTCTTTTGCAGAAATGAGATGGTTGTTGCATCTGAGAATGCAACGGCCATATGTCATCTCCAAAGTGGAGGTGCGAGACTCTCCGCATACACACCGACTGAAGCCTGCAGGAAGAAACAAAGGTAAGTACACTTTTAATAACACTTTGCACTTACCTCAGATACTCACCTCTACACTCTTGCACCCGTCACTTACCTTCACACCACACTTTTGCGCCACCCCGACCCCCGCAGACCCCCTACTCGCCTCGCTGACCCTGGCGGGTTTCGGAGCCTTCGGGAAGCCCGCACTTGTGAGGGCAAAAAGGGGATAATCCTATTTTCTGCCTGTTAACTACCTGTTAACAGGCAATTAATAGGCTTTAATCCCTTCCCGCCTCCAAGGAGACGGAACCCGGCGCGGGACGGCTACCCGCCTCCTTGGAAGATGGCATGGAGGCGGGTTGGGGGCGGGTTGGGTACCTGCCCCCAAATTCTTCCATTTTCCCGGCAGTCCTGCCTCCATACCCGCCTCCCCAGGGCTGGCAGGATCGCGCCCAAAGTTACTGCTCAATAGTTAATTTTGTGAGGAAGTATGTCAGGATAATGGCAATGGAGTATTCTAAAGGCCATAAGATCATTGCCATAATATTTTGTGTAAGGACAGAAGTGAATAACTTGCATTTTAATCTGCAGTATCACTCAGAATACTGCCAGAATACTAAAAACGATTTGCTCAAATGTAAGTTATATTTCAACTTCCCAAAAGTTACAAATGGTTTATATTTTGGCAGCACTCACTGGATTGTACATTTTGCCTAATGCCAAACTTCCCTATGTTACTCCGTAACACAATTTCTAAACCAGTGTAATATCAAATTTTCAAACTGTAATATTAATATGTAATTGCACTTATAGAGACAGTTCCTACATTAACATCTGCTCCAATTAAATTTTTTCCATCAGGCATCAGTTATTTGGAATCAGTGTCCAATAAAAATTGCTAACACATTGGCTTCTGACTTTCATCTGCAGGAGATAAACATAATGGGCTGGATTTTCATTGACCCATGGAGGCGGGTTTGGAGGCATGTGGGGGATTAAAATTGCGAAAACTGGCGGGTGGGCACAAGTCCGCCTCCAAGCAATTTTCATTAAATCGTGTCTGCTGGTCCCGACTCCGTCCCGCCTTTAAGAGGCGGGATAGGCTGTTAAGGCCCTTAACAAGCACTAAATTGCCTCTATAATGCCATTTTGAAAGGCCTTTGTGATTTTAACCCTTGTTCTACGTGAAGCACGCCTATTCTGAACCACGATTGTGAAAGCTGGCGGGAGCACATTTGGCTGGGTGGATCTCTCTCTCTCTCTCTCTCTTGCCTCAATTGCCCAATTAGGTGAAAATTGCATCAATCTCCCACATCCAATTGCAGTCGGGTGGATAACACGAAAAGTGGATGACACGACCCCAACCCGCCCCAGTATCAAAATCCAGCAAAGAACAGGAGTAGACCATTTAGTCCCTCAAGCCTGTTCCGCCATTCAATAAGATCATGGCTGATCTGTGGCCTAACTCCATATACTTGCTTTGTACCATATCCCTTAACACCTTTGGTTCACAAAAATCTATCAATCTCAGATTTAAAATTAACAATTGATCTCGCATCAATTGGCCTTTTTGTGTAGAAGTGTTTCCTAATTTCACTCCTGAAAGGTCTGGCTCTAATTTTTAGACTGTGCCCCCTAGCCCGAGAATCACCAACCGGCGGAAATAGTTTCTCTCTATCTACCCTATCTGTTCCCCTTAATATTTTGAAAACTTCAATTATATCGCCCCTTAACCTTCTAAATTCTAGGGAATACAACCCTAATTTGTGTAATCTCTCCTCATAACTTAACCCTTGAAGTCCGGGTATTATTCTGGTAAACCTACGCTGCACTCCCTCCAAGGCCAATATATCCTTCCTAAGGTGTGGTACCCAGAACTGCTCACTGTACTCCAGGTGTGGTCTAACCAGGGTTTTGTATAGCTGCAGCATAACTTCTACCCCTTGTATTCTAGTCCTCTAGATATAAAGGTCAGCATTCCATTAACCTTTCTGATTTTTTTCTGAATCTGTTCATGTCATTTTAATGATCTATGTACCTGGACCCCCAAGTCTCTTTGGCTCTCCACTGTCTTTAGCTTTTCACCATTTAGAAAGTACCCTGTTCTATCATTTTTACGTCCAAAGTGGATAACCTCACATTTGCCTACATTGAAATCCATTTGCCACAGTTTTGCCCATTCACTTAATCTATCAATATCCCTTTGTAATTTTATACTTTCATCTACACTGCCTACAATGCCACCTATCTTTGTGTCATTGGCAAATTTGGATATATGACTTTCTATGCCATCATCTAAGTCGTTAATAAATACTGTGAATAGTTGAGGCACCAACACAGATCCCTGCAGGACACCACTAGTCACATCCTGCCAATTAGAGTACCTACCCATTATCCCTACTCTGTCTCCTGCTGCTCAATCAATATCCTAACCAGGTCAATAATTTGCCTTCAATTCCATGGGCTTCTACCTTAGTTAACAATCTCTTATGTGGGACTTTATCAAATGCCTTCTGGAAGTCCATATAAATAACATCCATAGCCATTCCCCTGTCCACCACTTTAATCACTTCCTCAAAAAATTCAATCAGGTTCGTCAGGCATGACCTACCTTTTATAAATCCATGCTGGCTCTCTCTGATCAACTGAAAATTTTCGAGGTGTTCAGTCACCCTATCCTTAATTATAGACTCTAGCAATTTCCTGACAACAGATGTTAGGCTAACTGGTCTATAACTCCCTGGTTTCCCTCTCTCGCCATTCTTAAATAGCGGAGTAACATGCGCAATTTTCCAATCTAAAGGAAACCATCTGGTCCTGGGGATTTGTTACTCTTTAGTGCCATTATTTTCTTCAATACTGTTATTTTACTTACATTAATTTTATTGAGTCCCTGTCCCTGATTTAGTTTCCTTGGGATTTCTGGCATGCTATCCTCTCCTTCTACTGTAATACTGACGCAAAGTAATTATTCAACATGTCCGCCATTTCCTTATTATCATTGACAACATCACTGATATCAGTTTTTAAGGGGCCAACATTGCTCCTGACTATCATCTTTTTCCTAATATAATTCTAAAAATTATTTGTGTTGATTTGTGTTGATTTTGATATCCCTTGCAAGTTTCTTTTCCAATTTCATTTTTGTAGCTCTTACTATCTGTTTTGTGACCCTTTGCTGTTTTTTGTATCTTTCCCATTCGCCGGGATCTGTGCTATGTTTTGCATTTTTGTATGCTTTTTCTTTTAGTTTTATGCTTTCCCTTACCTCTTTAGTCATCCATGGCTGTTTTTTTTTGGCAAGTAGAGCTCTTGCCCCTCAGGGGTATAAAATGGTTCTGTATCACCTTAAATTCTTTTTTGAACATCTCCCACCGATCTTCTGTCGTTTTACCCATTAACAGATTTGCCCAGTTTACTGTGGACAGTCAAAATCTCATCCTGTTGAAGTCGGCCTTACCGAAATCTAGAATCTTAGTAGTTGTTTCGTGTTTCTCCCTTTCAAACATTACATTGAACTCGATCATGTTATGATCGGTATTGGATAAATGTTCCCGCACCGTTAGGCTGTTAACTAAATCTGGCTCATTACTCTTTACTAAATCTAATATGGCATGCCCCCTTGTTGGTTCTAGGACATATTGTTGTAGAAAACTAGCCCGGACACACTCAAGAAATTCTCTACCTTTCTGACAGGTGCTAGTCTGCTTATCCTAATCTATATGAAAGTTATAATCCCCCATTAAAACCATTCTGCTTTTACGACACGCTTGTCTAATCTCTGCATTTATACAATCTAGCATTTCACAGCTGCTACCAGGGGGCCAATACACAGCTCCTACTACAGTCTTAAATCCTTTCTCATTTCTTAATTCTACCCATAAAGTCTCCACTGCCTGTTTACCTCTCGTTATATCTTCTCTTATCATTGAAGTGATTTCATCCTTAATCACTAAGGCTACTCCTCCCCCTCTACCATTTTCCCTATCTTTCCTGTAGACCTTATAACCTGGTATAATTAGTTCCCAGTCCTGACCGTCTTCCAGCCATGTCTCAGTAATGGCTACCATGTCATATCCTCCAATTTGAATTTGCGCCTGCGGTTCATTCAATTTATTCCTTATACTCCGTGCATTTGTATAAAGAACGTTTATTTGGGCCACAGACCCTAGTCTGTCCTTCAGCACTAATGTTTTACTCACATGTTTCTTATTTCTCTCTCCTGGTTTAACCACTTTACATCTTTTAGTTTTCCCTTTACCTGTAGTGCCTAAAGAGCAATTTCTGACTGTTACTCTACTCTCCTCCCTTTCGTTTGTTTTTGAACTATTATTTGCCCTACAATTTCCACCTGAGCCCTCCCCACCATTTACTAGTTTAAAGTCCTTGTGACCGCCCTATTTATCCTTTCCACTAGGACCCTGTCCCAGTGTTACAGTTCCTTCCTGTCCCAATACTGGTGCCAGTGCCCCAGGAAACGGAACCCCTCTTTCCCACACCACTCCTTTAGCCACGTGTTCACTTCCCTAATCAGCTTATCCCTACGCTAATTTGCACGTGGCTCAGGTAATAATCCAAAGATTATAACCCTTGAGGTCCTGTTCTTTAATTTAGCTCCTAGTTCCTGGTACTCCCCCCGAACAGGACTACTTGCCACATCTTGTTGCTCCCAACATGGACCACAATGACTGGATCCTCCCCCTCCCTCTCCAATATCCTTTCAAGCCGGTTTGAGATGTCCCTCACCCTGGCACCAGGTAGGCAACATACCATATGGACTCTCGATCTTGCTTACAAAGGATGCTATCTGTACCCCTAACTATAGGATCCCCTACAACTACCACATTACACTTCCTCTCCTCCTCCTCACCCCCCCCCCCCCCCCACTTTGGACAGCCTCCTGTTCCAAAGTGCCATGGTCCGCATTCTGGCTGTCCTTCTGACAGTCTTTATCCTCACAGGTAGCAAGTACATTGTACCTGTTGGATAGGATCAGTTTCTGTGGATCCTCATTCTCTTTCTCACCTGGGTTCCCCTTACTCTGCACACTATCGGTCACACCAACCCCATTCTGATCCTGCACCTCTCTATGAGGTGTGACCGAGGTCTGGAGCAAACTGTCCAGATACTCCTCCCCCTCCCTTATGCCTCCAACTCAGACTCCAGCTCAATGACTCTGAGCCGGAGAGATTCAAGACAGAGATATCTACTGCAGATGTGTTCGCGCGCTGTCCACAAACTCCCACATACTGCAGTCCAGACACACAACCTGTTCTGCCTTATCTCAGTCTAACTTTGTTTTATTTATTTAATTAGTTAAAGTCTTTATACAAATTATTATTTATCGTTATATTAATTAGTTTATCTAGTTAAGTTATTAATTTAATAAAGTACGTTATAGTTTCCCAGCACTTAGCTTAAATAGAGAGAAAAAAAACGTTAATACTCACCAACCAATCCCCTACTGCTGTCCTGTGCCGTCACTCCTTGTTTCTTTTGTTGTTTTTTAATTCACCGGATTTGTACTGCCCCCTCCGCTGCCCCCTCCGCTGCTCCCCCCTCCGCTGCCCCCTCCGCTGCTGCCCCCTCCGCTGCCCCCTCCGCTGCTGCCCCCTCCGCTGCTGCCCCCTCCGCCGCCCCCGCCTCCGCTGCTGCCCCCTCCGCTGCTGCCCCCTCCGCTGCCCCCTCCGCTGCCCCCTCCGCTGCTGCCCCCTCCACTGCTGCCCCTCCGCTGCCCCCTCCGCTGCCCCCGCCTCCACTGCTTCCCCCTCCGCTGCCCCCGCCTCCACTGCTGCCCCCTCCGCTGCTGCCACCTCCACTGCCCCCTCCGCTGCCCCCCCTCCGCTGCCCCCTCCGCTGCCCCCGCCTCCACTGCTTCCCCCTCTGCTGCCCCCGCCTCCACTGCTGCCCCCTCCGCTGCTGCCCCCTCCACTGCCCCCTCCGCTGCCCCCCTCCGCTGCCCCCCTCCGCTGCCCCCTCCGCTGCCCCCGCCTCCACCGCTGCCCCCTCCGCTGCTGCCCCCTCCGCTGCCCCCTCCGCCGCTGCCCCCTCCGCTGCCCCCTCCGCTGCCCCCTCTGCTGCCCCCTCCGCTGCTGCCCCCTCCGCTGCCCCCTCCGCTGCTGCCCGCCTCTGCTGCCCCCTCTGCCGCTGCCCCCTCCGCTGCCCCCTCCACCGCTGCCCCCTCCGCTGCCCCCTCTGCTGCCCCCTCCGCTGCTGCCCCCTCCGCTGCCCCCGCCTCCGCTGCCCCCGCCTCCGCTGCTGCCCCCTCCGCTGCCCCCGCCTCCGCTGCCCCCTCCGCTGCTCAGGTACAAGTTCTAGCAGTCAGTAAGTTGCAGTATCTGTGCTTAGGTATTGAAAATGGCTCAAAATGTTGCTTTAATCAACTTTTAAAAGTAACTTAATTGAGAAAAGATATCAAATAAGTCTTCAAAGGGGGAAGAACTGGAACAGCATATTGGAGTTTTCTATCTTCGCTACACCATGGATGTGAATGCCAGCTGGAAGTCAGGCATTTATCCAGATGAAAAAGAACAAAAAATATTGGTGAAATGAATTTTTCTATGCGTATCGTGAACAGTTTCAGAGTGGTATTAATGAAGGCTTGAGAGCAGGTTGTTTACCTACTTTCTGGGCACAGATATTATGGGGTGAGATTGCTCTTCAATGGCAGCAGTGCAAAATGGCTGATAATGACTCGGCAGCTCGTTTTGCACCCCACTCAATTGGGTGTAAAACGGGCTGCCAATTTGCTATTGGCCATTTTGTGTTACTGTCGAAGACTAATTTCATCCCCACACGTGTCACAGGAAAAGAAAAACAGGGAAGCTACACAAAATATCTCTGTTAGGATATGATTGACCAGGCCACAAAACTCCTGCCGCTGAGGGGACGGCATCTTGCTGCCAGACCTCCACTAATGCTTGTCTTCATTTGACCTTTAAAGCTCTTGTGATCGTCTCTTCATCCCATGGCTCTACTCGGAGCTCCGACACGGCAAGAGAGCCTCAGGTGGGCAGAGGAAACGCTTCAATGACACCCTCAAAGCCTCCTTGAAAAAGTGCAACATCCCCACCGACACCTGGGAATCCCTGGCCCAAGACCGTAGAAAGTGGAGGAGAAGCATCCGGGAAGGCGTCGAATACCTCAAGTCTCTTCGCCGGGAGCAAGCAGAAGCCATGCGCAAACAGCGGAAGGAGCGCACGTCAACCCAAGCGCCCCACCCACCTGCTCCTTCAACCACCCTCTGCCCCACCTGTGACAGAGACTGTCGGTCCCGCATTGGACTCATCAGTCACCTGAGAACTCATTTTTAATGTGGAAGCAAGTTCGGTTCCGAGGGACTGCCTAAGAGAGAGAGAGAGAGAGAGAGTCGATAGAGGAAAAATCAGTTATTGCTGCTGCTGTAGAAGCTATGTTCAGAATACAGAGATAAATGTAAATATTACAGAAAAGGCGCAATGAATGCGACAAGTTTACATGTTTTATACCAATGTAAGGAACATTATGAATAAGCAGTTAGCATTCAAGATGTGTAGAACTATTGACACTGCTGACATCATACAAAAATGGTGTAAGGTAAGCATGAGGGTTTTGATAGAGTAGACAGGGAGAAACTATGTCCAGTGGCAGAACGGTCAGTAACCAGAGGACACAGATTTAAGGTAATTGGCAAAAGAACCAGAGGCGAGATGAGAATTTATTTTCTCACAGCAAGTTGTTGTGATCTGGAATGCACTGCTTGAAAGGGGGGTGGAAGCAGATTCAGTAATAACTTTCAAAAGGGAATTGAATAAATACTTGAAGAGGAAAAATTTGCAGTCCTATGGGGCAAGGGTAGGGGAGTGGGACTAATTGGATTGCTTTTTCAAAGAGCCGGCGCAGGCATGATGGGTCGAATGGCCTCCTTCTGCGCTGTATCATTCTCTGATTCTATGAGAAGGTATAGAATATTGTGCAAAAAAAAAGAGCTATAAACCCATACAGAGTAGTGGTTATATTGGTAGGTAATGGAATAACAGCTGTATAGATGATGGAAGAGTAAAATGAGGAAAGGCAGGAGCAATTTGTGTAAAAAAATTAGTAATGATAAGGGAAATAAAATAATGATGAGTAATCGTTAACAACATCCAGTTCAATGTGACCAGTGAATAGTGAACTATTTAAACAAGCAAGAGGTTCTGTGGCCCATAAAGTGGGAGATTTCAAGATCAAAGACAAGTGATAAAGAGGGTGGAACTGCAAGCAGTTTAATTGAGGTAATCAGTACCTGCTTCTTAATAACATGAACAGCAAAGCACTGCAGCAGACATGATACTATATTTAGTGTTTAGCACTTCACCAGAAATGATTATTGATGTTTTGATGAAGGATACACACCTGAAATGTCACAACCTGTCTTTTCTCTTTACAGATGTTGAATGAGCTGCCCTGTATTTCCAATATTATCCGTTTGCATTTTCTCAATTTGATATATCAATGCATTCCTCCCACTAGAACGATGCAATAAAAATGTTTAATGGTATCTTCATAAAATATATGCATGAATGTACTTTTTATATTTCTGGGCATTCACTATAATAATCAACACCCTGAAAAGATGCATAGTAAAGAGCAGAGAGATGTACTCTGTAACTGTAGTATTTCATTATTTATCTGCTACCTGCAGTTAGTAACAAAAACATTGGGCCGGTTTTGCTGTGAAAATGACAGTGAGGCTAACAACACTCACCGTTATTTATGCGCAAGTCGGACAGCAATTTCCAGAGAGCGCACATGTGCAGTTAAATGCGAAAATCAGGAAGTTGCTGTCTGAAATGTGCTGTGCATCCATCAGCTGTGCAAAAACAGCATCTCGACGCCTGGCTCTCCATTCAAATGTATTGAACGGTGTGAAGTTCCTTTACAGATGTCATGGATACAATCTAAGCTTGCCACAAAAAGTTAGGGCTTGTCCATTCTGGTGTAAATACACTTTTAACGGCATGATAAGTCTTAATAACTGCCAAACAACCTCTCTGGCACTGAAAATTATCTTTCACAAGTGTGGAGTCTCATTGCTTCAGCTTTTAATTATTGTTGGAGTTTAAAAACATTTGAATAATTATTTTTATTTTTTCTTTCTGTCTCTTTTATCTCTCTCTCTCTCTCTTAATCCAATCTTTCTTTCCCTCTCTTTATTTCACTTTCTGTACCTGATTTGACTTTGAATTCATCCATTCTAATTTATACTTCCTGGTTCTGACTCTGCGCTGCTCACTAATGATTCTTCAATCTGATTGGTTAAGGAGATACACAGTTGCTTGCCCTGTTCACACAGGACCCAGAAGCCCTGTAGAGGGCACTGCGCCATTTCGATGTCGTGCTGACAGCAACATGCTGTGGAAAATCCCGTGGAAAATCTAAAGAACAGCTGGAGCCGTTTGTTCGTCACTCACAGCAAAATCTGGCTCATAATCTATTTATTTATTTATTTTCCAGGAACCAATCCAAAATCACATACTACAGTCCCTGAGGACTTCTCTCACAAACCTCTTTCCAATGTCTTTCAGTGGAGCTGTGCTTTCACTTACACATAAGAACATAAGAAATAGGAGCAGGAGTAGGCCAATCGGCCCCTCGAGCCTGCTCCGCCATTCAATAAGATCATGGCTGATCTGATCCTAACCTCAAATCTAAAGAACACAAGAAGTAGGAGCAGGACCCGGCCACATCCCAGCATAACCTCTGACTCACTATAAGCAATGCCACAGAGATCCGCTAGTGTATTAAAAAGTATTGTGCCTAGTGCTCGTTTTGTCCATCATGCGTCAGGCATCACACTTCATATCACACATGGCATGAAAAGTAAATACCATACTTATATATTATGTTAGTTGACTCAGAATATTTAGTACATTAAAAGAACTATATAAATGTAAGTAGTTGCTATTTATGCACTTTAAAATTCATCGGCCATTCCATTATTCAATTGATCCAGATCTCTTTCAATGTTATTTATCTCCTTTATACTTTATAAATGGCCACATAGCTTAGTATCAATAGGACATTTTATATTACAGGTGGTATTCTCTTCCAAATTATGTTAACTGAAGGGGAGCCAGTACAGAATCTTGAAGAACTTTGCTGATCACTCCATCCTCCTCCTGCTGCCTGTAACCAAGCCATTTTCAATCCATTTAGGTAAGTTACCATTCATTCAATGGGGGGAATTTTGACTTTAGATGATATGAAACGCGTGATAGCGACTGTTAAATATCACTCCTGATTTTCGTTTCCATTGACTGAGGGATAAATATTGGTCAGAACACCAGGAGAACTCCCCTGCTTTTCTTTGATGAGTGCCATGGAATCTTTTACGTCAGGCTGAGGGGGCAGATTGGACCTCAGTTTAACATCTCATCTGAAAAACGGCAACTGAAGTATCAGCATAGATTATGAGTTCATGGGAGAGTGGCAGGAGGCCTTTGCCACGCGAGTTCAGAAGAGTGTGGAGGGAGGTGGCTCAGAGCGTCTCCTCCAGGAGCATGGTGCCCAGGACCCATGTTCAGTGCCGCAAAAAGTTCAACGACCTCACTCGGGTCGTCAGGGTGAGTGGCTTTTTCTCAATACCTCTCCATCCCTCCATCTCAACCTCACTCTATGGCCAGAGGGTCTTAAAACCCCAATGCACAACACTCATGCAACACCTATGGCCCTTTCATCAAACACACACACACATTCCACACTTTGCATACAGTAAGGGCTATTCACCTATGGGAGGCACATCAGGCAAGACCATGGCTGCATATTGTAAGGGCTATTCACCTATGGGAGGCACATCAGGCAAGACCATGGCTGTATATTGACTCAGATGCTGTCCTTTTTCTTGCAGGCTAAGCTGGCTCATAATCGGAGACAGCAGCAACGGACGGGTGGAGGGCGGCTTCAGCTGCAACCCCTCAGCGATCTGGAGGAGCGCGTCCACAGGATTGTGGCAAGCCGGGTGATCGGTCCCGTCGCCACTGGAGACGCCGACCCCGTTGTGGACAGCAATGGTAAGGTCATCACCTTTTTGTCCTCTGTCCTTCCACTTGTCCCTCACAATACCAGCCTTTGACACTTTCAATCCAACTTGTTAACTCGCTGCACTTATTCCTCCCTTACTGCCACCCTGTCCTCACGCTAAAGCCACTCTTGTACCTCCCTGCTTTCAGATGGTGATTCACCAGCTGAGGAGATGGTCCCTGAAGCTGCCACTGGGAGTGATGCTGCAGCTGAGGAGGAAGAGGAAGCCGGAGCATCAGTGCCACCCTCTCCCGAGGAAGCCCATGGCCACACTGGGAACACGCCTTCCCCGGAGGGGAGCAGGGGGGAAGGGGCTGATGATGGTGAAGTTCCAGGACCCAGCGGGCTGCAGCAACGCCATTGGGGGGGAAGGGAAGAACGGGGGAGCAGGGGGGAAGGGGCTGATGATGGTGAAGTTCCAGGACCCAGCGGGCTGCAGCCACGCCATGGGGGGGGGAGGGAAGAATGGGAGCCTTCTCCCCAGAGGGAGAGTATGCCAGACACTCCTAATGCAATGGACGCAGAGGAGGAGCGGCTGATTGCAGAAATGAACAGCCAGGCGGTGGGCATGCACACTGAGCTCATGGGTGCAGTGGGAAGGGTGCCCGAATGCATTGAGGCACTGGCAAGGAGTGTGGAGCACTTCGCTGTAGCACAGGCGGATGCCACACTAAAGCTTACTGCTGCAATTCAGTCACTGGCTGCCAGGAACCCATCTGAGACTGCTCTCATGCAGACTCAGATTGAGGCCACGCGAGCACTGACTGCTGCCATCCTCGATGGTTCGTGCACATGTCCCCGGGGCTGTCACCGCGCCGCAGCAGGCCAGCAATCTGTTCTCCGGCAAATTGCTCCGGATGCTGAAGTGCTGCCCCGTGGGAGTGCCAGTGTGTCGGGCGAGCAGGGAGTTGCTGTCCTCTCTCACGATGACAGCATTCCTGCTGCCAACACTGTCACTTCTCCACTGCACTTGCCACCGCCTGTAGGACAGACTGCTGCCGCCCATGCAGAGTTGGTGCAGTCTGCAGCCGGGCCCTCCAGGCCCAGAAGTGGTCGAGGCCGTCCTTCAGGGGCATCTGCAGTGTCAGGGTCTGACAAGCAGCAGCCTTCTACCAGCCTTGCTGCAGCCACTGAGGTCCCATTACGGAGGAGCAGTAGGGTTAGAAGGGGGGAAGTGCGCAAGGGAAGGAGATCACCCTCGAAGGGCAAAAAGTAGGAGGTGTGCCAAAATGCTGGTCATTTTTTTATTAAAGGCCGAGGTTCATGGCCCAACTTTTGTTTAGTGTTTTGGACATTATCTCCAGGTTGTGAGAACCAGTTATGTTATTGACTGTTTTTTTGTGTTTATTTCTATGAGTTTGTCATGAGGAATTGACACACACAGAGTTTGTACAATAAATAAGTTTCTGTATTCAAAATATACATGGCTGGTGGTTGGAATTATTGGTGCCTTGGCCGGCTTAGGGGTTGCGTGCTGGGTTGATTCGTGTTTGTAGCACTGGCAGGGGCCCTAGAAGCGGCTTGCTATTAGTCGTTGACGGACGGCCCTTGCAGTTTGACCATTGTGGGCCGCCCTCCTGCCTTGGTGCTGCTGCTGATCATCGTCCTCGGCCTGTTCCTCCTCTTCCTCCTCCTCCTCTTGTGGTGCTGCAAGGCCTGGTGGCATTGGCTGCGTCCTGAGGATTGCCATGTTGTGCAACATGCAGCACACCACTACGAATTTGGAAACTTGCTCAGGCGAGTACTGCAGGGCTCCTCCGGAATGGTCCAGACAGCGGAATCGTTGTTTGAGCACGCCGATTGTGCGCTCAATAATGTTCCTCGTTGCTTGTTGGCTTTCCTGGTACCGCAGCTCAGCAGGGGTGTTTGGCGCACGGAGCGGTGTCATCAGCCAGGTGCTCAATGCGTACCCCTTGTCCCCCAGAAGCCAACCAACTGGCTGATGCGGTGCCTCGAAAATTTCTGCCACAGTACTCTGGCGCAGGATGAAAGCATCGTGGCAGCTGCCCGGATAGGGGGCATTGACAGCGAGAATCACCTGTCTGTGGTCACAGACCAACTGCACATTCAAGGAATGGAACCCCTTTCTGTTCTGGAACTCCTCTGCATTCTCTCGCGGAGCACGCAAAGCCACATGCGTGCAGTCAATGGCGCCCTGCACCATGGGGAAGCCCGCTACCCTCGCAAAGCCCATAGCACGGTCATGCTGCTTGTCTGGGGTCATAGGGAAGGAGATGAAGTCTCGTCTCCTTGTGAAGAGGGCATTGGTGACCTGCCGGATGCAGCGATGCACCGCAAACTGGGAGATATTGGCGAGGTCCCCAACAGCAGCTTGGAATGAGCCAGTGGCGTAGAAGTTCAAAGCCACTGTGACCTTCACTGCCACCGACAGAGACGTCCTGGACCTCAGCTGAGGCTGCAGATCTGGCTGCAGCAGGTGGCACAGCTCAGTGACCACCTCCTTGCTGAATCGCAGCCTTCGCAAACACAGCTCCTCGGACATGTGGATGTAGGAGAGCTGTTCACGATATACCCTGGGAGGGTAAGCTCTCCTGTACATGCGCCTGATGGCCCTCCTCCGGCTGGCCATCATTGCCACTCTCTGTCTGCGTCTCACTATCCTCCGATTGAGCTGGAGCAGGACGACACCCCCAATCATTGCAGCCCCCATATTCTCTTTGCCAGAAAAGTAATGAGGTACAGCAACGAAAGTAGCAGCAAAGTTAGGATGAACTAGGCAAAACTACCTCACAAAGCGTTGAGTCAATGTAGAAGTCTCTCTCTCTCTCTCTCCGAATCTCTCTCTCTCTCTCAGAACGAGTGGTGCATAAATGTCGACCACAGAAAAAGACAGGAAGAGGCCCCCTTTAAATAGCGCCCCCCCCAGCCCCACACCGATTGATAACGTTCCAGTCTTCCGGTCGTTGGAAGCGGCAGGCGGTAAGGCAGGGGGCGCCACTCAATTTCCGCTCCGGGGCGCCCCAAGGGCGTTGCACCACGGAATGACGTCACAATCTGCGCGCGCAGGTGGTCGCAGCGGTAAGTTTTAGCGCCGCCGCACAATCTCAAGTTAAGTTCTCGAGCGGCGCAAACAGCGCTGCGCCCGGGCGTTAGCGCCTTAACGCCCCATTAGCGCCCATTTAAGGCGCTAACGGGAGGCGCAACCAACTGAATTTTTACCCCCATGTCTCTGGTGTGGAGTTTGAACCCACAACCTTCTAATTCAGAGACAAGAGTGCTACCAACTGGGCCAAAAGTGACACCACCTACTCCTTCACTAAAATTAGTGAAGATAGCAATTTCACTCTTCAACTTATTCCAAACTTGTACAGATTACTATTGAGGGTATTTCTAAAATATTTTATGACGTTTTCTGCAAAGTACATTCAAAAAGGGATTGGGAGGATTGAAGGAAGAACAATATGGAATATTATGCTGACTTAGACTCACAAAACTAAACTTTGTTTTTCGTGATATTAAAATTGATGGAGGACGTGTTCAAATGCAGAGAGGCATAGTTAATGTATATGTAAGTAAATTATTTAACTTGGACTGTGAGCAAAAAACTGAAGGGGTTAAAATTAACAAGCCTCAAGTGAATATAGAGATTAGATGAAAAAATGTTCACACAGAGTTGGGAATATCTGAAAAAACCTCAGCCAACTAAGTAAATAAATGCTGGGTCAACTAGCAGAATTGGATAAATATCTAGTTTGGAATGGGTTTGAAGACTCTAGGGATAAGTACAGATAGCGATGATCATGTGCTCCACTGGACATATGGTTCCTGTAATGCTGAGGCTAGGGAAGGTGGTATCATGTTTGGACAGCACCCAGCCAGGATTTGAATATTAGAGCTAGGAAGATGCATGAATATTCAGGAGCTTAACTTAATTATCTTTTGGGTGTCAGGGAATATTTATGCAGAACCTTCGCTCAGGCGGTTAAATGAGTGAGGTACAGCTATTCATTAAATAAATGATATAAGGCAAATTTTCTTGTCCCTAATGTCCTTTAGACACCGGTTCCCAGGGTGCTGGAGACAGGAAATAGGAGTAGAGTACCATATCGCAGGGTTTCTGCTCCATTTCCACAGGAAGCATATTTCTTGGGAGCAAATGTATAGGAAGCGGGAAACTCCCACCTGAAACAGGTAAAAACTAAATCTCATACAAATGATGCAGGAATAACTTGATTTTGCTTAACATTGCTAAACATCACCTTGAGGTTGGAGGATCTTTAAATAGACTTCACAATCTGCCCTTGTCTTGCACACAACATCCTGCCCCTAATGTGAGCAAGTGCCAAATCTGAGGCAATAATCCTGGTTACTATCAGTGACTATGGCCATGTTGCACTAACCCTCCTCGTCCACCTTGACCTCTCTGCAGCCTTGGCATGGTTTTCAACACCATCTTCCACCAATGTCTCCGTTCTTCCTTATCCAACCGTAGCCAGAGCTTCTTCAGCAATGGCTTCTCTTCCTGCCCCTGCACTGTTACCTCCAAAATAAATAAGTAAATTGTAATTATAGCCACAATAATTTGTCGTAACTTGAAAGGACTAAATAATATCTACATAAAATAATATCTGCAATATTGTAATTCTGTCTGCAATTAATCCAAAATTTAAATGCATGCAAAAGATAAACAGTGATAATAAAACAACAATGTAGTGGTATCAATGACATGATGCGTGTGCATGATCACAAAACCAAAATTTGGGTCCAGTGATTCATTTCTGTTTACCGAATTAAAAAAGACGGGGAGAAATTCAGTTGTTTAGCACCTCCCATTAGCGCCGGGCGGGGGTACTAATGGGGTATTAATGTAGTAGCACCGGGGCAAGGCGAATCCAGCGCCGCACGCCAAATCCAGTCGCTCCGTAGTGCCGCCGCTAACAGTTAGTGCCTGGGGCTTTAGCGCCAGGTAGATCGTGACGTCAGTGAACGTGCAACGCTCACTGAGTGCCCGATCTGCCAAATTGATTATCGCCCCCTTCCTTAGCGCCTCGTGCTGATAACAACAGGGAGAAAAGGCGTCAAGCAGGCGGATGGTGGCTCCAGGGGCGCTATTTAAAGGGATCAGTCGCAGCTTTCAGGTTAGTGCTGTTTCACTGCTTCCTTGTCAGTTTGTGATTGTGCAAGAGTTTAATTGAGTCATTTGAAGGTTTTTTACTTTCAGGAGTGTTGTGCCTACTCAAAATTAGTGACGTTTATTCTGACAAGATATCAAACTGCTACACTTGGTTACATTAATGGAGGCTGTACTGGCAGTCGACCTTGCCCACCTAGGATCTACTGCGGAGGGAGTGGAGGCAGCGAGAAAGACTGGAACATGTGGCCAGAGGGAGGAGGAGGGCCATCAGGGCTCTCAACAGGAGGCCTTACCCTCCGAGAGTATTCCAACAGCACTTCTCCTACCTCCAATTAAGCGAGGAGCAGTATATTAGGAGGCTCCACTTCAGCAAGGAGGTGGTCACAGAACTCTGCCACCTCCTGTAACCAGACCTCGAGCCTCAGATGAGGGTGAGCACAGCTCTCTCAGTCGCAGTCAAGGTCACCGTCGCCCTCAATTTCTTCGCCAGTGGATCCTTCCAGTCTGCCACAGGAGATATAGGTAACATCTTGCAGTTCGCCGTCCATCGCTGCATCCGGCAGGTCACAGAGGCTCTCTACAGTAGGAGAAGGGACTACATATCCTTCCCTATCACCAGGGAGAAGCAGAATGAACGTGCATGTGGCTTTACCAGGATAGCGGGCTTCCCCATGGTGCAGGGCGCCATTGACTGCATCCACGTGGCTTTGTGGGCACCGCATAACAATCTGAGATCTTCCATAAGCGCAAAGGCTACCGCTCACTTAATGTCCAGTTGGTGTGCGACCACAGACAGCGAATCCTCAATGTGAATGCCTGCTATCCTGGCAGCAGCCACGATGCCTTCATCCTGCACCAGCACTCTTCCAGCCACCACATCAAGCTCGCAGGGTGGCTGCTCAGAGACAAGGGCTATCCGCTGTTCACCTGGCTCATGATTCCCCTCCGCAACCCCAACACTCCTGCACAGCACTCATATAATGAGAGCCATGCTGCCACCAGGAACATCATCGAGCAGACCATCGGAGTGCTTAAGCAATGGTTCCGCTGCCTTGACCGCTCGGGAGGAGCCCTCCAGTACTCGCCGGAGCGGGTGTCCCATTTCGTCGTGGTGTACAGCATGCTCCACAATCTGGCCATCATGAGGGCCCAGCCCTTGCCAGCAGGGATTGCGGGACCACCTCAGGAGGAGGAAGAGGGAGAGGAGGAGGAGGAAGATGATGAGGAGGATGAGGAAGATGAGGAGGAGGAGGAGGAGGAGGAGTGTGTTCAATAATCAGTGAACATATCTTTACAACAATATTTACTATTCACCATTGTGCAATCCCTTGTGCAGTGCCTCGTGTTTCTGTGCCTTTGCCTACTCTAGTGCTCCTACGAAGTGTTGACCCAGTGGATGCAGCAGGGCTGGTGGAAGGCTGCTGAGTGTCTGTGCGGGAGACTTCAGATGGCCTTGATCCTGAGAGAGGACAGCAGGTTCCTGCTCCACTGACCCACTGCCACTCCCCCGGGGCAGCACCTCAGCATCCCTAGCAATCTGCTGGAGCACAGATTGCTGGCCTGCTGCGACACCGTGAAAGCCCCAGTCGACGGAGGTAGACCCAGCGACGATGGCAGCAGTCAGAGCTTGCGTGGCATCAAGCTGAGACTGCACGAGAGCAGTCTGAGATTGGATGTCAACAAGCATAGACTGCATTACAGCACTAAGACGTTGCGTCGCTTCCGCCTGTGCTGCAATGGAAGCTGCCAGATCGCCCATCACACATGGCATCAGGTCTGGGTCGCCATGGTCTCTCTGGGAGTCTACCATCCTTTCCAGACTGGAAATGATGGGCTCCATGGTGTGCGCAGAGCTCTGTGCAATGTTGGAGGCGGACTCCTCCACGCTCCTTACCATTGCCGACCGGCTCTCGGGCACCCTTGCCATTGCACCTATCATCTCCGTGTGCATGCCCATCACCCTTCTTCTAAAGGCCTCCCCATTGAGGTCCTCATCTGAGTCCTGTGCAGCAGAACTTGCGCGCGACTCGCCCTCCGGGGAGCTGACTCCCGAGCTACCCTTTCCCCCTGGCCTTGCTGCAGCCCACTCGTACCCGGTGCCTCACCCTGTGCTTATCCCACTACTATACTAGCCTCTAAAGAACGCATAGTGCCAGTATCTGAGCTGGTGTCTGGGTGAGACATGCAGTGACGCGGTGTGTTCTTCGTCCTCCTCTTCTCCCACCTCGCTCTCTACGGTACCCTCAGAGACAGGCTGCTCAGCTGCTTGCTCATTATCTGAAAGCATAAAGGCACAAGAGTCGGGTTAAGGTAAGGGGAGGGGGGCAGGAAGGGAGAAATGCATGCATACAGCATGATTAGCTGGAAAGTGCAAAAGGCTTGTGGGGTGAGGGGGAAGTGGTATGTAAGAAGAAGGAGTAGGGATGAACATACCGTTGTTGTCCCCAAGAGGGTCAACGTCGCCGGTGGCCACAGCGCCCACCACCTGGTGCCCAATAATCTCCAGCACTCTATTCTCCAGCTTAGACAGTGGTTGGGTGTCAGGTTGTCCCCTGCCTGTGCGCTCCTGCTCCCTCCTGTTGTGAGCCACCTTGGCCTACAAGAGAAAAGAAAGTGTGTGAGTGAGTGTGGAGCAATGTGTTTGGGTGATGTGCCTGCCATAGTTGAATAGCTGTCATTGTGTGCAAGGTGTGAGATGTGGGTGTGAGTGTTGGTAGGTAGAGATTGTTGGTGGGTGAGTGCTGGGGGTGTGGTGCTTTGGGCAGTGTGTGAAGAATGTTGTTCAGATGGTGGTATGTAGCATTTGTTGAGGCATTGACTCACCTTGACCACCCGAGTGAGGTAATTAAATTTCTTTCGGCACTGTGTGTGGGTCCTGGGGACCACAGTGCTGCCCGAGACCTGATGGGCAACCTCCCTCCACATGGCGCCTCCTGCCACTTGCCGGGTAGAGTACTCCCCTCCGTCTCTCCACAGCGGACACCAACTCCTCCAATGCTTGGTCCGAAAATCTGCGGGCTCTCTCCCTGGGACGTGGATCTGGCACGAGTACAGCTAGTTGAGTCGTCCGGCGCCTTGGCCTTGGCCTGCTCCTGCCTGCTGAAACAGGTTCACAGGCAGCAATGCTGAGAATGAAGTGCTGCAGCATGAATGACCCTCGTTTTTAAGAACTGGAAAGAGCCTGTGGCAATGATGACTTGCGATTAGACTGCACCTGATATTGGTTAGCGCTTTGAGTGTAACGCCACTGAGCTAGGCCGTTTGCGCTTGATTTAGTGCTCCCATCCTTTCTTTGAGCAATGACACTGAATTTTGCGCGCAGCAAGATTCATCAGTGCCTGGCACTAAATCTCAAACTTTTCCAAAGTTAGCGCCCACTCCTGGGCTATAATGAATTTCTCCCCCACTGTGTGTTGGTCTTTGGGAGGACTTGATCATCAAAAGATGCTTCACCGTCTAGTACCCTGGATTTCTGTTGTTTTATAAACTTAAGTAGAACATTTTAATATTTTGAGAGAACAAATCCTGTGCTCTCAAACATTAAAAATGAGAGAGTTGGGAACAGACCTCTAAGCATTCATATAAACATGAACACACAGGACTATCTCCTGACAGTTAAATTGTGATTCATAGCCCGGAGCATAACTGTTTGTTCTTCATTCTCTGTCCCTATTGATCACAGGCTTGTCGTTCACTATAACTGCATCATAACATTGTTGAATTTGCTTGTTTGTTAGTAAATATGCCTTTGTATAATTATAGCATGAGTGCCATCTTGTGGATGCTGTTTGCCTTGTGTATATTACATTAATGATTTTAGCTGTTGTTAAACATGTGGTTCATATGAGCAAGTTAATGTTTGATCACAATTTTTCCCCAAATTTTATACTGCTCTATGAACATATTATGAACATTTCGAGTGAAACCCTTCTTTAGAGCCCTGCTGATGAGCAATTCCTCCTAAAGACTTAATCTGACTTTTAAGATGACAAAACTGTGGTGCATTTCCAGCATTTTCTGTCTTAATTTCAGATTTGCATCATCTAGCTTTTTTTTCTCTGCTCATATTCTGATTGGACAGTCAAAATCCATTCAAAAATGATTGACTATATCCAAGTATGAGTGCGGATAATCCTCTTGTAATGACTTCAGATCCCAGTACAAAATTATCACCATGTATAAGCACCCTTGTGCTATAGTCTCAGGAACACAGACTTTATTCTTGTGCTGAAAAACTACATGTGGAAGTCCCTTATATAAATATACATAAGGAACACTGTCATTTTTGCACCTTTTTCAAGTATTTCATGCACTAAAAATAATATCACAATTTCTGACAATGGCACTTTAACAGGGGGGATAGATACACAGTGAACACTACTGCAGAGCCCATTAATATTTAGAATTCACTATTTGAAGCACGGGAAGATTGAGGAGTCAATTCTACTACTATCTTCCTACACTCAAGAAATAAGAACAAACAACAATAATTGACTTTGGCTGAATTGCACTAAGAAATTGAGGTGAGCAGGCTGACTGAACTCAATCTGTGGTTATAAACTTTCAAAATGGACCTAATGTCAATTTTCTTGTACAGTACAGGCTACAGTGAATCAAACCTGATCAACGGTATCATGAATTGTACACACAATGAGATGAATTATTAAGAGGCACTGGAAATCTAAGTCGGCTAAAAAGATGACAGTTACCTTGCCTAGTCTCAATAACTGAATGAGCACTATGGGTTAGCAGCAGACTCCAAATTTTTGACATGCAGATCTGAATCTATCCAACTCATGTGAAAACGGCAACAGAGCTGATAACTTGGCAACATATTTATCCCAGCCCTGAAAGCCATTTTGAGGGGTATTGTGGTGGCTATCCTGCCAAACCTTCAACTGTTCCAAAAATGGCCCTTTTATTCTGACACGTCAAAATCCAGGGTAGTTTCAACAGATTCTGACATAATTCCAACAATGTCACACTGCACTACACTCAATTATCAGTTCATCACAGAAATCCACTCATTGTCAAATGTAATGGGGAAAAGGACAATTAGGGTCTATTGTGTCTGCAACATTTTTCTGGATGTTCTTCAATTTAATGGAGCTAAGCTAAGAGACCATTCATGCAAACTTTCACATATCCCTGGACAATGGCATGATTCACAGGCCAGTCTTTGAGGAGGGCAGCAGGGTGGAGACTTTACTAAGCCCTCTTCAAGGTGAAAAGTAGTCTAACAGTTGCAATAGCAACGTCAGACATTAGCAAAACAGATAATCCCAGCTAGCTGTGTTTCAGCATGACATTCATTCCTTTATCAGTTTGTACATATTGCCTGCCAGTTTAAAGCTATTTCTTGATCAAACCACAAACTGCTTTTATACAGCAATTTTAAATCTCAACAAAACTTCCTGATTCCAGAAGGGAGCTAGGATGGCCAAAGCAAGGAATGAGGCCAAATTTGTTTGTCTCTGAATGTTTTGTGCGGGAGGATTTTAATACTTTATGTGGGAGAAAAGTATTAACTTTACTTTATTAGGTAAGATGAAAGCTGATTTTTCTGTCAAGTGAATTTCACGTCAGATTAAGTATTACATCGGGGGATAATGGATCTCAGTGAATTACAAGGTGACCATCCAGTCAAGGGGCTCAGATAACTTATTAATTCATATACTCCTTATTTTTGCAGTTTATGAACATCATTTGAACCCTGCAGTTGGATATCTGCCTTAAATTCACTTGGAGCAATCTGTTATCATTAATATTGGCCGGGAATTTACTGGAGATTTGCACTACTGGAATGGAATATCTACATCATGGGGCCCACTTTCCAGTGAAAAAGTCCCACTATTCACGCTACTCAATAATTTTCTGGGGCTTTTGTGCCACTGGAACCGTGAAAGGTTGATCATCATTACTCCGCACCCCCAACCCCTTTCAAGACAATGGCGATCGCAAATTTCCAGGATTTACACTTTTTTCTCACTGCAGCCACTTAGACCGAAATATAATGGCGCAGGTGGGCCCTTGGTTACCTGGTAGTGGCATGATTTACATGATTCTCAGTCTGGAAGGACCATTAAAGGTTTGGTGCTCCATCTCCGCAGTCTGGAATTAATCGCTCAGATTTTTTTCTCTGCTTCTCAGTTTTGTCACTTTTTCCATTCAGAGTCCTGTGAGTTTATGAAGGCAATATTTTCAGCACCCCCCCACCCCCTCTCAACGTGTTAAGAAGGTCAGAGCATGGCCTTTCCGCTGAGCATTCCCCTATTCTGCATTATCATGGCTGAGGAGGAGGAGCAGAGGCAGAAGGCCTGGCGCGTGAGGCACCACGGCCAGAGACTGCACTGAACTCACTACGACTGCCACCACCCCACGAATGACAGAGCAGCAAATGTCAGAGGAACTGTGTGTACAAAGACTGCACTTCACCTGGTAATGAAGGTGACCAAGGCCCTCAATTTCTATGACTCTGATTCCTTTCAGTCATCCACTGGAGATCTCTGCAACATCAGCCAGGGCTTACATAGGATTACATAGGATATACGGCACAGAAACAGGCAATTCGACCCAACCAGTCCATGCCGGCGTTTATGCTCCACGCGAGTCTCCTCCCGTCTTTCCTCATCTAACTCTATCAGCATAACCCTCTATTCCCTTCTCCCTCATATGCTTATCTAGACTTCCCTTAAATGCATCGATACTATTTGCCTCAACCACTCCCTGTGGTAGCGAGTTCCACATTCTCACCACTCTCTGGGTAAAGAAGTTTCTTCTGAATTCCCTATTTGATTTCTTGGTGACTATCTTATATTAATGGCCTCTAGTTGTTCTCTTCCCCACAAGTAGAAACACTCTCCCTGTATCCACTCTATCAAAACCTTTCATAATTTTAAAGACCTATTTAGATCACCCCTCAGCCTTCTCTTTTCAAGAGAAAAGAGACCCAGCCTGTTCATCCTTTCTTGATAGGTATGACCTTGCAGTTCTGGTATCATCCTTGTAAATCTTTTTTGTACCCTCTCCAGTACCTCTATATCCTTTTTATAATATGGCGATCAGAATTGTGCGCAGTACTCCAAGTGTGGTCTAACCAAGGTTCGATACAGGTTTAGCATAACTTCTCTACCTTTCAATTCTATCCCTCTAGAAATAAACCCTAGTGCTTGGTTTGCTTTTGTTACGGCCTATTAACCAGCGTCGTTACTTTTAGTGTTTTGTGTATTTGTACTCCGAGATCCCTTTGCTCCTCTACCCCATTTAGATTCTTATTTTCCAAGTAATATGCAACCTCCTTATTTTTCTTACCAAAATGTAACACCTCACACTTACCTATGTTAAAATTCATTTGCCAATTATATCCTCAGGGTGCATGAACTTGTGCAAGCCTGCATTCGACAAGTGCCAGGTGCCCTCTTCCATAGGGCATCGGATTTCATCAAATACGGCATTTTCCCTGTGGAGCAAAGTGTCAAGGCCATCAACGTCCACACGCTTGTTGGCTTCCCCAGGGTGCAGGGGGACTATCGATGGTACCTTCCCCAGGGTACAGGGGGACTATCGATGGTACCTTCCCCAGGGTGTAGGAAGCTATTGATGGTACCTTCCCCAGGGTGCAGGGGGGTATTGATGGTATCTTCCCCAGGGTGCAGGGGGCAATTGATGGTACCTTCCCCAGGGTGCAAGGGGACTATCGATGGTACCTTCCCCAGGGTGCAGGGGACTATCGATGGTACCTTCCCCAGGGTGCAGGGGACCATCGATGATACCTTCCCCAGGGTGCAGGGGGACTATCGATGGTACCTTCCCCAGGGTGCAGGGGGTTTCGATGGTACCTTCCCCAGGGTGTTTTTTTAAAATTCGCTTATGGGATGTGGGCGTCGCTGTCAAGGCTAGCATTTATTTCCCATCCCTCGTTGCCCTTGAGAAAGTAGTGGTGAGCCGGCTTCTTGAACCGCTGTAGTCCGTGTGGTGAAGGTACTCCCATAGTGCTGTTAGGGAGGGAGTTCCAGGATTTTGACCCAGTGACGATGAAGGATCGGCAATATATTTCCAAGTAAGCATGGTGTGTGACTTGGAGGGGAACTTGCAGGTGGTGGTGTTCCCATACACCTGCTGCCCTTGTCCTTCAGGGTGGTAGAGGTCGTGGGTTTGGGAGGTGCTTCCGAAGAAGCCTTGGCGAGTTGCTGCAGTGCATCTTGTAGATGGTACACACTGCAGCCACGGTACGTCGGTGGTGGAGGGAGTGAATGTTTGAGGTGTTGGATGGGGTGCCAATCAAGCAGGCTGCTTTGTCCTGGATGGTGTCGAGCTTCTTGAGTGTTGTTGGAGCTGCACTCATCCAGGCAAGTGGAGAGTATTCCATCACACTCCTTACTTGTGCCTTGTAGATGGTGGAAAGGCTTTGGGGAGTCAGCAGGTGAGACACTCACCACAGAATACCCAGCCTCTGACCTGTTCTTGTTGCCACAGTATTTATGTGGCTGGTCAAGTTAAGTTTCTGGTCAATGGTGACCCCCTCAGGATGTTGATGGTGGGGTATTCGGCGATGGTAATGCCGTTGAATGTCAAGGGGAGGTGGTCAGACTCTCGCTTGTTGGCGATAGTCATTGCCTGGCACTTCTGTAGCGCGAATGTTATCTGCCACTTATCAGCCCAAGCCTGAATGTCGTCCAGGTGTTGTTGCATGCGGGCATGGACTGCTTCATTATCTGAGGAGTTGCGAATGGAACTGAACACTGCAGTCATCAGCGAACATCCCCATTTCTGACCTTATGATGGAGAGAAGGTCATTGATGAAGCAGCTGAAGATGGTTGGGCCTAGGACACTGCCCTGAGGAACTCCTGCAATGATGTCCTGGAGCTGTGGTGATTGACCACCAACCACCACAACCATCTTCCTTTGTGTTAGGTATGACTCCAGCAAGTGAAGAGTTTCCCCGATTCCCATTGACTTCAGTTTTACTAGGGCTCCTTGACGCCACACTCGGTCAAATACTGCCTTGATGTCAAGGGCAGTCACTCTCACCTCACCTCTGGAATTCAGCGCCTTTGTCCATGTTTGGACCAAGGCTGTAATGAGGTCTGGAGCACCGTGGTCCTGATGGAACCCAAACTGGGCATCAGTGAGCAGGTTATTAGTGAGTAAGTGCTGCTTGATAGCACTGTCGACGACACCTTCCATCACTTTGCTGATGTTTGAGAGTAGACTGATGGGGCGATAATTGGCCGGGTTGGATTTGTCCTGCTTTTTGTGGACAGGACATACCTGGACAGTTTTCCACATTGTCAGATAGATGCCAGTGTTGTAGCTGTACTGGAACAGCTTGGCTAGAGGCGCGGCTATTTCTGGAGCACAAGTCTTCAGCACGATAGCCGGAATGTTGTCGGGGCCCAAGCCTTTGCTGTATCCAGTGCGCTCAGCCGTTTCTTGATAACACGTGGAGTGAATCGAATTGGCTGAAGACTGGCTTCTGTGGTGGTCGGGACCTCAGGAGGAGGCCGATATGGATCATCCACTCAGCACTTCTGGCTGAAGATGGTTGCAAACGCTTCAGCCTTGTCTTTTGCACTCACATGCTGGGCTCCACCATCATTGAGGATGGGGATATTCATGGAGCCTCCTCCTCCCGTTAGTTGTTTAATGGTCCACCACCATTCACGACTGGATGTGGCAGGACTGCTTTGATCTGATCCGATAATTGTGGGATCGCTTAGCCCTGTCTATAGCATGCTGCTTCCGCTTTTTAGCATGCATGTAGTCCTGTGGTGCAGCTTCCCCAGGTTGGCACCTCATTTTTAGGTACGCCTGGTGCTGCTCCTGGCATGCTCTTCTACACTCCTTATTGAACCAGGGTTGGTCACCTGGCTTGATGGTAATGGTAGAGTGAGGGATATGCCGGGCCATGAGGTTACAGATTGTGATGGAGTACAATTCTGCTGCTGCTGGTGGCCCACAACACCTCATGGATGCCCAGTTTTGAGCTGCTAGATCTGTCCTGAATCTATCCCATTTAGCACAGTGGTAGTGACACACAACACGATGGAGGGTGTCCTCAGTGTGAAGACGGAACTTCGTCTCCACAATGACTGTGCGGTGGTCACTGCTACCAATGCTGTCATGGACAGATGCATCTGGGACAAGTAGATTGGTGAGGACGAGGTCAAGTTGGTTATTTCCTCGTGTTTGTTCTCTCACCACAGGCCCAGTCATGTCCTTCAGGACTCTGCCAGCTCAGTCAATAGTGGTGCTACCGAGCCACTCTTGGTGATGAACATTGAAGTCCCCCACCCAGAGTACATTCTGTACCCTTGCTACCTTCAGTGCTTGTTCCAAGTGGTGTTCAACATGGAGGAATACTGATTCATCAGCTGTGGGAGGGCGGTAGGTGTTAATCAGCAGGAGGTTTCCTTGCCCATGCTTGACCTGAAGCCATAAGACTTAATGGGGTCCAGAGTCAATGTTCAGGACTCCCAGGGCCACTTCTTCCTGACTGTATACCACTGTGCCGGCACCTCTGATGGGTCTGTCCTGCCGGTGGGACAGGGTATACCCAGGGATGGTGACGGAGGAGTCTGGGACATTGGCTGAAAGGTATGATTCTGTGAGTATGACTATGTCAGGCTGTTGCTTGACTAGTCTGTGGGACAGCTCTCCCAATTTTGGCACATGTCCCCAGATGTTAGTGAGGAGGATTTTGCAGGGTCGATTGGGCTGGGTGTGCCGTTGTCATGTCCGAAGCCGGTGCCGAGGTTTTATTCTTATTATTGCTTTTCGTAGCAGTTTGTTACAACTTGAGTGGCTTGCTAGGCCATTTCAGAGGGCAGTTAAGAGTCAACCACATTGCTGTGGGTCTGGAGTCACATTTAGGCCAGACCAGGTAAGGGCAGCAGATTTCCTTCCCTAAAGGACATTAGTGATGGGTTTTTACTACAATCTGATAGTTTCATTACTGATACTAGCTTTTTACTGCAGATTTATTTAATTAACTGAATTTAAGTTCCCCAGCTTTGAACTCACATCTCTGGATCATTAGTCCAGGCCGCTGGATTACTAGTCCAGTAACATAACCACTATGCTACAGTTCCTGATGGTGTAAGGGGCTATCAAAGGTATCTTTCCTAGGGTACAGGGGGGTATTGATGGTGTTGCTGAAGGTTCCACTTGAGGAACCTGTTACATTTATGAACAAGAAAAGGTTCCACTCGCTAAATGTGCAAATTGTCTGATATGCCCAACAAAGAATGCTGCATGTGAACTCTGGGCATTGGAGAAGTTCTCACGATGCCATTGTCCTTCGCCACTCCCCACCTGCAAAATATTCAGCAGGGAAGGAGAAGAAGGCAAATGGATCCTAGGGGACAAGGACCACCCCCTGAAGCCATGGTTGATGACACCATTCCGCGTCACCAACAATGCAGCAGGGGAAAGATACAACCGTGCACATTTGGCAACCTGACAGGATGTGGAAAGGACTATTGGGTGCTGAAAATTTGCTTCAGGTATCTGGACAGGTCGGGGTGGGGGGATGGTGGTGGGGGAGATGAGCGCCCTACAATACACTCTTGAATGGTGGCAAAGATTGTAATAGTGCGCTATGCACTGCACAATTTCATCCTTGGGAAGGGCTCAGCCTGGACTTGGTAGACGAATGCCCGTTGAACTGGAGGATCCCGACCTGGATGTCCTCGAGCCCTGGGGCAGTGGCCTCTTGGAGGAATTCACACTGACAGCCGCCAGCCCACTTAGAAATCAGCTGGTGGCACAGATCTTCGGCCCAGTAAGATGGCCCCCAACCCTCGTAACCATCCCCACCACCACGTCCAACCTGCCATATCAGGCGGCACGAGGAAGTCTGAAACAATGATTGTTTCATTGTTTGGGAGGGTTCTAAGCTAATTTGGCCGGGGGAGGGGCACCAGGACGCAGCAGCAGAGAGGAGAGACAAGTTGTGTAGAAAACTAGGAGGGAGAAACAGCAACAGAACAAAGAATGATGTAGAAAGAGCAGGAATTAGATGGAGGAAAAAAGCAAAGGCAACTAGCATGCTGTTGGAATACTTGTGTGTTAATGCGAGGACTGTTACAAATAAGGTTGACGAGCTACAGGCACAAGTTGCCATGTGAGGTTATGATTTAGTGGCTATAATGGAGACCTGGCTTAAACATGGGCAGGAATGGGAACTAAACATACCTGGCTACAGTGTATTCAGAAGGGATAGGGAAAGAAAAAAAGAGGTTTAAAGTAGTTATGGAAAGGGACAAAGAAAATCAAAGGTGAAAATACCCAACTAGAAGAGAACCAATTTCAGGAATTTGAGAAGGGACTGGAAACAAAAATTGGTCAGGAAAACAGTAAATGAGCAATGGCAGGCCTTCAAGGTGGAGATACTACGGGTACAAACCAAGCATGTTCCCATAAGGAGGAAAGGTGGGGCATCCAAAGCTAGAGCTCCCTGGATGACAAAGGAAATAGAGATTAAAATAAAACAGAAAAGAAGGGGTTGGTATTAGGACCGTTGCTTTTCGTGTTTTATATCTAGATGACCTGGACTTGAGTATAGGGAGTGCAATTTTGAAGTTTGCGATTGATACAAAACTTAATAACATAGTAACTAACGAGCAAGATAGTAGCAAACTTCAGGAGGACATAGACAGACTGATGAAATGGGCAGACACATGGCAGATGCAACTTAATGCGGATAAGTGTGAAGTGATGCACTTTGGGAGAAACAACATGGAGAGGCAGTATAATCTAAATGGTACTGTTTTGAGGAGGGTGCAAGAACAGAGGGACCTGGGGGTGGATATTCACAAATCCTTGATGGTGGCAGGACAAGTTGATAAGGAGGTTAAGAAAGCATACGGGATACTTGGCTTTGTAAATAGGGGTATTGAATACAAAAACAAGGAAGCCTTTACAAATCACTGGTTAGGCCTCAGATGGAGTATTGTGTACAATTCTGGGCACCACACTTTAGGAAGGATGTCAAGGCCTTAGCGAGGTTACAGAGGAGGTTTACCAGGATAATACCAGGGATGAGAGACTTAAGTTATGTGGAGTGATTGGAGAAGCTGGGATTGTTCTCCTTAGAGCAGAGTAGGTTAAGGGGAAACCGAATAAAGGTATCTAAAATCATGAGGGATTTTGATGGAGCAAGTAGGGAGTAACTGTTACTTTTGGCAAGTGGGTCAGTAGCTAGAGGTCATAGATTTAAAATAAGTGGCAAAAGAACTAGAGGGGAAATGAGGAGAATTTTTTTGACACAGAGGGTTGTTAAGATCTGGAATGCACTATCTAAAAGGCTGGTGGAATCAGATTCCATAGGAACTTACAAAAGGCAATTGGACATGTATTTGAAGAGGACTAATTTGCAGGGTTATGGGGAAAAAGCTGGGTTGTGGGACTAAATTGAACAGCCCTTTCAAAGAGCCAGCGCAGGCATGATGGGCCGAATGGCCCTCTTCTGTGCTGACGTCGTGGACTGATCCCCGTGGGACTACAAACAAAACAAATGACAGGCAAGATAATGTAACAAACAATTGAACTTTGATTCAGCAAAAATAATGCAATTAAACTTACAGTCATCACTAACAACATCAGAAAAGCTTTTATTCAACAAGAAACAATGACAGAAAATTGAACTGTGTTTAAATTGGAAGACACAGATGTGAAGGTTCCTCCCCCACCTCCACAGACAGCAGCAATGGGTAGCAATGCAGCAGGTGAACTGTTGAAGTTCAGACACTCTAGAAATTTGGAATCGCCCCAGTAGGGGCGCTAAATTTTAAAAAGTTGCAGAGTTAGTGTCAGGCGCTAATCCTTCTGATCTCCCGCTAAATTAATTGTTAGCACTCCAAGAAAGAGCTGGAGCGCTAAATCAAGCGATAATCAGCTAACTTAGGGCGCTACACACAGAGAGTGGGGCGCTACCCGCAGAGCACTAACCAATTTCAGGTGCACTCAAATCAGGACTCATCATTGGATGTAATATCTCCAAGTTTGCAGACGACACAAAGCTGGGTGGAAGTGTGTGCCGTGAGGAGGATGCCGAGAAACTCCAGTATGATTTGGACAGGTTGGGTAATTGGGCAGAAGCATGGCAGATGCAATATAATGTGGATAAATGCGAGGTTATCCACTTTGGTGTCAAAAACAGGAAGGCAGATTATTATCTGAATGGCAATAGATTGGGAGAAGGGGCAGTGCAACAAGACCTGGGTGTCCTTGTGCACCAGTCGCTGAAGGTAAGCATGCAGGTGCAGCAGGCGGTTAAGAAGGCAAATGGTATGTTGGCCTTTGTAGCGAAAGGGTTCGAGTACAGGAACAAGGATGTCTTGCTGCAGTTGTACGGGGCCTTGGTGAGACCACATCTTGAGTATTGTGTGCAGTTTTGATCACCTTATCTGAGGAAGGATGTTCTTGCCATGGAGGGAGTGCAGCGAAGATTCACCAGGCTGATACCTGGGATGGCAGGAATGACGTATGAGGAGAGATTGGGTCGATTGGGCTTATACTCGCTGGAGTTTAGAAGAATGAGAGGGGATCTCATTCAAACTTATAAAATTCTAACAGGACTAGACAGACTAGATGCAGGAAGGATGTTCCCGATGGCCGGGGAGTCCAGAACCAGGGGTCACAGTCTAAGGATAAGGGGTAAGCCATTTAGGACTGAGATGAGGAGGAATTTCTTCACTCAGAGAGTGGTGAACCTGTGGAATTCTCTACCACAGAAGGCAGTAGAGGCCAATTCATTAAATATATTCAAGAAGGAGTTAGATATATTTCTTAAAGCTAAAGGGATCAAGGGATATGGGGAGAAGGCAGGGACAGGGTACTGAATTTGGATGATCAGCCATGATCTCATTGAATGGCGGAGCAGGCTCGAGGGGCTGAATGGCCTGCTCCTGCTCCTATCTTCTATGTTTCTATCATTCACACTGGCTCCTTCCAGTTCTTAAAGGGGAGGTTCAATCATTCTGCACAACCTCATTCTCAACATTGCTGGCTCTAAAGGCGACCTCCAAGCAAATCAACAGCTACACCTCTTATCCTCATGGCTGATCCCAGTCCCAGGGAGAGAGCTCGCCGTTTCAGCGACCAGGCATTGGAGGTATTCGTCGCGACAGTCGAAAGAAGGAGGGCAGTGCTGTTCCCGGCAACAAGCAGGAGGCCATTGCCCCAGGTCTTCAGGGCAATGTGGAGCGAAGTGGCCCATGATGTCACGGCCAGCAGTGTGGTCCTCAGGACCCTCACACAGTGCCGTAAAAAATTCAATGACCTCATTAGGTGGTCAGGGTGAGTACATGCTTCAACAAGTCCTACATACCAGCATCTGAACCTCAGTCTGTACACACTGCACAAACCACCACACCCGCCCCCACTCAACCACCAAGCATCTCCACCTATTCAAACTCACATCTACATCTCACGCCTTGCCTACAATCACAGCTATTCAACTATGGCAGGCACATCTCCCAAAGACATAGCTGCACACTCACTCACACTTTCCTTTCTCTTGCAGGCCAAGCTGGTCCACAATAGGAGGGAGCAGGAATGAACAGACGGGGGCAAAGCGGACATCCAACAGACCTGGAGGAGCGAGTGTTGAGAGTCATTGGGTGCCAGGTGGTGGGCGCCGTGGCCGCCAGAGACGTTGACCACCTTGGGGACAACAATGGTATGTTCATCCCCTCTCCTTCTCTCATCCCACTTCCCCCTCACACCACAAGCCTTTCCCACTTTCCAGCTCATTATACTGTCTGCATTCCTTGCTCCCTTCCTGCCCCCCTGCCCTCACCTTAATGCGCGTGCTGTGCCTTTATGCTTTCAGGTAATCAGCAACCAGATGATCAGCCTGTCCCTGAGCCTCCCAGTGAGAGCGAGGCGGGAGAAGAGGAGGAGGAAGAAAGCACCGCATCACTGCATGTCTCACCCGCAGGCACCAGCTCAGATACTCGACTACGCGATCTTTAGAGGCATGTTTAGTAGAGGGGTCTGCACTTGGTGATGCACCGTGGACGAGCGGGCTGCAACAAGGCCAGGGGGAAAGGGTAGCTCGGGAGCCAGCTCCCTGGAGGGCGATTTTGCACACGACTCAGATAAGGACCTCGATGGGGAGGCATTCACAAGAAGGGTGATGGGCATGCACACGGAGATGATAGATGCAATGGCAAGGGTGCCCGAGAGCCTGTCGGAAATGGTAAGGATCGTGGAGGAGTTCGCCTCCAACATTGCACAGAGCTCTGCGCACACCGTGAAGCCCATCCTTGGCAGTCTGCAAAGGACGGTGGACTCCCTGAGAGACTGTGGGGTCCCAGACCTCATGCCACGTGTCATGGGCGATGTGGCAGCAGCCATTGCAGCACAGGCGGAAGCCACACAATGTCTTAGTGCTGTAGTGCAGTCAATGGTTGCTGCCATCGAGTCTCAGACTGCTCTCATGCAGTCTCAGCTTGATGCCACACAAGCTCTGACTGCTGCCATCGTCGCTGGGTCCACCACAGTCCACCAGGGATCTCACGGTGTCGCAGCAGGCCAGCAATCTGTGCTCCAGCAGATTGGTAGGGATGCTGAGGTGCTGCCCCAGGGTAGTGTCAGTAGGTCAGTGGAGCAGGAACCTTCTGTCCTCTCTCAGGATGACAGCATTCCTGCTCCCACTACTGCCACTCCGCCATTGCCCTTGTCGCTGCCTGTCATCCAGCCAGGCCAGACTGCCGCCACCCAGCCTGAGGTGGTGCAGTGTACAGCCGGGCCTTCCAGGCTCAGAGCTGGTCGAGGGTGTCCTGCAAGGCCATCTGTAGTCTCTGGCACTGACATGAGCCAGGTGGAGAGCGGATACCCCTTGTCTCCGACCAGCCAGCTGCAGGATGAAGGCATCGTGGTTGCTGCCAGGATCGTGGCCATTGATGGTGAGGATTCACTGTCTGTGGTCACACACCAGCTGGACATTAAGTGAGTGGTAGCCTTTGTAGTTATGGAAGATCTCAGGATTGTTATGGGGTGCCCGCAAAGCGACGTGGGTGCAGTCAATGGCGCCCTGCACCATGGGGAAGCCCGCTATCCTGGCAAAGCCACATGCACGCTCGTCCTGCTTCTCTCTGGTGATGGGGAAGGAAATGTAATCCCTTCTCCTTCTGTAGAGAGCCTCTGTGACCTCCCAGATGCAGCAATGGACGGCGAACTGCGAGATGTTAGATATGTCTCCTGCTGCAGACTGGGAGGATCCGCTGACGTAGAAATTGAGGGCGACGGTGACCTTGACTGCCACTGGGAGAGCCGTGGTGGTCCTGATCTGAGGCTCGAGGTCTGGCTGCAGGAGGTGGCAGAGCTTTGTGACCACCTCCTTGCTGAAGCGGAACCTTTTAAGACACTGCTCCTCAGTTAAATTTATGTAGAAGTGCTCCCGGAATACCCTGGGAGTGTAAGGCCTCCTGTTGAGAGCCCTGTTGGCCCTCCTCCCTCTGGCCACATTTTGCAATGCTTGTCTCTGCCTCCGATGTTGATGCTGGAGGGTGAGGTCCAGTGCCAGTACAGCCCCCATTAATGTTACCAAGTGTAGGACTTCCAAATGTTAGCAGAATAAACGTGACTAATTTTTAGCAGGCAGAACACTCCTGAAAGTTACAAACGTTTATCTCACTGAAAACGGCTGTTTCACTTTGTGAAACTGAGAAGGCAGCAGTGATTGACGACTAAAATGAAACCGGATGTTGATCCCTTTAAATACCACTCCTACAGCGGCCATCCGAATGCCTCCTCTTCCTGCCGTTGTTCAGGCCAGGCGCTATGGCAGGGGGCGACAGTGAATTTTCCATCTGGGCTATTAACGGGGCATTCCAAGCGCAACGACATCACGATCTGGCATCCGCTAAAGGCCTAGGCGCTGGCGCTAAATCCCGGATGAATTTCTCATGTGCTATTTCTCCCCCCACCCCCCCCCCCCCCCGCCCCAGGCGCTAACGGGAGGTGCTAACATGCCAAATTTCTCCCCCTCAGTTCAGCATTTTAACGCTGTTGTCAAAGGAGCTTTAACAAGAATGTGGCCATGGACTGAAAGGTCACCATCAGTGACACAGTGATGAGGCGGAACAGTATCAAGCTGTACAAAGTATTGCAATTGTGCGAAGTGTTCTGTGACAACGCTTTAAACAATGTTTGTTTAACAGTAATAAAGAATTTTTCTCCAATGAACAGGTCTGTATGACTGCTTTTAAAGAAACTAAGAACATCATAAAATTATCCACAGTAGTGAAGTGTTAAACAATAAAAAATGGTGCATATGGAGCCGCCGAGGGTGAGAAGGAGCAGGAGATGGAGGCAGGCAGGCAGGCAGGCACTCTACTCCTTCCAGACACTGCACTTCCCCCACTCTCCACCAGTTAAATGTGAAAATCCAGAAATGGCTGTCTGGGATGTGCTGCTCTTCCGTAAACTGTGCGAAAATGGCATCTCGCCGTCTGCCTCTCCGTATTGAACAGCGTGAAGTTCCTGTACTTGCGTGGTAGATAGTGAACAAACTCACCACAGAAAGTTAAGCCGGTCCATTTCAGTCTAAGTACCCTTTTTAATGGCGTGATAAGGCTTAGTTACTGCCAAACAACCTCTCAGGCACTGAAAATTAACTTTACAAGTGTGGAGTCTCATTCCTTCAGATTTTAATTGTTGTTGGAGATTTTTTTTTAAATTACATTAATTGTTTTTATAAATCAGTCTTGCATCAAAATAAAATTAAAATTAAACTTTTTTTTTAACTTTTCCTTTCGGTCTCTTTTTTTTCTCTCTATTTTAATCCAATCTTTCTTTCCCTCCCTTTTTTCGGTTTTTGTACCAGATTTGACATTTGCGGTCAGCAGCAAAGCAAAGGTGTTTGCCACTGGCCCCGAAGAAAGCTGCTCACAAAGCTCTTGTGATCTCCGTGGCGAGAGTTTGCCTTTTTCAACGCACAAGTGATTTCAGTGTAATATAATGGGGATCCCCTAGAGTGCTCTGCTGTGACGTCAACAAGCTGTCTAAGCAGCCAATTACAATGCTGAATTCTCATGGATGGGGAAACGGGAATTGAAGAAGCTGCTTTTATTCAGACTTTTTAAAAATGTTACAGAGAACTAAACAAAGATTGAGGCTCTCACATGGGGAAAAGGTAAACCTGAAATAAATATTTTAAAAATTTAAGTTTCTTTAAAATTGTAATTTTTATCATAATGAAGAAATTTGACACTGCACAAAATTAAAATTAGCTTTTCAGGGCCATAGCTTTTGTTTAGCAGTCAATACACAGTTAAAACCCCAGTTACACCTAATCCAACAAGGCCTAATTTATAATCGGGTATTTAACAGCGATACTACCGTGGAAAAGCCCAAGTTTTCATCTATTTCACTGATTATACTGATTGCCGGCTATGGGCCTACATGTCGGAGCAGTGAATGACTGACCGCAACTTCAGGATTTCCGTGTTTAGATGCGCATGCGCTACATCCTGAAGTTATTGTCAGTTTCAAAGGGGTAATAACAGTGAACACTGTTAGTTAGCCATCATTACCCACCGCAAATTCCGGGCCATAGAATTCACTATTCTAACTTACACTTCCTGGTTCAGACTCTGCGCTGTTCATTAACAATACTTCAATCTAATTGGTTCAGGAGACTCACAATTGCTTGCCCTGTTCACACAGGTCCCAGATGCCCTGTAGAGGGCACGGCGCCATTTGGATCTCTAATTTACAGCAACTTCCAGTGCAAAACATAGGAACATAGGAACAGGAGTAGACTATTCAGCCCCTCCAGCCTGTTCCGCCATTCAATGAGATCATGGCTGATCTGCGACCTAACTTTATATACCTGCCTTTGGCCCCTATCCCTTAACACCAGAAAAACATAGATAAGAACATAAGACATAGGAGCAGGAATAGGCCATTCGGCCCCTCGAGCCTGCACTGCCATTCAATAAGATCATGGCTGATCCAATCTTGGCCTCAACTCCACTTTTCTGCCTGTTCCCCATAACTCTTGACTCCCCTGTAGTTCAAAAATCTGTCTATCTCAGCCTTGAATATATTCAATGACTCAGCCTCCACAGCTCTCTGGGGTAGAGAATTCCAAAGATTCATGACCCTCTGAAAGAAGAAATTCCTCCTCATCTCCATCTTAAATGGACGACCCCTTATTCTAAAAATATGATCCCTAGTTCTAGATTCCCCCACGAGGGGAAACATCCTCTCAGCATCTACCCTGTCGAGCCCCCTCAGAATCTTATATGTTTCAATAAGATCACCTCTCATTCTTCTAAACTCCAATGAGTACAGGCCCAACCTGCTCAACCTTTCCTCATAAGACAACCCTTCTATCCCAGGAATTAACCTAATGAACCTTCTCTGAACTGCCTCCAATGCAAGTATATCCCTCCTTAAATAAGGAGACCAAAACTGTATGCAATACTCTAGATGTGGTCTCACCAATGCCCTGTACAGTTGTAGCAAGACTTCCCTACTTTTATACTCCATCCCCCTTGCAATAAAGGCCAACATTCCATTTGCCTTCCTAATTACTTGCTGTACCTGCATGCTAACTTTTTGTGTTTCATGTACAAGGACACCCAGATCCCTCTGTACCGCTGCATTCTGTAGTCTCACTCCATTTAAATAATATTTTGCTTTTCTATTCTTCCTACCAAAGTGGATAATCTCACATTTTCCCACATTATACTCCATCTGCCAAATTTTTGCCCACTCACTTAACCTATCTATATCCCTTTGCCGACTCTTTGGGCTGGATTTTCTCAATGGAGACGAGTTGGAGGCGGGACTGCTGCTTGTCGTGTCAATGTCCCGCCTCGTCTGACCAACCAGAGGGATTTTCCCCTGATTGACCTTGTTAGGCCCGCCCTGCGGGCTCAGCAGGCCAATTAGGGAGGAAGTCACTGACAGAGCACGTCAACGTCAGACGTGCTATCTGTCAAGACTTCTTGGAAGAAATGTCAGTGTTAGACACCTCTGTGAAGCTTTCTAACACTGACATTCTCAGGACTCATCAAACCTTTCAACTTTGTCGATTTCAGATGGCTGTTGGTTCGGAGGATCCAACAGCCAGTCTGTGAAATCGACAACGAGGATGTCGGGTCTCCCGATCCAGAGTGGATGAAGGCTGTAGGAAGATCACAAGGTAAGTGAACATTTTTTTACACTTATCACTCACCTTACATACTTACCACTCCACACTTGCACCCATCACTCACCTCTACATCTTACTTCCAGTGCCTCCGACCGCCGCAGACCTCCTTCACGTCTCCTCCAACCCGGCGGGGTTCTCCGAGGTCGGGAAGCCTTCACCTGTGAAGGTAAAATGGCACTAATCCTTTTTTCTGCCTGTTAACTATCTGTTAACAAGCAGTTAAAAGTATTTAATGCCCTTCCCGCCTTCAGGAGACGGGACCCGAAGCAGCACATCTTCCCGCCTCCTGGCAAAAGGGCATGGAGGCGGGATGGGGGCAGGTTTGCCATCCGCCCCCACTTTCTGCTACTTTACCAGCAGTCCCGCCTCCATGCCCGCCTCCTCGGGGCTTGGAAAATCCAGCCCTTCGTGTCCTCCTCACAACTTGCTTTCCCACCTATCTTTGTATCGTCAGCAAATTTGGCTACAGTACACTCGGTCCCTTCATCCAAGTCATTAATATAGATTGTAAATAGTTGAGGCCCCAGCACTGATCCCTGTGGCACCCCACTAGTTACAGTTTGCCAACCTGAAAATGACCCATTTATCCCGACTCTCTGTTTTCTGTTAGTTAGCCAATGCTCTATCGATGCTAATATTACCCCCAACACCATGAGCTCTTATCTTGTGTAGTAACCTTTTATGTGGCACCTTATCAAATGCCTTTTGGAAATCCAAATACACTACATCTACTGGTTCCCCTTTATCCACCCTGCTCGTTACATCCTCAAAGAACTCTAATAAATTTGTCAAACACGATTTCCCTTTCATAAAACCATGTTGACTCTGCTTGATTGTATTATGATTTTCTAAATGTCCTGCTACTACTTCCTTAATAATGGATTTCAGCATTTTCCCAATGACAGATGTTAGGTTAACTGGCCTATAGTTTCCTGCTTTCTGTCTCCCTCCTTTCTTGAATAGGGGCATTACATTTGCGGTTTTCCAATCTGCTGGGACCTTTCCAGAATCTAGGGAATTTTGGAAGATTACAACCAATGCATCCACTATCTCTGCAGCTACTTCTTTTAAGACCCTAGGATGCAGGCCACCAGGTCCAGGGGACTTGTTAGCCTTTAGTCCCATTAGTTTGCCTAGTACTTTTTCTCTAGTGATAGTGATTGTTTTAAGTTCCTCCCTCCCTTTTGCCTCTTGATTTTCCACTATTATTGGGATGCTTTTTGTGTCTTCTACCGTGAAGACAGATACAAAATATTTGTTCAAAGTCTCTGCCATTTCCTTGTTTCCCATTATTAATTCCCCAGTCTCATCCTCTAAGGGACCAACATTTACTTCAGCTACTCTCTTCCGTTTTACATACTTGTAGAAGCTCTTACTGTCTGTTTTTATATTTCTTGCTAGTTTACGCTCATAATCTATTTTCTCCCTCTTTATTATTTTTTTAGTCATCCTTTGGAAGTTTCTAAAAAATTCCCAATCTTCTGACCTACCACTAATCTTTGCAACATTGTATGCCTTTCTTTCAATTTGATACCCTCCTTAACTTCCTTAGTTAGCCACGGATGGTTCATCCTTGTCGTAGAGTCTTTCTTTCTCACTGGAATATATCTTTGTTGAGAGTTATGAAATATCTCCTTAAAAGTCTGCCACTGCTTATCTACCGACTTACCTTTTAATCTATTTTCCCAGTTCACTTTAGCCAACTCTGTCTTCATACCCTTGTAATTGCCTTTATTTAAGTTTAAGACACTAGTTTCAGACCCAAGTTTCTCACCTTCAAACTGAATGTGAAATTCTATCATGTTATGATCACTCTTCCTGAGAGGATCCTTTACTATGAGATCATTAATTAATCCTGTCTCATTACACATTACCAGATCTAAAATACCCTGTTCCCTGGTTGGTTCCACAACGTATTGTTCTAAGAAACTGTCGTGAATACACTCTGAACTCGTTCTCAAGTCTACCTTTGCCAATTTGATTTGTCCAATCTGTATGAAGATTAAAATCGCTCACGATTATTGCAGTACCTTTCTTACAAGCATTGGTTAACAAAAATCTAGCAATCGCAAATTTAAAATTAACAATTGATCTAGCGTCAATTGCCTTTTGCGGAAGAGAGTTCAAAGCTTCTACCACCCTTTGTGTGTAGACGTGTTTCCTAATTTCACTCCTGAAAGGTCTGGCTCTAATTTTTAGGCAAGGCCCCCCGAGTCCTCGACTCTCCAACCAGTAGAAATAGTTCCTCTCTATCTAGCTTTACTTTCTTGTAGTTCCCTTTACTATCTTGAAAACTTCTATCAAATCTTCGATCCTTAACCTTCTAAATTCTAGGGAAAACAACCCAAATTTGCGTAATCCCTCCTCGTAATTTAACCCTTGGAGTCCGCGTATCATTCTGGTCATAGAAATTAAATGGGCAAATCTTAAAGTTCGCTTGCCGACTACAACATCCTTGCAGTGTTGGATGGTCCATCTGAACTGGGAACCACCTGGCCCATGCGCTCATTCCCCGTGTGGCTGGCTGTGATTCCCACTGGCGGCCAGGAGGAGGCTGCCGAGCTTGTGATTGGCAGAGGCGCGGCGAGGTTATTGTGACGCACCTTCTACGCCCCGCCCACCTCCCCCACAAACAAACAAGCGGAGCCGGAGCGGCGTTGGCACGGTTACCGTTTACACCGCCGCCAGACCCGTACCGATACCACCGCATCGAGCCTTGCCTTGCACCCAGATCTCCTCCTCCATGCATGCAGGTCAGTAATCGGCGCCACTGGTTCTCAGCGTCAGGTTGTTGCCATGATGTGAGGCGGCCCCGGCGTTGCTAGGCCGCCCTTTCAAACCGTGTGGGGACAGGCACTGCTCCCGCCCGGGCCCGGGCACTGCTGCAGCCATTATCCACACTTCAAATAAATTTGAGGCGCAGTGGGTATACATTAGTTCCTTGCAGCTTTGTTTTTGTATTGGGGTATATTTTAGTGGAGGATAATTATATTTATAACATACCCTTTTGTATCTGCAGTGTATCTCCAGCAAATGTGTGTGTTTCCCCCGCCCCCCATTTTCTATGACTCACTGGTGAGTTTGCCAATGAGATCTGTTGGGTGCAATTATTTATTTTGGTCAGCCGCCTGTCCGAGACGCATGGACATCCGTCACCAGTTTTAAGCGTCACAAATTGAAACTACTGCAAAATTGACACTCTGCGAAGATTTCTGTTTGCTCGGTATGGAGTGCAGTCTCTATGTACCTCTGATAGCTTTAGTGCACTTCTCCAAAGGATGGCCGAGGAAGAGGGACTTAAATCCCGCGGGTGCCTTGTCAGCGATGCATCTCTGAATCGTGATGTGCACTCTGGGTAGGGTCCAGATTAGGTTGTTGGGAGTAAGCCACACACCAGGTGAGTGCTGCCTGTGTGTAAAGGCGCTTCTGTATCCTAGAAGCCGGTTGTGTTAAACACATACTCCACCAGCGTTGGAATGGGTATTGTGCAAATACAGTTGCACTTGCACGTTTATCTGAATTATGCGTGTCCTGTTCTGATGTTTAAGACTGATTTATTTAAAATAAAGTAAACAAACACAATAGCAACAAAACGAGCAAAAAATGGGGAGGAGCCAAAGCAGATCCTGGAGCAGTAACATGTAAAATGTCGGAATGTACATTACTTCAAAAGTTATAGCATACATTTCAAGCTGAAAACAATTGTTATTGCGGAATTGCTTTTTACCCAATTATAATGTAAAGATTTGGTAATACTTTAGTATATTAATTATAAAAATAAATAATGTTTGGACAGCTGGAGTTTTAAAAATTTGTTCACAACATGTGGGTGACAGTAGCAAAGTGTTAGATGTTGGGCAGCTGGGAACACTGTTAGCCTGACAGTCAGATCAGGGAAATGTTCCTGTGTTCTTCATTTGGCTTCATATTTGATGATTGGTAATGTCTGGGAGATGCAGTGACTCACTGCTTTAGTCGGCTTTTGTTGGACTGAATGCTTTGTCATTCTTGTCTACTTGAATGGTTGGAGGTCAAACTGTATGCTGATTTCCAGCCTAATTGAATTATTATGGTCTTCAGCTAGGTAAAACAAACTTGCGTTTATAAAGCACCTTTCATGATCTCAGGACATCACAAAGCGCTTTACAGTCAATGAAGGACCGACTTGCTGCCTTTTCTGACTTCAAAAGCCTTTTAAAAATCTATATCCTTGGTTTTCCCCACCCCAGATTCCTTCACTTCATGTTCGTTGTCCACCGGTAAAGAGCTGTGAAAAGTTATTTAACGTGAGTTGTGTGTAAGTTATTGCTGCTGTTGTAGAAACTTTTTTGGGAAGTGCTTTAGAATTAAAAAAATATATATATATTTACAGGCATTGCAGCTTTAATGTATGTGAATTAATATCCAAATCCTACATTTGAAATGTACAGAAATATAATTGTAATACATTTTGCATAGTGTTTCATATTTCACAAGGTCCAAAACCCAGCCAAATTTAAATAAATAACTTTTTGGGGGGACCAGGTGGTGCAGTGGTTTAGATATTAGAGCGGTCTGCACAGAGTGGTCTTAAACGGAGTGTTTCTAAACAGCGTGTAAAAGTTGGGAATTTGGAGAGAGTGAGAATTCAGTGCAGAGGGGGAAGGAGTTGCTGCTTTTTGCCTACAATACTTGTAGTGGTTTGTGCTACAGATAGATATTTAATTTAATCTACCTATAACAACAACAACAACTTGTATTTAATGTAGTAAAATGTCGCAAGGCGATTCACAGGAATACAGAAGTATAACTTAAACTGGATCAAGTAATTAGTTTAAAAACTAAACTATAAGCAAAGTTAATTAAATACATAAACATTAATAATAAATAAATAAAACAAGGTTATATAGGGATGGCAGTGCTGGTGGTGTGTCGCAAGTGGCAACTGCAGCATGTGGGAGTTTGTGGAGAGTTTCGTGATCCTGGACGACCACATCTGCTGGAAGTATCTACATCTCAAGGAAGTTCAGCTCCGAGTTGTTGAGCTGGAGTCTGAGGTGCAGACATTGCGGGGTATCGGGGAGGGGTAGAGTTACCTGGACACTTTGAATCAAGAGGCAGTCACACCACAGGTCTGGTTAGTGGTCAGGGACAGGAGGGTGTGACTGCAGGTTAGGGGACCATAGGTGCAGTGCTGGAGGAGCCTTGGGCTTTGCCTTTATCCAAAAGGTAAGAGATTCTCGCTGACTGTGGATGAGGGCAAAGTCTGCAGGGGGAATGAACAAACTGACCACGGCACCATGGTACAGGGGGCCATTCAAGTGGGGGGAGTAAAAAGGAATGTTTTGTTGGTAGGGGACAGTATACTCGGGAATAGATACTGTTCTCTGCAGCCACGATCGGGAGTTCCAAAGGCTGTGTTGCCTGCCCGGTGCCAGGGTTAAGGATATCTCCTCGTGACTGGAGAAGAACTTGGAGTGGCAGGGGGAGGATCCAGTTGTCTTGGTCCACGTAGGAACCAATGACATAGGTAGAACTAGGAATGAGGTTCTGTTGAGGGTATTTCAGGAGCTAGGGTCCAAATTAAAACTCAGAACCTCACCGGTAATAATCTCTGGATTGTTCCTGAGCCACGTGCAAATTGGAATAGGGACAAGCAGATTTGAAGGTTAAATGCGTGGCTGAAAGAGTGGTGTGGGAGGCAGGGTTTTCAATTCATGGGGCACTGGCACCAGTACTGGGACGTTCTCCAATTAAACCTGGCTGGGTTCAGTGTCCTGGCGAATCGAATAACTAGGGCGGTAAATAGGGCTTTAAACTAATGAAAGGAGGGTGGGAGGATTCAGAAGGGTAAATTCAAAAGCAGTAAGAGAAATGTCAAGGCTCGAGAGCAGAGTACTGATTTCGGTAAAAATAAGCAGAGTGGGTCAGGAAGGGGCAGAGAGCTTAAAGGTAATAGGGCATTAATGACTAAGGTGACATCAGGGGGAAAAAAAGTTAAAAGCTAGAGTTAAAAGCGAAGCATTTGCAAAAATAAAATGAATTAATAGCCCAGATAAAAATAAATGGGTTTGATCTAATAGCCATTACAGAGACATGGTTGCAGAGTGACCAAGGTTGGGAACTAAATATTCCAGGATACTTAACTTTTAGAAGAGATAGGCAGAATGGAAAAGGAGCAGGGGTAGCCCTGATAATAAAAGATTAGAGAGTAGAGACAAAGGATCTTAGCTTGGAAAAACAAGATGTAGAATCATTTTGGGTGGAGCTAAGCAACAGCAAGGGGCAGAAAACATTGCTGGGAGTAGTTTATAAGCCCCCTAATATTTTTTTATTCGTTTATGGAATGTGGGCATCACTGGCAAGGCCAGCATTTATTGCCCATCCCTAATTGCCCTCGAAGGTGGTGGTGAGCCGCCTTTTTGAACCACTGCAGTCCATGTGGTGAAGGTACTCCCACAGTGCTGTTAGGTAGGCAGTTCCAGGATTTTGACCCAGCGACGATGAAGGATCGGCGATATACTTCTAAGTCAGGATGGTGTGTGACTTGGAGGGGAACTTGGAGGTGGTGGTGTTCCCATGCGCTTGCTGCCCTTGTCCTTTTAGGTGGAAGAGGTTGCGGGTTTGGGAGGTGCTGCCGAAGAAGCATTGGCGAGTTGCTGCAGTGCATCTTGTAGATGGTAAACACTGCAGCCATGGTACGCCGGTAGTGGAGGGAATTAATGTTTAAGGTGGTGGATGGGGTGCCAATCAAGCGGGCTGCTTTGTTCTGGATGGTGTCGAGCTTCTTGAGTGTTGTTGGAGCTGCACTCATCCAGGCAAGTGGAGAGTAGGAGAGTATTCCATCACACTCCTTACTTGTGCCTTGTAGATGGTGGAAAGGATTTGGGCAATCAGGAGGTGAGACACTCGCCGCAGAATACCCAGCCTCTGACCTGCTCTTGTTGCCACAGAATTTATGTGGCTGGTCCAGTTAAGTTTCTGCTCAATGGTGACTCCCAGGATGTTGATGGTGAGGCATTCGGCGATGGCAATGTTTTTGAAAGTCATGGGGTGGTGGTTAGACTCTCGCTTGTTGGAGATAGTCATTGCCTGGCACTTCTGTGGCGCGAATGTTACCTGCCGCTTATCAGACCAAGCCTGAACGTTGTCCAGGTCTTGTTGCATGCGGGCATGGACTGCTTCATTATCTGAGGAGTTGTGAATGGCGCTGAACACTGTGCTGTCATCAGCGAACATCCCCATTTCTGACCTTATGTTGGAGGGGAGGTCATTGATGAAGCAGCTGAAGATGATTGGGCCTAGGATACTGCCCTGAGGAACTCCTGCAGCGATGTCCTGGGGCTGTGATGATTGACTTTCAACCACCACAACCATTAGTTGTAGTGTTAGCACAGTATAAATCAGGAAATTAGAGGCGCATGTAACAAGGGTAATACAGTAATCATGGGGAACTTTAATTTTCATATAGACTGGGCAAACCAAATTTGTAGTAATAGTGTGGAGGACTAATACATGGAATGTATACAAGATAGTTTTCTAGATCAATATGTCAAGGAACCAACTAGGGAACAGGCTATTTTAGAGCTAGTATTGTGCAATGAGACAGGGTTAATTAATAACCTTGTAGTAAAGGAGCCTCTGGGGAGCAGTGATCGTAATATGATAGAATGTTATGTTGAGTTTGAGTGATTTAGTTAAGTCCGAAACTAGGGTCTTAAATCTGAACAAAGCAAACTACGTAGAGGCGAGTTGGCTAAGGTAGATTGGGAAACTAGATTAAAAGATAGAACGGTAGATAAGCAATGGCAAACATTTTAAAGAAATAATTCATAATTCACAATGAAAGTACATTCTAGAACGAAAAACCCCACGGGAAAAATGGTCCAATCGTGGCTAACCAGAGAAGTGAAAGTTAGTATTCAATTAAAGTAAGAGGTTTATAATGTTGCTAAAAAGAATAGTAAGCCTGAGGATTGGGAAGATTTTAGAATTCAGCAAAGAAGGACCAAGAAATTGATTGAGAGAGTAAATAGAATGAGAGTAAAGTAGCAAGAGACATATAAACAAATTGTAAAAGCCTCTATAGGTATGTAAAGGAAGAGATTAGTGAAAGTAAACATGGGACCCTTACAGGCGGAGACAAGAAAATTATAATGGGGAATAAGGAAATGGCAGAGACATTAAATGAATACTTTGTATCTGTCTTCACGGAGGAAGACACAAAAAATATTCTGGAAATAGTGAGGAACCAAGGGTCTAGTGAAAATGAGGAACTTAAAGAAATAGGACTGGAGAAATTAATGGGACTAAAAGCTGACAAATCCCCTGGACCTAATGACCTACATCCTAGGGTTTTGAAAGAGGTGGCTACAGAGATAGTGGATGCAATGGTTTTAATTTTCCAGAATTCCCTAGCTTCTAGAACGGTCCCCGCGGATTGGAATGTAGCAAATGTAACCCCGTTATTCAAGAAAGGAGGGGGAGAACACAGAACTATAGACCAGTTAGCCTGACATCAGTAGTAGGGAAAATACTAGAATCTATTATTAGGGCCGTGGTAACAGGGCACTTAGAAAATCATAATATGACTGGGCAGAGTCAACACGAATTTATGAAAGGGAAATCGTGTTTGACAAATCTAATAGTTTTTTGAGGTTGTAACTAGCAGGGTAGATGAGGGGGAACCAGTGGATGTAGTGTATTTGGATTTTCAGAAAGCATTCGATAAGGTGCCACACAAGAGGTTATTACACAAAATTAGGGCTCATGGTATGGGGGGTAATATATTAGCATGAATTGAGGATTGGTTAACGGACAGAAAACGGAAAGTAGGAATAAACGTGTCATTTCTCCATTTGGCAGACTGTAACTAGTGGGCTTCCACAAGGATCAGTGCTTGGGCCTCAGTTATTTACAATCTATGTCAATGACTTGGATGAAGGGACCGAGTGTAATATATCCAAGTTTGCTGATGATACAAAGCTAGGTGGGAATGTAAGTTGTGAGGAGGGTGCAAAGAGGCTGCAAAGGGGTATAGACAGGTTAAGGTGAGTGGGCAAGAACATGGCAGATGTAATATAATGTGGAGAAATGTGAATTTATCCACTTTGGTAGGAAAAATAGAAAAGCAGAATATTTTTTAAATGGTGAGAGATTGGGAAATGTTGGTGTTCAGAAGGACCTGGGTGTCCTTGTACACGAATCATTGAAAGTTAACATATAGGCACAGCAAGCAATTAGGAAAGCAAATGGTATGTTAGCCTTTTATTACAAAAAGATTAGAGTATAAGAGTAAAGACAGGGCCTTGGTGAGACCACACCTGGAGAACTGTGTATAGTTTTGGTCTCCTCTGCTAAGGAAGGATATAATTTCCTTAGAGGGAGTGCAACAAAGGTTCACCAGACTGAGTCATGAGATGGGGGGACTGTCCTATGAGGAGAGATTGAGGAGACTAGGCCTATATTCCCTAGAATTTAGAAGAATGAGAGGAGATCTCATTGAAACATACAAAATTCTTACAGGGCTTGACAGGGTAGATGCTGGGAGGATGTTTTCCCTGGCTGGGGAGTCTAGAACACGGGGTCACAATCTCAGAATAAGGGGTCGGCCATTTAGGACTGAGATGAGGAGAAATTTCTTTACTCAAAGGGTTGTGAATCTTTGGAATTCTCTACCCCAGAGGGCTGTGAATGCTCAGTCGTTGAGTATATTCAAGACAGAGATCGATAGATTTTTGGATAGGACGAGATTGCTGCCAACGAACCGGAAGCAGTCTGTGCATGCACGCTGCCAGTTCGTCACGGGAGTGGGTTTGTTTAAAAAAAATGTAAAAGCCGGGAAAGGAGAGAGTTGTTGAAAAAGCCGGGAAGGGAGCGAGCTGGTGGAAAAAGCCGGGAAGGGAGCGAGCTGGTGGAAAAAGCCGGGAAGGGAGCGAGCTCGTTAACGTGATCACTTTTTAAAAAAGCAGAAACATCATGCTTCTGGTTGTTGGCAGCAGTCGCTCTGTTTTGGATATTAAGGGAATCAAGGGATATGGGGTTGGTGCGGGAAGGTGGAGTTGAGGTAGAAGATCAGCCATGATCTTATTGAATGGTGGAGCAGGCTCGAATGGCCTACTCCTAGTTCACATGTTCTCATGTTCTTATTAGCTTTCACCTCTAGCAAGCAGATTCTTCTGGCTGTAAAGTCCTATGAGAAATAATCCTTTCAATCCAGTTCCTAGTGGGCATCAGTCCACAGTATAAAAATGTACCGAATCCCGTACTAGTACAGTGTTGTCCAATACATTAGCCATATGCAAGTAATTGGGAATCCAGATGTGGCTAATTGCATTTTTGATTCGTCAATTAAAAATGTGTAATAGACATCGTTGCTGAGCATGTGATCTCTATTAATATTTGCACAGTGTATGGTTGTGTACTTTAACTATTTGGTGCATTTGTTGATAAAATGGTAAGATTAAAATGTTTTTTGATTATTGAGTGCTTTACTTCCTTGGTTACTGAACGGTGGTAGATGCTTGTTAAATAAATATACAAATGTGAAGTACATTTACCTGTATTGTGTAAGTGTACGTAAGGTGTCTTCCACTAAAATTTGTGCATGTAGCTAAAACGGCGTTGCTATAATCATATCTGTTTGCTAGTCAGCAGTTTCTATTGAACAACACTGGCTTAGCTGAACCTGATGAGCCCCTTTGGGGAAAAAATAGCTTTTAGCCCCCACAGAACACATAGCTACAAAGTCACACATAATCTTCAACAGTACAAGTACAGTGCAGTTTTTGAGAATTCATTTAAGTATATATTAGCGGACTGTTTCAGGACATGATAACAGCAGTAAGTTAATTTCAATTTTGCCATCTAAAATCAAGAAGGAAATCAGACTAACCGAGAATATGCACCTGCATAGCACAGATAGACTTGTGTTTTGACTGACTCAACATTGCTAGGAGCTTTTTTTATTGCAACGAGCTTCTGCTAATTTTACTGCTATTTGTAACGATTAATTTTGCAGGGCCATTTGATTTTACAAAATCCCTTGCAACCTGTGAAAAATGTATATCCTACAGCATATTGGTATCAAGATCTTAAATAAGCTTTGTGACAGCATGGAAATAATAAATGTTCTTGTGTACTTTCCAGTGGTTACACAGTTGACTGTAAGTACACAAATTGAAAATCCAAGAACATTGTGTATTTGCTTCCATTGTTCCTTCCTGGTAACTGAATAACTTTAGTTGTAATTTTTTTTCACCATGGTCATAAATGTTGGGCCGGGTTTTCCTATCGGAGGCTTCCTGCGTGCGGATGCCTCCGATCTGGAAAAATCTACGAACTTACCCGCTGGCTCCGTAGGTCCCGACACTTCCAATCCTGGGCCTCTCCTGGTGTGCCCGCGCAGAGGCCCAGGTATCCCAGGGGCGCAAGCAGTTCGCAAGCGTCCCTGGAATCACGTGGGCCATGGGGAACCAATCAAAGAAGGGAAACCCCCTTCACACTTTTGACAGGTCTCTCCGCATAGATCTGTCAAAAGTATGAATGGGGATCACTCAAAAAACACACAAACATTTAAAAAAAAAATTTTAATCACATTTAAAATTAGTTAAAATTCCATTAAATATTTTAAACAAATTTAATTTTTTGAAAAAAATAATTAGTTTTTTATGGGGCTAAAAATAAACTTACATTTTAAAGTATTTTAAAATTATAACTGAGTGAAATATTTTTTTTAAACTCTCTTTTGCTGGTAAAAGCAGGCCTTACGCTGCTTTTACCAGGCGTAAGATTTTTAAAGGTTTTCAGTGGGCGGAGGTTGTGCAGAAAGCGCAACTCTCCACCCGCAGAGTCCCTTCTCCCGGGCAGGTGGATGATCTGTCAAGAGGATTCTTGACAGATCGGAAGTGCCGGTTTTCAGCACATGCGCTTCGCACGCCTGAAACCGGCACTTGCGAGGCCCCTACGGGTGTGTACACACCCGTGGGGGTCGGAAAATACGGGCCGTTATCTTGCCTTTTGCCTGAGTTGCACATGGATAACTTCTGTATAAACTGCACAACTTGTTTTTTCTAAGGATGAGACTCTTTCAAAATCTATCTTTCCTTTGTTCCTTAAAACAGGGCTCTTCCTGCTTATTAAAGTGGATGTTGAAGATATAGTGGTATGACTCGAAGTCTGGGATTCAGGCTAGCATTCCTCCCTTATCCAACACTACTGCAAACTGATTGTTCATCTCATTGTTTGTGGGACTTTGTTGTGTTTAAATTGGCTGCTGTGCTTACCTTCATCTAAATCATAGAGGTTTGCTGTGCAGAAGGAGGCCATTCGTGTTATTGTATCTGCTCGTTCTTTGCAAAGGCAGAATGACGACGAATGCTGCCAGTTCGCCGTCATCTTGACCGCAAATTCTGGCCCAATGTTTTTAAGTTCAGTTGGTGCGGTCTGCTGAGAGGGAGGCAGACTGGCAGCCTTCAGAGAGCTGGTCAGGCCCTGCATATGCTAAAACAGATTCAAAGCAATTTTATTTAGCCCATGATCCAGGACAGAGCTGCGTGACCTTTCTTGCTCGTGAGGAGGGGACAGAAATTTAGTTGGAGTAAGTGAGATTTTGTTATAACGGCTACTCTGTCCGTTCGCTCGCTGTCTGTCAAGTAAAGCAGCTTAGCTATTCATAATCGGGCCTCATCTCACTAACGTGTCATCAGTCTGCTTACTGAAAGATTAGAGGAGAGCACAGAAAAAGACACAGTACCCAGTTCAGAGCACAATGGGTAACTATTTTTAAGCCGCAACTTAAATATCATATGATTAGGTATTGGGTAATAAAGGTGCGCTCTTGAACGTGAGCTCTTTCTGAGAGCCATGGTAAGGTGCTGTATGTGCCTGTCATTTTTTTTGCTTCTATATAACTCTCAACCTTGGCATTAAATTTTAGACTTTTTAAATTGGGAAATCAAGGCCAAATTTCTAAAGAATAAAATAGCAAATACGGGAACGGTAGCATAGTGGTTATGTTACTGGGCTAGTAATCCAGAGGCCTGGTCTAATGATCCGGAGACGTGAGTTCAAATCCCACCACGGCAGCTGGGGAATTTAAATTCAAATAATGGCCCAAAAATTAGTGCCGCTACGCGAGAGTACGCACTGTGTACTCTCGCGTATTCTGTCTCCAATTGCTGGTTTTCTGCATGCACTGCGCATGCGCTGAAAACCGGCACTTGGTGAATGGAAAAGGGGGCGGGTCCTAGGTGAACCGCGTGCGCGCTACAGGCTGTGCGCACGCAGTGCACTTAGTGGTTTCAACACGCAGGTAAGTATGGAAGATTCTACACAAAAAAAGGAGGAGTAAGACCCACTTTTAACAAGGTAAGTAGTGAATTAAGTATTATTTTGAATTTTTTTTAACCGGTATATCTTTTTTAGAGACTTTAAAGACAGGTAAGTTTATTTTTATAACTTTTTAAAAGATTTTAAATTTTTTCAAAAATTTAATTTTTTATTTAAAATGGTTAATTTATTTAACTATACTTATTTTATTAATGTGATGGGTTTTTTTTTAAATTTAATTGAGGTTTAGCGGTTCTTTTGGGGGCTATAGTATTCATAACTTTCACAGCACTTATGTGAAAGTTATGAATGGAAGATGGTGTGCTGCCATTGGCTCTAACTGAGTCACATGATCCCACAGCTCGCACGAATTAACTACGCCGGTGGGATACGCAAGCCCAGCACAGCAGCTGTCCAGAACATCAAGTTCGTGCGAGCTGGAACTGAAAAAGCCAACGCGGAGTGAGAGATCGTCCATTAGGGAAGGAAAACTGCCATCCTCACCTGGTCTGGCCTATATGTGACTCCAGACCCACAGCAATGTGGTTGATTCTTAACTGCCCTCTGAAGTGGCCTAGCCATGTAACAAACCAGTACAACAAAGTCACTGGGAGTACCTTCACCACACGACTGCAGCGGTTCAAGAAGGCGGCTCACCACCACCTGCTCGAGGGCAATTAGGGATGGGCAATAAATGCTGGCCTTGCATCCATGATTTTTTTTTTAAATTAAGAAAATTGGTAAGTAGGGATTAGGTGATGCCTAGCGTGGGTTTATAAAAGCCTAAAGTTTGAAGGAGAAAGGAAAGGCTGAGGGAGTTCTAGTATTCTGAGTTACTGAGAAAGAATGAGGTAAGAGTAGGACAGTGTGAGGATGTAGAGAGGAGGAAGAAGAGTGTGCAGGGTGGTATATTTGGAGCTTATAAAGAACAAGCAAGAAGAGTTTAGAGGAGTTTTGGGCATCGCAGCATTGATGAGAATAGCATGAAGCTAGAACGGTTTGGGCAGAGAGAGAAATTTTGAGCCAAGAGCTGAGAGAGGGATCACCATCACGATATGATTGCACAGTTGTTGACCACAAACTTTGTAAAAAAAACTAGCAGCTAATTTTTCATTATATAAAAAAAAAATATATATATATATATATAAACAAATTTGTCTAGTAAGACTGTTTTAATGTTACATTTCAATGCCGAGTTTGTCTTTGTTACCCAAAACATAGGGCCTGAAATTGCGATCGGAGGCTTCCCGTGGGCGGATGCCTCCGACCTGTGAAAAATCTACTAATGTACCTGGTGGCCCGGGAGGTACGATGGCTTGCGATCCTGGGCCTCTCCAGGACCACATATCCCAGGGGCGCCTGCGGTTCGTAGGTGCCCCTGGGATCACGTGGGCCGGCCCAACCAATAAAAGAAGGGACTCCCCATTCATACTTATGCGAGTTCTGTACATATAAGTATGAGTATGAATGGGGATTATTTTAAAAATACACGAACACATTAAATACATTTTAAAAAATTACATATTTAAAATTAATTAAAATGCTATTTAATTAAATATTTTAACCAAAAATTAAATTTTTTGAGAGAAAATTGTTTTTACGGGGCTAAAAATAAACTTACCTTATTGGACGGGGTTTTAATATATAAATGAGTGATTAAAATTTTATTTTTCTATGTTTTAAAACTCTTATGCCTGCTTTTACCACGTGTAAGAATTTCACGGGCATTCAGCGGGCGGAAGTTGTGCAAATAGCGCAACTCTCCACCCGCAGAGGCCCTTTTCCTGGGGTTGCGGAGGATCTGTCAAGAGAATTCTTGACAGATCGCAAGTGCCAGGTTTTAGCGCATGCGCTTCGCACGGGCACGTGCGCACCTCGTACGCACCCGTAGAGGTCACAAAATACGGCCCATAGCGTTGTGAAGTATTATAATATTTTGTCTCTTGGCTGAAAAAAATACTTGGCAAGTAAATATGGTTGATTTATTCATCTGTATGGGAATTAGCATCCTTTCTGCTCATGGATACTGCTCTTGGCACAACTGAACTGTTGAAAAGCTTATTGAAAATACGGGCTTCCTCCAGTTAGGCTGTGTCCCTGGGCCACAGAGGGAGAAAAGTTTCTTTGATGCTGAGTGAGGCCAGGGATTGGTTCAGCAGCAAATAAACCCTCTAGTAAACTTTTCGTCAGCGATCTGAAACATTAACTCTGTTTCTCTCTCCACAGATGCTGCCTGACCTACTGAGTATTTGCAGCATTTTCTGTTTTTATTTCAGATTTCCAGCATCCGTAGTATTTTGCTTTTGTATTAATGTTTTCAATGCACTTGCTCCCGCCATGCAAAAGCTTATGCACATTTTTCATCAAAACCCCCTTTGTCTTTGTATAAAAGTAGATTTACGTTTTTTTTTAGTTTCTATCAATGTGTGTCAGCTGTGGCTCAGTGGGTAGCACCCTCGTCTGAGTCAGAAGGTTGTGGGTTCAAGTCCCGCTCCAGAGACTTGAGCACATAAAGCTAGGCTGACACTCCAGTGCAGTGCTGAGGGAGTGCTGCACTATCTGAGTGTGCCGTCTTTCGAAATGAGATGTTAAACCGAGGCCCCGTCTGCTCTCTTGGTGGACATAAAAGATGCCATGGCACTATTTCAAAGATGAGCTGGGGGGGTTAGCCCTGGTGTCCTGGCCAATATTTATCCCTCAACCAACATCACTAAAAAAAAACAGATTATCTGGTCATTATCACATTGTTGTTTGTGGGAGCTTGCTGTGTGCAAATAGGCTGCCGCGTTTCCTATATTACAACAGTGACTACACTTCAAAAGTACTTAATTGTCTGTAAAGCACTTTGGAACATTCGGTGGTCGTGAATGGTGCTATATAAATGCAAGTCTTTCTTGTCTTTCTGGTGGACCAGTGACAATTGTCAGCTACTACCCCTGCTGCTACATGATTCTGTGACCATAATATTAAGCCTGCTATTAAAAGATCACTTTGTCAAAGGTTGTTAGCTCTGACTTGTTGCTTTGCAATTGTCTTATTTTGCAAGAGGATATAAATCGATTGACTTACAGGCTACTTTAAGCTTATTAGCAATCTGACATGGAATTACTCCAATCCTTCTCTAACCTGTCACATAGAAACATAGAAGATAGGAGCAGGAGTAGGACATTCGGCCCCTCGAGCCTGCTCCGCCATTCGATGAGATCATGGCTGATCATCCAAACTCAGTACCCTGTACCTGCCTTCTCCCCATATCCCTTGATACCTTTAGCTTTAAGAAATATATCTAACTCATTCTTGAATATATTTAATGACTTGGCTTCAACTACCTTCTGTGGTAGAGAATTCCACAGGTTCACCACTCTCTGGGTGAAGAAATTCTTCCTAATTTCTGTCCTAAATGGCTTACCCGTTATCCTTAGATTATGACCCCTGGTTCTGGACTCTCCAACCATCGGGAACATTCTTCCTGCATCTAGTTTGTCCAGACCTGTCAGAATTTTATATGTTTCGATGTGATCCCCTCTCATTCTTCTATACTCCAGCGAGTATAAGCCCAATCGACCCAATCTCTCCTCATATGTCATTCCTGCTATCCCAGGTATCAGCCTTGTGAATCTTCGCTGAACTCCTTCCATGGCAAGAACATCCTTCCTCAGATAAGGCGACCAAAACTGCACACAGTACTCAAGGTGTGGTCTCACCAAGGCCCTGTACAACTGCAGCAGGACATCCCTGTTCCTATACTCAAACCCTTTCGCTATGAAGGCCAACACACCATTTGCCTTCTTCACCGCCTGCTGCACCTGCATGCTTACTTTCAGCGACTGGTGCACAAGGACACCCAGGTCTCGTTGCACTTCCCCTTCTCCCAATCTATTGCCATTCAGATAACAGTCTGCCTTTCTGTTTTTGACACCAAAGTGGATAACCTCGCACTTATCCACATTATATTGCATCTGCCACGCTTCTGCCCACTCACCCAACCTGTCCAAATCATCCTAGAGTTTCTCGGTATCCTCATCGCAGCACACACTCCCACCCAGCTTTGTGTCATCTGCAAACTTGGAGATATTACATTTAGTTCCCTTATCTAGATCATTAATGTATATTGTGAATAGCTGGGGTCCAAGGACCGATCCCTGCGGTACCCCACTAGTCACTGCTTGCCACTCGGAAAAAGACCCATTAATTCCTACTCTCTGCTTTCTGTCCGCCAACCAGTTCTCTATCCAAGTCAATACCTTGCCCCCAATTCCATGTGCCTTAACTTTACACGCTAATCTCTTATGCGGGACCTTATCGAAAGCCTTTTGAAAGTCCAAATACACCACATCTACTGGTTCTCCCTTATCTATTTTCCCAGTTACATCCTCAAAAAATTCCAGTAGATTAGTCAAGCACGATTTACCTTTTGTAAATCCATGTTGACTTTGTCCGATCCTGTCACTGTTTTTCAAGTGCTCAGCTATTACATCCTTTATAATGGACTCCAGCATTTTCCCCAATACCGATGTCAGGCTTACCGCTTTCTCTCTACCACCCTTTTTGAATAGTGGGGTAACATTAGCTACCCTCCAATCCATGGGTACAGTTCCAGATTCCATCGAATGTTGGAAGATGATCAGCAATGCATCTACTATTTCTAGGGCCACTTCCTTAAGTACCCTAGGATGTAGATTATCAGGATCTGGGGATTTATCGGCCTTCAATCCCGTCAATTTCCCTAACACCATTTCCCTGCAAATACTGATTTCTTTCAGTTCCTCCCTTTCATCAGACCGTATGTTCTCCAACATCTCTGGGAGGTTATTTGTGTCCTCCTTTGTGAAGACAGAACCAAAATATGCATTTAATTGGTCTGCCATTTCTTTGTTCCCCATTATAACTTCCCCCGCTTCTGACTGCAAGGGACCTACACTTGATTTCACTAATCTTTTTCTCTTCACATATCTATAAAAGCTCTTGCAGTCAGTTTTTATGTTCCCAGCAAGCTTACTTTCATATTCTATTTTCCCCTTCTTAATTAATCCCTTTGTCCTCCTTTGTTGAATCCTAAACTGCTCCCAATCCTCAGGGCTACCGCTTTTTCTGGCCAATTTATATGCCCTCTCCTTGGATCTTATGCTATCCCTAATTTCTTTTGTTAGCCACGGTTGAGTCACCCTTTTTGTTTTATTCTTATGCCACACTGGGATGAACAAATTCTGTAGTTCATCCATGCAGTCTTTGAATGTTTGCCATTGCCTATCCACCGTCAACCCCTTGAGTGACATTCCCCAATCAATCCTACCCAATTCGCGCCTCATACCATCGTAGTTTCCTTTATTTAAATTCAGGACCCTAGTCTCTGATTCAACTACTTCACTCTCCATCCTAATGAAGAATTCTATCATATTATGATCACTCTGACCCAAGGGGCCTCGTACAACAAGATTGCTAATTAATCCTTTCTCGTTACATTGCTTCGAAAACATTTTATAGAAACATAGAAACATAGAATCTAGGAGCAGGAGTAGGCCATTCGGCCCGTCGAGCCTGCTCCGCCATTCAATACGATCATGGCTGATCATCCAAATCCAGTACCCTGTCCCTGCTTTAATCCCCACAGTACACATATCCCACCCTACCCCCATAACCCCACGTATTTAATTCCCCCTAACATATCCCATCCTATCCCCATAACCCCACATATTTAATCCCCCCTAACACTAAGGGTCAATTTATCATAGCCAAATCAACCTAACCCACACATTTTTGGACATTTCAATATATTTTGGCTATGTCCGAAATCTATTTGGGGGTTCAACATTGAAATTTAAGGAGCCAGAATGTATCTTCCTTTAATATTTTTCTTTGCCTTATCTTTCATTTTTTGTATCATTACTCTCCTTTATTGTTTTTAAATTAGCGAGCCCATTTTTATTGATATTACAAGATAGAAATATGTCTGTCTGTCTATTTTAGAAACAATTATGCCCAATTGAAATACTGGTTTAAAAAAAAAATTTAAATCCCAACACAGGCTGTGGATAAAATCTTAAAATGTTAACAGCTTAGAAATTTTCTATTTGTCCAATTAAACATGTGCTAGTGTTTTTTCCTCTCAAGCCACCTACTCATGATGGGAATGATACAAAAGGAAAAGGGGCAGTGTAGATTCACTCAGATGTTGCCAGTGATGAGAGGATATAGTAGACTCTTTTTTTTAATCTGGGAGGAATTTTAATTACCAGTGGGTTTCCAGTAGGGGAAAATGCTTAGTTTCCCCGCACGTGGCATTATGAGGCCACGGTAATTTTAACCGCAGGCCCTCCTGAACATGCTGCCGATCCACCCACCCGGAAAGGGTGGGAAGTGGGCAAGAAGCAGCTGTCGGCATCTGTACGTAGGAGTCATAATAAAGTCGTGGTCTCCGGAGGATCGGATGGCTGTTTTTATCACTCTTGTATACCTATTCTCTAACTTCTGGATGGTGAGAATCAATTTATTATATATTTATTTTACTTAATGCATATTACTCTCCTGCTGAGAGGGTATGCAGAGCAAGGTCTCTCGTTATTTCTCTGTAACTGGCTGTGAACTGATTCACTTCAAGGAGGTGAAATTACTCGTTTAATTTTAGAAAAAAAATTGGTGTGAGTTTATAAAATGGAAATTCCTGTTTTCTACTTGCGTTAAAATTATTGCTGGGGAAATTCCCCTCCCTCCTCCTCCTCCCCGATTGGGGATATGTTGTCTCCACTTGGTGCGCCCCAATAGATCACAGGCACACTTTGTAAATATTTACATGCAGTGGCAGCATGTAAATGCATTAGTATGTAGTACTGCAATCTAACATGGCATCTTGTACAGTAACAAAGATCTTTGGGTATATTTTGCTCTGGTTGTTAACATGGCTGAAAACAAAATCAGAGCAAATATTAAACCAGGAAACCTGTTTATAGTTGCACTGACTTTTTCAACGAAAGCTACGCCCACTTGAAAGCATGTGATCGCATGACTAGAAGTACCAGAAAATATTACCGCTCGTTTGAAAAATGAATTGTGACACTATATAGTATAAATGCTTTTACCAAAAAACCTTAAAAGTGCAAAATATGTATATTCATCTAGTTTCAAATTACAAATGATTTATCAGAATCTCTGAATTCTTTAGTTGGGGGAAGGGAGGTGGTTGGTTATCTAGACATGGATGTATCACAGCAAGAATTTGAGTTGTCCAAGTGAACAGTTTATTCACTGCATTGTTGGTGTACAATAAGTAGATTCCTTCTCTTTTTCCCCTGCCCCCCCTTCTCCACCCCACCCCCCCCCTTGCCCATCCTCAAATAATCCATTTTAGTGCCTTACCTTGCTCCTTTCTTTCAATTGTTTTAGGTTGGCTGTCAGCTAAAGGTATTAAATGAGGATGTAGTAGATAAGGAAGCTCTCCAAGTACAGTCTTGATAAAAATGCCAGCAGGTACGGTATAGACAAAACGTCCTTGGTTTTGATAAAAAGAGAATGCTGGAAATTTGAAATAAAAATTCTGGAAGTACATATTAGGTCAGTCAGCATCTGGGGGAGAAAACCCAGAAAATGCTGGGAACACTCCGCAGGTCAGGCAGCATCTGTGGGGAATAACAGATTTGTTTCAGATTCCCAGCATATTTTTGTTTACCTGAAAAAGAAGCTGGTTAATATTGAAGCTCCTTCATCGAAAAACAGTTTCTTTTTGTGAATCTTGCGGTCATCAAGCTGAAGGATATTAGTGCTGGGGAATAGAACACTTTCCATTTCAGCACACAGTATCGGTCTCAAAGCCTCCCAATTCACATACAGTACGGTTACATGCAGAGTGAAGCTCCCTGTGCTCTGTGCTAACAACATTCTTTGGCCCCAGAAGAGCACGCTCTACTGCACTAATGTGACATTTTTTTATTTTGCACATCAACCATTCTGTGGCCTCTTAGGTGCTGATTTAGGTGAATTTTAGCTTTGAACCAAACTTGGTTGTTACTGCGCGCACTTATTTTTAGTAGGATCCTGCCAGCCAACAAATAGAGGAGACTTTTACTCCCTTGGTCTAGGTTGGTTTCAAAAGATAAAAGGCTAGTGATTAATATACTGCATAATACAATATCCACACTCCTCCTCCTTCCAGATCAGTATGTCATTCCTTACCACTTGTTCAAATTTTTTGGTAAAACTACTAAGGTTTCTGAAAATGGATATGACTAGTTTTTCCATAATTGTTTGTTTCTTTTGTGAATGGAGATAGGGCTACCACATAACTGAGATCAATGGAAGGTAGACAGAAAAGAAGGTAAGAGAATCAGACCAAAATTAAGCTGATGCAAGAGACAGTTACAAACATTGTGCAAAAATAAATGATTGCTAAACAAAAACTAAACCAAGGAGGAGAGAAACCATATTAAAAATACTGACCAGTCAAACCATCACAACTTGCAGAGAACTCTGAATTTTTAAGGACTGTAAATTTTGTTTTTATTGAACCATATTTAATGAATCATATTTAGTTAATTTGAGTAATTATGCTATTGATTCTTATAATATACCTGAATGACTCTTTAAACATTATGTTTTCAGTTTGCTGGGTGAACAATGTGATTTTTATTACTTGGCTAAGATAGAAACCTGTTTTTTCAGCGCATAATGAGCTTTCTTTCATTTCGAGTGATTATTTTTTAAAGAATTAAAATGTATGCTAAATATTCACTTAAATGATTTCAGAATTATTTTTGCTTGCTTCCTGATGTTTTTTGTTAGACATTGAAAACAAAACAATCTGCTTAATAGTCACATGAACCGTAGTGCATGTAAAACCCCAGTTTCTATCTCCTAAATTTGGGTGTGAATTGCTGCTTAGTTTACAGTCAGTTTTGACCATTGTAGCTTATGTTGCAGGGGAAAGTGAAGCCAAGGCAAAGACTAAGGCTCAGTTTGAAGAGGTGTTCAAAAGCTATTCTGGATTGGCTGTTGAGAAAAAGAAATCAAAAAAGAAAAAGACACCTTCCCAAGACAGTATTGTGGTGAGTATAGATTATGAGCTACAGTATGTCATTCTTTAACTCTGCTTGTTTGCTGTTATCCTCCGGTATTCATCCAAAAGATTATTAAAGTTACTTGTAAGGCACAACAAGTTATAAAACATTTACCCTTCTAAATGGAACTGCTGTATTTGTCCTATTTTGAATGTTGTTTGCTAAAATGTAAAGTTTGAGTTTACTCTCATCCTCTCAGTAGACTCTGCAGATCAATAAAAGAAATAGAATGTTGGAGTTTCTATTAGAATAGTAGAGATTACTTGAAGGATGAGGCTGAATACTGATTCGTATTGGAAATGGTGTAAAGTGATAGCTGTAATTGGGAGCTCAGCATTATGAGGTTAAAAAAAAAATCTTCGTATTTTTTGTTGTATATTATGAAATTATTACTGTAAGGTAAGGCCAGTGCTAGTCTTGTGCTGGCACATTCATTTAATTGTGGTTGAAGCAACTAACATTGCATCAGAATTGCTGAACTGATCATTTCTGGCATTGGCATTTAAAATATTTTTTGAATTGCTCCAAAAAACATCATCCTCTAATTTATGATTTTAAAGTAACCATTTTCAACAAATCTTCTGCAAAAAAATCATATTGAATTTTCAGAAGCAAAAGTATAATTAAACATAAAATGAGAAATGACACAGCTTAAGAGGGTAATGGGAATAGAATTCTTTCAGAATTTAAATGGGCACTAAATTTCTGAACGTAGATGTGTACTGCTGTTATTTTAGTGTGTTCACTTCTGAAAATCCACTTGTTACTTTTTTTAACTTATCTTAAATTCATGTTTTTTTTTACTTGAAAACTTTCTGTACAAATTAAGAATAATGGCCCAGAATGTGCTGGAGTGACTCATCTCGTGGCATTCCCTGTGAGTTGATTTTTTTTTTTGAACCTCATCCTTCAGCTCAAATATTTTTGCGCCTCAAATTGCTGGAAGTGCAAGTTGATAAAGGCACAGTGAGATCAAAGGCACTGGGACCTTGGTGAATCATGGGACAAACAGCCTATCTACTTAACCAATGAAATTTAAGGATAGAGAAAGAAACAGGAATGACTGAGAAGGAAATAGGCTGAATTAGATGCAAAAAGAGAGGGAAAGAAAGATGGGATTAAGAGACAGAAAGGAAAAGTAAGACATTTAAAAAAAAAAATAATAATAAATTTAAATTTTAAAAACCTCCTAGGAACAATTTACTACCTGCAGGAATGAGACTCGACAGCTACAATTGTTTTCTTTCTGGGCCTTCGAGGTTGAGTGGCATTGCAGGAACATAAATCTCATAATTAATAGGTGTTGTTAAATACCAGCTCTAACTTCCTGCGGCGAGTTTTAATTCATGGTTATAGTGCAAATCCAGCAATTTCTTGAAATTCATGGAGACTGACGTGAGATCCGTTTTTGTGAGGTTAACGGCAGTGCGGCGCAAATCGTCCAGCAATTTGTGGTGATTTGCAACTCACGGCGTATCTCTTCCTCAACACAAATTGCTAAGTTGTTTACGCATTAATAACAATGAGTGCTGTGGACTCGCCGTTATTTTCCCAGCAAATTCTGGACCAATATTGTCTTATTTTTTTTCCAGACATTGGTCGAAGAGCAGCTATTCTGGTCTTATTTGATTAATTGGCATAACAGTAATTTCCGTAAATTGAGTCGGTGTACTGATGTTGTTAGAGGAGTACGCCGCCAACATCCGAAGGAAATCCGCATTTGCCTCGTGCGAACCTCCCTTCGAGAACTTGCTTTCAAATGCTGCAGAGTTGTGCGCATCGTAGTGCTCCACGGAGCCCAGGAGCGCACCGTTGTGCGTATGCGAACCTGGGATCACGTGGGGCCGTGCTCCTTTCACTTCCTGACTCTTAGCCGATCAGGAAGCAAAGGAGAATGCTGATTTGTATGATTTATAGAAGACAAGGCAGTATCAAGCATTCATTTAAAAAGCACAGACCTAAGCTTCATGGAGCTACAAACTACGAGCTGACAGGAGTATATCACATTTACATTGACCGCATCGGCTGCAGTAAACTGCATAAGCTTGGCAGCAACTGAAACCTTCAAAACAACAAATAATGGGGCAATATTTATTTTAACATTCTGACAATCTTTAAAGTTGTGTGAATCAAAGCATTTATCTTTGTGCTGGGAACCTGACAGTTGATTTACTTAATACTCCCAAAGTGAAACTCTGAGTAAACTCAACGGGAATACCAGGGACCGTTCTTTGTCTCTCCTTTATACATAGCATAGTGGTTATGTTACTGGACTAGTAACCCAGAGGTCTGGACTATTGATTAAGAGTTCAAATCTCACCACGGCAAGCTGGGGAATTTAAATTCAGTTAATTAATTAAATCTGGAATAAAAAGCTAGTATCAGTAATGGTGACCATGAAACTATTGGATTGTCGTAAAAACCTATTTGGTTCACTAAGTCCTTTTTAGGGAAGGAAATCTGTCGTCCTTACCTGGTCTGGCCTATATGTGACTCCAGACACACAGCAGTGTGGTTGACTCTTAACTGCCCTCTGAAATGGCCTAGCAAGCCACTCAGTTGTGCACAACCACTCCGAAAAACAATAATAAGAATAAAACCGGACGGACCAGCCGGCGTCGACCTCGGCACCGGCTTTGGACATGACAGTGGCACACCCAGCCCAGTCGACCCTGCAAAGTCCTCCTCACTAATATCTGTGCCAGAATTGGGAGAGCTGTCCCACAGACTAGTCAAGCAACAGCCTGACATAGTCATACTCACAGAATCATACCTTTCAGCCAATGTCCCAGATTCCTTCATCCGGACAGACCCACCAGGGGTGGTGACACAGTGGTTTACAGTCGGAAGGGAATGTACTCTGGGTGGGGGACTTCAATGTCCATCACCAAGAGTGGCTCGGTAACATCACTGACCGAGTCCTGAAGGACACAGCAGCCAGACTGCGGCAGGTGGTGAGAGAACCAACACCGATGCATCTGTCAATGACGGCATTGGTAGCAGTGACCACCGCACAGTCCTTGTGGAGACGAAATTCAGTCTTCACACTGAGGACACATTCCATCGTGTTGTGTGGCACTACCACCGTACTAAATAGGATAGATTCAGAACAGATCTAGCAGCTCAAAACTGGGCATCCATGAGGCGCTGTGGGCCATCAGCAGCAGCAGAATTGTATTCCACCACAATCTGTAACCACATGGCCTGGCATATCCCTCACTCTACCATTACCATCAAGCCAGGGGACCAACCCTGGTTCAATGAAGAGTGCAGAAGAGAATGCCAGGAGCAGCATCAAGCGCACCTAAAAATGAGGTGCCAACCTAGGGAAGCTGCATGCTATAGACAGAACTAAGCGATCCCACAATCAACGAATCTGATCAAAGCTCCTGCCACATCCAGTCGTGAATAGTGGTGGACAATTAAACAACTAACGGGAGGAGGGGGCTCCATGAATGTCCCCGTCCTCAATGATGACTGAGCCCAGCACACAAGTGCAAAAGACAAGGCTGAAGCATTTGCAACCACCTGCAGCCAGACGTGCCGAGTGGATGATCCATATCTGCCTCCTCCTGAAGTCCCCCCTATCAGAAGCCAGTTTTCAGCCAATTCGATTCACTCCACGTCATCTGAAGAAACGGCTGAGCACACTGGATACAGCAAAGGCTATGGGTCCTGACAACATCCCGGCTGTCGTGCTGAAGACTTGTGCTCTAGAACTAGCATGCCACCAGCCAAGCTGTTCCAGTACAGCTACAACGCTGGCATCTACTTGACAATCTGGAAAACTTCCCAGGTATGTCCTGTCCACAAAAAGCAGGACAAATCCAATCCGGCCAATTACCACCCCATCAGTCTACTTTCAATCATCAGCAAAGTGATGGAAGGTGTCGTTGACAGTGCTATCAAGCGGCACTTACTCGCCAATAACCTGCTCACCGATGCTCCCTTTGGGTTCTGCCAGAACCACTCGGCTCCAGACCTCATTACAGCCTTGGTCCAAACATGGACAAAAGAGGTAAGGTGAGAGTGACTGCCCTTGACATCAAGGCAGCATTTGATCAAGGGGCCCTAGTAAAATTGAAGTCAATGGGAATCGGGGAAATCTCTCCACTGGCTGGAGTCATACCTAGCACAAAGGAAGATGGTTGTGATTGTTGGAGGTCAATCATCTCAACCCCAGGACATCGCTGCAGGAGTTCCTCAGGGCAGTGTCCTAGGCCCAACCATCTTCAGCTGCTTCATCAATGACCTTCCCTCCAACATAAGGTCAGAAATGGGGATGTTCGCTGATGATTGCACAGTGTTCAGTGCCATTCACAACTCCTCAGATAATGAAGCAGTCCATGCCCACATGTAGCAAGACCTGGATGATATTCAGGCTTGGGCTGAGAAGTGGCAAGCAAGATTTGTGCCACACAAGTGCCAGCCAATGACTACCTCCAACAACCACCGCCCCTTGACATTCAACGGCATTACCATCGCCGAATCCATCAACATCCTGGGGGTCACCATTTACCAGAGACTTAACTGGACCAGCCACATAAATACTGTGGCTACAAGAGCAGGTCAGAGGCTGGGTATTCTGCGGCGAGTGTCTCACCACCTGACTCCCCAAAGCCTTTCCACCATCTGCAAAGCACAAGTCAGAAGTGTGATGGAATACTCTCCACTTGCCTGGATGAGTGCAGCTCCAACAACACTCAAGAAGCTTGACACCATCGAGGACAAAGCAGCCCGCTTGATTGGCACCCCATCCACCACCATAAACATTCACTCCCTGCACCACCGGCGCACTGCAGCAATTCGCCAAGGCTTCTTCGGGAGCACCTCCCAAACCTGCGACCTCTACCACCTAGAAGGACAAGGGTAGCAGGCGCATAGCAACCCCATCACATGCAAGTTCCCCTCCAAGTTACACACCATCCTGACTTGGAAATATATCGCTGTTCCTTCATTGTTGCTGGGTTAAAATCCTGGAACTCCCGCCCTAACAGCACTGTGGGAGTACCTTCACCACAAGGACTGCAGCAGTTCAAGAAGGCGGCTTACCACAACCTTCTCTGGCAATTAGGGATGGGCAATACATGCTAGCCGATGCCCACATCCCAGGAACGAATGAAAAAAATACGTGACTCCGAAGTAGAATCTAACCCTAAAAGGCTGCCATTATAATAAATTCTGTAACTGCAATCTTCTCATGGTAACAATCTGTCATTTTAAATCTCATTAGAACAAAGTACATTTATTCAAAATTCATAAACGTCAGTTGTTACAAACCTCTTAACACATATTGGCAGTAGAAGTGTCTCATTACTTTACACTCTGATTATTAACTTCTCATTAGAAAAAAAGGTACAAACTACTCATTTTAATGCTTTATTCAGTGTGCTTACAAACACTTCATTATGATAATCTGTTAAAACAAATCTGCCATTATAGCATTGTCTTGTTATAGATTATTTTGTAATACAATTTTATCATCCAGTCCCCTTTCGCTGTGCAACAGGCTTCTTGCGCCTGTTTGCACCAGACTTAAAATTTTTCAGAGTAATTACCTTGCAGTAGGTGGGCAATTAGCCCAACTTTTCGCCAGCACGTTCATTTGTATGAGGAGGTGAAAGACGCAGCGAAGCCTATGTGCAGACGGAACTTGACATCGCAAGTTCGGGATTTAACGCATGCAGAAATCCTGAACTTCCGGTCAGTTTCAAAGACGGTTTGACTGCGTACTCTGAGAAACCCATCATACCGACTGCAAATTCAGGGTCTATATAATTTATCTGCAAGTAGCAAGCTTTTAATTTTTTTCTGCCTTCATTATTGTTTTCTGCTTTGTGGCCAGAACAAAGAGTGCCATGTAATTAATTATTTATGTCCTATGAAAATAAAACAGAATAAATATTACATAGAATATACAGCACAGAAACAGGCCATTCGGCCCAACCAGTCCATGCCGGCTCCACTCGAGCCTCCTCATGTCTTTCCTCATCCAACTCTTATCAGCATAACATTCTATTCCCTTCTCCCTTATGCTTATCTAGACTCCCCTTAAATGCATCTATACTATTCACCTCAACCACTCCCTGTGCACGTTCCATATTCTCTTTACTCTCTGGGTAAAGAAGTTTCTTCTGAATTCCCTATTTGATTTCTTGGTGACTATCTTGTATTGTTGGCCTCTAGTTTTGCTCTTCCCCACAAATGGAAACACTCCCTCTTTGTCTACCCTATCAAAACCTTTCATAATTTTAAAGACCTCTATTAGGTCACCCCTCAGCCTTCTCTTTCAAGAGAAAAGAGACCCAGCCTATTCATCCTTTCCTGATGGGTATAACCTCGCATTTCTGGTATCATCCTTGTAAATCTTGCACCCTCTCCAGTACCTCTATATCCTTTTCATAACATGGTGCCCAGAATTGTACACTGTACTCCAAGTGTGGTATTACCAAGATTCGATACAAGTTTAGCATAACTTCTCTACTTTTCAATTCTATCCCTCTAGAATTAAACCCTAGTGCTTGGTTTGCTTTTTTTATGGCCGCCTTAACCTGCGTCGCTACTTTTTTAGTGATTTGTGTATTTGTACTTGAAATCCCTTTGCTCCTCTACCCCATTTAAATTCTTATTTTCCAAGTAATATGTGATCATCTTATTTTTCTTACCAAAATGTACTACCTCACTTATCTGTGTTGAAATACATTTGTCAATTATGTGCCCATTCTGCAAGTTTATTAATGTCTTCTTGTAATTTGCTGCAGTCCTCCTCAGTATTGACTATTTCAACCCCCCCCCCCCCCCAAAAAAAAAATTTAGTGTCCTCCGCAAATTTAGAAATTCTGTTTTTTGATTCCAATGTCTAAATCATTCATATAAATCGTGAACAATAGTGGTCCCAGCACTGATCTTTGTGGGACCCCACTTTGCACCTTCTGCCACTCTGAATAGCTACCCTTTATCCCTACTATCTGCTTTCTGTCTTGAAGCCAGCTAGCTATCCATTCTGCTACTTGTCCCCTGACTCCGCATGCTCTGACCTTTATTCATTAGTCTATTATGTGACACCTTATCGAAGGCCTTTGGAAAATCTAGATAAATTACATCTACTTTATTACCTTTGTGTACTCTCTCTGTTACCTCTTCCAAGAATTCAATGAGGTTGGTCAAGCAAGACTTTCTCTTTTGAAATCCATGCTGACTATTCATTATTATATTTTTGGCATCTAGTAGATGGTTTTTCTATTTTCTCCTTTAGTAGGGATTCCATTATTTTTTCTACCACCGATGTTAAGCTGACTGGTCTATAGTTCCCTGGACATGTTCTGTCTCCTTTCTTAAATATAGGTATTGCGTTAGCTATCTGCCAGTGCTCTGGCACTACACCTTTTTCTAATGAATTATTAAATATGCGTAGTAATGCCTCTGCTATCTCTTCGCTAGATTCTTTCAAATGTGCAGATATAATCCGTCCGGACCAGGGGTCTTATCTTCTTTGAGTTTGATTAGTTTATTTAATATTTCTCCTTTTTTATTTTAAATGCGGTTATATCATTTCTAATCTCCTCTTCTGATGTCGGGTCCACCTAATCTGTCTCCCTGGTAAATACTGAAGCAAAGTAATTATTTAATATTTCTGTCATTTCGCCATTGCTACCTGTGATTTTATCCTCTCCATACCTTAGTGGCCCTGTTCCCATCCCGACTTTCCTTATTTATTAAACTATTTTGCTTTATGTTCCTTGATAATTTAATTTCATAGTTCCTCTTTGCCTTCCTAATTGTTTTTTTTTACTTCTCTCCTAATCTCTTATTCACCCTTGTCATGCTTTCCCCTGCTATCCATGTACTTAGTGTATGCCTCTTTCCTTCCCCTCAATTTTTCCCTTCTGTCTTTATTCAACCATGGTGTCTCATTTGTTCTTGTTTTTTAGCGGAATATATTTTTCCTGGACTCTGTTGAACATCGTTTTAAATGTTTCCCATTGCTGTTCTACATCATTATTTGCGAATATTGTTGTCCATTTTATTTTCCCCAAGTTCTATTCTCAGCCCCTCAAAATTGGCTTTTCTCCAATCTATTACCCTGGTCTTCGTTATACTTATTTCCTTCTCAATTATTATGGTCACTATTGCCTAGATGTTTCCCTACTTTTATTTCTCTTATCTGCTGTGGTTCATTCCCCATTACTAGATCCCATAGTGAATCCTCCCTTGTCGGGCTTCTTGCATACTGGGTTAGAAAGGAGTACTGCACACGTTGTAGGAACTCCATTCCCTTATCCCCTTTACCTACCTCTTCTGGCCAATTAATTTCGGGGTAGTTGAAATCGCCCATGATTATTAGTCTTTTTTTTACTCATTTCCCTAATTTGTTTGCATATTTCTTCCTCTACCTCCTTTCCACTGTTAAGTGGTCTGTAGACTACCCCAATTAAATGTGATTGTTCCTTTATTATATTTTGTCTCTATCCATATGGATTCTATTTCTGTCTTACTGCTAGCTGTGTCACTTTTTTCTACTTGCATTGTTATCTCTAATAAGTACAGCTACTCCACCTCTCCTTTCCCCCCCCCCCCCCTCTATCTTTTCTAAATATGTTATACCCTGCAATGTTTAATTCCTAGTCCTGATTTTTTCTGTAGCCATGTCTCAGTAATTACTACTATATCTGGTTCCTCACAACGTATTATTGCCTCCAGTTCATGTTTTATTATGGCCACTGTGCATTACTGTACAGACAGTTTAACTCACTTTTAAGAGTAGTTCCTCTCTTTTTTAACCATCTTTTTACACTCCTGTTCTATAACTCATTATTCCCTGGCCATTTATGTCCTCCCTTAGTTTAGTCTATCGTACGCTCTCCTCTCCTTCCCTGTTTCGTTTATATTTAGGCTAGTTTCATTTCTTGTAGATTCCCCCCCCCCCCCCCCCGTCTTACTAGTTTAAAGCCTTTGCCACCTCTCTATTTACCCTTTCTGCTAGACACTGGCCCCATTCCAGTTCATGTGGAGCCCATCCCACTGGTACAGTTCCTTCCTGTCCCTGTACTGGTGCCAGAGATTATTGCCCTTGAGATCCTGCTTTTTAATTTCGCTCCTAACTCCTGATGCTCCTCCAGCAGGTCCTCCACCCTGTTCCTACCTATGTCATTTGTTCCGACATGGACCATGACAACTGGATTTTCCCCCGTCCTTTCCAATTTCCTCTTCAGCCGCCTCGAGATATCCCTTACCCTTTGGGACTCTTGTTTGTGGCTGCAGAGGATACTATCTATCCTAATTATAGAATCACCTATCACTACTATATTTCTATTTTTTTTTATTCCTTCATGGGATCTGGGCGTCGCTGGCAAGGTCAGCATTTATTGCCTATCCCTAGTTGCCCTTGAGAAGGTGGTGGTGAGCCGCTGCCTTGAACCGCTGCAGTCCGTGCGGTGAAGGTACTCCCACAGTGCTGTTAGGGAGGGAGTTCCAGGATTTTGACTCAGCGATGATGATGGATCAGCGATATACTTCTAAGTCAGGATGGTGTGTGACTTGGAGGTGGTGGTGTTCCCATGCGCCTGCTGCCTTTGTCCTTCTAGGTGGAAGAGGTCGCAGGTTTGGGAGGTGCTGCCGAAGAAGCCTTGGCGAGTTGCTGCAGTGCATCTGCTCTTTCCCCCACCCCCGGGTAGCCTTCTGAACCACGGTGCCTTGGTCTGCATTGTGGCTGACCTCCCCACAGTCTTACTCCTTATCCTCACAGGTAGCGAGTATATTGTACCTGTTGGACAGGACAAGTGTCTGCGGGACCTCCTTCTCAACCTCTCCTAAGTCCCCACTACCTGGCTCCCTGACAGTCACACCCTCCCCTTCCTGAGCCTGTGCTTTCCTCTGGGGTGTGACTGTTCCGGATAAGACTATCCAGAAGTTCCTCCCCTCCCTTATGTTTCGGAGTATCTCTAACTCGCACTCCAGCTCAGTGACTCTGACTCATCTCCAACTTCCTGCAGATGTGAGAATCCGGGACAGTCTCGCTGTCCACGAACTCTCACATACCGCAGTCCCGACACATAGCCTGCCTGCCATCTCTAGTCTTTTCTATCTGTTTATTGATAGCCTGAATTAAAATTAGGTAGATTGCTTTTGTTAAAAAAAGCAAATTACTTTTTTTTTTACTCCCCCCTCAGAGCTCCTCCTCCTTGCTCGCCCTGACGTCACTTGGATTTCATGGGCTCCTCCACTCCGTTGACTGTGATGTCACTTTTGCAAATTTACTCCGAGTTTGTTTTCCCCTCTCTGCTGCGCTACTGTTTAAATGTTTGGGGCTGCTGCCGTGGTGCTACGTGCTCTCCTAACGCTCTACTGCTGCTCTGCCGCACTTCTGTTTAAATGCTTAAGGCCTCTTCTGTGGTGCTCCGCGCTCTCCCGACGCTCAAAGGAGCAAACCAAGGATAGCTTATTGATAGAGAGATTACACCCTACATAGCTTCCGGCTGGCAGAGAGAGAGGGAGGACATTGCTTTCCTGTCTCTCAAAAAAAAATTTTTTCCTCTGCAGTTATTTTTGTGAACTAGTTTAAAATCAAAAAATCTGTGTATGACAACTGTAGGCAGAAGGATTCACGTTTACATCAAACATTTTGTGTCTGAATTCTGTTGCAAGAGACATGAGATTTGTCAATTTGCCTTTAATCGTTTTGCAAAGAGGTAAAGTACTACCCATAGTATGTAGAAGGAAACAAATGAGGTGAATTATTTTATTACTAATAAGATTGACAGAACATAAATTTCCTTCGAACATGTGTTTTTAAGTAATCTTGACTCAAAGTAAAACTACATTAAAATGCTTTTCAAATATTCGCCACTTTCAGCTGTTCTTTTTGTGTGTGTGTGTGTGTGTGTGTGTGTGTGTGTGTGTGTGTGTGTGTGTGTGTGTGTGTGTGTGTGTGTGTCGTCTTCCTTTTGAACCAACTTGGATGCGTACCCTTTGCTGAATCTTCTCATTTTTGATAACCAGCCATCTGTACCATCTCTCTGCACAAAATTACCACTTGTGTCAAATTATGGGAACCTTTGTCAACCAGTGGCTACTGGAAACTGAAAGGGTAACTTTTTTATCCTGTTCAAATCATGTCAACAGACAAAGTATGGTATTTTACCACCAAGTTCCCTTTCCTGATCACCACTTCTGTTACATTCCACTGAAACTTTTTTCTATATGTATCAGCAAACTTTTACGCTCACCCATCGATCCCTTTGGTATGACCCACATAAACCTCAAGGAAAAACAAGGATTCAAATTGGACCAAACTACAGTATCTTATGTTCTGTTGCAGATTTATGCTCTTTCGGTTTACTTCATTTTATGGGAATAAGAATATATTATCGGTGCCCTCAACTATTTTGACCTCTGGCATCAGAAAAGGAAAGTGAAGCAGCACAATTTTCTTTATTATTGAAGCATTCTACCTCATGTATACATTAGTCTGCCGTTGTACCAATACACAAAGGTTCACTAGATTGATCCCTGGAATGAGAAGGTTATTTTATGAGGAGATTGAATAGATTGGGCCTATACTCTCTGGAGTTTAGAAGAATGAGAGGTGATCTCATTGAAACATCTAAGATTCTGAGGGGGGTTGATTGGGTAGATGCTGAGAGGTCCAATGGACTACTTGGCACTTGTGAAATGTGGAATTACACCCAGTATGAACCTTGATTAAACCACGCTTCAAGTACTGTGCACAATTCTGGTCTCCATATTACAAAAAGGATATCGAGACACTGGAGAAGGTGCAAAAAAGATTTACAAGGATGATACCCGAACTGAGGTTATAACTATCAGGAAAGACTAAACAGGCTGGGGCTCTTTTCTCTAGAAAGGAGAAGGCTGATGGGTGACTTAATAGAGGTCTTTAAAATTATGAAGGAGTTTGAGAGAGTAGACATGGAGAAGATATTTCCACTTGTAGGGATTAGAATGTTGAAATTGCTACCACATGGAGTAGTTGAGACGAATAGCGCAGATGCATTTAATGGGAAACTAGATAAGTACATGAGGGAGTAAGGAATAGATGGATATGCTGATGGGGTTGGATCCAGTAGAGTAGGAGGAGGCTCACGTGGAGCATAAACACCGGCATAGACCAATTGGGCCGAATCGCTTGTTTCTGTGCTGCAAATTCGATGCAAGTACCACTGAACGGCTGCAGGACATTCTGAAGGGGGAGGGTGAACAGCCAGAGGTCGTGGTCCATATCGGTACCAACGACATAGGTAGAAAGAGGGACGAGGTCCTGCAAGCAGAATATAGGGAGCTAGGAAATAAATTAAAAAGCAGGACCTCCAAGGTAGTAATCTCAGGATTACTCCCAGTGCCACGTGCTAGCGAGAGCAGAAATAGGAGAATAGACCAGATGAATGCGTGGCTGGAGAGATGGTGTAGGAGGGAGGGATTTAAATTCCTGAGGCATTGGGACCGATTCTGGGGAAGGTGGGACCTGTACAAGCTGGACGGATTACACCTCGGCAGAACCGGGACCAATATCCTCGCAGGGGGGTTTGCTAGTGCTGTTGGGAAGGATTTAAACTAGTTTGTCAGGGGGCTGGGAACCTAAGTGTGGGCCCAGAACGGAGAGAGAAAAAGCTGGAAGTGCAAGTTAGAAAAGTAGTCAGCAAAACTAGTAGGGAGCAGAAACAAAGGCCAACAGTAAAGAGGGTCAAAGTGCAGAAAAATATTACAGGCAAAGTTGAAGGCACTTTATCTAAATGCACGTAGCATTCGCAACAAGGTGGATGAATTAATGGCACAAATAGAAGTAAATGGGTATGATGTAATTGCCATTACAGAGACATGGTTGCAGGGTAACCAAAGCTGCGAACTGAATGTTCCAGGGTACTCAACATTTAGGAAGGACAGACAAAAAGGAAAAGGAGGTGGCGTAGCGCTGTTAATAAGGGATGAGATCGGTACGGTAGAGATAAAAGATCTTGGCTTGGCAGATCGTGATGTAGAACTGGAATCAGTTTGGGTGGAGCTAAGAAACAGCAAAGGGCGGAAAACATTGGTGGGAGTTGTGTATAGGACACCAAACAGTAGTGGTAATGTAGGGCACAGTATCAATCAAGAAATTAGAAGTGCATGTAACAAGGGCAATACGGTAATCATGGGGGACTTTAATCTACATATTGACTGGGCAAATCAAATTACCACTAATGGTGTGGATGATGAATTCTTGGAATGCATGCGAGATGGTTTCCTGGATCAGTATGTGGAGGAACCAACCAGAGAACAGGCTATTCTGGATCTGGTACTGTGTAATGAGAAAGGGCTAATCAATAATCTTCTGGTAAAGGGGCCTTGAGGGACAAGTGACCATAATATGATTGAATTTTATATTAATATTGAGAGTGATGCAGTCCAATCTGAAACTAAGGTCTTCAATCTAAACAGAGGAAACTACAAGGGTATGAGGGACAAGTTGGCCATGGTAGATTGGGAGACTACACTAAAAGGTATGAAGGTGGACATACAATGGCTAACATTCCAGGAAACAATGCATAATTTGCAACAAACATATATTCCTCTCGGGCATAAAAACCCAAAAGGAAAAGTGATCCAACCATGGCTAACAAAAGAAATTAAAGCTAGTATTAAGTCAAAGGAGGAAGCTTATAAAGTTGCCAGAAAAAGCGGTCAGCCTGAGGATTGGGATCTTTTTAGAAATCAGCAAAGGGGGACCAAGAAATTGATAAAGAAAGGGAAAATGGAATATGAGCACAAACTAGCGAAAAATATAAAAACAGATTGTAAAAGCTTCTATAGGTATGTGAAAAGGAAAAGACTGGCGAAGGTAAATGTAGGTCCTTTACAGTTAGAGACGGGAGAATTTATAATGGGGAATGAGGAAATGGCAGAGAAATTAAATAAATATTTTGTTTCTGTCTTCATGGAGGAAGACACACAAAACCTCCCAGAAATACGAGAAAATCAATGGTGTGGCGAGAATGAGGAACTTGGAGATGATTATTAGTAAAAAAAACAGTACTAGCAAAATTAATGGGACTAAAAGTCGATAAATCCCAAGGACCGGATGACCTACATCCTAGGGTTTTGAAAGAGGTGGCCATTGAGATAGTGGATGCATTGGTTGTCATCTTCCAAAATTCTATAGATTCTGGAACGGTTCCTGCAGATTGGAGGATAGCAAATGTAACCCCGCTATTTAAGAAAGGAGGGAGAGAAAACGGGGAACTACAGACCTGTTGGCCTCACATCAGTAGTTGGGAAAATGCTGGAATCTATTATAAAGCATGCAATAACTGGGCACTTGGAAACCAATCGTAAGATTGGGCAGAGTCAACATGGATTTATGAAAGGGAAATCCTGTTTGACAAACCTATTGGCGTCCTTTGGAGGATGTAACTAGTGGAGTAGACAAAGGGGAACCGGTAGATGTGGTGTATTTGGATTTTCAGAAAGTCTTCGAAAAGGTCCCACACAAGAGGTTGGTGAACAAAATTAGGGCACATGGAATTGGGGGTAATATACTAGCATGGATTGAGAATTGGTTAACAGACAGAAAACAAAGAGTAGGGATAAACGGGTCTTTTTCAGGATGGCAGGCTGTGACTAGTGGGGTACCGCAAGGATCGGTGCATTGGCCCCAGCTATTCACAATGGCCCAGAAATTGATCTCACTCTGTTCCCGCGGGGGTAAGGCTTCCCCGCGATCTCTCGCCTCGCTTGTGCTTTTTCAGATCCAGCTCGCACGAACTTGATGTTCCAGACATCAGCTGGGCAGTGCTTGCGTATCCCAGCGGCGTAGTGAATTCGTGCGAGCTGTGGGATCACGTGACTCAGTTAGAGCCAATGGCAGCACACCATCTTCCATTCATAAGTTTCACATACGTGCTGTGAAATCTATGAATCTTACACCCCCCCAAAATAACAGCTAAACCTCAATTAAATTTTTTTTAAAAACCATCACATTAATAAAATAAGTATATAGTTAATTAAATTAACCATTTTAAATAAAAAATTAAATTTTTGAAAAAATTTAAAATCTTTTAAAAAGTTATAAAAATAAACTTACCTGTCTTGAAAGTCTCTAAAAAAATATACCTGTTAAAAAAAATTCAAAAAAATACTTAATTCACTACTTACCTTCTTAAAAGTGGGTCTTACTCCTTTTTACATTTCCAAAATCTTCCGTACTTACCTGCGCGTCCAAAGCATGAAGTGCACAGCGTGCGCACAGCCTGTAGCGCGCACGCGATGCACCGAGGACCCGCCCCCTTTTCAGAAGAGCAATTGCCGGTTTTCAGCGCATGCGCAGGGCATGCAGAAAACCGGCAATTGGAATGGGAATACGCGAGAGTACGCAGTGCGTACTCTCGCGTCCCGGGATCAATTTTCGGCCCATTCTATATCAATGATCTGGATGAGGGAACTAAATGTAACATTTCCAAATTTGCTGATGATACAAAGCTAAGTGGCAGTGGCAGATGTGAAGAGGCTTCAAGGGGATCTCGACAGGCTCAGTGAGTGGGCGAGAACATGGCAGATGGAATATAATGTGGATAAATGCAAAGTTATCCACTTTGGTAGAAAAAACAGAAAGGCAGAGTATTTCCTAAATGGTGAAAGATTGGGGAATGCAGATGCTCAAAGGGACCTGGGTGTCCTTGTACATGAGTCACTGAAAGTGAATGTGCAGGTGCAGCAAGCCATTAGGAAGGCAAATGGTATGCTGGCCTTCATTACAAGAGGATTTGAGTACAGGAGTAAAGAAGTCTTACTCCAATTATATAGGGCCTTGGTGAGACCACACCTGGAGTACTGTGTACAATTTTGGTCTCCTTACCTAAGGAAGGATATACTTCCATTGAGGGAGTGCAATGAAGGTTCACGAGATTGATTCCTGGGATGGTGGGACTGTCGTATGAGAAGAGATTGAGTAAACTAGGCCTGTATTCTCTTGAATTCATAAGAATGAGAGGGGATCTCATTGAAGCATACAAAATTATTACAGGGCTTGATAGGGTGGATGCTGGGAGAATGTTTCCCTTGGCTGGGGAGTCTAGAACCAGGGGCCACAGCCTCCAGATAAAGGGTAGGCCATTCAGGACTGAGTTGAGAAGAAATTTCTTCACACAGAGGGTGGTGAATCTTTGGAATTCTCTACCCCAGAGGGCTGTGGAGGCTCAGTCATTGGGTATATTCAAAACAGAAGTCGATAGATTTCTGACTAGTAAGGGCATCAAGGGATATGGCGATAGGGCCGGTGAATGGAGTTGAGGCAGAAGATCAGCCATGATCTCATTGAATGGCGGAGCAGGCTCGAAGGGCCGAATGGCCTACTCCTGCTCCTATTTCTTATGTTCACCCTGGGTTCTAATACCATCCATTTCCCATTACAACTCCAAGTCATGTCTTAGTTTTTCATTCAGATGATCTTGCTCAGTTCAAACCTCATTGGTAATACCTTTTATGGTCCAAATTCACATTTGAACTGCTTGTTAAACATTTATGCTCTTGTTTTCACACATTGTCATTTCAAATTCTGATTAGCAATTGTGATTTAACTGAAGGCCATTCTTCTTAACTCAATCGTAGGTTCTAAATGTTTTGGTAAACTGGACCCTGATAAAATGTTTGACATAACTAGACTCTGTATCCAAACGACCTCGACCTCAGAAGAGATATGGTAAACAGACATTTTTGATTTAACCACTTCACACAAAGTGTGATGAATCTGTGCAGAGGCAGACAGTGTCAGAAAGTTCAAGAGGGAGCTAGATAGTTTTATTGGTGAAAGCAGTCATTGAGGGGTATAGAAGAGAAAATAAAGAATGGAAATTTTTGAACTTTGGGACTAGTCGGCTGGATCCAGTGGTCTTTCCCTGTCTTGTATATTCATACATGATCCTGGTACATTGCCATAAATCCAGTATAAAAATGCACTTTTTTTAATTTTGCCTAGCTTGAAACACTGAGGAATAAACTTGGTCTACATAAACTTGGTCTACATAAAGACAATGAAGATGACGAAACTATTTTAAATAACACTTATAACCCAGAAGAGCAAAGTCCCCGCTTCTCAAAAAACAAACTGAATGATAGGACCTCTGCGGCAGAAAAAGTTAACAATGATCTCTTTGAAGATGAAACCCCCCAAAAAAAAACAAAAAGAAGAAAAAGAAATTGATAATTGGAGAACAACCTTTTGATGAGGAACATTTGTACAAAACTGCTGCTCCAGAATCTCTAACGACTCTGCAAAAATCTAAGAAAAAGAGGTCAAAAGGTACCTTGGGAGAAGACGACCATGTTGAGAATGTGCTAAAGAGTGATTTAGGAGAGGATGTGGATTCCTTGATCCAAGCCTATCAGCAGCATATAGCTACCAAAGATGCAGGAGGTGTTGAAAAGAAAACACAGAAAATCAAGGAGCGTTCATTAGAAACAATTTCACGTATGTCTTCAATATTAAACAACAAACTGGATAAGAAGAAAAGGCAGAAAAAGTCATCGTTGACAGATGAGGGGTTATCAAGGTAAGAATGAGAATATATAACAATGTAATTTGTCAAAGTTTTCCATTGTAGCACTTAACATGCAAGCTAATAGTATTGGATCACAACCTGTGTCATATAATTCTTGGATTTATAGGTACGCAGTTACATAATCTTCAAGTTTATAAATAAACAACTTATGAAACTATAGCTCAAATAGTAGATTTTATAGCAGCCTGCTATAGATTTGTTTTTTCCATCCAAGAAAATAAAAATCTAAAAAGGTAAATAATTCTTTGAACATTAGGGGTAATTTTACAAGTTACTTTCTTGGTGCAGAGTTTCACGCGCTGGGAGCATGTAATCAGAATATCGGGCAGCAGCTAGTGCACTTGTTTCACAGCCCACTGTTTCCCATCCATTCATTTTAATGGATTGAAAATTGGATGGGCTGCACCAGATATTCCAGTATACACTCCTGGCACACAAGCTCTATGCTGGGAGCGCAAAGCCCATTTGGTCTCTCAAGCCCGCTGCATTTAGAGTCCATGTATGACTATTCTGTCATTCATTTATCTTTTGCACCACACGGTGACCCTCTACTTTAAAGGACACTAAATTCCTTGCAATATTATTAATACTTGTATAGCCATCAATTTCCCCTTCTCAGCAGATATCAATACAGCTGCCTTTTAATGGTGTCACTTGACTCTGAGTCATTTACCTTCTCTGGCGTCTGTTCCACATGTCCATTATCCTGAGTGCTGATGTCTATTTTTGATTAACAAAATTTCCATCTTACTTTCTGTACAATGTTTACTGATTTCTAGCAAAGTAAAATCTGTTCCTTTTCTGCAGTCTGATCTTTTAGGAGGCACTGGCCAATAAACAACACTGGGGTAGACTCCATTATTGGGGTGCATGGTTGAATTTAACCAACCTATTTAATTACCAGAGGGAAAGCTCTGTATAAATACTCCAAAGTAATCCTTGTAAGAACTTTCCAGTTATTCTCTTATTGCTATTGCTACCATAAACTCAGTAGAAGGCTATTTTTAAGGGAATACTGGAACATTATCTGGTGGCTGACTCATGGAAGAGTTTTCTCAAAACTGCTTTGGTTGTATGAAATCTGTAAATTTACAAAATGTACATAGTTCATGCTATCATTTTGTGGTGTTGTTTACCTCACAATTAATGTTATGCAGTTGCAAGTGTAAAATTCCAGATTTTCAATGTAGATGTTGCACTGATTTAAATATCTTTAGCACTTTGTGAATATTCAGGTGTTACAAAGTTTAAAAATTATGCAGTAAATATCAACATGATATTTGTTGTTTTTCTTCAACACTGCCTGAAAGTGTGCTGGAAGCAGATTCAATAGTAACTTTCAAAAGGGAATTGGATAAATACTTCAATGGGGAAAATTTGCAGGGCTATGGGATAAGAGCAAGACATTTGGACTAAATGGACAGCTCTTTTGAAGAGCTGGGCACAGGCACAGTCGGCTGTATGGCCTCCTTCTGTGCTGTATCATTCTATGTCAAAATGCAGATTAAGCTTGCAACATACCAAGTGTGCTCATACAAATTTTTGCCATGATTCTGATGTGTTGGATGCGCAACAGAAGAGCTTCCTTCAGCCCATGTGTGAGATTGAGGTGAGAACTTGGCTACAAGGTGGATTTGTGGTAAAAAGGGAAATGGTTACAGGGATGGAATTGTGTCTTTTTTGCCAAAGCCCCCCTTGTTACAAATTTGGGTCTACTGTAAATACCTTCTTGGGATCAGTGACATTTCCCACTCCTGTAAGCAGTCTGAGCATTTTACTTTTATGGGAATTGACTCGCACAGCATTATATCATCTACTTTGTATGATAGCCTAACCCAGGGGGTCTAACAGTAGTACTCCCTTGTGAGCTGAACAGGATATTCCTGTCTTCCGCTTTTTCCGCTTGTGTGTATCTCTAAAGGTGGAACAAGAAAAAACTGGGTAAGACAAGGCCTGATCTGAATCGATAAGCTGCTTTATTTCACAGCAAGGTTGAAAAAACAGAACAATAGTTATGGTCAGAGTTAATTAAATCAGTGTGACTTATCTTCACATAATACAAAATAAAGAATATGCTATGCTTTCCATAGCAGTAGCCATCTTAATTGGCTTAAACAAGATTACTTCTAACCAATGTTCCCATTAATTTTTGTTTGGGTGCACGGCCCCTTTAAAGGGCTGCGTGACCCATTCAAAATATCGCGCATGCACGGTTTTTCGCATTGAAAAGCCAGCGAGCCGGCTGTGCGGGAGGTCCAGAGTACTGCACGGCCACGCAGCTTAAAGGGAACATTGCTTCTAACTGTTCTGGGGTATTTCAACCTTGGATTCCACCAAAGTCCTTGCAGCTTACTCTTTTAAAAACCTGACTTAACTGCCTGTGTCTCTGTCTCTGTTTTAGCTTCATCTGTTCACAGCCAAAAAGGGATCAGTGATTATCCAACACAATGGGTGTGACCTCTTTTTTGATAGCTGAAAAAGGATAATGAATTGCTTATTATCTACAGTCTATGGGGAAATAACATCCAAGCTAGCTCATTAGCATCGTAATTAGCAATCAGCTCGGGGCTTGATTTTTAAATTTCTCTGAGTACGCCATGCTGTAAAATGCAACATATAAAGTAACTCTTTTTGCCCCAAAAGTTTTCTGTGGAAAAATGATCAAAAGATCTTGAAACGTGATTCCTTAACATGAGGATTTAGATTAAGCAGGGGCGATGACTAAGACCAATGCACCGCATTGGATTAAATCTTCTAGAACATGAAGATGTCTGGCACATCCTAAGGTACCCTGCCTGGGTCCTTCCACCATGCTGAAAGCGACTGTCTATAGTACAACTGGTGAAACTAGGATTGAGGCAACAGCTGTTGAAAAGTGTTACCTGAAAGCTGTGCATGAGAGCACACTGTCATATATGTGGGGTTCAGAGCCTTTTATTCTGTAAATTCTGGTTTCATTTATATTTTTATCTAGCACTGGATGTAGATCATATAGTTTCACAATGCATACATTTGTTATAACCAGAAATTTTCACAATCTCATTTTTGAAAAATATTTTTTCACATGTAATTCAGTGATTGTAAAACATGAGTTATGTTGCAAAACACTCGTGCCCAGCTATATATGCAAGAGTCATTTGTTTTACCGCTACGCTATGGGAATTGCAGCTGAGCGGCTACTCCGCAGTTCAGTTGAAGAGGGCTTGTGTCTAGAAAATGAAAATTAATCCATTTGTGGACTCAATTTAAAAGTCTAATTCTATGGCCCAGAAAAGGACAGTGTATTTTCATAAAGTCAGAAACATTTATTTTAATACACCCTTTTGTCCTCTTCTGCCCAAGCGAAATGCACATTTCAGAGCTGCAGGATAGCCAGGATGAAGCTAATCGTAAAGGGAAAAAGATTCCCCTCAGAAGATTGGTATCTGAGTTAGAAGAGGTAAGCGATGAAGAAAAACAGACACTCGGGAAAGAGGAGAAACAACAAAGAGCAAAAAGAAAGAAGACCAAGAAAACCAAAAAAGGTGCAAAATTTGTGCAAGTGAAATTTCATTTAAAGAGCGATTTCAAAACCGTAATGTAGAACATTGCGCAGTAATTTTTGAGATACATTTATATACTTTGTTATTTGATAGGACATTTTTTATTGTAAGATATGGTATCACAGTCAGGATATTTCATTTGCTATTTGAAAAAAATTAATGTAATTTCATACAGAGTAAAACTAAATTACTTATGACATGAAAATGATGTAGAATGGTGATAGGAGTTACATTCTTGATGTTGGCGGTGGGGAGGGAGAGGAAGAGTGCAAAGGGTGTCACACGCCTAAAACCTAGGATTGAGAGGTCCAGTGAACGTGTGCGTAAGGGTAACTGGTGCAGTGGGTTCGCACACTGCCTTTTCATCTGAGATTTGGATCAAATTTAGCCCAGACTTATGGATTGAGCATCTCCTCCTGCTGGTTGTGAGGATCCTATAGGTTGGGGCAGTCTCCACTCCATTCCTAGTGGGCAAAAGCCCAGAGCATAAATCTGCCTCTACTTGACACTAATTGGAACTAAGAGTTTAATTTTTCCAGCATTATATTTCCTTTACATTTGTGTATATGTACAATATATTTGAAAAGTTTGTGATCACTCAATCGGCAAACCAGGGTAATTTTAACTTCATTGCCAGGTGAAAAACAATGGTAAATTGGATGCCCATTTTACATCCCACCTGATTTTTCTTTTCTGGCAATAAAAGTTAAAATTACACCCAAAATGTGAGAGGCGATTACTCATTTGTGATTCATTTGCTTGGTTTTAGCAGAGCTGCACAAAGTCTTTGCCCAAGTCAAAATGAAAATGAATGTGGGTATTTTGGGTCATGGTCACTATTTCTTTGATTGCTTTTATTGTGCAATGTGATTTGAAAAGTAATTTAATGCAATGTTATACATTTGATATTTCTCATCAGTACCAGTACTGACGGCCCCAAAACCCCAAAAATGCTCTGGTCAACACGTACAACTGTTTTTATTTTCTTGTATAAAATAACCTTTGCTCTCAACATGTACATTGGAGAGCCCCAAACTGCCCTATAAAACCTAGGATAAAAACAAAATGCTGGCAATACTCAGCAGGTCAGGCAGCATCTGTGGAGAGAGAAACAGAGTTAACGTTTCAGGTTGATGACCTTTCATCAGAACTGAAAACAGAGATATAACATGCAAGTGCAGGGGCAGGGAAAGGGGGAGGGGAAGAAAGAACAAAAGGGAAGGTCTGTGATAGGGTGGAAGGCAGGAGAGATTAAAAGACAAAAGGGATGATGGTGCGAGGCAAAAGGAGATGGTAATGGGACAAGTTAAAGAACAAAAGATGGGTCTAGAAGAGGTGTAAATGAGAATAGCAGAATCCTCAATAGCTACCATCCAAAAAAATGGGGGCAGAGTTGAATTTGAACTGAATCTGAAATTGTTGAACTCAATGTTGAGTCCGGAAGGCTGTAAAATACTTAATCAATAGATGAGGTGCTGTTCCTCGAGCTGATGTTGAGCTTCATTGGAACAGTGTAAGAGGTTGAAGACAAAGAGGTCAGAGTGGGAGTGGAGCGGAGAATTAAAGTGACAGGTGACTGGAAGCTTGGGATCATGCTTGCGGACTGAACGGAGGTGTTCTGCAAAGAGGTCACCCAATCTGCGTTTGGCCTCCCCAATGTAGAGGAGACCGCATCGTGAGTAGCGAATATAGTAGACTGAATTGAAAGAAGTACAAGTAAATTGCTGTTTCACCTGGAAGGAGTGTTTGGGGCCCTGGACGGTGGGAGGGCAGGAAGTAAAAGGGCAGGTGTTGCATCTCATGCGCTGCCATGGGAAGGGGAGGGGGTGTTGGAAGTGATTGAGGTGTGGACCAAGGTGTTGAGGAGGGAACAGTCTCCTCTGAATGCTGAAAGGGGAGGGATGGGGAAGATGTGTTTTTTGGTGGGATCACGCTGGAGGTGGCGGAAATGGCGGAGGTGATGCATTGAAAACCCTTTATCAACTATAATGGGAAGTCTCAGTGTTCACATTTACCTGCAACAAACTTTGAAGCCTGTAGGTGGTGTTGTGATAGATGGCTTAAATGTTAAAGATGTCGCAACCCTATCACAGAATGTATAAAGTCTGGTGTCACCCAATAGCTGCTATTTTACACCGAGTATAGATTTTTTTTTAAACTGCTTTGAGTCTGCAAGCAGTTACAGGCTCTGACCACTTGTTGGAGCTGCAGTGTAAGTTTAAAAAAAAAGTGATTTTGCAGTCATGTAGGTTTTGGTTTTCAGTTTTCCGAGGTAACAATACAACTCTCCTGTTTATAAACTTACTTTAAATTTTACTTTCATTTGTGTTTTTAGGTTTCATTACCCTGTACTGCCACTTTTCTTGTCACCCCAACAGTTCTGCTGTGTTCCCACCGCTCCACTATTCCACAGCCCTTTCTTGTACTGCCCTCTTCCTCACAAAGAAACCTTTTAAAGTCCGTAGTGATGTGCAGGCCAATGACTATACGATACATGACCTGTTCATAGGCTTTTGGTTCCTGCTGTTGCTCCTCGCTAAAGTTATGATCAATTTACCCACACTGATTATGGGCCAGAAAAAGGCACGATGGAGACATAGAAGTCAAAAATATTGGAGTTATAGAGAATGGTAGAAGAAAGAAACAGAAATTAGGGGGGGTGTAGAGATAGATAGATATTAAGGGTACAGGCAGAAAAAGTGATTGCTGGACCAAATAAACAGATTGGGACAGAGACAGAGAGAGAGAGAGAAATCTGAGGATAAAGAACGATAGATTGAGAACAGACAAGGAGAAATTTGGGCACATAGAAATTGGGAGTGAAAGGCACAACAATAGGGGACAGAGACTGACATTGGAGAGACAGAGAGATACATACACCAAAACAGAAAGAGGTTACAATATAGTAAAAGACATTCATGAGACAAACACAGAAAAAGATTGTAGTGAAAGATAAACAAATTGACAGACAGAAAAAGATCAAGTCACACAGCCATAAAGGCTACTCAAAAACAGTGTAGGAGTACACCACACTCAAGAGACACAAATAGAAAAATCAGGGGGCATCCAGAAAATATGGATAGCGATACAATTCGGTAACACAACAGAGAAATCGGACACAATGACACAAATCTATCAATGCAGACCAAGATTAAGCTACAGACAGAAACACATGGAGAGACTATGACAGAGGGAAAGACACAAGGATCAGGGGATAGTCACCGGGTAAAAAAAGAAAACAAAATTTCTCCTGACATTGCACACATCCTTGAACAAAGACATAGAGCTTACAATGACACTGAGAATGGTGAAGGCTGTGGTCTTCCCAATGTTTAACTGGAGGAAATTGCGACTCATCCAAGCTGTTGGACAAGCTGTCTGACAACAAAGAAGCAGTGGACTTGCCTCGGCTCAGCTCTCAAAGTTTTCCTTAAATTCCACTGCCTCACTATCTCCTTCCTCACATTCAGAAGTTTCTAATATCAGTCTTGCTATTGGGAAGGGAGAGGTATGAAAAGAAGGAGCGAAATTGGGGAGGGTGTATGTCATTTTGAGTACCTGAATGCAACTTTTAGGGAAAGTAAAAAAAATACATTGTAATGATTATATTTCCCCATGCCAGCAGCACCATCAGTAGCAGATGAAACAGAGATAAAAGAAGAAATAATGCAAGAATATCCTGAAGGTGAAGAAGCTGCTTCTGAGTTAGAGACTGAACTTCGGCAGCAGAGGCCAAAATACATTACTGATGACAGTCTGGTCCTCGGTGTATATATCCACAGAGCAGACCTGTTAAAAACAGATATTCTGACATCGCATCCCTCTGTGAAAGTTCATGTAGTTAACGAAGTGTCTGGACAATATGTTAAGAAAGAACACAGGTGAGATATAAGGCTTGAAAAATCTGTTCAGTCAAGCAGTACATAACCAATTGAGTTAGTGATTCAAAGTGCAAAGAAAACTTTTATGTAATATATATATTAAATTGCAAGATAAACATTATACGTTTGAAAGATGGAACAAAAAATATGATGCAACTTAAACATTGGCTACAAAAGACAGAAGAGTTTGCATTTATATAGCCCCTTTCATGTCCTCGGGATGTCCCAAAGCACTTTACACTTCAAAAATAATTCATTGACTGTAGTCACTGTTGTAATGTTGGGAAACAAGGCAGCCAATTTGTGCACAGCAAGGCCCAAAAAACAGCAATGAAATAAATGACCAATTAATATGTTTTGATGGTGTTAAATGAGGAATAAATGTTGACGCGAGATAAATGTTGGCCCGGACATTGGGTGGACTCCCTTGCTCTTCGAATAGTGCCATGTGATTTCTTACACCCATTTGTGAAGGCTTGAGTTTTTAATATCTCATCTGAAAGATGGCACCTCTAACAGTGCTGTGCTGAAGTGTCAGATTAGATTATGTGCAAATGTCTCTGGTGTTTGAACCCATAACCTTCTGACTCTGAGGTGAAATTGAGCGTGTTGGTTACAAAACTATCTAGAAGGTGGGGGTGGGGGGGACTTGTACCACTAGTGCTACGCCTCACCTTTAATTTCACTGGCCGTTGGAGGTTGGCGAACAATTCAATAAGTTTACAAAATAGTTGGTGACCAAGTATGTTAAAAGTCACATTGAAAGGCTAGGTTTTAAATTTGTTTGCATGGTATTCTTGTACTAGTTGAAATTAGTGAGATCATCAGTGAGTGTTTTAGTAGCTAGTAGTTATCCATCCATATAATTAAAGTTTCATATCAGAAAACATTAAACATTGGCTATTTTAACTCCCATTAACATGTCACTGGTCCACTTCCTACCTGGAAAAGGCTGCCGGCCTCCTGAAAATTGGATGGCCCATGGCCACCCACCTGCACTCGGGTAAGTGTGGGGAAGGGATTTCCTGAAGGGTCTTGTGGGAGGAAAGAGTAGGTAGGGGGAGTCCTGGGCATTCCAGATCCTCTGACCCCCACAAAGGGAAAAAAAAAAAGTCACAATCTCTTCAAATCCCAAACCTCTTCTGACTTGCTTCAGCACGGCAGTAAAACCATAATGGATCCCCTGCTCAGTCTTAGTTAAAATTGCATTCGGGACCCGATGACTAGATCAGACCCTGTATTGCATTGAAGGGCCCAACTGGCTTTCGGTGAGTGGCTTAGCCACCCGTTCAGGAACCTGTGTAAAAATCACGGTTAGTGCATCTGTTCCAGCCATTAGGTTTACCTTGCCTCAAATTACCACAAATTAAATGTCTGTCAAGATATGCCAGCTTCCCTGCCAATGGGAAGTGAAAAGTGTTTAACCAGACCCCGGCATGTGATTGACATTTTGAGCATTATTTGGCAATGATGGATTTAATGATAATTATACCTTTTAAAAAGTATTTTTAGCACAAAAGAGGGCAATAAGCTTCTGGACAGCTTGGCAGACTTGTTTTAATTGCTAGATGGTCCTTTTTTAAAAAAAAAGCCTTTGTTATACAGCCTGTAGTTTTTTTAATTGAAATTTTTTTTCAATTGTTTCTATAATACTATTCTGCTATACAGCACACACTAACTAAAATATACCTATGGAGAATCACTACAAATGATGGGGCAGCCCTTCCAGTGTGCTCTCGCTGTTACTCTAGTGGGAAATGAGAGAAGACAGAGGGAGCTCAAATTGGTTCTCTTGGTGGAAGCATATAAAAGGCACTCCAGTGTTCTCTATGGCTAGTATATCAAATTGGAAGCGTGCATTCTAGATTACATAACAGTTAAATTCTTGCAGTAAACAAACTCTTGGTTTGGTTTGGAAATGTACTAGTGCAGCAGTTGGTGTAGGAGTAAGTGTGTGCGCAGTAGCATATATCTTTATAGTTGATTGAATGGCAGTCTAGTCTGGACCATTTATTTCTTCCTTCTCAATTCCAATAAAAGTGCACTATGTTCAGCACATGACTCATTTCAAAAGTATACTGATGAGTAGAAAAAACAGGTGGGAATATTGGACTTGAAGTCTATTCTATCTGCTAACTCACATAGAACATCCCTTAACTGTTGCATCAAATAAACTGATTTTGCAAATTGGTCATCAGCAATGTTAGGCCATGCTTTGTGTAACCAAATCGAGATATTTAGTCATTTTGTAATTCTCTCATGCTTATTTTGAATACTATGCACGCAATATTTTGCAAAACCACAAGCCAATAAAGATGCTCAACATTACAGGAATGATTTTCATATCTGTGAGTAACATTTGTCTGTGGTATACTATAGTTTGTATTATTAGGCAACACATCATAACTGGTGTTCTATGTTTTGGAATACTAAATTTGGTGACTGACTCTGTACAGACGCAGATATGCGTGTCATAGCTAATGGTCTGAGTAAATCTGCAAAATTATTTGAATAAAAGCACCTAAATTAACAGTGAAAGAAAGACTTGTATTTATATAGCACCTCTTTGCATCTTTCTGAAGTGTCCCAAAAGTCTTCAGATACACTTAATTACTTTGAAATGCAGTGACTGTTATGTAGGCAAATGCAGCAAAATGCTACAAACAGCAAAGAACTGAATGAGTGATCAGTTAATCTGTTTGTAGTGCTGTCGGCTGAGGCAGGATTGTTGGCCAGGGTACCTGGAGAACACTCTACTCAATAATTTCATGTGATCTTTAATGGCCACTGGATCAGGGAAACAGGGTATCCGTTTAACATTTCATCCAAAGAAGCATATCTGACAATGCAGCATTCCCTTGGTGCTGCCCTGTAATATCATACTAGATTAAGCCTGGAATAGGATTGAACCCATGCCCTTCAGCGGTGAGAGTGCTATCAACTAATTCAAGCTGATGCTGCCACTCAGATTTTGGTTGTAACTGCAAACCAGTAGAACGATGCATAAACATTTATATTTTGTTCTGTTACTATAATATATATTAAATACTTCATATTGGTTAAAGTGATAAATTGTATAAAGACTGGATTACAATAAAATTGCCTTTAGAGTACAGATTGAATGCAATTGGGTCATCAATAAGTGATTAGAACAGGATTTCAACGTAATTTTTCAGATAGGGTATAGGCCATAATCCCCAATAGGCCTGTCCATTTTTATTTCACGTTCATCCTCCCTTAACTGCCTTCTCATCACATCCTACAATCCTATCTATCTTTAAAAATGGATCTAATTGCCTCTTAAAGCAATTTCTGCTGTTTGCTTCAATGTCCTTCCTAGTAATTTATTGTGGGGTAGGGGTGGAGGAAAGTTCTACCTAGTTTCCCTTTACCATAGTGAACCATTTGTCTGGCGAACATTAACAATCACCTTCATAATATTGAAAACTTGAATTTAAAGGGAAAGGAAAGTCCAAGAGTATTTTTTATTCATTATTGCCTGAAATTTATAGATTTTTTTTGTTTTGAAGATGTAAATTTTTCTGCCAGCATAGACTTTTGAGCAAGGTCTACCTTTCTGCTGTGCCACTACAGGGAGTATCTTGGAGCAGTTCCAGTGTACCCATTAAGGGATGTGACTTCACACCAGTCTGTGCACTGCTCGAGTTCCCCTTCCCTCAAAGTGTGCTGCAAGTTAGAAATGCATGGACACAAAGGATCACATGGCACTATTCGAAGAGTAGGAGAGTTTTCCCAGTATTCTGGCCAACATTCATCTTTTAACCAACACCACTGAAATGCATTATCTGCTCATTTACTGTTTGTGGGACCTTGTAAGAAAATTGACTACCAGGTTTGCCTACAAAACAAGTGTCTTGTTTCAAAAAAGCAATTTATTGGCTGTGAAGTGCTTGCGACATCCTGAGGGTGTGAAGGGCACTATATAAATGTAAGTTTTCTATTTTTTTTCTTGGCGTTAACCCCGCTCCACAAAGGTGTTATCTGTGGCTCAGTTGTTAGCACTTTCACTTCTGAGTCAGAACGTCGAGGGTTCAAGCCCCACTCCAGAGCCTTGAGCACAAAATCCAGGCGGACACTCCCAGCAGTGCAGTACTGAGGGAGTGCTGCACTGTCGGAATTGTCATCTTTCAGGTGAGACGTTAAAACCGAGGCCTTGTCTGCCCTTACAGGTGGATGTAAAAGATCCCACGGCACTATTCGAAGAAGAGCAGGGGTGTTCTCCTTAGTGTCCCTTAAGCAACATCACTATAAAACAGATTATCTGGTCATTATCACATTGCTGTTTGTGGGACCTTGCTGTTTGGCGGCCATGTTTCCTACATTACAACAGTGACTTCACTTCAAAAGTACTTCATTGGCTGTAAAGCACTTTGGGATGTCCTGAGGTTGTGAAAGGCACTATATAAATGCAAGTTTCTTTTTTTTTTTCTTTTCCCTCCTGTTTATCATCATCTTCTGAAAATGTTGGTATTTCCTGCCCCTATACTTGAGTCCAGATCATTTTTATGTAGCAGTGTTAACCGTGACTTCCCCCCTGCCCCTCGAGTGACATCAGTGTTCACAGACATGACTTGCCTTTCACAAATCCCTGCTGATTGTCATAATTAATCCATAGCTTTCTAAATTGTTAATATCCTGTATTCTGGCCTCTAAAAGCTTGCCCACTACTCATAAGCTGATTTGTCTGTAGTTACCTGGGGTTTATCCCTTTCTACTTTTCTGAACAGAGGTATTACATTTTGTAATCCTCCAGTCCTCTAGTATAACTTCCATATCCATAAGGATGCTTGAAAGATGGTGGTCAGATACTTCCTTTCTGACTTCCCTTAGCATTCATATCCTAACTTTAAATTAACTTTTTTTTATGTTTAGCTCTGATAATTTCATAATAGTACTGGTTAATTCAGTTAGATTGATTTTTGCAAATTGAAAAGTTGAACAAGCAAAGAATCAAAGCTGAATGTCTTGAAACCTATTGATTTTGAGACATCGCTGATGCAGAAATCTGAGATCCACTGTGTCCTAGCTTGAAGCATTACTTATTTTTAAAGAAGATAACCACTTTTACCAACATAAATTGTAGTCTGGTTTGAACAAATGCAGTCAGTGTAGGCAAAGACCTAATGTTGTTTAATCAGTATAAAATGTTACCCTTGTGCATCGTTTAAGTGTTTGAAACTGATGTGCACCATTTGTAAAAAGAAAATTGAATTTATTGTCCAAAACTTTGCTGGAATCAAAAGCTCTTGGAGATTTGAAACTTTAAGAACATTTCCTCCATTTTTGTCATTCTAATTCTTTCACATTGATAGCAAGCGACATGTCACTTCATATTATGAACAAGAGAACGTGGCGCACATTCTTCCCATCATGACACAGCCATACGATTTTAGAAAAAACAAGTCGACGATTCCAGCATGGGAGGAGCAAATTATCTTCAATGAACGATTCGGTTATTTTCTTCACGAATTCATGGATTCACCTTGTACCATTCTGTTCTTTGAGGTATCAAATGTTTGGGTTGAATATTGACACACTGATTCTGTACTATATGCTCTTATATGATTAGACCTAGGTGAATATGATGATTAGACCTAGGTGAATATTGTATGTTTTGGAATGAGCAAACTGACATTTTTGAATGTTTCAGTTAGTTTAATTTAAACCCATTTGTGCCCATCAAAGTTGGGGCTAGATCTAAAGTATAAATTTTTCTATTGAAATCAGTAGTACAGCCCCTGTTTTTCTTTTGTTGCTGAATTCACGTTGATGGCAAGCGACATGTCACTTCATATTATGAGCAAGAGAACGTGGCGCACATTTTTACAAATCCGTAACCCGCATTTGTGATTGAGGTGAATTTATTTTGAGTTTCTAGTTAAATCTGTGTGGTTTTAAAAAGTGTAATCCGTATGATTGTATACCATGCAAGTTAAACTGGCAGATATCCGGGGAGAGTTTCCATATCATTGTGCCTGGACAACACTCAGTTTCCAGACTCGGTGAAGAGGGAAAAGGGGTGAAGACCCATTGCGTCATGTGTTCACCCCCACTACATTACCTTGGGATTTCCAGGTTTCCCCAAGATAGAGTAACTTGCTCACTTGAAGTAGGTGCAGGCCCACTTAAGCATTTCGATGAGGCAAATGTGGTGTTCCCAGCCTTCTGCCGTCGTCTCTTTATGTAGCTCTGGTGCCCCTCAGTGGAGAGGTACCTGAATAAACTTGCATTGGGATTTGTGCTCGGATCCTGTATGGACTCTAAGTTCTGTGGGGGTCCCAGGAGATAGAAGGAAAGAGATGGAAACTAGTATGGATAGTTTGTTTCACCACCCCACCCCTCCCCAGTAGAATCCAGAAGGCCCTGATACTAGTGGCCAGGAGAACAGCAGCAGGCTTGGAACTGCACTCCTGCTGCCACCGTTTGACCCCAGGCGCAGGCATGCACCTCTCCCCGCACAGTACACCTCCAATACACTGCACTTTGTCAGGTACCCACTGGGAGCCCAGAGGCAAAGCTACCACATCATCTTTTTAGGCAATGAAAATCAAGAAGATAAAAATAAAATATTTAGGTTTTTTGATTAGTGTCTAATCTGCTTTAAAGTGAAGCCAAGTGATAACTGTTTAGGCTAAGTCAGATTTATCCCTTCAATATGGTACTCTGTGCATATAATAAATCCCATCTGGCCAAAGGGAAGTTAGTTGATCTTCACACTGATTTAAAATTCCTCTTAATTGGAAAGGGCATCAGTATTTCCTCTCTAGTGAATACTTATAGAAAATAATCTCTTAATTCTACCATGTTCCCATCATCTTTGATCGTCTCCATCATTTTTTTTCCATTAGAATTCTAATTGCATAACAATTCTTCTTGCATAACAATTCTTCCATGATACTATAATTATATTTTCCCTGTGAACTTACTTGTGAACAGCAGCCTCTGCAATGATCACTGTCAGTTAACAACCATATAGGCGTTCAGTATTTAAACGGTATTTCAGAGCTACTCTGAGCTAAATGTAATCTAGATATTTTGTGGTGTTTGTTTGGTTTGTTTGAAGCTCTAATCCGATGTTTTGATACTCTTAGATCCTTGAATTTGTAAGTATGGATGAAGCCAAAGTCAACTACGCAACTCTAAGTAGCGAAGGAGGTTGGCGCAAAATAGCTTGGGCATTTCTAAAGGTAAGATCTTATGGACATAAGAACGTAAGAAATAGGAGCAGGAGTAGGCCATTCAATAAGATCATGGCTGATCTTCTACCTCATCTCCACTTTCCTGCACTATCCCCATATCCCTTGATTCCCTTAATATCTTAAAATCTATCGATCTCTGTCTTGAATATACTCAACGACTGAGCCTCTACAACCCTCTGGGGTAGAGAATTCCAAAGATTCACCGCCCTCTGAGTGAAGACATTTCTCCTCATCTCAGTCCTAAATGGCCGACCCCTTATTCAGAAACTGTGACCCCTGTTTCTAGACTTCCCAGCCAGGGAATAGATTAAAGGGTAAGACGATACATGATCAGTGGTGTACATTTAAGGAGTTATTTTACAACTTCCAAAAAAATTATATTCCACTGAGAAGAAAAGGGTGTAAAAGAAAAGACAGTCATCCGTGGCTCAGTAAAGAAATTAAGGATAGTATTCGACTAAAAACAAGGGTTTATAAGGTAGCCAAATCTAGTGGGAGAAAGAGGATTGGGAAAACTTTAAAAGACAGCAAAAAATAACAAAAAGATTGATTAAGAAAGGGAAGCTAGATTATGAAAGTAAATTAGCAAAAAATATAAAAACAGATAGTAAGAGTTTTTAAAGTTATATAAAAAGAAAAAGAGTGGCTAAAGTAAATGTTGGTCCCTTAGAGGATGAGACCGGGAAATTAATGGTGGGAAATATGGAGATGGCAAATACACTGAATGAATATTTTGTATCAGTCTTTACAGTAGAGGACACTAAGAATATCCCAACACTGGACAAACAGGGGGCTATGGGGGGGAGGAGCTAAACACGATCAAAATCACTAAGGAAGTGGTACTCGGTAAAATAATGGGACTCAAGGCGGATATATCACCTGGACCTGATGGCTTACATCCTAGGGTCTTGAGGGAAGTGGCGGTAGGGATTGTGGATGCATTGGTAATAATTTTCCAAAACTCCCTGGACTCAGCAAAGATCCCGGCAGACTGGAAAACTGCTAATGTAACACCCTTATTTAAAAAGGGCAGTAGACAGAAGGCTGGAAACTATAGACCGGTTAGCCTAACATCTGTGGTAGGTAAAATTTTGGAGTCCATTATTAAGGAGACAGTAACGGGACATTTGGATAATCATAATTTAATAGGACAAAGTCAGCATGGTTTTATGAAGGGGAAGTCATGTTTGACAAATTTGCTGGAGTTCTTTGAGGAAGTAACATACAGGGTGGATAAAGGGGAACCAGTGGATGTGGTGTATTTAGACTTCCAAAAGGCATTTGACAAGGTGCCACACAAAAGATTATTGCTTAAGATAAAAAATCACGGGATTGGGGGTAATATTCTGGCATGGATAGAGGATTGGCTATCTAACAGAAGGCAGAGAGTTGGGATAAATGGTTCATTCTCAGACTGGCAATCAGTAACTAGTGGTGTTCCGCAGGGGTCAGTGCTGGGTCCCCAACTCTTTACAATCTATATTAACGATTTGGAGGAGGGGACCGAGTGTAACATATCAAAGTTTGCAGATGATACTAAGATGGGAGGGAAAGTAGTGAGTGAGGAGGACATAAAAAATCTGCAAGGGGACATAGACAGGCTAAGTAAGTGGGCAGAGATTTGGCAGATGGAATACAATACTGGAAAGTGTGAGGTTATGCACTTTGGCAGGAAAAATAGTAGAGCAAGTTATTATCTAAATGGCAAGAAACTGGAAAGTACTGAAGTACAAAGGGATCTGGGGGTCCTGGTGCACGAAACTCAAAAGGTTAGTATGCAGGTGCAGCAAGTGATTAAGAAGGCCAATGGAATGTTGGCTTTCATTGCTAAGGGGATAGAATATAAAAATAGGGAGGTATTGCTTCAGTTGTACAAGGTATTGGTGAGACCGCACCTGGAATACTGCATACAGTTTTGGTGGCCATACTTAAGAAAAGACATACTTGCTCTCGAGTCAGTACAAAGAAGGTTCACTCGGTTAATCCCGGGGATGAGGGGATGGACATATGAGGAGAGGTTGGGTAGATTGGGACTCTACTCATTGGAGTTCAGAAGAATGAGAGGCGATCTTATTGAAACATATAAGATTGTGAAGGGGTTGGATCGGGTGGATGCGGGGAGGATGTTCCCGATGATGGGTGAAACTAGAACTAGGGGGCATAGTCTTAGAATAAGGGGCTGCTCTTTCAAAACTGAGATGAGAAGGAACTACTTCACTCAGAGGGTGGTAGGTCCATGGAATATGCTGCCCCAAAAAGCTGTAGAAGCTACATCATTACATAAATTTAAAACAGAAATAGACAGTTTCCTAGAAGTGAAGGGAATTAAGGGTTACGGGGAGCGGGCAGGAATTTGGACATGAGTCTAGGTTCAGATCGGTCATGGCCCTGTAGGTAGCGTAGCGGGCCCAGGGGCCGTGTAGCCTGATCCTGCTCCTATTTCATGTGTCCAATTCTGTTAGGTTCAGGAGATGGTTCTGTGATAGCAGATTGGCGGTTAGGATCAGATCAGCCATGATCTTATTGAATGGCGGAGCAGGCTCGAGGGGCCAATTGGCCTACTCCTGCTCCTATTTCTTATGTTCTTATGTAGGGGAAACATTCTCCCAGCATCTACCCTGTCAAGCCCTGTAATAATTTTGTATGTTTCAATAAGATCACCTCTCATTCTTCTAAATTCTAGAGAATATAGGCCTAGTCTCCTCAATCTCTCCTCATAGGACAATCCCCCATCCCAGGAATCAGTCTGGTGAACCTTCGTTGCACTCCCTCGATGGCAAGTATATCCTTCCTTAGGTAAGGAGAACAAAACTGTACACAATACTCCAGGTGTGGTCTCACCAGGGCCCTATATAATTGCAGTAAGACGTCTTTACTCTTATACTCAAATCCTCTTGTAATAAAGGCCAACATACCATTTGCTTTCCTAATTGCTTTACACTTACCCACTAAGCCCTGATGGAACTTTTTAAAAAGTATTTAGGGGTAAAAATTGGGTAGCGCCGCGCTACCTTCGCCGGGGCGCTAATTTTAGCGAAAAAGTTAGCACCCCCGCGATCGATTTCCCCAGGTAGCGCCCCGAGAGGGACGAGGGGCGCTACTGGAAGCGTCATGCGTCCCTCTTGGGGCGCTGCGAGGCAATATCGCGGCGCTATGTTGCGCCGCGGTACTGCAGTCCTTCCTCCCCTTATTAAAGGGGAGAGGCCTGGTGCAGCGCCTCCCCGCGCCCAGCTGGGCCACCAGGGATCGGGAGTGCCGGCAAACGAGCCTGGCACTCAAAAGGAGTGCTGGGCTCACGGAGAGCAGCCGGCAGCCCACGGGGGGACTTCACGGGGGCTGGGGACAGCAACGGGGACAGGTGCTGGCAGGCGACCAGCAACAAAAATGGCCGCCCGCCACCTCCCCTTTAACTAGCGCTACCCCGGCCGCAGGTAGGCCCCCCTGACCCCGGCGGACATAGCGTCCGGCGGTAAGTCGGGGGGGCCCACCCAATGTTACAGCCGGGGCGCGAGCGGGGTGCTCCGATCATCGCCGTCGGCGCAAATGGTTGGCGCCGCCGCTGCTAACCTCCCACTGAATTTCACGGAAGGAGTTAGCGGCGCCACGCCCAGGCGCTAGTTGATTTGCTAACGAGAGGAGCAAATCAACTGAATTTAGCCCCCTTATTTTGTTCTGTATATAAAGGCTACAAAAATTGTTCTGAAACTCTCATAAAACAATGAGAGTTCAGTAGAGGAATTTTTCTTTACTTACACACAGAGGAGAATATACTCATTGGCCCTGAAATTGCTGGGACTGGAGATAACCGCCTGCTTTTCATCTGGGAGGAACCCAATTACGCCAGGATTTCGCCCCGTTTGTCCTGGCCTTTTTAAATTTTGGTCGGAGGCCGTAGTTGGACATTATACTGATTTCTCTACCCCTACCCACCCCCGCTCCCCATGTCAAGGGGGGGACGTGTTGGGGGGAGTTCCTGGGCTTCGCTGGGAAGGCCTCAGCGGAACTCGCGTCAGCTCAGAACTAGTGCAAGTCCCTTTTGAGACCTTCAGAAAAGCCCTAAACCTTTACTAAATTGAGGTAATTGGTCTCAGAGGGGATTGATTTCCTTGTCTAGCGGCTAAATTGCTCTTTTTCAAGCCAAAGACTAAAAAACTGTGTTTTTCTTCTTTATCACTGTGAGATGGGGTCTGTGGCCGAGGTCAGGTGGAGTGGACCCCCAGAAATTTTAAGCCGTTGCCTTTTATATGCATTTGTTTGGGTTCTTACTCTATAATATTGTACTTTATATATTCTTTCATTTGATGAATACTGGAAATACAGATGTTTCCGTTACTATGTCCTACATATAAACACAGACATTTCTATTGCCATTAAATAGCTGGTAGGTGCTAATGGAGTGTTGAATATTGATGGAAAACTCCGCCTGCAGTTGTATTATCCACCTGCAAAGATCAAGAAGCTATCCAATTCTATTGACGTGTTTGAATGGTGGAAGAAACGCCCTTGGGATCGTTACCCTTCAACTTTGTACGTTACAGTGAAAGGCTTAAGGCTACCTCAAAATGTGAGTCCTAATTTAACAAACTTCAAAGGGCTGTACACATGCTGTACATTTTCAGGAACTGTGAATTGCTTCTTGAAGCCTTGCAGAAAAAGACACAAGGAAAATCTTCAAGTAGCTCTTTTAAAAAGAAATTGAGAAAAACAGGATTTTATATGTAGAAGAATTCTTTCAAAGTTATTCACAAATCAGTAAAATTCTCTGGAAGGAGTGTTTTTGATGGTCGTATTACAAGCAGCACAATATGCAAGGCTATAGCACATGCTATGCTTACATTTGACGAGCCATTTATGTACTCGTGATCTCCTTGTGTATTTTTTACCCAGGAAAATTGGGGACTAGAATATGATTGTAGTAGGAGGAAAAGGCAGATGTATCATTCAAGCATAAGTCACTATATCGTGATTGACAGATTAGAATTATAGCTTGCTATTGTTTTGATTAATTTAAATCTTGATGGGAATAGCATTTCACTTGATTTCCTTAAATGGTTCTCTTCTTGCCAGTGCTTTACAGTATTAGATTTTGATCAGTGTCTGGTGTACATTATGTTATGGGGGTGGGGGGGGGACTCAACTTGCAGCTGCGCGTTTTTCCGGCGTATAACCACCAGAATTGCGCCGAACGTAATACTGGCTTGGGCAGCTTTTCAGTGTCCAGGGTGCCCACCTGAAACGAGCGGTAAGCTATTTAAAATTATGAATTGGGATCCTATGCCCGTTGTAGGACAACCGCCATTCTTTTCACCCCCCCCCCCCCCCCCTTCCAGCCATTACAAAATTCAGGTACAAATGGGCAGAGCTGGCAGCATTTAAATGAGGCACAAAGCCGAATTTGGCTCTGGCCTCGGGCAGTCAAGGACTGGCCTACGGTGAATTTCTCGGCAATTATGTCATTAGATGTTGAGTATCTTTTAAATTTAGAATAGTGGGAACTGTTGATTTTGTTTTAAGTATTGCTTTCTTTTCCAGTTTTAAAACAATTTTTAAAGGTGACCTGTAAAACCATTCATAACTATTTCCTATAGGCTGATCTCAAACATCATTTCAATAATGAGCTTGATACTATATTCTCATTAACTCCAGGATGCTGATGGAATTAATAGCAGCTGTTATTTATATACCATCTTAACAGCAGCTGCAGTTACAGTGTGTGTTTTTGTGCAAAGCTCACTATCTATTCTCACGAACCATATGCTGTAAATGGTACATAATAGGCAGCCCAAAATGTCCTCTTCAATAAGTTTCCTAAATTACAACAGTGACTACACTTCAGAAGTACTACATTGGCTGTGAAGCGCTTCGGGACGCCCTGAGGTCGTGAAAGGCGCTGTATAAAAATGCAATTCTTCTTTAAGTTGTTGTCCCTCTTAAATAGGTAAATCCTTCTGTACGTTCCATGATGGCTATTCAGCAAGAACAAGGCACTATTTCATACAATGAGCTTCAATCTGAGTTGGCACACAGAGGTGTTCCATCAAATCTAGATTACCAGAAGTTGGAACTTTTGAAATGGACCAGACTACCTGGACAGGTAAAGAAGTTTGCTAAACCTATGCTGTGATTCCAATGTAAATAAAAATCTGAAGAGATGTAAAACGGGCTGCCGCTTCTCTATCACCCATTTTTTGCTATCGCCCAAAGTCAAAATTACCCCGAGTGCATTTATAAACTTTGATCAATTATGTATTGACTGTGTCCTCCTGAAGCATCCTCTTGCACCGACCGCTATAGAACTTCTTAGAAGTCGCCTTGTTGCTTTGGACTGTAGAACGTAATGTTCTAATGGCAATGCTGACATGTAAAATTTACTGTGGCCACTTCCTTTTTAGGTTTGTCGTATTCCTAACCAGCTTTTGCTGTCATTTCGAGGAGGACAGATAGGATGCTTCTTTATCCAATTTTCTCATGATGGAAGAAGTTTAGCAGCATCATGTGCTGACCGGAATGGCCATTTCATTGTAGGTGAGAATTAGCAAGAGTGAAGAAACAAAAAGGGGGACTAAGAGTTCTTATTGTAGCTACTCCTACACATGATCTGATTATGTACAATATTCTACTTTTTAATGTCACAATTGTTTGCTAGTGATCAATGAGTGAAAATAGCAAACAACAATTAGAAAAGAACTACCCTTGTTCTTCAGTTATGTCACCTTCAATAGCATTGAGTATCTTAAAATTTCAGGCAGTTAAGAATGGCCAAAGTATAATCTCTGTTATACTTTCATTTCTGTCTTTTTCTTGAGCAATATTATCTCCTGATACCTATTGATCTGCCAGCATGCCATCATTTACATGCCTATATATTTCATCAAACTATTAATTCCCTCCCCTTCCAAACCTAGTTTAATTGGCTCCTAATTATTGTCTTTGACACCGAAGTTCCTCAGGGTTCCACCGGTCTCCTGCCTTAATTTCAGTGACAGACTGGCGGAACCCTCGGGAAAATGGAGAACGCTTCCATTCTCCCAGTTTCTTTGTCTCCGTCACATCTGTTCCGACGATGCCGCCTTCCATACCAGTGCTTCCGATATGTCTTCCTTTTTCCTCAACCGAGGATTCCCCTCCACTGTGGTTGACAGGGCCCTCGACCGTGTCCATTCCATTTTCCGCAATTCTGCTCTCACCCCTTCCCCGCCCTCCTAAACCATGATAGGGTTCCCCTTGTCCTCACCTTCCACCCCATCAGCCTCCACATTCAACGGATCATCCTCTGTCATTTCAGCCACCTCCAGCGTGATCTCGCCACCAAACGCATCTTCCCCTCCTTTCAGCATTCCGAAGGGACCGTTCCCTCCGCGACACCCTGGTGCACTCCTCTATCGCCCTCACCACCCACACTCCCCTTCCCACGGCACCTTCCCATGCAAGTGCAGGAGATGCCACACCTGCCCTTTTACCTCCTCCCTCCCTACCGTCCAGGGCCCCAAACACTCCTTCCAGGTGAAAGTGATTTACTTCTACTTCTTGCAATTTAGTATACTGTATTCGCTGCTCCTCTACATTGGGGAGACCAAACGCAGATTGAGTGACCGCTTTGCGGAACATCTCCGTTCAGTCCGTAAGCGTGACCCCGAGCTTCCGGTCGCCTGTCATTTTAATTCTCTGGACCACTCTCACTCTGACCTCTCAGTACTTGGCCTCCTACACTGTTCCAATGAAGCTCATGTAAGCTCGAGGAACAGCACCTCATCTTTCTATTAGGCACTTTACAGCCTTCCGGACGCAACACTGAATTCAACAATTTCAGATCATAACCTCTGCCTCTATTTTTTCGTACGGCAGCTGCTGATGATTGTGATATTCCCATTTACACCTCCTCTAGACCCATCTTTTGTTTCTTGTCCCATTACCATCTCCTTTTGCTTTGTACAATCAGACCTTTTTGTCATTTAATCTCTCCTGCTTCCACCCTATCACAGAGCTTCCCTTTTGTTCTTTCCTCCCCTCGCCTCTGTACTTGCTTAAAACCTGTTACATCTCTTAACTTTTTTCAGTTCTGACGAAAGGTCATGGACCTGAAACGTTGACTCTGTTTCTCTTTCCACAGTTGCTGCCTGACCTGCTGAGTATTTCCAGCATTTTCTGTTTTTATTTCAGATTTCCAGCATCCGCAGTATTTTGCTTTTGTACGAGCTGGCAGTGCTGGCTTTCGCTGTTTTCTCAATGTCAGCGGGTCGCAGTGTAGTATTGGTGGCCGGTGCGCTGAATGAATGGAGGCATATGTGAGCTCCAGCAGTAGGGTCCGGTCCAGACAAGTGCCTGAACCCCCAAAGAATCTGTAGATTGGCCCCTCCGCTCATGAGGCCGAAAGGAGCATTTTCGTTCCCGGAGAGGGTTTGAGGCTGGGCAGTGGGCACCTATCCCTCCAACAGGCACGGCAGTTCTGGCATGCAAGGGTTGGCGGGCACCAAAGCTGTGCCCGAAGTGGTGCTTTGGCACTTGACTCATGCAAATGATGGGATTGTGATCTGAGAAGTTTGAGGGCCTTTATGTTTTGTAAAAGTGATGCCTGGCTCCCTTTCTCATGCTGCAAGACATGTGGAAAAGATAAAAGGCCCTCTCCTCTGCCTTTTTATGGGAGTTCCTGGCATTCCTCTGACATTGACTTCTATGCTCCCAGGCTCGGGTGGGCAAAAATCTGTCAAATTTCTGCTCTTGATCACTTCTAGTGCTTCCTTTCCAGAAAATGCAGACTGAGCATTAGGTGAGGGCAACATTGGGCTCGGCCGTGTTGCCTTTTCCCCTTCTATGGTCAAACCGTCTGCTGACACGCACTCTCTCTCTAGACACATGCATGAAGAATGACCATTGTGCGAGATACCATGGAACTATACCCCAGCATGAGTTTGTTGCATGAGAGGAGAGGAAAAATTAGGTGGGGGGGGTAGGAAAGGAAGAGAAATTAGTCACAGAGACAAACCTTTCTATATGGAGTAAAGAGCCAAAGTGAAGTGTACAATAAAGCATTGTACTGGGTTCGCAATGCTCTTATAGACCCAAATTTTTCTAGCCATTCGAATCTGCGAAAAGTAATGAGCACTTTTGTATAGTATGGGGAATGCTGTGACTGAGTTTTCACAGGCAGTGAATGTAAAAATAAAACTTTAAAAAAAAGTGCTACAACAAGTTACAAGAAAGTTGTATGAAACAAAGTGGCATATCTGGACAAAATAAGAAAGCAAAGGGGAAATGCCATTTCATGTTTGTTCAAAAGTCAATAATTATACAATTAATTGTGCAAAATTCTGATGCCACTAGATGGCAGCAAAATATGTGATATCAGTTTTTTAGAAATTGCAAAGATGTGCTTAAAAATAAGAGGGAAGATTTTGTAATTGACTCCTTCCAGACTAATCAGCATATTTTTGTTTAATTATTTAGTGTATGAAATTCCTTCTGGGCAGCTATTAGGAGAATTTAACGGGCACTTTAATATTGTGTACTCTCTGTGCTGGTCGAATGATGATAAAACCCTCCTTTCTGCGTCATCTGATGGTACAGTAAGGTTAGTGCTACTTTCAGAATCATTTCTTTTAGATAGAGTGGAGTAATCTTCATTTGAAAACATACTGATTGCAACATTTATCTTTGTCTTTTCTTGCCAACTTTGTTCCCTTCCCTTCTCCTGAAGGCATTGGCTCTGCTCCTAGTTACAATACCATTGATATTGGTCACCCTTGGATACTTCATCCATGTGGCCATTATATTTTCTATAGACCAATAAGGATTTAGGATTGCTGGAGTTTGCTGTTTGGTGGAACTTGCTGAATGTGGCTAAGCCTAGCTATAGCTTGGCACCCAATTATACTCCAAGTCCTGAGCTGGTTTTTTTGTATACCGAATTTTGCTTTGTTCCCAATAATCTGACACAGAGCATGTTTCAGTAACTATAGATCCAAACCGACACACAAAAATGCACTTTTCTGTTTGAGGAGTGAGCTTTGGATATAAGTTGGTTTCAAGTTGGATTTGGAGAAATTGGTACATGTAATAGAATCTGATTTAGAGGCTGCTTGCAACTCCACTTGCATAATTTTGACTTATGACGAATCCTAGGTAGGCGACGGCACTTCTCTACACCATGTTATCAAAATACCTGTCTGGTGGCTAAGATACTTGACAAAGGAGTCATGAATTAATGCCAATTTGGCCAGTGCTGTGAGTGATCACAATAGACGCAGTATAATCTAGTAATTGTGGGAGAAAAAATGTTTATGAACAAACTCAATTCAACACCGAGGGACTTACTGTTGATATCATGGCTGTTGTTAATTGTGAGAGAACTTTTTATGCACCCTTTAATTATTAGATATCTACTATTGTACTTCGATGGCATGGTCACATCATATTTTCAAGTTTAACAGGCTATAAATATTAGAAATTTGATTGAATTCATAGAATCATTACAGCACAGTAGGAGGCCATTCGGCCCGTCAAGCCCGTGCCGGCTCTCTGCAAGAGCACTTCAGCTAGTCCCACTCCCCTGCCCTTTCCACGTAGCCCTGCAATTTTTTTTCCTTCAGGTACTTATCTAATTCCCTTTTGAAAGCCACAATTGAATCTGCCTGCACCACCCTTTCATGAAGTGCCTTCCGGATCATAACCACTCGCTGCGTTAAAAAGTTTTTCCTCATGTCAGCCGTGGCTCAGTTGGTAGCATTCTTGCCTCTGAGTCGGAAGGTTTTAGGTTCTTGCCCCACCCCAATGACTTGAGCACAAAAATCTAGGCTGACACTCCAGTGCCGTGCTGAGGGAGTACTGCACTGTCAGAGATACCGTCTTTTAATTGGCTGAGCAGCAGGAGACAGGCAGTAGGGATAATGGGTAGGCACTCAAATTGGCAGGATGTGACAAGTGGTGTCCCGCAGAGATCCTGTGTTGGGGCTTCCACTATTCACCATATTTATTAATGACTTAGATGATGGCATAGAAAGTCATATATCCAAATTTGCCGATGACCCAAAGATAGGCGGCATTGTAGGCAGTGTAGATCAAAGCATAAAATTACGAAGGGATATCGACAGATTAAGTGAATGGGCAAAACTGCCAAATGGATTTCAATGTAGGCAAATGTGAGGTCATCTACTTTGGACCTAAAAAGGATAGAACAGGGTACTTTTCTAAATGGTGTAAAGCTAAAAACAGTGGATGTCCAAAGAGACTTGGGGGTTCAGGTACAATAGATCATTAAAATATCATGAACAGGTACAGAAAATAATCAAAAAAGCTAATGGCATGCTGGCATTTATATCTAGAGGACCAGAGTACAAGGGGTTAGAAATTATGCTGCAGGTGTACAAAACCCTGGTTAGACCACACCTGGAGTACTGTGAGCAGTTCTGGGCACCACACCTTAGGAAGGATATATTGGCCTTGGAGGGAGTGCAGCGTAGATTTACCAGAATGATACCCGGACTTCAAGGGTAAAGTTATGAGGAGAGATTACACAAATTAGGGTTGTATTCCCTAGAATTTAGAAGGTTATGGGGTGATCTGATTGAAGTTTTCAGGATATTAAGGGGAACAGATATGGTAGATAGAGAGAAACTATTTCCGCTAGTTGGGATTCTAGGACTAGGGGGCATAGTCTAAAAATTAGAGCCAGACCATTCAGGAGTGAAATTAGGAAATACTTCTACACACAAAGGGTGGTAGAATTTTGGAACTCTCTTCCGTAAACGGCAATTGATGCTAGGTCAATTGTTAATTTTAAATTGGAGATTGATAGCTTTTTGTTAGCCAGAGGTATTAAGGGATATTGGCCGAAGGCTACAGATATATGGAGTTAGATCGCAGATCAGCCATGATCTCATTGAATGGCAGAACAGGCTTGAGGGGCTGAATGGCCTACTCCTGTTCCTATGTCGCCTCTGGATCTTATGCCAATCACCTTTTAAATCTGTGTTCTCTGGTTCTTGACCCTTCCACCAATGGGAACAGTTTCTCTCTATCTATTCTATCTAGACCCCTCATGATTTTGAACACCTCCATCAAATCTCCTCTCAATCTTCTCTGCTCTAAGAAGAACAACCCCAGCTTCTCCAGTCTATCCATGTAACTGAAGTACCTCATCCCTGGAACCATTCTTGTAAATCTTTTCTGCACCCTCTCTAAAGCCTTCACATCCTTCATAAAGTGTGGTGCCCAGAATTGGTCACAATACTCCAGTTGTGGCCGAACCAATGTTTTATAAAGGTTTATCATAACTCCCTTGCTTTTGTACTCTGGCTGGAATTTTGCCGGCGCTCAGAGGGCGGGTTTGGAGGCGGGTCCGCTGTCAAAATAGCAAAGATTGACAGTGGGTAGGAAACCCGCTGTCAACCCACCTCCACGCGAGTCTCCCAGGTGTCTGGTCTGTCAACGGAGAACTGTCCGGACACCAAGCGGCGGGGGATACAATTGAGCTAGTTAAATGGCTTGTTAAGAGCCAATTTAATACTATTTTGAGGCTTCCTTCCAATTTTACGTTCTCCCCCACGGGTTACCCGCTGCTCGGGGAACAGGCCAGCTCAACCTGGCGTGATTTGAGTCTGCTCTGATGTTTCTGATAAGCTGACGGCTGCAGAAGTGGTGTAAAGGATGCCATGTTGCAGATGGTCAGTTTCAGAGCGCAGAAAATGTTGGTTACTTCATTTGTAATGCATATTGAGATTTCTTTAGCTTGCAAGTGTTTTGAGGCAACTGTATGTCCAGTGCCACCTCATTGGGAGAGCCTTTCTCACCAGTGACCGATCGCTTCTGGTGTTGGGGCTGATCTCACCTGCAGCTGCCATCTATTGCAGCAACATCGGTGTCCTTGGAAAAACTCAGATCTTGGTCCTCTGAATCCTTCCACGATCAGCCCCAACACCAACATCACCAGGCACCCCAACACCAACATCACCAGGCACCCCAACATCACCAACCTTCTCCGCCATCACCTGATGCTACACAGGGCATCAGCCCCTGACAACATTGCTGCCCGGGAGGCCAGCGATGGCATCACCATGGCCAGATTTACTTCACTTGACGCTGTTAACCCTGGCTGCCACATGATGTGCCAGGTTGACACCATCACACACCAGCACCGTGAAGCATCCCTTTAATGTCCAAGCTATTCCATGCACACTCATCACTATATGGAGGAGGGGGGAGGAGAAGTTATGTCTGAACATTCACTGGAACTCAGTAAGACACTTCTCAAAGTGGGCACAGATCTGTCCAATAAGAGGCTGTGTTGAAAATATAGATTTCACTATGACAACACATTACCAGAAACTTCACATGGACATTGGCTAAACCTCTCAAGTGCCTATCCTTGTGTGTTGTTAGGTGGTATGATTGGATTAGGATGAGGGTGAGTGTGAGGAGTGGCTAGTGAGATGGGGAAGTGATAATTAGATAGGATGGGTGGAGGTGCAAGGTAAGTTGGTGTGAGGAAGGGTATGGCAGGCAGAGTGATGGGGATGTGTTGAGTGGCACAGCAGGGTGAGATCATTGAAGGGTTGGCGCCACTGCAGCCAGGGACCCCTGACGACATCCCTGCTTTTGCCCTCCTGTGCAATGTGCAACCAAGCTGCGTTGGTGTCCTGGGGAGGTCTGTTCCGCCCTTGGAAGGGAAGAGAACCTCCCTGCGTGCTGTGACTCCCTCCATAAGCATACCTTCAACAATTTGTGCACATATACCCCCAGGTCTCTCTGTTCCTGCACCCCCTTTAGAATTGTACTCTTTAGTTCATACTGCCTTTTCTCATTCTTCCTATCAAAATGTATCACTTAACACTTTTCTGCATTATACTTCATCTGCCACGTGTCTGCCCATTCCACCAGCCTATGTATGTCCTCTTGAAGTCTATCCCTATCCTCCTCACTGTTCACTATACTTCCAAGTTTTTGGTCATCTGCAAATTTTGAAATAGTGCCCTGTGCACCCAAGTCCAAATTATTAATATATATCAAGAAAAGCACTGGTCCTAGTACTGACCCCTGGGGAACACCACTGTGTACCTTCCTCCAGTTCGAAAAACAACCGTTCACCACTACACTCTCTTTCCTGTCACTTAGCCAGTTTCGTATCCATGCTGCCACTGTCCCTTTTATTCCATGGGCTTCAACTTTGCTGGCAACTTTATCAAACGCCTTTTAAAAGTCCATGTACACCACATCAACCGCATTGCCCTCATCAACCCTCTCTTACCTCATGAAAAAATTAGTTAAACACAATTTGCCTTTAACAAATCCGTGCTGGCTTCCCTTAATTAATCCGCATTTGTCCAAGTGACTGTTAATTTTGTCCCTGATCATAGTTTCTAAAAGCTTCCCCACCACCGAGGTTAAGCTGACTGGCCTGTAATTGCTGGGTTTTCCTTGCACCCTTTTTTGAACAAGGGCCTAACATTTGCAATTTTCCAGTCCGCTGGCACCACCCCTGTATCCAAGGAGAATTGGAAGATTATGGCCAGTACCTGTGCAGTTTCCACCTTTACTTCCCTCAGCATCCTAGGATGCATCCCATTTAGTCCTGGTGACATATCAACTACAGCCAGCCTTTCTAGTACCTCTATCAATTTTTATCCCATCCAATACCACCTCTTTCGCTCTGATTTTGGCAGCATCTTCTTCCTTGGTTAAAAACAGATGCAAAGTACTCATTTAGTACCTCAGCCATGCCCTCTGCCTCCATGCGTAGGTCTCCTTTTTGGTCCCTAATTGGCCCCACCCCTCCTCTTCCTACCCGTTTATTATTTATATGCCTAGAGAAGACTTTTGGATTCCCTTTTATGTTCGCTGCCAGTCTATTCTCATTCTCCCTCTTTGCCCCTCTTATTTCCTTTTTCACTTCCCCTCTGAACTTTCTATATTCAGCCTGGTTCTCACTTGTATTCTCAACTTGACATCTGTCATACGCTCCTTTTTTCTGCTTTATCTTACTCTTTATTTAATGGTTAATGCATCTAATTTTCGTTAATATAAGTGTTCAGATGGCTCAGTGGGTAAATGTATCGCATGATAAGGAACTGAATCTTTCAGACCAGGATGGTCTCGGTTCTGATACTTGTCTATTCTAAGTTAACTTGTCTCAACGAGGATGGCATGGGAGCACTACAGTTCATCTTGGCACTCCCTGGTGAAAAGGTGTTAACAAAAATCAGCAGGGTTACAACCTCTAATCACTATTTAACAATTATGGCTGGGAATGTGAGTGTCTAGATGTTGGGTGATCAGGCCTGGATGTAATGTGCCCACCTCAGTCCTTTGATCAAACAACCTGTTTTTGTTCACTGCTTGGCTCATACATAAAGTATGTGCACTTGGATGAGTTTCTGTTGGGCTACCACTGCTTGTGGGACATTACTGTAGCATGAAGCAGTGCCTTCAATTGGTTTCAAAGTCTCTGGGATAGGAAGGGGAAAATTGACCATGTTTCCCATCCTGATCATTTGCTAGCAGCTCCTGTTGGAAGAGTTGATGACTGTTATCTGTAGATGCTGTCACCTTGAGGAGAGTTGAGGAGATAAAAATTCTGAGAAAAAAAATGAAGTTTTCTATTTAATAAATACAGTATGTATGGACAGTACTTTTACCTCTCTACAATGTATTAGTGTTGTTGCTTGAGGTGTCTATATGATCTATCACATCATTCCTTGAATAAGCAATCTAGAACAACTGATCTAATACACGGAGATGGGCTAGAACAATGCCTATAAAGTGTATTAGAGATTGTAATTTGAATCTTTTGAATGTAGACCAATAACAGTATTTGCCATTGTTGATGCAAGTTCAGTACTGCAAAGTGAGTTACAGTAAATATCTGCATGTATCGTTTTTTGAAATATTTGAACAGTTTTTGTGTATTGTATGATTTGTAAAAATTTCCCAACTTCTTCTTCTTGTTTTCTTGTATAAGCATTCTAAGTACTGGATGCTAATGAAATCTATTAGGTGAATTGTTTTCAAAAAAGCTGAACAACCTTCAGTGTAATTCGTAATGTGTTTACTGTTTTTAGGGTTTGGAATACAGAAACCTATCAGAGCCCAGCTGAAAAGATCCTTCCACACCCTTCATTTATCTATACTGCAAAATATCACTCCTTTGTGCAGTACCTAGTAGTTACAGGAGGCTATGACTCTATCATCCGTGTATGGAATATAAATGTGAATGAAGTAAATGGTCAATTACTCCAGGAACTCGATGGTCACAAGAGCTTCATTAACACACTTTGTTTTGATGCTGAAGGTCAGTTTAGTAATTTCTACATTCTATTTGTATAAATAAGCAAAAATTAACCATCTGAATTGTCATATAACTTTTTAACAGTAATCAGTGTGAGGCATGGGCCTTGGCATTATTCTGAAGGCTGTCTGTTTTATATCTAGTATATATTAAAAATAATGGCTGGAATTTTGCCTGCCTGGGTGGGTCCGGTGCGGGCGGTGTCCGTGGCGGGTCGTGACCCTGCTGCTGGCTCCATCCCGCTGTTGAAAATGAACTTACCTTAATGGGGCCTATTAAGCCCGCCCAATTAGATGGAGCGGGTCTGGTGATGTCATTCATGATGCGTTTTCAGCCGGAATGTTTAAAGGGACCATGGCCACATTAGATTTGAAGGTTAATGGAACATAGTGCTGTCAGTGTACTACAGCATTGGAGTGCTGCAAACACTGACAATAACTGCAGAGGCAGAGGGCTGCACCCAGGTTCTCCGATGACTCCCTCCATATGCTTATGGAGGGAGTCTGAGCACGCAGTGAGTCCTCTTCCCTTCCGATGGGCGGAAGAGACCTCCCCAGGAGACCAAGACAGCCTGGTTACACATTGCAGAGGAGGTCACAAGCAGGGATGTAGTCAGGAGGACCTGGATGCAGTGCCGCAAACTTCTCAATTATCTCATTAGATCAGGAAACGTTACTACAAAGCCACACTCAACTGCATCCTGCTGTGCCTCTCATCACATCCCCATCACTCTGCCTTCCCTACCCTACTCACACCAACTTGCCTTTCACCTCCACCCATCCCTCTCTCTCTATCTACATTATCACATCCCCATCTCACTAGCCACCCCTCACACTCAACCTTATCCTAGTGCAATCATACCAACTAACAACACACAAGGGTAGCCACTTGGGTGTTTTATCCAATGTTTATGTAAAGTTTCTATTAATGTGCTGTCAAATGTAAAAATCTTTATTTTCAACACTTTCCAGTCTTGGACAGATTTGTGTGCACCTTTGGAAGTGGCTTAGTGAGTTGCAGTGAATGGTGAGACATAACAGTACCCCCCGCAATGGTGCTGAGTGTGAAAGGAATGGCTTGGTCATTGTAGGGATGCTTTATGGTGTTGGTGTATGGTGGTGCCAACCTGGCACATCATGTGGCAGCCATATGGGTGTACAGCGTAAAGTTAAGTAAATCTGGCTATGATGAGGCCATCCCTGGCCTCCCGGACAGCAATGTGGTCGGGTGCTGATGCCCTCTGTCCTGTGCAGCATCAGGTGATTGCGGAGAAGGTTGGTGGTGTTGTTGGTGTTGGGGCTCATCGTGGTCCGATTCTGAGGACCAAAGTGAGACGGTATAAACAGCACCCATGTTAGTGGAATAGATGGCAGGTGAAGCATTCTATCAATGGTGAGAGTTCTTCCAATGAGGTGACACTGGATGGAGACTTTGCTGGAAACACTTGCAGCCTGCAGAATCTGTGCTGGAAATAGACTGAGCAACAGCTTCTGCCTGAGGAAAGTGGTCATCTGTCAGGTGGGAGCTTTTACTGTACATTTGATGCTGTCAAGTAATCAGCTGGAGCAATGGCCACAGAACTCCCGCCTTAGGTTGACAGGCGTGAATCCTGTGGCCATGTAGGGAAAGACGCGCCTGGGGGAGAGGCGCATGGGGACGGGATGACGGCGGGTTCCCGACCCGCTGTAAAAAAATAAGAACTTTCCCACCCGACCCCCCACCGATCGCGCCCGCTACCACCCTGGAAAATTCTTGCCAATGAGTGAGTTGCAAAATTCCATTTCAAAATGTGTCAACATTTGGATGCAGTTACGCTTGTAGGTGGTGCTGTGATTAAGTCTTCTGCCTCTGCTTAGCCTTTGAACTAACTCCATGCGTCAGGCTCCCAAGCACTGGATTTGATCCTAGCTTAAATTGATCTTGGCAGAACTGGATCAGTAAGTGCCCACACAAATGAGAATCAGCCAAACCTATTGCAGCATTAAATTGTTTTGCCTCGGGTGAATATATTACAAAGCCTTATGATTCTCAAAACGCAGTAGCATCACCTGTTGGGCCTTTCCCCTGGCGCCTCTATGCCATCCCCTTTTTCCCTGCTAGATGTCCTGTCTTTGCAAATTAGTTATGGATAACTCCCTTCTATTGCTCCATAACACCATGCCTGTATTTTCAGCTGCTTCCCTGTAAAATGCTGCTGATCGCATGCACCTTATTTGAATTGGCCCCTCCCCTATTTTAGCCTCTTTGAACTTAGTGGGCTTAATATTTTCAATGAGCATTGTAAAATTGGCAGCCTTAAAGCCGGTCTCTGGACCTGTTTCACTCCTCTACCCCACAATGCACTGGGACTTGAAGATAGCACTTCCTAAGAGCCTGCGAAATCGAAGTCCTTGCTGTCCGTCCCCAAAATCGTTCAGTACTTTTGAGGTGATAAATGCCGTATTGTAGCTGTAACTATGGAGGACCAGCATGCCTCTCACCTTCTCCTCTGCCCCCCCGCCCCCCCCCCCACACCTCCAAAACCGAGAGTCACTGGGCTTCTCTAGAACCTCCTTCCTCTACACTGAGAATCTTCTTGGACAGATTTTTCCCCCTTACTCCCTCCTGAGAATTGTAGGAGCTTTCCAATCACTCCTCCATTCACTGGTGTGCGTCTTCTTAGGCCCTCCCAACGCCTGGGAACGAATGTTCCTGGGCACATATAATCATAAAATCACAATAGTACAACACAGAAGGAGGCCATTCGGCCCGTTGAGTCTGCGCCGGCTCTTGCGAAGAGCAATCCAGTTAGTCCCAGTCCCCCGCTCTTTCTCCTTCAAGTATTTATCCAATTTCCTTTTGAGGCTACTATTGAATCTGTATCCACCACCCTATCAGGCAGTGCATTCCAAATCCTAACCACTCGTTGCGTAACAAAGTTTTTCCTTATGTCGCCTCTGGTTCTTTTGCCAGTCGCCTTAAATCTGCCCTCTGGAAACAGTTTCTCTTTATTTACATTATCTAAACCCTTCATGAATTTAAACACCTCTATCAAATCTCCTCTTAGCATCTCTGTTCTAAGCAGAACTACCCCAGCTTCTCCGATCTATCTATGTAACTGTAATCCCTCATCCCTGGAACCATTCTAGTAAATCTCTTCTGTACCCTCTCCAAAGCCTTCACATCCTTCCTAAAGTGTGGTGCCCAGAATTAGACACAATACTCCAACTGAAGCCGAACTAGTATATGATAGAGGTTTAGCGTAACTCCCTGGCCTTTGTATTCTATGCCTCTATTTATAAATAGACTACACCTCATTGTCTCAGTTGTATCTTGCTATGTCTTTGATGTGGTACCTTCCTGGCTGACTTAATTAACTTTATCACACCTCGGCAGATAGTCAGGATGATTTAATTTATTGGTCTGCAATTGTAAAGTACACATGCTTTGTTTTCTATCTATATATGCTTTGGCGATTCTGTATCTAATTTACTTCACCTGAGGAAGGAGCAATCGAATAGCTCCGAAAGCTTGTGATTTCAAATAAAACTGTTGGACTATAACCTGGTGTTGTGCGACCTCTCTATTTATAAAGCCCAGGGTCCCATTTGCTTTATTAACTGCTTTGTTAACCTGTCCTGCCACCTTCAAAGATTTGTGTACAAACACCCCAAGTCTCTCTCTTCTTGCACCCACTTGAAAATTGTACCATTTAGCATGTTTTGTCTCTCCTCAAACATCCTACCAAAATGTCTCTCCTCATACATCCTACCAAAATGTATCAACTCACACTTTTCTGCATTGAATTTCTTCTGCCATGTGTCCGCCATTCCACCAGCCTGTCTATTTCCTCTTGAAGTCTATCACTATCCTCCTCACTGTTTACGACACTTCCAAGTTTTGTGTCATCTGCAAATTTCAAAATTGTGCCATGTACCCCCAAGTTCAAGTCATTAATGTATATCAAAAACAGCAGTGGTCCGAGTACTGAACCCTGGGGAAATCCACTGTATACCTCCCTCCAGTCCAAAAAACAGCTATTCACCACATCGCTCTGTTTTCTATCCTTTAGCCAATTTTGTATCCATCCTGCCACTGCTGCTTTTATCCCATGGGCTTCAATTTTGCTAACAAGCCTACTTTATCAAATGCCTTTTGAAAGTCTATATACACAACATCAACTGCACTGCCCTCATCCATACTTTCTGTTACCTCATCAAAAACTCAATCAAGTTAGTCAAACACTATTTACCCTTAACAAATCTGTGCTGGCTCTCCTTTTAGTCCATGCTTGCCCAAGTGGCTGTTAATTTTCTCCCGGATTATTGTTTCTAAAAGCTTCCCCACCACTGACGTTAAGCTGACTGGCCTGTAGTTGCTGGGTTTTTCCTTCTCCCATTTTTTGAACAAGAATGTTAACATTTGCAATCCTCCAGCCCTCTGGTACTGCCCCTGTATCTTAGGAGGATTGGAAGATTGAGGCCAGCACATCTGCAATTTCTACCCTTACTTCCCTCAACAACCTAGGATGCATCCCATCCAGACCAGGTGACTTACCCACTAAGTACTGCCGGCCTTTCTAGTACCTCTCTCTATCTATTTTTATCTCATCCAGTATCCTGGCAACATCAGACCACCCCTTCCCTAAGTGGGTTCTACGGGGACACCAGAACTCCTTGCTGTGTGTTTTTGGGTGAACCAGAAAACTCACCGAGTATGTTCGTGGTCACACTGTAGCTTCCCTCCTGCTAAGAATGTTTTAGAAGACACCCCACCTGCAGAGAGTGTTACTGTTGGGCATCAGCATCTCTCATGTTTATTTGTACGACATCAAATAACACATCCTTCCCGGTTAAGAGAGTTCTGGAGACAACTAGTGCCCCTTCCCTTGTTAAAAGTGTTTCTGGAGATACCAAACCCCTCCACACCCCTGCTGAGAGAGTCTGTGGTAACATCATACCTCCTAGACTGAGTGGCACCAAACCATGCCCCCCCCCCCCTCTTGGACAATGTTGTAGCCAAGCTGCTGAGGTTAATTATTGGACAGCCATTGCAATGCCACCTCCCCCTCATTGAGCTTACCAGGCCCTCTTCCATCCCTAGTCCTTCTCTCATTGAGATAATTTTGCCAGGCGCCCCTCCCCTATTCCTTCTCCCACTGGGAGAATTTGCTGTTCTTGAGGTAGTTTCACTGCCTTTGCACCCCTCACCAACACCCACCTTCCTTTTCCCTCTCCCTGTTTCCCTCCCCTCTGCTTTCTCCCCGACCCATCCCTTACTTTTGCAGCTTGGACTAATCCCCCCGCCCTGCTGCTTTTCAACCTGAATATATAGCACTTAATTTTGACTCCATGTGGGCGATCGACTAATTATTTAAAAAAAGGAAACTTTGACTAATAGTGCCCGTTTACTTTTCCAATACAGTTGGAACACTTGGGGGAGCTGCTCTCCTGTTAGAGAACAGAAAAATATTTTGTTTGTTTTTAATACTCCTGTTTTACTTATCACCCCACCACAACAACAATGAGGGTTCCACTGGTGAAGACTGAAGACTTTCAAGCAGCACTCTGTTGCCTTTATTTAACATCCTGCCTTGCCTGTGAAAATTACTTATTTTTCTTCCCCACTTCATAGACCCATTAAACAGCAGAAACCAGCCTTGAGACAATACTGTGGGCGGAAATACAGATTTTCCACAATGCCTTTAAAAGTTATCTTCAGACAATTGATGAAATTGCAACATTTCTAGACACTAAAACCACATTCAATACAGGCTGTCAACGTGGTTGATAAATTACTGTTAAAAAAGTGACCAAAGTTTCAGAAGCCACGTAACAGCTAAGGTCTGTTGGAAACACATAACCTATCTGTAAAGCGTAGCTAAGAAAAAACAAAATTTGTAGTTTTTTTTAAAAACAAGCAAGAAACCGTGCTGGACAGCAATGTACCGGGTACATCATTAAAATGGGCCAAAGAACTGTTTTTTCCTCCATATTCCACCATTGATGCTACTTCTGACTCCACTAATTCTGGTGAGTGTTGCACTATTTTATGAAATATTTTATATGTTAAGGTTTTTGTTACTATTTTACAGTGTCTAAAATGGGCTCTGTGTGCAAGTTCATCAAAGTACATGTAAATATTCTTCCTTCTGTAATGATTTGCTTTTTCATGAGTTCAACAGTCCTACTTGACATTCACAATCCTTATTTATGCATACTCCAACGTCAATGAAATGAAATTTTGTCGTCGTATCTTCATAGGTGACTCTTGCATGTCTTCAGGATTGACACAACAGGAGGCCATGGTGCTCTTTGTTGTGGCAGTGGTGGAGGAGATCATCACGCGCAGTTATGGCTGAAGAAGGAATTGAAACTCAAGAAAACAGATCTTCAAGTATATGTTTGGGAGACAGGAGATTATCTCTTGTGTGCTGATATCCTCCACAGGTCCAATACAGAAAGGAAGGGCCCATCAGCTGAAAGTTCATAGCTGTCCTTTTCATTATTACCATCTCAGTCATGGTGCCCATAGCCACTAGAACTCAGCCCTGCATGTTGGAAACTAGATAAACTTGTGGATGCTATGCAATATGGATTCAAACCCACACATTGGGAGTTGAGTCTATTGCACAATTTTTTGCAGTATCGTAGGGCTTATTGCAGAAGATCACCAAGTCCCGTGCACTCATCACCCCTGTGCTCGCTGACCTACATTGGCTCCTGGTCTGGCAACGGCTCGATTTTAAAATTCTCATTCTTGTTTGCAAATCCCTCCATGGCCTCTCCCCTCCCTATCACTGTTGCCTCCTCCATCCCTACAATCCTCAGATCTCTGCGCTCTTCCAATTCTGACCTCTTGCGCGTCCCCGATTTTAATCGCTTCCCGATTGGCGGCATGCCTTCAGTTGCCTAGGCGCTAAGCTCTGGAATTCCTTCCCTAAACCTCTCTGCGCCTCTCCTCCTTTAAGGCACTCCTTAAAACCTACCTCTTTTTGAACAAGTTCCTGTCCTAATATCTCCTCATGTGTCTCGGTGTCAAATTTCTGTTTGGCTCCTGTGAAGCACCTTGGGATGTTTTATTATGTTAAAGGCGCTATATAAATGCAAGTTTAGAAATATTAATCCATGTAAGGATTATTGTTAATGTTTTAAAGTTAAAAGTTATATAGTGAATTCCTCTTCATTTAAATTTAATCAGATTACAATAAAGATTTTTGTTACTTATTACAAAACTTTTTCATGTTCTTCAAAATAAAAGGCTTTTATCCATCCATTACTCTGTCTTTCACATTTTACATAGAAGTAGCTTCAACTTAGCTGTGCAGCCTGACATGTATGTTGATGAGTTTCTGAAATTATCTGTCTTGAATCTTATTTTATACTATGGGTCCTTTTTTCATTCATATAGTAATGTAGCGCACAGTTGGGAATGTACCATTTTACAAATAATTTATTCAAATTATGCACATGAAGGACACTGGTCGTAGTAGGTGACTACGATGAGTCTAAAGTCGATTCATTATGGTCTCTAATATTTGACTAAATTGGCAGTTATTGAAAAACAATTTCTGCCCAGGTAAATGTAGGGCTGGAAGATATGGGCTGGCATTTCAGTTTAATCTAATTTTATGCCCAGTATAAATTGGTTATAGAGAAATTACAGGGACAAGGAGAATAACCCCATTAGCAAAACAATTCTGTACATTTAGAAGTACATTATGTTTTTGTGATTGAAACCATTGTATGGACAGTCAGTGATCCAGAGTGGTGGTTTAGCAAAAGATGGACTAAGTAATACCGAGAAATAGTTTAACCCAGAATGCTTTAAAGTATGCATAGGCTAATTAACCTCTGGTGTAGTGAGCTAGCTTATCCCTTTGGTAAACCACAACTCAGAAATTATTTATATGCTTTTGTGCCATGTTTGTGTAGTTTGATGAAATTTTATATGTTTTTAAAAAGGGAAACATTTAAGATAGTGACAAAGCATGTGAGTTCAAGAAACACGAAGTAATAAGGTGTAAACGGTACAAAAATTACTGCACCACAGCTTGAAAGCTACAACAGGAAGTAGGCCTAAGAACCAATCCTGACCAATCATTTCACTTTGGGTTACTGAGAAGGGGAAAGGTGGTGCGGTTAGGCATATAGCAATGCAAGTCCGTACTGTGGGGTCAAACAGGATGTCACTATTTCAAATGGTCTAATTCAGTCTGTGCAAGTGGCTGAGGAGCTGGATCGAGTTAGTGGCAAGGGAACTGAGTTAATGGGGCGCTAAAAGTGGTGGCTTTGGTCTTCCCAATGTTTGGTTACTTGCTTTGCTTAAAAGACATCCGTCATGACATGGATGAGCTTGAACAATTGCTGATACTGAGATTCAAACTGTTAACCTGTGACTGGGAGTGCAGTGCCCGGATGCCAGAACTGGTGGGCTGCCCTGATACTGGTACCGTCGATACATACTGTACTTTTTTTTTTAAATACACAAAATCTGAAAATGTGAATAAAGTGAGAATTATATAGGATGTACAGCACAGAAACAGGCCATTCGGCCCAACCAGTCTATGCCGGTGTTTATGCTCCACTCGAGCCTCCTCCCATCTTTCCACATTCAACACTATCAGCATAACCCTCTTTTCCCTTCTCCCTCGTATGCTTATCTAACCGCCCCTTAAATGCATCTATACTATTCGCTTCAACCACTCCCTGTGGTAGCGAGTTCCACATTCTCACCACTCTGAGTAAAGAAGTTTCTTCTGAATTCCCTATTTAATTTTTTGGTGACTATCTTATATTGATGGCCTCTAGTTTTGCTTCTCCCCACAAGTGGAAACACTCTAACCTTTCATGATTTTAAAGACCTCTATTAGGTCACCCCTCAGTGTTCTCTTTTCAAGAGAAAAGAGACCCAGCCTGTTCATCCTTTCCTGATAGGTGTACCCTCACATTTCTGGTATCATCCTTGTAAATCTTCTCTGAACCCTTTCCAGTGCCTCCCTATTTTTATAATACGGCGACCAGAATTGTACGCAGTACTCCAAGTGTGGTCTAACCAGGGTTCAGTACAAGTTTAGCATAACTTCACTACTTTTCAATTCTATCCTCTAGAAATAAACCCTAGTGCTTGGTTTGCTTTTTTTATGGCCTTGTTAACCTGTGTAGATACTTTTAGTGATTTGTGTATTTGTGCTCCTAGATCCCTTTTGTTCCTCTACCACATTTAGATTCTTATTTTTCTAAGTAATATGTGACCTCCCTATTTTTCTTACCAAAATGTAATACCTCACATTTATCAGTGTTGAATTTAATTTGCCCATTTTGCAAGTTTAATAATGTCTTGTAATTTGTTGCAGTCCTCTTCAGTATTGGCTCCCCCCCCCCCGCCCCCAATTTTGTGTCGTCTACAAATTTAGAAATTGTGTTTTTGATTCCAAGGTCTAAATCATTAATATAAATTGTGAACAACAGTGATCCTTGTGGAACACCACTTCCCAGCTTCTGCCCCTCTGAACAGCTACCCTTTACCCCATCTCTCTGCTTTCTGTCTTGAAGCCAGCTAGCTATCCATTCTGCTACTTGTCCCCTGACTCCGTATTCTCTGACCTTATTTATTAGTCTATTATGGGGTACGTTATCGAAGGCCTTTTGAAAATCTAGATAAATTACATCTACTGCATTACCCTTGTCTACTCTTTCTGTTCAAAAAATTCAATTCGGTTGATCAAGCAAGACTTTCCCTTTTGAAATCCATGCTAACTATTCTATTTTTCGTTTCTAGATGTTCTTCTAATTTCTCCTTTAGTAGGGATTCCATTATTTTTCCGACCACCGATGTTAAGCTGACTGGTCTATAGTTCCCTGGACATGTTCTATCTCCCTTCTTAAATATAGGTATTACGTTAGCTATCCGCCAGTCTTCTGGCACTGCACCTTTTTCTAACGAATTAGTAAGTATGTGTAGTAATGCCTATGCTATTTCTTCCATAGATTCTTTTAAAATGCGCGCATGTAATCCGTCTGGACCAGGGGGTTTTATCCTGAGTTTGATTAGGTTATTTAGTGTATCTCCTAATTTTATTTTAAATGCAGTTAACTCATTACTAATCTCATCATCCGATGTCATCTCCACCTGTTCTATCTCCCTGGTAAATACTGAAGCAAAGAAATTATTTAATATCTCTGCCATCTCTCTATTGCTGCCTGCGGTATTATCCTTTCCATCCCTTAGTGGCCCTATTCCCATCCTGACCTTCCCTTTTTTGTTTATGTGCCTGTAAAATATTTTACTATTTTGTTTTATGTTCCTTGATAATTTAATTTCATAATTCCTCTTTGCCTTCCTAATTTTTTTTTGACTTCTCTCCTAATCCCTTCATATTCTCCCTTATCATGCTCTTCCCCTGCTGTCCATGTAATGCCTCTTTCTTTACCCTCAATTTTTCCCTTATGGCTTTATTCATCCACGGTGTCTCATTAGTGTTTATCTTGTTCTTGTTTATTAGCGGAATATATTTTTCTGGACTCTGTTGAACATCGTTTTAAATGTTTCCCATTGCTGTTCTACATCATTGTTTGCCAATACTGTTGTCCATTTTATTTTCCCAAGTTCTATTCTCAGCCCCCCAAAATTAGCTTTTCTCCAATCTATTACCCTGGTCTTTGTCCTTCTCAATTATTATCTTAAAGCGTATTATATTATGGTCACTATTGCCTAGATGTTCCCCTACTTTTACTTCTCTTATCTGCTTTGGTTCATTCCCCATAACTAGATCCCTTGTTGGGCTTTTTACATATTGGGTTAGAAAGGAGTCCTGTACACATTGTAGGAACTCCATTCCCTTATCCCCTTTACCTACCTCTTCTGTGTTTTGTATTTTATCATCACTGTTGCACGCTAGAAGTCAATAACTACATTTAATAGAGCAATATTAAAAAATGTGACTTAATTATTTCAGGTAGTTTTTGAAACCAATTAAGAGTTTTTTGTTTGTTGCACAGGGCTACGCATGTTCTCGGGGGACAGTTCAGGACTGATCATTATTTGGAGCACTTTTGTAAATGAAGGTTCACAGGAAAATCCAGTTCAGCAGTGGAGTGTTGACAAGGTACAGTAGCAGGGAATTTAACTGCTCTGCAGTTCACACCTTGAAAGGGTTTTAGTATCTATTCTAATAAACTGATGTTTGACAATACTTTGCAATACAAAAGTAATAATCAATTTGTTGATAGTTGGTGACTACTTGTGTATCATGATCTGTACAGTAGAAATCTAATGGAAATACCTCAATGGTAAGCCAAGTAATTCCTTTTATCTGATCATTGGTATTAAGTAACCACCAGTGATCCTGATTGACAATGTGTCCTATAATATAAATCATCTCTCAAAGCTGTTTCACATTAAGTGTTAACAGAGTGCTTAAATGACAAATTGATGACAATAGGTCTTCTAAGGAAGTATCAGATGCTTCAAAATCTTTGAAAGTTATAATCGGCAATTGTCACAAAGGGTTAATTATTTGGTTAACTACATGTGCATAAAATTCTGTCTATTTTGTTAAATTCTTTGCATCTATGTGCAGCTTGCGTTTCCACCAAAGCCATCTCGTATGCAGTAGCATTTTTTTCCTAATGGAATGTACAGAGCATTATCAGTATGTGAGCAGATGTTCCCATTTCCTTTTGTATGTCCGCTCCTGCATCCTCTGATTCTAGCTTTCTGTGCAATCCCCTGCCCTCCCCACCCCTTGTACCTTCAGTGATAAAGCCTTCAGCTACCTCTGCCCACTCTTTGGAACTTCCTTCACCTCTTTACCTCCCTTCCCACTTTTTAAAAGTATTCTCCAAACCTATCTCTTGCATCAAACGTTTTAGTTATCCATTCTAATATTCACAAAGGATTGTCAGCCACTTCTTTTCTCCTCTGAAGCACCTTGGGACATTTTTCTATATAAAAGGTGCAATATAAAAGCCAATTGTTATTAAAATGTTGTTAGCAGTCTTGTAACATACAGTGTCAACACACAGGTGAGATGAGCAGATTGGAAAAGTGTTACATTTTGATTTGATTGTACTTTTCCTAAATGTAAATGAATTTTAAAAATATTAAGTTCGGGCAGTTACAGTACATTAAAAACAATATTCAAAATTCTTTGCAGAACATAATACAGAATGATCTAAAAGGTGTTCCTATAAATCACCTGGAAGTGCACCCGAATGGCAGACGTCTACTAATCCATGCCAGAGACAGCACTCTGAGAGTGATGGACCTAAGAGTGTAAGTTATTAAACCCTAAAAAAACATGACCCCAACCCGATGCATACGTACCTGCTGCCATTTTTACGGCGGCAGGTAGCGAGGAGTGAGTGTGTCCCGGCTTGGTGAAGCGGGGCACTTAATTAGCATATTTTAATCAGGCTTCCACAGTGCAATTGGGAGCCTGATTTAAATTTAACAGTTGGCGGGTGGGAATCTCTGGGCTCAGGAAATCCGGCAGCAAAAGGGAGGTGGGAGCTGCCGCCTCCAGAAGCTAAGTGCCTTTTATAACACTTGTGGGCCAGGAGGAGCCCGGCACGTCGAGGAAGCGTTCAGTTTTCTGCCGATCGTGGCCTCTTTCTTCCGCCCCACCCCAATCACGGCCATCCCCGCCTCCCGCAAGCTCAAATCTGCAGCCTGTCTCCAATTGCCGGGGACTGAACTCCAGGGTTCCCCAGCTGTGGCCCCTTGCCCTGGTTTTCTCGCCCGTCTTTCCAGCCTGTCAATTTGGCCAGCTGCTGGGCAGGAAACAGAATTAAAAAAAAAAAGATTATGGCCCAGAAATTAAACATCGATGGTTCCCGCAGGGGTAAGGATTCCCCGTGATATCACCTACCTTTTTGTTTCGGGCCCACACGAACTTCAGTTTCAGGGCCTCTCCCTGTTGCAACCGTGCAGTGCTTGCGTGTCCCAGAGGCGCAATTAGTTCGTGCGAGCTCTGGGATCACGTGATTCAGTTAGAGCCAATGGCAGCACACCATCTTTCATTCATAGTTTTGACAGCAAGGGCTGTCAAAGCTATGAATACTACAAGCCCCCAAAAGAACAGCTGAACCTCAATTAAATTTAAAAAAAAAGCCATCACATTAATAAAATAACTATAGTTAAATAAATTAACCACTTTAAACAAAAAATTAAATTTTTGAAAAAATTTAAAATCTTTTTAAAAGTTATAAAAATAAACTTACCTTTCTTTAAAGTCTCTAAAAAAGATAAACCTGTTGAAAAAAATTTAAAATAACACTTAATTAACTACTTACCTTGTTAAAAGGGGGTCCTACGCCTGCTTTCTTATGTGTAAAATCTTCACCACTTACCTGCGCGTTCAAACCTGAAAAAAAAACTAAGTGCACTGCGTGCGCACAACCTGTAGTGCGCACGCGGTTCACTTAGGAACCGCCCCCTTTGCAATACACGAAGTGCCGGTTTCCCGCGCATGCGCAGTGCATGCAGGAAACCGGCAATTCGGGACCTAATACGCGAGAGTACACAGTGCGTACTCTCGCGTATTAGGTCTACTTTTCGGGCCAATGAAGTCCTGCCGTTAAATTCAGCAGGACCTCTGTGTCCCTGTCCTCGCCGGGTTCTGTGGCTGCGTGAAGAACATAAGACTTAGGAGCAGCAGTAGGACATGCGGCCCCTCGAGCCTGCTCCACCATTCATTAAGATCATGGCTGATCTTCGACCTCCACTCTGCCTGATCTCCATATCCCTTGATTTCCCTAGAGTCCAAAAATCTAACTATCTCAGCCTTGAATATACTCAACGACTCAGCTTCCACAGCCCTTTGGGGTAGAGAATTCCAAAGATTCACAACCCTCTGAGTGAAGAAATTCCTCCTCATCTCAGTCTTAAATGGCCAACCCCTTATCCTGATACTATGGTCCCTAGTTCTAGACTCTCCAGCCAGGGGAAACAACCTCTCGGCATCTACCCTGTCTATCCCCCTCAGAATCTTATGTTTCAATGAGATCACCTCTCATTCTTCTAAACTCCAGAGAGTATAGGCCCAACCTACTCAATCTCTCCTCACAGGACAGACAACCTTCTCATCCCAGGGATCAATTTAGTGAACCTTTGTTGCTCTGCCTCTAAGGCAAGTATATCCTTCCTCAGATAAGGAGACCAAAACTGTGCACAGTACTCCAGATGTGGTCTCACCAAAGCCCTGTACAATTGTAGCAAGACTTCCTTACTCTTGTACTCCAACCCTTTTGCAATAAAGGTCAACATGCCATTTGCCTTCCTAATTGCTTGCTGTACCTGTATGCTCACTCTGATTTTCCTGTACAAGGACACCTAAATCTCTCTGAACGCCAACATTTAATAGTTTCTCACAATTTAAAAAATATTCTATTCTTCCTACCAAAGTGAATAACCTCACATTATCACACATTATGCTCCATCTGCCACCTTATTGCCCACTCACTTAACCTTTGCAGGCTCTTTTGTGTCCTCCTCACAGCTTACTTTTCCACCTAGCTTTGTATCGTCTGTAAACTTTGATACATTACACTCAGTCCCTTCATATAAGTCATTAATATAGATTGTAAATAGCTGAGGCCCAAGCACTGATCCTTGCGGCACCCACTAGTAACAGCCTGCCAACCTGAAAATGGCCCATTTACCCCTACTCTCTGCTTTCCGTCCGTTAACCAATCCTTTATCCATGCTAATATATTACCCCCTACCCCATGAGCCTTTATCTTGCGTAACAACCTTTTATGTGGCACCTTATCGAATGCCTTTTGGAAATCCAAATGTACTACATCCACTGGTTCCCCTTTATCTGCCCTGCTAGTTACATCCTCAAAAAACTCTAATAAATTTGTCAAACATGATTTTCCTTTCATAAAACCATGTTGACTCTGCGTAATCATATTATGATTTTCTAAGTGCCCTGTTACCACTTCCTTAATAATGGAGTCCAGCATTTTCCCGACGACTGATGTCAGGCTAACTGGCCTGTAGTTCCCTGTTTTCTCTCCCTCCTTTCATGAATAGCAAGGTTACATTTGTTACCTTCCAAGCCGCTGGGACCGTTGTAGAATCTAGGGAATTTTGGAAGATAACAACCAATGCATCCACTATCTCTGCAGCCACCTCTTTTAGAACCCTAGGATGTAGGCTATCAAGTCCTGGGGATTTGTTGGCTTTTAGTCCCATTAGTTTCTTGCGTACTTTTTCTCTACTGATATCAATTATTTTAAGTTCCTCACTCTCCTCAGCCCCTTGGTTCCCCACTATTTTTGGTGTGCTTTTTGTGTCTTCTGCTGTGAAGACGCATACCATAGTGGCTCTACTACCATAGTGGCTTCCTCAAAAATACTCTATCAAATCTGTTAGGGAGGACCTATTTTTTCAGAAGCAGTGTTGTGAATTTCTAATGAATGCTTCCATTTCCCAGTGATAATAAAGGGCATCTCTTATTATCCCTTCTAGCATCTTCTCAATAATGGATGTCACGCTGATAGACCTGTAGTTCCTTGGCTCTGATTTGTCCCCATTTTTGAAAATCGGAACTACATGATCTAACTTTCAGTCTAAAGGAACTATCCCTGACTATTGAACTGTTGAAGTACGGGCAAGGGGCTCACAGAGCACCTGTCTTATCTCTTTAATCGCCCTTGATTGGGAATCTGTTCCTACTTATGAACTAGTCACTAAGATCAATGTTTGAACAACTATGTGGTGATCTTGCCAATATTCGACCCCCGGGAGACATTTGGCATAGGTTGAACACTTTTCTACAGCAGTGCAACTGAGACAAGAACTTATAGATGTAGGAGGAACAGTCTTGAGTATAATGGTGGTCAGAAAATTTACTGAATGGAAATAGCTTATTATTAGAAGGTGCCATCCTTATGTTTTAATTACCCTATTTATTTTTAGACTGGCTGCGAAGAAGTATACAGGCGCTACAAATTACCGTGAACAGATGTACAGTACATTCACACCATGTGGGACGTTCCTTTTTTCAGGCAGTGAAGATGGAATATGTTACGTTTGGAATTCAGAGACGGGTATGTTTCAACTGTTACTACAGTCATTTTATTTTGGAATCTAATCGACTTGTCCATTAGAGATACTGGCCTGGATTTTGCAGTGGTAATGATGGGAAAGCTGTCAGCATTCGCTGTCATTACCCCTCTGAAACTGACCGTAACTTCAGGATTTAGCGCATATGCAGATAAACGCCGAAATCCTGAAGTTGCGGTCAGTCATTCACTGCTCCAACACTGGCTGCGCTGTGGGCCCCCAACACAGAGACACACACACACCCCCTCCTGGTTCGCTGTCTGAGCATTCTGCGTTTTGATTGGCTGCTTAGACAGCTTGTTGACGTCACAGCAGCTATGGGATTCCCACTGTACTATGTTGATTTCAATTGCGCGTCGGAAAAGCCGAACTTCTCACTACAGAGATCGCAAGATCTTTGTGGGAAGCTTACTTCGGGGCCAGCGGCGAATGCCTTTGCTTCACTGCTGACCGCAAATTCCGGGCCATGGGATTCCTTAAGGCCCTCCACAAAGCACTGATTAATAATCCCAGGATCCGTTATAATATAAATGGAATTAATCACTGTAAACCATAACCTCATACAAAGCACATCAAATTCCATTGAGGTATCCACTCAGTTTGATTTAATTCTGCCCGTTCTTTCTTTGGTTTGTGACACATTGAAGGCATATATGGACAACAAATGTTCAGACATTCGTTTAATGTTTACCAAGTTGCTGGAGCTATTCAAGTACGTGGGTACTGTGAGCTCCTTTCACACATGACTCTCTGGAACTTCTCAGCGGAAGGTTTAGTGAGTGCTGTGCCCTAGTGGTGCATTCTTCATGTCTTGTATAGAATGCAGAATTCCACTAAAAGGGAACAGGATCAAAGCTTTAGGCAAATGTGCTACTAAGGAGAGATCATTAAACTGGATAGTCAAGTAAGTTTCCTTGTGTTTCTTGAAAGGGTGCCACCTACTTCAAAAAGTTAGAGCTCATACAGTGCTACAAATGGGGTCAAAGTGTAGAGGTCATTGCTGAGACAAAAACCAGAAAAAGTTCAGTAAGCACTTGTTCTCTTGATCTGGCAGCCCAAAATGACAAAGGCTGAAAATATAGGCCCTTGGAAACATACAACCTAAATTTCAACACTACTTTGGTGATCACTTTTGGGCTGGATTCCTTTAACTGATTCTTCAAGCTTTTTGTGCCCTTGTACTTTGGGTTTCATGATGTTTTCTCTCGAATTAGGGGATTAGAATTGAAAGTGATTGAGTAAGGCTGTGTTTATAGAGTAGGGCACAATCTTTACGTTTTCTGCTTAGATAACTGTGTGCTCTGGGTGGTTTTCCCCCACTATGATCATAGGGGCAACACGGTGGCATAGTGGTTAGCACTGGTGCCTCACAGCGCCAGAGACCCGGGTTCGAATCTGACCTCGGGTGACTGTCTGTGTGGAGTTTGCACATTCTCCCCGTGTCTGCGTGGGTTTCCTCTGGGTGCTCCGGTTTCCTCCCACAGTCCAAAAATGTGCGGGTTAGGTTGATTTGGCTATGATAAATTGACCCTTAGTGTTAGGGGGGGATTAAATATGTGGGGGTATGGGGATAGGATGGGATATGTTGGGGGGAATTAAATACGTGGGGTTACGGGGGTCGGGTGGGATATGTGTACTGTGGGGATTAAAGCAGGGACAGGGTACTGGATTTGGATGATCAGCCATGATCGTATTGAATGGTGGAGCAGGCTCGACGGGCCGAATGGCCTACTCCTGCTCCTAGATTCTATGTTTCTATGTTTCTATCATAAGGTTTAGATTAGCTATGGAAAAGGACAGGGAGCAATCTAGAGTAAAAATACTAATTTGGAGGAAGGCCAATTTCAGTGGGTTGATAATGGATCTGGCCCGGGTAAATTGGAATCAAAGATTGGCAGGCAAAACTGTAATAGACAATGGGCTGCCTTTAAAGAGGAGATGGTTCGGGTACAGTCAAGGTACATTCCCATGAGGGGGAAGGTAGGGCAACCAAAGTCAGAGCTCCCTGGATGACAAAAGAAATAGAGAGTAAGATGAAGCAGAAAAAGGGGGCATATGGCAGATGTCCGGTTGAGAATACAAGTGAGAATCAGGCTAAATATAGCAAGTCCAGAGGGGAAGTGAAAAAGAAAATAAGAGGGGTAAAGAGAGAGTATAAGAATAGATTGGCAGCTAACATTAAAGGGAATTCAAAAGTCTTCTATAAGCATATAAATAGTAAACTTGTAGTAAGAGGAGGGGTGGGGTCAATTAGGAACCAAAAAGGAGACCTATGCATGGAGGCAGAGGGCATGGCTGAGGTACTAAATGAGTACTTTGCATCTGTCTTCACCAAGGAAAAAGATGCTGCCAAAGTCATAGTGAAAGAGGAGGTAGTGGAGATACTGGATGGGATAAAAATTGATAAAGAGGAGGTACTGGAAAGGCTTGCTGTACTTCAAGTAGATAAGTCACCAGGACTGGATGGGATGCATCCTAAGATGCTGAGGGAAGTTAAAATGGAAATTGCAGAGGTACTGGCCATAATCTTCCAATCCTCCTTAGATACAGGAGTGGTGCCAGAGGACTGGAGAATTGCAAATATTACACCCTTGTTCAAAAAAGGGTGTAAGGATAAACCCAGAAACTACAGGCCAGTCAGTTTAACCTCGGTAGTGGGGAAGCTTTTAGAAATAATAATCAGGGACAAAATTAACAATCACTTGGACAAGTGAGGATTAATTCAGGGAAGCTAGCACGGACTTGTTAAAGGCAAATCGTGTTTAACTAACTTGATCGAGTTTTTTGATGAAGTAACAGAGAGAGTTGATGAGGGCAATGTGGTTGATGTGGTGTACATGGACTTCAAAAAGGTGTTTGATAAAGTTTGACATATTAAGCTTGCCAGCAAAGTTGAAGCCCATGGAATTCCAGAGATGAGGGGTTTGACTTATGAAGAAAGGTTGAGCAGGTTGGGCCTATACTCATTGGAATTTAGAAGAATGAGAGGTGATCTTATTGAAACATATAAGATACTGAGGGGGCTCGACAAGGTAGATGCAGAGAGGATGTTTACCTCGTGGGGAAATCTGGAACTCGGGGGCACAGTTTCAGAATAAAGGGTCGCCCTTTTAGAACTGAGATGAGGAGGAATTTCTTCTCTGAGGGTCGTAAATCTGTGGAATTCTCTGCCGCAGAGAGCTGTGGAGGCTGGGTCATTAAATACATTTAAGGTGGAGATAGACAGATTTTTGCAAGATAAGGGAGTGAAGGGTTATGGGGAGCGGGCAGGGAAGTGGCTTTGAGCCCAAGATCAGCCATGATCTTATTGAGGAGCCAAGTGGCCTATTCCTGCTCCTATTTCTTATGTTCTTAATAAAAGGGACAGTGGCAGCATGGATACGAAATAGGTTAAGTGACAAGAAACAGAGAGTGGTGGTGAACGGTTGTTTTTCAGACTGGAGGAAGGTATACAGTGGTGTTCCCCAGGGGTCGGTACTAGGACCACTGCTTTTCTTGATATATATTCTTCTTTCTTAGGCGGTCCCTCGGAACGGAGGATGACTTGCTTCCACACTAAAAATGAGTTCTCAGGTGACTGATGAGTCCAATGCTGGACCTACAGTCTCTGTCACAGCTGGGGCAGACGGTGATTGAAGGGGCTGGTGGGTGGGGTGCTTGGGTTGACGTGCGCTCCTTCGCTGTTTGCGCTTGGCTTCCGCTTGCTCCCGGCGAAGAGACTCGGTGTTCGGTGCCTTCCCGGATGTTTCTCCTCCACTTTGTGCGGTCTTGGGCCAGGGATTCCCAGGTGTCGGTGGGGATGTTGCACTTTTTCAAGAAGGCTTTGAGGGTGTCCTTGAAGCATTTCCTCTGCCCACCTGGGGCTCTCTTGCCGTGTCGGAGCTCCGAGTAGAGCGCTTGTTTTTTGGAGTCTTGTGTCGGGCATGCGGACGATGTGACCCGTCCATCGGAGCTGATCGAGCGTGGTCAAAGCTTCGATGCTGGGGATGTTGGCCTGAGCGAGAACACTGACGTTGGTGTGCCTATCCTGCCAATGGATTTGCAGGATCTTGCGGAGGCAGCATTGATGGTACCTCTCCAGTGCTTTGAGGTGCCTGCTGTACATGCTCCGAAGCATACAGCAGGGCGGGTATCACTACTGCTCTCTAGACCATGAGCTTGGTGCCGGGCTTGAGGTCCTGGTCTTCAAACACTCTCTTCCTCAGGCGACTGAAGGCTGCACTGGCACACTGAAGGCGGTGTTGGACTTCGTCATCGACGTCTGCCCTTGTTGATAGTAGGCTCCCGAGGTATGGAAAGTGGTCCACGTTGTCCAGGCCTCGTCATGGATTTTGATAATCGGGGGGCAGTACTGTGTGGCGGGGGCAGGTTGGTATTGGACCTTTGTCTTACGGATGTTTAGTGTAAGGCCCATGCTCTCGTACGCTTCGGTGAAGGGACGGTTAAGGGGGATATATATTAATGACTTGGGTGTACAGGGCACAATTTCAAAATTTGCAGATGACACAAAACTTGGCAGTATTGTGAACAGTGAGGAGGATAGTGATAGACTTCAAGAAGACATAGACAGGCTGGTGAAATGGGCGGACACGTGGCAGATGAAATTTAACGCAGAAAAGTGCAAAGTGATACATTTTGGTAGGAAGAACGAGGAGAGGCAATATAAACTAAAGGGTGCAATCCTAAAGCAGGTGCATGAACAGAGAGACCTGGGGGTATACATGCACAAATTGTTGAAGGTGGCAGGGCAGGTTAGGAAAGCGGTTAAAAAAGCATACGGGATACTGGGCTTCATAAATAGAGGCAAAAGCAAGGAAGTTATGATGAACCTTTATAAAACAGTGGTTCAGCCTCAACTGGAGTATTGTGACCAATTCTGGGCACCGCACTTTCGGAAGGATGTGAAGGCCATAGAGAGGGTGCAGAAAAGATTCATGAGAATGAGGGATGAGGGACTTCAGTTATGTGTTTCGACTAGAGAAGCTGGGGTGGTTCTCTTTGGAGCAGAGAAGATTGAGAGGAGATTTGATAGGTGTTCAAAATCATAATGGGTCTAGACAGATTAGATAGAGAAACTGTTCCCATTGGCGGAAGGGTTGACAACCAGAGGGCGACAGGAGGAAAATCTTTTGTACGCAGCGAGTGGTTAGGCTCTGGAATGCACTGCCTGAAAAGGTGGTGGAGGCAAACTCAATCATGGCTTTCAAAAGGGAGTTGGATAAGTCCCTGAAGGGGAAAAAAAATTGTAGGGCTATGGGGAAAGGGCGGGGGAGTGGGACTAGCTGAAGTGCGCTTGCAGAGAGCCAGCACGGGCTCGACGGGCCGAATGGCCTCCTTCTGTGCTGTAACCATTCTGTGAATGCGGGAGGTTACCATCAATCAAAGAATGAAAAAGATCATAACCAAAAATAGATAATTTTATCACATAACAGTACTGAGGAAGTGCTAGAATTTGGGGAACTTGGATCATGAGGCATGATAAAAGCTTGATTCAGAGAAATTGAAACTGAGAATTGTCACTGTCTCATTCTCCCACCTGGAGATGGTTGGATATATCCTGTGGCATTGCTTACAGTGTGTCAGAGGATTCACTGATTTGTATCAATAGTGATCTTTAGCCAAGTAGGGCATAACATCAAGGCCACTGATTTACAGTGACTGAATAAGTCATTGCATTTTTATTAAATGTAACAAAATGCTTGTAACATTCAGCAGGTCAGGCAGCATTTGTGGGGAGAGGAAGGTAGAGTTAATGGCCCGTAATTTGCGGTCAGCGGCGAAGTAAAGGCATTCGCCGCTGGCCCCGAAGTAAGCTTCCCACAAAGATCTATGTGGCGAGAAGTTCGGCTTTTCCAACGTTCAGTGTAAGTTAATGGGGAATCCCTAACGTGAGCTGCTGTGACCTCAACAGGTGTCTAAGCAGCCAATCACAGTGCAGAATTCTCACAGACTGGGAACCAGGAAGTGAATAAGCTCCTTTTATTCTAACTTATTAAAAATGTTATAGCGAGCAAAACAAAGATTGGGGCTCTCACATGGGGAAAAGATAAACCTGAAACATGGATGAAAAAACTTTAGAAACTTTTTTTTAAAGTTTCTTGAATTATAATTTTTATTAAAATGGATAAATTTGACACTCCACAAAACTAAAATCAACTTTTCAGGGCCATAACATTTGTTTAGCAGTCAATACGCTAAACCCCAGTTACACCTAATCCAAAAGGGTCTAACTTTTAATGGGGTATTTAACAGTGAGATTACTGTTCGTTCGCTGTTATTACCCACCGCAAATTCCAGGCCATTGTTTCAGGTCTGATGACCCTTCGTCAGCACCCCAAGATGTTACAAGTGAACAGCTTATAACGAGGAACAGAGCCAGGGAAAAGGGGTTGGGGAGTAAAAAAAGAATGATCTGTGATTAGGTGGTGGACAGGAGATGATTAAATGTCAGAAGTGATGATGGTGTAAGGAGGCAATGGGCCGGATATTCCGATCCCTATGGGTGGGTACACGCTGTGTACCCACCCGTAGGGACGTCGGAAATGCCGGTTTTAGGCCTGCACTGCGCATGCGCTGGAAACCAGCATTTCTGATCTGTCAAGAAAGCTCTTGACAGATCCTCCGGCTGCCCGAGAGAAGGGCTTCTGCGGGCGGATAGTTCCGCTTTTTGGAGACCCTCCGCCCACAGAAAGGCCTGCTTTTTACCAGGATAAGAGTTGAAAAAAAGTTTTTAAAAAATTTTCCTACTGATTTATCATTTAAAAATACTTTAAAGAAAGGTAAGTTTATTTTTAGTTTAGCCCCGTTAAAAACTTTAATTTTTTTCCAAAATTTAAATTTTTGTTTAAAATAGTTAATTTATGTAATTTCAAGTCATTTTAAAAATGTGATGTTTTTAAATTTATTTGAAGTTTTACTATGTTTTGGGGGTGATCTCCATTCATATATTTGACAGGTCTTCCTGTCAAATGTATGAAGGGAGATTCCCTTCTCTGATTGGCTCCCCATGGCCCACGTGATCCCAGGGACGCTGCGAACTACCTGTGCCTCTGGGATACGTGGGCCCTGCGCACCGGCAGTTTGGAGAGACCCAGCATCAGAACTGTGCACCTCCCGGGAGCCCTGAGGTAAGGGCGCAGATTTTTCCAGATCGCAGCCCTCCGCCCGCGGGAGGCCTGCGATCGGAATATCTGGGCCAGTATATAGAGCAATAAAAGATATCTATAGAAGATCCCAGAGGATGTTTGAATAGTTACAGCAGGTTTGCAGAGGAGGAGGGACAATGGAAAGTCTGGCAAAGTGAAGAAGGCACCAATGGCCTGGGTGTGTGGTGGAAGGAAAAGATAGGTAGACATTCGGGGTGCAAACCACCCCACCGGCCGTGATAGCGGATCCCTATCCCAAGTACCGGCCCGCAACATTTTCGATTCTTGGAAGTGCTGGTGTACCCATCCTACATTATTAACGCCTGTTGTCCGAGAGAACATGGGAGCTGTGCTTAAGGTCTGAACTTGCCAGACCAGGACTCCACTGGTGTGGAGCCTATTTATGCCCGTGTGGAGACAGATACGCCTCACTTTACTTGGTGTTCCGGTCGCCAGGACTATGCTGGGTCCCCATCCATGGCCAGGACCAAGAACACCTGGCTTAGGAAGACTCCACCCCCCCACCCCCCCCAGACTGTCATTGACCTTGTAATGGACAGACAGAAGTTCCACCCCTTACAAGTCAGTGCAGAAACAGCAGAGACTCAATGTAACCGGGCCTCCTACTTTTCCAGGGGAGTTCTGCTGGTTTCCCACCAGTGTGTGAGTGCCACTTGTTAGCGCTGTTGATGACTCCTTCCATCACTTTGCTGATGATTGAGAGTAGGCTGAGCGGGAGATAATTGGTCAGGTTGGATTTGTCCTGCTTTTTGTGGACAGAACACACATGGGCAATTTTTCACATTGTCAGCAGATAAATGCCAGTTTTGTAGCTGTACTGGAACAGTTGGGCTAGAGGCGTGGCTAGTTCTGGAACACAGGACATCAGCACTACAGCCGGGGTGTTGTTGCGGCCTGTAGCTGTTGCTGTGTCTAGTGCACTCAGCTGTTTCTTGATATCGTGGAGTGAATCTAATTGTTTGAAGACTAGCATCTGTGAAGGTAGGGACTTCAAGAAGAGGCCGAGCAGGATCATTCGGCACTTCTGGCTGTAGATGGTTGCAAACACTTCAGCTTTGTATTTTGCACACGTGCTGAGCTCTGCCGTCATTGAGGATTAGTATGTTCCTGGAGCCTCCTCCTCCCATTAGCTTCTTAATTGTCCACCACCATTCGCGACTGGATGTGGCAGGACTGCAGAGCTTTAACCTGTGGGATTGCTTAGTTCTGTCTGTAGCATGCTGCTTCTGCTGTTTACCATGCATGTAGTTCTGTGTTGTAGCTTCACCAGTTGGTACCTCAATTTTCAGGTAATCCTGGTGCTGCTGCTGGCATGCTCTTCTGCACTCCTCATTAAACCAGCATTGGTTATCCAGCTTGATGATAATGGAGGAGTGAAGAATATGCCAGGCTATGAGGTTACAGATTATGGTGGTATACAGTTGTGCGGCTGCTAATGGCTTACAGCACCTCATGGATGCCCAGTTTTGAGCTATTAGATCTGTTCTTAATCTATCCCACTTAGCACAATGGTAGTGCCACACAACACAATGGAGGGTGTCCTCAATGAGAAGAAAGGACTTTGTATCCACGATGACTGGGATGGTTACTGCTGTCCTAGCCAGATGCATCCGTGACCTATAGATTGGTGAGAGCAAGGTCAAGTAGGTTATTCCCTTGTGTTGGTTCTCTCGCCATCTGCCGCAGGCCTAGTCTGGCAGCTATGTCCTTCAGGACTCGGCCAGCTTGATCAGTGGTGGAACTTGCGAGCCACTCTTGGTGATGGATATTGAAGTCCCCACCCAGAGTATATTCTGTGCCCTTGCTACCCTTTGTGCTTCCTCCAAGTGATCTTCAACATGGAGGTGTACTGATTCATCAGCTGTGGGAATGTGATCGATGGTAATCAGCAGGAGGTGTTAATGCCCATGCTTGACTTGAAGACATGAAACTTCCACTTGACTGTATACCACTATACCCCACCTCTGGTAAGCCTGCTCTGCCAGTGGGACAGGACATACCCAGGGATGGTGATGGAGAGTCTGGGACATTGGCTGATAGTCATGTCCGGCTATTGGTTGACTAGTCTGTGGGAGTCCCCAGATATCAGTGATCGACTGGGGTGGGTGTGCACTCATTGTGTTCTAATTCAATGCCTAGGTCGCAGCCGAGTGATCCATTCAGTTTTATTCTTCGTATCTGTAGCGGTTTGATACAACTGAGTGGCTTGCTAGGCCACTTTAGAGGGCTCCACCCCCCCCACACGGGCATAAATGGTGTGGGACTGGAGTCACATATAGGCCAGACCAGGTAAGGACAACAGGCTTCCTTCCCTAAAGGGCATTAGTGAACCAGTTGGGTTTTTACAACAATCCGATAGCTTCATGATGACTTTACTGAAAGCAGCCCTTCCTTTATTCCAGATTTATTTATTTTAACTGAATACAAATTCTCAAATTGCCGTGGTGGGATTTTCTAGTAGTATATTGTTCAGTAACTAAATATAAAGAAATAGTAAATGATAAGTCACACGTTTTCATTTCTGGCTTTTAAATATGGTCACTTTAAAATACGATTTTTCAGAAAAAAATGTATTTAAAATTTAATTTGTCTCTTCACACTCCTCTAACTCTAGTTGATTAAAGTAATCACATTTGTGGCTCAGTTACGAGTTGTATGTTTTGTAGTCATTGTAGATCACTTAAGATTATTGTTCAGTTTATTGTGTTTGGCTATTGATGTCAGTAATGACCATGATTCCAGTCCTTGTTTTCTCTTCCTTTCTTTTGGTAGGTGATCAAGTGGCAATGTATTCCGATCTTAATTATGTATCAGCTGTCCGAGATGTAGCCTTTCATCCCCACGAACACATGGTGGCTTTTTGTGCCTTTGGATCGAATCAGCCTATTCTCGTCTTTGTGTATGATCAGAAAGGTGGGTTTCTTGTTAAAGCATTATCTAGAAGGAATATAAATTAATCAAAAACTCTGCTCAGGCGTTCTGTTTACATAGTGCTTGATAGTGCACAAATGTTTGTCAACATAGTGATTATTTCACAAATATGGTGTTCCTGAGCACATTTTGTGTGTGTGTGTGTGTATAAATGGGGAGGGGGGCAGGAAGATCTAGTTGTGCATACTTAAGGTTTTGTCTTGTTTAGTGTACTTCATTTTAAGTTTACTCAGAGTTGGTATTGTTTCAACCGTGTAGCTATTCTGTAGGATTGTTTTTAGTCAACTACAAAACCACAAACCGTATGCTTTTGGATTCCCGTGGAAGCTCTTAGTGTTTCACTAAAAAGTTGCTGAATAAATTAACCAGAATAAAGTTGGCTGCTAGATTAAATTAGAATTTCAAAACTGAACTCCTAGATAAGAATGACTTGCATTGTTTTGTGCTAGGGCCAAAGTAATGTGGGTCAACCCATAAATTTCATATCTGAATATGATTCAGCTGTGGAGAGGAAATCAGTTTCTGTTATATATGTCAATACGTCATTAAGTTGCTGGGAAAAAAATCAAACGGGAATAGACAAGTTGTGTTTGTGTGGGGGTGGAGAAAGAATACCGTACATTTTAGTGGAAACTTTGTGCGCCTAAAGAAGATCTGACTAGGTGATGCAATGGGGTTAGTTAGCACTGCCCTTTCGCGAATGCAGCCCATACTGATGAGATGATGGTTTTCACTCCAATAACTAACGGTCCTTAGTGAAATGAGTTTGGACACACTCAGAATTGTCAATTTCCCCAAGACAAAGTTCACTGATTTTGAAAATGGAAATGTTAAATTGTGCAATAAGTGTCAGCCATGGCTCAGTTGGTAGCGCTCTCGCCTCTGAGTCAGAAGGTTGTGGGTTCAAGTCCAACTCCAGGGACTTGAGCACAAAAATCTAGGCTGACAGTTCAGTACTGAAGGGGTGCTGCACTGTCAGAGGTGCCATCTTTCGGATGAGACGTTAAACCGAAGCCCCGTCTGCTCTTTCAGGTGAACTTAAAAGATCCCATGCCACTATTTCGAAGAAGAGCAGGGGAGTTATCCCCGGTGTCCTGGCTAATATTTATCCCCCAATCAACATCACTAAAAAGAGATATCTGGTCATTATCACATTGCTGTTTGTCGTAGGTTGTTGTGCGCAAATTGGGTGCCGTGTTTCCTACATTACAATAGTGACTACACTTCAAAAGTACTTCATGGCTGTAAAGCACATTGGGACGTCCTGAGGTCATGAAAATCGCTATATAAATGCAAGTCTTTTTTTCCTTCAATAACAGCTGCATCTGAGGTTGAGTTTCACTTTTTTTTTGTTCGAGATGTGGGAAACACTGGCAAGGCAATACTTATTGCCCATCCCTAGTTACCCTGAGAGCATTAAGAGTCACCACATGGTGTGGGACTGGAGTAACACATGACCGGTTCCCTTTCCTGAAGGAAATTAGTGAGCTAGTTTGGTTTTTACAACAATCCAGTAGCTTTTATTGTAATTTTCTGATGTTGGGCCACAACTTACCAATTTTTTTAAAGCATTCAGTTTCAAAACTAATGACCTTTGAGTTTATACCCTGGTACTATAACCACTAGGCTACTATGCCCTATTGCTGGGAATTAAATTTACCCTGAAACTAATGATTCCTATACCTGATTTGAGAGCAATTAATGCTGGGTGGAAAATATTCTGATTCCAAGGAACGATATCCCTTATCACTGGTTGCACAAATTCATTAAGGCATTTAAAAAAAGTAACTCTGGAGAGCTAAATGCTGTATTCTTTCCGATTTTTTTTTTGTTGTGTAAAATGTCTGCCCTTTTAACTATTTGTGGTATATGAAGACCGAAACCATCCTGTGCAGCAAAAACTACATCTTAGCTCCAACTCCATCCCTCTCCCTAGCAACTGACTTGTGTTGAGCTGGATGGTGCACCACTTCAGTGTCCAATTTGAACGTGAGTTGACCTTGGCCACCATCGACATTGCCAATTTCCATCTTACAATGAGACTCACCTCCTCTGCTACTGAAATGCTCATCTATATCTTTGTCAACTCCAGAATTAATTCCTCCAATGCTCTCCTTGCCAATCTCACGAGTTCTGCCTTTACAAATTGAGACCCCTCCAAACTCCACTGCATGAATCCTATCCACAACAATTCCTGCCCCCTATTCTCTCTGTCCTCGACAACTTTTATTGGTTTCCTATCCCACAATGCCTCAATTTCAATGCCCTTGTCTTGTCTTGTTCCAGCGAAAACAATTCAGGTGGAAGAAGGATCTTGCATTTATGTGGTGCGTTTCTTATCCTCAGGGTGTCCCAAAGTGTTCCATAGCCAATTAATTACTTCTGAAATATAGTTAATGTTGTTTTGCTCACAAACACAGCAGACAATTTACAAACCACAAGGTCCCACAAACAGCAGTGAGATGAAAGATCAGATAATATAGATTGAGAGACTAATGTGGGCCAGGCCTCCCTGTTCTTCAAAAACATGCCATGGCATCTCTTGTGTCCTCCGAACAGACAGACCTGTCCTCAGTTTAATGTCTCATCTGAAAGATGGCATCTCTGACAATGCAGCACTCCCTCCGTACTGCATTGATGTATCAGCTTAGATTATGTTCTCAAGTCTTGGAGTGGGGCTTGAATTCACAGCTTTCTGACTTGGGCAAAAGTTCTATCACTAAGTCAAACTGGGAGGACTTTTGGTTAAGTTTTCCTTTCTGCCTATTTTGGAAGCGTCTTTGGACATTTCTTTGCATTAAAAGCACTATATAAGTGCTTCTTGTTATTGCTGCTGTTGTATTACATAGATTATAATCATTACAGGCTGCTGTTCATATTCCAAAATTATTTCCTTTTATTAATTGTAAAGCTATAAATGAAAAAATTGCATTGACTACAGAACACCACTAGACAGCACTCTAGGCAATATTGTGAGATTACTAACTTGGAACATAAATATACTTGCATATATAGCAGAACCAATTCTTTACAGATTTTGTACATTCTGTTCAAAGTACCTCTACCATTTTTTTACTAAAATATTTAAGACTGCTACTTGATAGAGGATATTGTCAGATTTGTTACACAAAGACCTGCTATTTTTAATCTGCTTCCCTCATTCAGTGACTGCATGAACTATGTTTTAGGGAGGCTACTTGTGCCCTTGAACCCACTTCAATTGGGCTGGCACTTCGGACAGGCCTATGAGTCAATCTGAAACTACTTTGTCTTGGGAAGTGTGGTTAAGTATGCAGCATTACCCAAGACTCTTGCAGCAATGTTTGGGTGGTCATATGAACTTACAGGGAGAAATTGATGCAGTGCTGGAAGTTGGCACGAATTTGGCATCACGATTGGAACACCTGTCCAAAGACGTTGGGCGGAGGATCACTGAAAATTGGGCCTTGGGCCTCATCTCCAGAAAACCAGTGAGCTGCTGATGCCAATTGGGAAATCCCAATGCAGCTCGTTGGTCGGGGCCTTAGGAAATTCAGCCAGCTGCAACAGCGAGCAGCAAGTCCTTGGAGGGGAGGCAAACTGGGGGTGGGGAGCGAGCCCAGGCGGGCAGCAGCCCGCAGTATTTTTGCAGTGGATTTCCGGGGAGGTAGGGCATGAGATATTGGTTCGCCCCCAACACAAATTTATTTCCCCAAAAGTGGGAGCGATGAAGACCTATACCTCCCCCTTAGTGTCTTCTTGAAGTTCTTTTCAGTGCGATAGAAGTCCGTGTGGTGAGGGTACTCCCACAGCCGCCTGGTTTTATTCTTAATCTTCTGTTTCGTAGTGGTTTGGTACGACTGAGTGGCTTGCTAGGCCATTTCAGTGGGCAGTTAAGAGTCAACCACATTGCTGTGGGTCTGGAATCACATATTGACCAGACCAGGTAAGGACGGCAGATTTCCTTCCCTAAAGGACATTAGTGAACCAGTTGGGTTTGTTGTTTAAAGTTGGTGAGGTGACCGGGAGTGGTGCTGCAAGTGCAGAAGGCCTTGCTTCTGACTTCAAGGGTTCTGGTCCGACCACTTGCTCCCAGTCATGGGTGCTCTAGTTGTCGCCCCCCCCCCCCCCCCCCCCCCCCAGGACCTGCAGCATGACAGGGAGATGGGAGCAGAGGCAGCGAAGAAGAGGACAAGCTGCTCGCTGAGGGAGGATGAGAAAGGCTTTCAGCAGGAGGCCTTGCCTACCTAGGGTCTTCCGAGAGCAATTCTCTTACCTCAACCTGAGCCAGGAGCAGTGTGTGAGACGTTTGCGCTTTACGAAGGAGGTGATCAAAGAACTCTACCATCTCTTGCGACCAGACCGGCAGTCTCTCTCCAGGGCAAGGACAGTGCTGCCAGTGGCTGTGAAGGCGATGTGGCCCTAATTTTCTTCGCATCAGGATCCTTCCAGGCTGGAGCCCTTGGACCTTCTCAAGGACAGTTAGGGATGGGTAATAAATGCTGGTGACATCTGTAACATCTTCCAGTTCGCCATCCATTGCTGCATAAGAGAGGTGACAGACTCTCTTTATGCCAGGAGAGGGGAGTTCATTGTCTTCTCTCTGACCAGAGAGAAGCAGGTGGAGCGTGCATGTGGCTTTACCAGGATAGCGGGCTTCCCCATGGTGCAATGCGCCATCGACTGCCTGCACGTGGCTTTGCTGGCACGCATCTAAATGCTGAGATGTACCGCAAAGGTTACCTCGAGCTGAATGTGCAATTGGTGTGCGACCATGTTCAGCTCATCATGCTGGTATCCTGGCAGCTTTTATTCTGCACCAGTCCGCTGTTCCCTCAGTCTTTGAGCCACCATGACAAACCAGAGGGTGGCTACTCGCGACATGGGCTATCCGTGACCACCTGGCTCATGACTCCGCTCCGCAACCCAACCAAACGTGGGCAGCATGCGTACAATGAGAACAATGCTGCCACATGGAATCTGATAGAGCAGACCATTGGCATCCTTAAACAACGCTTCCGCTGCCTGGACTGCTCTGGAGGAGCCCTGCAGTACTCAACAGAACGCATTTCAAGATTCGTCATGGTCTGCTGCATGCTCCACAACCTTGCTATCATGAGGGCACAGCCCTTGCCACCATGCATACGGCGACCAGCTGAGGAGGAGGAGCAGAAGCGGAGAAGGTGGCGGAGGAAGCGGAAGGGAGGAGGCAACCCATATAGCCCCTTTCTGCTCAGGCTGTCCATTATTGACTCATCCGACTGCTGTAAGAGTGAACGCAACCCCAATTCCCCAATCAATAATAGTCTCAAATGTGCGGGTGAGGTTGATTTGGCTATGATAAATTGACCCTTAGTGTTAGGGGGGGATTAAATATGCGGGGTTACGGGGATATGTTAGGGGGAATTAAATACGTGGGGTTACGGGGATAGGGTGGGATAGGTGCAGGCCGAGATGGCCTCTATCTGTACTGTGGGGATTCTGTGTGAGAAAGCAGGGACAGGGTACTGGATTTGGATGATCAGCCATGATCGTATTGAATGGTGGAGCAGGCTCGACGGGCCGAATGGTCTACTCCTGCTCCTAGTTTCTATGTTTCTATGTTTCACACCTTACCTTCCCTCTGCTATTGACCATCATGGCGCCCTTTTGGCCACAATGCTGAAATAAGAGTCACCACAAAAGAAACACTTTATCGATCAATCCATGCAGATTGATCGATAACCCAACAAAGTCAACTCATCACTCTTGTGTATTCCCTTGGTGTCTGCCTTCGGTGTGCCTTTGCCTGTCCTAGTGCTACCCCAGTGAAGTTCGCGTGCTGCTTGCAGTTCTCCGAACAGGCGAGGGTTGTTAGCGCATCGCATTGTTTTTTGGAGCAAACTAATTTCTAAACCCAAGCTTCTCCAGTCTTTCCTCATAACTCAGTCCTCTGACATTCGGGATCAATCTTGGGGCCCTTCTCTACACTGCCTCCAGGGCTTGAATGACTCCTTTGTTTCTTGGCAACCAGAACTGAACACAGTACTCAAGGTGTGGTCTGACCAGTGATTGTGGAGTTTGATGATTTTCTTCATACTTGTATTCTATTGTTTTGGTTGTGCAGTTCAGCATTCTATTGACTTTTGTTCTGCATTTGTTGAACATGTTGAATGTTGAGTTTACTAAGATCCCTAGGTCTCTTTCAATTTCTTCCTTTGCTATTTCAACACCATTCATGGAGTATGTGCGTTGCCCATTTTCCTAACTGTGAAATAATTTGCACTTGTCAGCATTAAATTAAATGCTGTTCGTCTGCCCACATGCATGTTTTGTCCAACTTATTCTATTTTCATTGCTACGATTTAACTGCCCCGTTGCATATTTGATCAGTGAGTTTCTGAATCCAAGACATTGATGTAAATCAGAAACAGAAGTCATCCCAACACTTAGCCCTGGGCACCCCACTCAGAACGCTCTTTTTCCCCCCTGCCCCATCCCAATCCTGACATGACTCCTCTAACAAGCACCTGTTTTCTACCCTTAAGCCAGTTTCTTATCGATTCCCAAGGTTTACCTTGAAGTGGTACAGCTTTGAGTTTAACTAGTAGGCTTCACATGGATCTTTTGTCAAATGCCTTTTGGATGTCTAGATACACCAGATCGTAGAATATTGCAGAGTGCAATTGGGATATCACTTCTTCAAAGAAGACTAGGAAGGTAGTAAGATAGGATCCTCCTCTTCTAAAGCTATGTTGACTGCTGTTTCCTAGGACATTGATAGACAGATAATCCTCATTTATTACTGTGTAATTGAAGTAAGCCTAATGGTCTGTAATTGCCTGTGTTTGTTTTGTCACCCTTTTTGAATGTCACCATTTTCCCTCTTTCTACTAGCATCTCTCCAGTATCTGGTGACTCCCTCATATAGTGATTGTGTGTGCCTGACAAATTTCTATTTAAATACCATTTATCGCTGCGGATTTATTTGTTTTGAGTTGTTTAAGCTTGTCTAGGACTTCCACCTTAGTTATGTCAAAGTAATTAATTTTGTCTTTGTTAACTCTGTTTGGAGAGGGCATGTTGCTCATGTCTTCCCTATTGAACACTTTGAGTTAAGGGGTGACCTGATTAAGGCATTTAAAATAATGAAGGCAATTAACAGGGTAGATATGAAACTCTTCAGGGGGATAATAAAATTTGAGCTAAGAACTAAGCCATTTAAAAGGTAGTGCAGAAAATATAGACACAAAGGAATGTGAGAATGTAGAATATACTGCTGAGGGGCCACAGATGTAGTATCAACTGAGCTGTCTAAGGGAAATTAATAATTACTCAGGAAGTTAATGGGTATGGAAAACAGGCATGCATTTGGATTAAAAAGTTAAAAGGTGTTGAGGCTAACCAAATGACAAGCTTAGTGAACTGAATGGCGTACTCCTTTTCGTAGGTTCCTTTGTGCTATTAGGATCTTGAGGTGGTTTGAGCATGATTACTCAAAGTCTCTGCTGATAAATTTTGAGGCTTAAGTTCCTTGTTTTCAATGATGGGCATTTGACACGGCCATACAGAGAAGAAGAAATGGAAGACTAATTAGAAGAGTTAGAAAGTGAGAAATGAACAGAGCGACTGTTATGAGACGGGAGACACAATTTGCAATGTTATTTTAGACCACAAACAGTCCTACAGGATATCAAACACTGAAAATGAATTAAATAAATCTGGTAATTTGTGGACTGCACCGGAAAAAATGACCATGTAAGCTACTGGATTGTTGCAAAAGCACAAATGGTTCACCGATGTCCCTCAGGGAAGGGAACCTGCTACCCCTACCCAGCCTGGCCTATTTGTCCACAGGCAAGAGAGGGGATTCTTAATGCCCTCTGAAGTGGTGTAGCAAGCCACTCTGCTGTTACATAATTGGTTCAAGAAGGTGGCCCACCACAACTTTCTCAGGGTAAATGCAGCCTTTCCAGTATTGATACCAGCTTCATTTTTAAAATTCTGTGTTTTAATATCGTGCCTCCTGCCCAGTACCTAGCATACACTATTTTTGCTGACTTCCATTGATGCACAGCTTTGAAAGATGGAGCCAATTTCAGAACAAACGATTGAGGGTGACTAACCATTAGCTCAATGGCTATTCTGGCTACAAAGATGCCAAAGTTTGATTCCTGCAGCTGCTGAGAGACCTCAGGTTTCAGTTCTGCACAGAACAGACTTGTAGTTCAGGTGGTAGATTGAGCAGAAGCAGGGAGTGCTTCTAGGAGTGTTTATAAACGAATACCCTGCTCGCGCAGTGCTGCACACCACCTTGCATGTCTGGGGAGATGTAGGGGTCCTCTGGGGGTTAACTAACCCTAGAGCCGTGATTCCAGAAGCAGTATATTTTGTTGTTGTATTCACAAGCTCAAGTTGAATTAGGGCTGCCAACCCTCCCGGATTGCCCAGCAGTTTTCCAGAATGGACGATTGATCTCCCGGGCACTGCTCCTAGCGACTCGGAAGAAAAGTACACTGTTCACACCTGGAAAGTGCAAAAGTTGCTATTTTGTGTATATACCCTTCTAAAGTTCTCAGAAGTGTTTTCTTTCTTCAGTTTCAATGCCTAGAAAACGCTTAGAGAAAATCAGGCAGCCCTGTGACATTTCGCCAGAACAGTAGAGTAGAACCCTACAAAGGTTCTTTTCTTTCATAAGGACATGAATAAAAAGGATTTGTACATGTGAATTCTCATTAAACCATTAAAGGCACATAACGTAATCCAATAAAACTCCAGAGCATTTTTTGGGAAATCACCACACTTCAGGAAGGATATCAAGGCCTTGGAGACGGTGCAGAGGAGAATTACCAGAATGTTACCAGGGATGAGGGACTTCAATTTTATGGAGAGATTAGAGAAGCTAGGATTGTTCTCCTTCAAGCAGAGAAGGTTAAGGGAAATTTTAATAGAGATGTTCAAAATTCTGAAGGGTTTTGATAGAGTACATAGAGAGAAACTGTTTCTACTGGCAGGAGGGTCGGTAATCAGAGGGCACAGAAATAAGGTAATTGGCAAAAGAAACAGAGGGGAGATGAGAATTTTTTTACGCAGCGAGTTGTTGTGATCTGGAATGCACTACCTGAAAGGGCGGTTGGTGGAAGCACTTACAATGGTAAATTTCAAAAGGAAATTGGATAAATACTTGAAAAGGAAAAATTTGCAGAGCTATGGGGAGAGAGCAGAGGAGTGGGACTAATTGGATAGCTCTTTCGAAGAGCCAACACAGGAACGATGGGCTGAATGGCCTCCTTCTGTAGGATTCTATGATGTGTTTATGCAGAAACATATTTGCAGGCTGCAGTGAGTGTCATGTGACCAACTTCCAGGATTAGATCCAACCAGAGTTGGCAACTCTGTTGAATTGATGCAAGTATTAGATTTATATCAGTGTAAAATAGTGAGTATAATGCAGCATAAAGGTTGTCCATTTCCAAACAGTTAACTAACAAAACACTTTTTTTGAACCAGTTAGCCTCAGATCGCTTCTAGGAATGCTACCCTAGACAGATCGGCAGTTATATAAACTTCAAAGCTACCCATCTCAAGTATATATGTAAAGCTACCACTTGATGGAGTAGTATCCATATATTTTCAACATGATTGATTAAACCCATCTATCAATGTAGATTCAAGCCCCACTACACCATTGAGCTGCAATATAGGCCATGCTTGTGAATCTTTTGAAACGGGAGGCGCATGGGTGTTCTGAATTGCCCATGTCAATGCCAGTGAGTCGACACATTATACAAAAATGCAAGACCCTTCCTATATAAAAAGGCAAAGTGCCCCATAAGCAAAAATGCGAGCTATATGAGGCCTTCATCCTCCATTACCCTATCTTTGCCCCTTCCCTCACTCTTACAACTCTTTTGCCTCATCTTTCCCATCCCCTGAAGCCTGGTTCTTATGTTCGCCTCTACTTGTTCTTTCACCATCTTCCTACCTCCCCCTCCTTTTCTTTACTCTTTTTCTCCCTCCTTAAAACTCACCTCTGACCAAACCTTTAGTCACCCCTTCTAACATCTCCTTCTTTGGCTTGGTATCCATTTTTTCCTTACACCTCCGCAAAACACCTTGGGACAGCTACATTAAATGCATTATATAAATATAAGTTGTTATTGTTGGCACACATAGATGATTGGTATTTGTGGGAAAGGTAGATTACTTAAACAGACTACAGTAATTCTCACTCTTCAAGTAAAGTTCTAACCACACCGTTGACCTACTGGTCAATTGAAATTGTGGAGTGAAGTGGCTGCCAATAGATATTGTAGAAAGTTTCTAGTTGACATAGTCAACCAACTAAACTACAATTTATCTACCTCATTCTTTTTGTCAACTGAGACAAAAGCCCATTGTACTTTTACTGCAATTCCTAAATTGGGAAATACTCGATTTTGTCAATGGGGACATGATGGAGGCGGGACTCCCACTTTTTGGGTTGTAGTCCTGCCTCCATCGATTTGTGGCCAACCCATGCTACTTTCCCTTGATTGACCTTGTTAAGCCCGCCCAGCGGGCTCAGCAGGCCAATTAAGGGACACCTGGATACTGGTGATGCCAGCGATTGACATTTCATCTGTCAAGAGCTTTTGACAGATGAAATATCAGCGTTTTACAGCTCTCTGAAGCTGTCAAACACTGACAATCTGTCTTCTAACTTGAGTCCTTCTACTCAGACACAGTTAGAGAGCTCTCCAGACCAGAAAGCAGAGGCTGCAGCTTTTGACAGCTCAGCGGCCATTCTGCTTTCTGTGCCGGTGAGCTGAGGGACTCCCGAGAACTGAAGGGAGGAAGCCTGGAGGAGAAAGTAAAGGTAAGTAAAACTTATTAAAACACTTTGCACACACCAAACACACTTACCTCTGCACTCATGCACCCATCACTCACCTGTACACCGGACATCTCGACCCCTCCAAGCCCTGCAGACCGACGGTCCGCCTCGCTAACTTGGCGTAGTTTGGAGTCGTCGGGCAGCCCACACTTCAGGGCTAAAAATAGGGATTAGCCAAAAAACTGCCTGTTACCTACCTGTTAACAGGCAGTTAATTGGCACTAATCCCCTTCCTGCCTCGGGGAGGCGGCTCCCAGCACAGGTCGGGCACTCGCCTCCTGGGACATTGGCATGGAGGCGGGATGGGTACGTGCCGCCCCGAATCTGCAGTTTTCCCACCTCTCACGCCTCCAAAACCACCTCCACGGGGCTTGGAAAATCGAGCCCATGGTGTTTTATTCAAGTTAATATAACTGAATGGGGATGGCAGTTGTGACACTTGTTTCTAAGAATGTAGGTGTTAGTTTCACCATCGTTATAGTTGTATATCTATATCTATTAAAACAAAAAATTACAAAATACGTAATAAAATTATTAAATTTACCCATATAATTGATTTTCTGTGTTTGAAATATCTCTAGCAGTGTTTCGTGCCAGAGGCTTGCATGTTTTTCAGACGCGAGGAACATGAGTTCTGGTTTTTCCAACAGCTATCACTATGCATGGGGCATCTTTAAATGAAAAGGCTAAATGACGTAAAAGACTACAATTCTCACAGTGCACAATTGTCGCTCTGCAAGCATTCTGTAACTCCCAGAATACAGATAAAGACTTCTCATCACCACACATTTTGGAGCAGAGGGGAGCATAACACAAGATATTTTTTATAATTCAGAGCAAGACTGGGCATTCATAGAAACATAGGAGCAGGAGTAGGCCATTCGAGCCTGCTCCGCCATTCCATATGATCATGGCTGATCCTCTATCTCAATACCATATTCCTGCTCTCTCCCCATACCCCTTGATGCCTTTTATATCTAGAAATCTATCTATCTCCTTCTTAAATATATTCAGTGACTTGGCCTCCACAGCCTTCTGTGGTAGAGAATTCCACAGGTTCACCACCCTCTGAGTGAAGAAATTTCTCCTCATCTCAGTCCTAAATGTCCTACCCCGTATCCTGAGACTGTGACCCCTCGTTCTAGACCCCCCAGCCAGGGGAAACATCCTTCCTGCATCCAGTCTGTCTAGCCCTGTCAGAATTTTATACGTTTCAATGAGATCCCCTCTCATTCTTCTAAACTCTAGTGAATACAGGCCGAGTCGACCCAATCTCTCCTCATACGACAGTCTTGCCATCCTACGAATCAGTCTGGTGAACCTTCGCTGCACTCCCTCTATGGCAAGCATATCCTTTCTTAGGTAAGGAGACCAAAACTGCACACAGTACTCCAGGTGTGGTCTCACCAAGGCCCTGTATAACTGTAGTAAGACATCCTTGCTCCTGTACTCAAATCCTCTTGCAATAAAGGCCAACATACCATTTGCCTTCCTAACTGCTTGCTGCACCTGCATGTTTGCTTTCAGTGATTGGTGTACAAGGACACACAGGGTCCCTTTGTACATCAACATTTCCCAATCTATCACCACTTAAATAATACTCTGCCCTTCTGTTTTTCCTACCGAAGTGTATAACTTCACATTTATCCACATTATACTGCATCTGCCATGTATTTGCCCACTCACTCAACTTGTCTAAATCGCCTTGAAGCCTCTTTGCATCCTCCTCACAACTCACAATCCCACCTAGTTTCGTGTCATCAGCAAACTTGGAAATATTACCTTTGGTTCCCTCATCCAAATCATTGATATATATTGTGAATAGCTGGGGCCCAAGCACTGATCCCTGCGGTACCTGACTAGTCACCTCCTGCCACCCCGAAAAAGACCCATTTATTCCTACTCTCTGTTTCCTGTCTGTTAACCAATTTTCAATCCATGCCAGTATATTACTCCCAATCCCATGTGCTTTAATTTTGCACACTAACCTCTTATGTGGGACTTTATCAAAGGCCTACTGAAAATCCAAATACACCATATCCACTGGTTCTCCCTTATCTATTCTACCAGTACATCCTCAAAAAAACTCCAGCAGGTTTGTCAAACACGAAATCCATGTTGACGTTGTCTAATCCCGTTGATATTTTCTAAGTGTCCTGTTATCACGTCCTTTATAATAGACTCTAGCATTTTCCCTACTATTGATGTTAGGCTAACTGGTCTGTAGTTCCCTGTTTTCTCTCCCTCCTTTTTTAAATAGTGGGGTTACATTTGCCACCCTCCAATCTGCAGGAACTGTTCCATAATCTATAGAATTTTGGAAGATGACAACCAATGCATCCACTATTTCCATGGCTACCTCTTTTAGTACTCTGGGATGCAGATTGTCAGGCCCTGGGGATTTATCGGCTTTCAGTCCCATTAATTTCTCCAGCACTTTTTTAACTAATTTCCTTTAATTCCTCCTTCTCATTAGACCCTTTGTGTTGTGGCTTGTTCTATATATGCTCTGCCCTGTCCCCATATCTGGTAATGGAAAAAAACTGATAAAGCCTTTCTATCTTGGCCTCCTTCCCTTACTCAACTCATGGTGCCCCATGGCAACATCATTCAAAGCCATGGTGTCCGGTTCTACATGTATGCTGATGACACCCAGCTCTACACCACCTCTCTCAAGCCCACCAGTACCTCTGCGTTGTCAGCCTGCTTGTCTGACATCCAGTCCTGGATGAGCCGCAATTTCCTCCAGTTAAACATGGAGAAGACCAAAGCCTTCCTCTTCAGTCCCCGTCACGAACTCCATGCCCTTGACACTGATTACATCTCCCTCCCAGGCCACTATCTCAGGTTGAACCAAACTGTTTGCCACCTCGGCGTCCTATTTGACCCAGAGCTGAGCTTTCTGCCTCATACCCTCTCCATCACAAAGACTGGCTACTTCCATCATTTGTCTTTGCCCCTGCCTCAGCCGATCTGCTGCCAAAATCCTCATCCATGCTAGCTGGCCTGAACGTGCAAATCTTCACTGTTTTGTACTAATACAGTAAATGTGACAATATGTAGAGAATGCATGAATGAGGAAGAATGATAGGTTACTTACCATAGGTATAGTCTTCATTCTTTGACCTTCAGCATCCAAATATAAAGCTCCTTCTTGGCCTACTGCTCATTTCTCTCTTGAACCAGTGTGTTTTTGTGCTATCTCTCACTATGTTTTAATATCTTACTAGTTTTATGATTTTACAGATTAAAGTTTTATAGATAGTGGCTTCACCATCCTTACATTTGAACTTGTTTTACACCCAATTTTATTGTTACTAGCTACTGACTATGGAATTATGTGACACAGACTGTTGTTGAAGCAGAGTCCATAACTACTTTTTAAAAAGACAGTTGCTAGAAAAAGAGGAATATTAAAAGGCATAGAAAGTAAACAAGGAGAGTGGAGTTAGACTAGTTGGTTCATGTAGAGATGAATACTGGGACAGACATGATGGAGCATATAGCCTGTTTTTGTGCATTTTTTAATTCTACTGCCTCCGCTGAGCACTCACCTGAAAGTGAACCTGCAATGCAGTAGACTTGGGTTGAGGAAACTCTAGAGGCTACATTGAAAGGAACAATGTCTGAAAAAAATTTCCCCAGAGGGATAAGGAAAATTCCTAACCATATGTGGAGATGATCTTCAAAGAATTTTTCAAAATTTTGAAGATTCAGGGCTAGAGATTCAGCTCCATAGCGCCCGATTCTTCCCCGCTACAGGTGCCCTTTCGTGACAAAAATGGCGTCCGGACCGCGCACGCACACTTCTGGTTAGGGCTGGTGTTAGGAGCGTGCGCCAGAAATATGTAGAGTAGGCAGATCATGGCATCAATCAGCGTTCAGCAGCAGCAAGGACTCCCCACCATCGATATTTAAAGGGATCAGCAACTACTCTCAGGTTAGTTGCTGATTAATTTCTACTGGCTCTACGTAAGTTTGCGGAAGCGTTTGGAGCTTTCTCGAGTTGTTTAAAGTTGGTGAGGTGATGGAGTGGTGCTGCAAGTGGAGAAGGCCTTGTTTCTGACTTCAAGAGTTCTGGTCAGACCACTTGCTCCTAGTCATGGGTGCTCTAGTTGTCAGCCCCCTTTGGCCTGCAGCATGACAGGGAAATGGAGCAGAGGCAGCGAAGAAGAGGACAAGCTGCACGCGAGGGAGGAGGAGGGGGAGAAGTGCCCTCAGCAGTAGGCCTTGCTCACCTAGGGTCTTCCAAGAGTAATTCTCCTACCTCAGCCTGAGCTAGGAGCAGTGTGTGAGGCATCTGCGCTTTACGAAGGAGGTGCTCACAGAACTCTGTCACCTCTTGCAAACAGACCTGCAGCCTCTCTCCAGGGCATGGACAGTGCTGCCAGTGGCTGTGAAGGTGATCGTGGCCCTGAATTTCCTCACATCTGGATCCTTCTAGGCCGGAGCAGGCGACATCTGTAACATCTCCCAGTTTGCCGTCCACTGCTTCGTAAGAGAGGTGACAGATGCTTTTTATGCCAGGAGAGGGGAGTTCATTGTCTTCTCGCTGACCAGAGAGAAGCAGGCGGCACATGCGCGTGGCTTTGCCAGGATAGCGGGCTTCCTCATGGTGCAGGGCGCCATCAACTGCATGCACGTTGCTTTGCGGGCGCCACATCTAAATGCTGTGATGTACCGTAACTGCAAAGGTTACCACTCGCTGAATGTGCAGTTGGCGTGCGACCATGCTCAGCACATCATGATGGTGAATGCCTGGTATCCTGGCAGCAGTTATGATGCTTTAATTCTGCGCCAGGCCGCTGTTCCCTCAGTCTTTGAGCCACCATGACAAACCAGAGGGTGGCTACTGGGCGACGAGGGCTATCCGCTGACCACCTGGCTCATGACTCTGCTCCGCAACCCAACCACACATGGGCAGCACGCGTACAGTGAAAGCCATGCTGCCACATGGAATCTGACAGAGCAGACCATCGCCGTCCTTAGATAATGCTTCCACTGCCTGGACCACTCTGGAGGAGCCCTGCAGTACTCGCCATACGACGACCAGCTGAGGAGCAGGAGGAGGAGGAAGCGGAAGGGAGAAAGCAACCCAGACAACCCCTTTCTGCTCTGGCTGTCCGTGATCGACTTATCCCACTGTAGTACCAGTGAATCCAACCCCAATTCCCCATTTCCCCCATAGTCCCACACCTTACCTTCCCTCTGTCACTGACAATCACAGCGTTCTCTTGGCCACAATGTTGAAATAAAAGCCACCACAAAAGAAACATTCCAATCCAACTTCATACATCAATCCATCTAATAAATAACAAAGTCAACCAATCACCCTTGTGCATTCCCTTAGTGCCTGTCTTCAGTGTGCCTTTGCCTGTCCTAGTGCTCCTACGAAGTGCTACACCAGTAGCTGCAGCATAGCTGGTGGAAGGCTGCTGATTTTCGGTGGGGGAAACTGCAGATGCCCTTGCAGGACGACCTCGAGCTGCTCTGGACCTAGAAGGCTGTGGACTGCACCACCTCCGCATGGACGGCAGCAGTCTGGGCTGGCTGGCTGACCGGCAACATCCGGGGTACTGGCGGAGTGGCAGTGGTAGGAGGACGAAAGCTGTCATCCTGAGAGAGGACAGCAGGTTCGTGCTCCACGGAGCCACTGCCACTGCCCCGGGGCGGTGTCTCAGCATTCCTAGCTATCGGAGGACAGATTGTTGGACTGCTGCGACACCCTGCAAGCCCCTTTCCACACTGGTAAATGCAGCCACGATGGCAGCAGTCTGAGCTTGCGTGGCAGCAAGCTGAGCCTGCATGAGGGCAATCTGAGCTTGCATGCCAGAAGTCTGAGCTTCCACAGCAGCATTCAGATGTTGGGTGGTTTCTGCTTGTTCTACAATGGAAGCTGAGACATCAGCCATCAGACTCTGCATCATGGTTGGGTCCACAAGTGCGCTAACCGAGTTGGCCATCACTTCTATGCTGGAAATCATCGGCTCCAAGCTCTGCGCAAAGGTTGGTGCCAGATTCCTCCATGCTCTTTGACATTGCAATCAGGCTTTCTGGCAGGCCTGCCAATGCACCAAGCATTTCATTGTGAATACCCAACAGCGTTCTTCTTTAGGCTGCCCCACCAAAGTTTTCATCTGAGTCCTCTGCAGTAGAACTCGTGTGCGAACTCACTCTCCGGGGAGCTGGCACCTGTGTTACCCTTTGCCCCTGCCCTGGCTGCAGCCCACTTGTGCCCGGTGACTCAGCACATGCAGATCCCGCCTCCTAAGCCACCCTCAAGTCCGCGCAGTGCCAGTATCTGAGCTGGTGGCTGCGAGTCTCTGATCGAGTGACAGTGTTTCTTCACCATCATCACTCTCCTCTCCCTCTTGCACCACTGACTGGGCAGGTTGGATTTCTTGGGTCTCTGAAATGAGAAAGGGACAGGGGTACGGTTGTGGTGAAGGGAGGGGGGGAAAGCAAGAGGTGCATGCTTACACCATATGCAGCTTGTACAAAAGAAGAGATTGTGGGATGAGGGGGAAGTGGGATGTGAGAAGGAGGATTATATATGAGGATATGGGCATCTTTTATTCTTTCAGCCCCGCCGCTGGCTATGGGCTCAGCAATGCCCCTCCCAAGAATGGCCAGCATCGTCTCCTCCATGGGGGTCAGGTTTTGCAGACGCACCTGTCCCCTGCTGGTTAGGTCCTGCTGGCACCGGTTGTAAGCCACCTTTTCCTGCAAGAGAAAGGGAAGTGTGTCAGTGAGTGTGGTGCAATGTGTTTGGGTGATATGCCTGTCATGGTTGAATAGCTGACCGTGTGTGCGAGATGTGGGTGTGAGGCTTGCAGCAGTGGTAAGTCTGTGTGAGGGTGAGGTGAAGCTATGAATGTGAGATATGAGTCGTGTTTGGTAGAGATTGTTGGTAGGTGAATGATGGGGGTGTGATGCATTGAGCAGTGTGCAAGGCTAGTGGTGCAGATGGTGGGGTATGGCTTTTAAAGATGAATTCACTGACCTTGACCACTCGTGTAAGGTCATTAAATTCTTCCTGCACTGCATCTAGGTCCTCGAGGTTAAACTGCTGGCATTCAGCACAGCGACTAACTGCTCCCATTGGACTTTACACTGTTGCATGGAGGACCTCTCCTCAAGTTGACCTCCTGCACCAAGGCCTCCAGTGCTGCATCGGAGAACCTATACGCACGCTCTCTCCCCTGTTGTGACATAATTTTTCTTTTCATCCTCCTCCCACTCTCTTCCCCCGCCAGTTCAATGAGCTGCTGCGTGCAGAATGCACCTCCGCTTCACCTCACCCTCACACAGACTTACCACTGCTGCAAGACTGCAGACTGCCTTTAAGTAGTGCAGGCTAGCTTTAAGAGGTGCTAGCCTCGCACGAACTTGGGCCCCCTGCTGAGCGTTCAGCCACTCAGCAGCGCGTTCAGCACTGGGTTGAACGCAGGAATCATGCTAATCAGCAGGCAGCATGAAGTTCGCGTGCTGCCTGCATTCCGTTGAACGGGCGCGGGTCGATCGTGCATCGTACTCCCACACCCATTTTCGGGGCTAACGAATTTCTAGACCTTAACGTCTTGTAACAGAATTTGAATTAATCACATCCATAACAAAGATATTTGTTCAGATTTGTGCTTAATACTGCTTTTCATAATCATCAAGGGAGATTCAACACTTAATTTGTTTGTTTTGAGACTTACCAAGCCATTCACTAGACAGTGAAAAACATATTGTCAAATTGTTCAGCTTTATACAGTTCAGCTGTTTTTGATGCATACATAAACGCAGGTGCAATCTGGATTATTTAAAACTTAACTGCAGCAGACTTCCTCACATGCGTGGCCACAGCTCTGTGAAATTGAATATCACAAATATATCTTAGGAAGAAAAATGGAGTATTGAGCACTTCGATCATAGATGAAAAATATGATTATTATCCCCACCCTCTAAGTAAACTTTAGATTAGGATGTGGTTTTAAATAGACATAAATAAAAATGGCAATAAAAAGAGACCATGTTGGATACAATATTTTACAAGACTCTGGCCCCGAGTTTCCAAAAGTGCCACTCTTGTCAGAAATTAACCTAAGTGCACCCGAGCAGAGAGGCCTAGACTTCATCCCAAATTGAAGAAATGGGATCACTTGTATGCTTGGGATGGGCAGCCTATACCTGTCGGGCACATCAGTGGTGCCATGATGCTCTGATAGCCGAAGGAAGGCCTAGCGAGGACCCAGTAAAAATACCACCTGGCACCTTCTGCCCTCATTTATGCAAGTGGGCTTCTTGCAGAAATTAATTAATCCTCTCTGGGATCGATTTAGAAACATAGGAACAGGTAGATCATTGAGTCCCTCGAGCCAGTTCCACCATTCAATGAGATCATGGCTTGGCCCATATTCCTTAATACCTTTTGGTTAACAAAAAGCTATCAATCTCCGATTTAAAATTAACAATTGATCTAGCAACAATTGCCATTTTCAGAAGAGTTCCAAACTTCTACCAGCCTTTGTGTGTAGAAGTGTTTCCTGATTTCACTCCTGAAAGGTCTGGCTCTAATTTTTAGACTATGCCTCTTAGTCCTAGAATCCCCAGCCAGCGGAAATAGTTTCTCTCTTCACTATCTGTTCCCTTTAATATCTTAAACTTCGATCAGATCACCCCTTAACCTTCTAAATTTGAGGGAATACAACCCTAATTTGTGTAATCTCTCCTCGTAACTTAACCCTTGAAGTCCGGGTATCATTCTAGTAAACCTACGCTGCACTCCCTCCAAGGCCAATATATCTTTCCTAGGGTGTGGTGCCCAGAACTGCTCACAGTACTCCAGGTGTGATCTAACCAGGGTTTTGTATAGCTGCAGCATAACTTCTACCTCCTTGTATTCTAGTCCTCTAGATATAAAGGCCAGCATTCTATTGGCCTGTTTGATTATTTTCTGTACCTGTTAATGACATTTTAATGATCTATGTACCTGGACCCCCAAGTCTCTTTGGACCTCTACTGTTTTTAGCTTTTTACCATTTAGAAAGTACCCAGTTCTATCCTTTTTAGGTCCAAAGTGGATGACCTCACATTTGCCTACATTGAAATCCATTTGCCACAGTTTTGCCTATTCACTTAATCTGTCGATATCCCTTTGTAATTTTATGCTTTTATCTACCCTGCCTACAATGCCGCCTATCTTGTGTCTTCGACAAATTTGGATATATGACTTTCTATACCATCATCTAAGTCATTAATAAATACTCTGAATAGTTGAGGCCCCAACACAGATCCCTGCGGGACACCACTAGTCACATCCTACCAATTTGAGTACCTACCCATTATCCCTACTGCCTGTCTCCTGCTGCTCTATCAATTTCCTAACCAGGTCAATAATTTGCCCTCAATTCAATTATCCTTAGTTAACAGTCTCTTATGTGGGACTTTATCAAATGCCTTCTGGAAGTCCATATAAATAACATCTGTAGACATTCCCCTGTCCACTACTTTAGTCACCTCCTCAAAAAATTCAGTCAGGTTTGTCAGGCATGACCTACCTTTCATAAATCCCTGCTGGCTCTCTTTGATCAACTGAAAATTTTTGAGATGTTCAGTCACCCTATCCTTAATTATAGACTCGAGTAATTTCCCGACAACAGATGTTAGGCTAACTGGTCTATAATTCCCTGGTTTCCCCCTCTCTCCATTCTTACATAGCGGAGTTACATGCGCGATTTTCCAATCTAAAGGAATGGTTCCTGAAGCGAGAGAACTTTGGAAGATTATAGTTGGGGCATCTGCAATGTGCTCACCTACGTCCTTTAAACCCTGGGGTGGAAACCCTCTGGCCCTGGGGATTTGTCACTCTTTAGTGCCATTATTTTCTTCATTACTGTTATTTTACTTTTGTTAATTTTATTGAGTCCCTGTCCCTGATTCAATATTAGTTTCCTCTACTGTAAATACTGATGCAAGGTAATTATTCAACATGTCTGTCATTTCCTTATTATCATTGACAATATTACCGCTTTCAGTTTTTAAGGGGCCAACATTGCTCCTGACCATCCTCTTTTTCCTAATATAATTGTAAAAGTTCTTTGTGTTAATTTTGATATCCCTCAAGTTTCTTTTCATACTCCCTTTTTGTAGCTCTTACTGTCTGTTTTGTGACCCTTTGCTGTTCTTTGTATCTTTCGCATTCACCTGGATCTATGCTATTTTTTGCATTTTTGTATGCTTTTTCTTTTAGTTTTATGCTGTCCCTCACCTCTTTAGTCGTCCATGGCTGTTTTTATTGGCAAGTAGAGCTCTTGCCCCTCGGGTATAAACTGGTTCTGTATCACCTTGAATTCTTTTTTGAACACCTCCCACTGATCATCTGTCGTTTTACCTATTAACAGATTTGCCCAGTTTACTGTGGACAGTCTCTGTCTCATCCCGTTGAAGTCGGCCTTACCCAAATCTAGAATCTTAGTAGCTGTTTCGCGTTTCTCCCTTTCAAATGCTGCGTTGAACTTGATCATGTTATGATCGCTATTGGCTAAATGTTCACGCACAGTTAGGCTGTTAACTAAATCTGGCTCATTACTCATTACTAAATCTAATATGGCGTGCCCCCTTGTTGCCTCTAGGATATATTGTTGTAGAAAACTATCCCAGACACACTCAAGAAATTCAGTACCTTCCTGACAGGTGCAAGTCTGCTTATCCCAATCTATATGAAAGTTAAAATCGCCCATTACAACCACTCTGCCTTTGCTACACACTTGTCTAATCTCTGCATTTATGCAATCGAGCACTTCACAGCTGCTACCAGAGGGCCTGTACACAATTCCTACTTTTGTCTTAAATCCTTTCTCATTTCTTAATTCTACCCATAAAGTCTCCACTGCCTGCTTACCTCTCGTTATATCCTCTCTTATCATTGAAATGATTTCATCCTTAATCACCTAAGGCCACTCCTCCCTCTCTGCCATTTTCCCTATCTTTCCTATAGACTTTATAACCTGGTATATTTAGTTCCCAGTCCTGACCATCGTGCAGCCGTGTCTCAGTAATGGCTACCATGTCATTCCCCTCCAATTTCAATTTGCACCTGCAATTCATTTAATTTATTCCTTATACTCCGCGCATTTGTATAAAGAGCACTTATTTGAACCACATACCCTAGCCTGTCCTTCACCTCTAATGTTTTACTCTCTCTTTCTTATTTCTCTCTTCTGGCTTAAGCACTTTACACCTTTACATTTGGTGTCTAAAGCACAATTTCTGACTGTTACTCTATTCTCTTCCCTTTTGTTTGTTTTTGAACTACTATTTGTACTACAATTTCCACCTTAGCCCTTCCCCCATTCCCCCCCCCCCCCCCCCCCCATTTACTAGTTTAAAGTCCTTGTGGTTCCAGGTGGAGCCTGTCCCAACAGTACAGTTCCTTCCTGTCCCGATACTGGTGCCAGTGCCCCATGAAATGGAATCCCTCTTTCCCTTTTTCGCTCTTTTCCCCCCTAAAATGAAGCATTTGATGATCATTTGAATCTGAAACTTATCTGAAGAAAGCTTTTTAAAGTTAATTCTCCCATTTTCAAATAATGTGGAAAAACAAAATTCAAAATCCTGTTACAGTATGAGGAAAAATTCACTTTGATTTATACCGGAGGGAATTGTACTGATGCTTGCTGCAAAATTCTGCTTAGACTGTAGTGTCCTGGCACTTGCAGGTGCAAGTGTGGTGGCAACTCCCTTCATCTGAGTCGCATGATAGCTCTGGGAAAAAATATCAACTTCAAGCCCAGTTTTTTGAGAGTGGTTGAGGGCTCCAGGTTAAAATCTTAATTAAGGTACTCAGAGAGTCGGAGGGATGGTTCCCCAACTTCCTGTAAGCACAGGGAGAAAAGGGACAAAGGGATGTTTTCGAAGGCAAGTCAGGTTCAACAAAGGCCTTGTCCTGGACTGGAAATTAAGATACAGCCAGTCGGATTGAGGAACATAAGAATTGCTAGATGAAAAAAGACCACGGTCCATCAATTCCCCTTCTGCCATCCTGGTAGTTGCATGATACAATGATAATGGACTTGTTGACTGATCATAGCAGTCAATCTTTATCAATTAGTCTACAACAGATCCAGACATGAGGCGAGGAAGCTCTCCGTGATAGAAAGCTTTGGGAACCATAGGTTCAAAGTCACCTGTTCCTCCCAAGCATGCTACACTTAACCTTATGTCTGTGTCTCAATTTTTTTTGTGTGCTGTATCCCAAAATACTATTTTCTGAAATAAATTATTTAATTTATATTTGAATTAATTAATTTTTAACCCTACTCGTTCAGCAAAAACCTGGCGGGTGGCCAGTTAAAATCGTCCTGGCTCTTGCCTGTCCGAAAGCCGCCATGATCGCAACATCTGCAATTTTAACCTGCTGTCCTGAGCAGGTAGCAAGGACACGTGCCCGAAGCCAACAGGGTCCTTCTTTACATATGCATGTTGTGGCCCGATGACATCATTGAGACCCGACTGTAATTTTAACTCAGGCCTGAGCGGGGAATCCATTTGGAGTTAAAATCGGGGCCAAGTTTCCGCAGATTAGTTTTGAATTTACCCCCTTCAAGCGCAAGCCGTGTCCTCTGTTTCTACTGTTAGCTTGACATGGTCTAAATTATCTAGTCCCTTTAGAATCCTAAAAATAGCAATCATGTCACCACTCTACCTTCTGGTCCACATCATTCTTTCTGGAGGGCCTCCTGGCCCCTGTGGGTAGAGGACCTCTCTTGCAATGTTGACCCCCCTGCACAAAGCTGGAGTGCTGCGTGCGAGACCCTGGGTGTCCTTCCTTGGCTTGGTAAGCCATTTGTGATAGTGCTGAAGCACTGTTCATTTTTTTTTCAGAAGGCAGTTGCCTATTTTTAAATGATTTTTATGTTTTTCATTTCAGAAGGCAGTTCCTTTTTAAGGGACTGCACTGCTTTCTAAAATGACAGCCTTGCTTTAAGAGAAGGCTGTTCTTGCTGCAATGATGCTATGGCCACACTACATTGGGCCTCCTGCTGAGACTACCACTAGGAGAACCCGCCTTGCGTTGAGTTTAGCGCTGCGTTAATGTTAATTACCAAGCAGCACCAATTTACCGGTGCTGCCAACGTTATAAATTTCAGCGACTGTTAACTACGGCCCGTGGTGCCACCGGCAGGTTTCCAGCACTCTTGAATTTCTCGGCCATTATTTTCTTTCCATTTAAATAATCCTGCATCGATTTTTTTTTGGTTCCCATGTGAAGCATTTTGCATTTCTCGGCATTGAATTTCATCTGCTACCTGACTCCCCAATTCCAAAGTATGTTCAAATCCGCCGCTAGCTTATCCTGTGCAGCTTTGGAGTCTACCACCTTCATTAGATTTGTATCACCTGTAAATTTAGCCATTGTGCTTGTGATTGCTAACTCAAGATCATTTATTAAGATATTAAACAAAAGATGTTCCAAAACAGATTCCTGTGGGACCCCACTGCTAATATTCTCACAGGCTGATGACAATCCCTGTACCACCACCATCTGGGTTGTATCAGTCAACCACACAGCTTTTCACAGCTGCAGGATGACCAGAAAGAAAGCAACATTTACATGTGCTTCCAGCCTGCCATTCAGGATAGTGTGGCTTGATTTTGTTTTATATGTAATAGGAAGTGTAACAGATAAATTAAAAATGTCTGGAAATACTAACCCCTTCAGTCACATGTATTCTGCAAAATAAACTAGCTTCTTGATTTTACATTGACCTCATCTCATCAGTTCTGCCTAACAGAAGAACAGGAAATGCACATGAGCGCACATGTAAAGGACATGTTATCCAGTTCACATGACAAAGGGGGCAGATTGTTGCATTCTCTAGGTTACACTATCATATAAATAGATATTGGGCAGTGTGAATTAACTCCAAAGTACAAGAGACACTGGGCTTACTTACCAGAATGCCCAGTGCCACTGAACCCAAGAGAATATCTTGAGCAGACTCAAATTTTGTAATAGTAAGTTTAGTTATGTTCTTGTGAAATGTACATTTTTAAATTTTGTTAAAAATCTTATTTTGAGCTTCTAGCCGGCAGGCTGAGGGGAACACAGTTGCAGACAAAAAATTTCAAAAAGTATTTTGAGGGATTTGATTAGGTTTCCTTCTTTCTTTTATTGTTGGGGTCTGTTGACTGCTCATTTGGAATTTGTTTCATTCCTAAGTCCTTAGTAGTTTCGGATTAGTAGTTTTCTAGCTGCTTCCCTTGATTTGTATATAATCTAGCTCCTCAGTTCTAGTTTGTCATTGTTTTACTTTGAGCCAAGCAAGAAAGTGTGACAAGAAGTATGTGGAGATGTACCGATTTTATATTATAGCTATATAAAATGTAAAATTAAATTGTTCAAATTTGAACAATAATTTTTGTTCTTTGAAATGGTGCATCTCCACATAATACACAGACAAGAAGGTCATATGGACAACACTATATAAAGAGATATTTTCTTCAGATGAAAATGTGTTTCTTCATTATTAACAGACTTAATTACTGCTGGTTTTCATGATTACACTTGTTGAAAAGTTGTGCTGGTGTTCAGATCATTTTAAAATGCTGATGCATTTGATGTTATTGTTTTCTAGTTGGGAAATGCCTTTTGCCATCAGTCTGGTGCTGTGATATCCAAGACCCATGGCTTTTAAATATTGCATAAAGTGTGCAAGGACATTTACGTTCATCTATGCCTGTAGGAAATGCAATTCGTGTTGGTGAAAACCTAGATGAGCAGTCACTCCATATGCTTAGGGTACTGCACCACAATCGCCAGACTGAAGAGATAGAAGGTGACCCGTTGGATTGTATAATCAAAATAAAAACAGAAAATGCTGGAAATACTCAGCAGGTCGATGACCTTTTGTTGTTAACTCTGTTTCTCTCTCCACAGATGCTGCCTGACCTGCTGAGTATTTCCAGCATTTTCTGTTTTTATTTCCGATTTCCAGCATCCGCAGTATTTTGCTTTTGTGTTGCCGTAGGATTGTATGTTCAGCAAGAGTGAGGTCGAGGAGGTTTAGGAAGATTCGATGCTAATGCAGGTTGCGTTAGGAAAATTTGAAGTCTCGAGTAACTTAGAGATCAGGCTCTACATTCCACTCTCCACAAGTGTTACAGTTGGGCATATTTTCCCAATAGTGACTTCTGGCATGATATTTAGGCTCTTGGCTAGCCAGTCATCAAATACATTGATCATATTTTGTTGGTGTAAAAGGGGCTTTGATCCAGTGTGTTGATGGAACAAAATTTATTTGCAAAGTCTACCATCTTTTTGTCTTTTATGGGTTGCATTCTTTAGGCACCATTATTTCCCAGCAGAGTTTAGCAAAATAGTTAATATCCATGTCATTGGTTAAAAGGTTAGCACAAAGTGCATCTGCAAGGCTGCTATCGAGCACAAAACATCATAACTTGGATCCTTCAACCAAGGAAGACCATATTTTTGGCAGATTTTTGTTGGATACAGATGTGTCATCTAGTCTAAGAGTGATTCCTGCTCCCTCCTCCTGAATATTACTGGACCATTCTATTGTGGTATATAAGAATATTGGAATTAAGAACAAACAAAATTTTCTATACTCATTGGGTCTTTTCTACACTACAAATAGAAGTATCTATGCTCATAACAATAGTTTATTATATGGTAATGATCTGGCTTCTCTGGGAAAAGAACTGATGCATCGCCCCAGGCGAGGCCTCTTTGTAGGAAAAGTAAGTCACATAAACTGTACTCTGGGTGGGCTACTTCAATGTCCATCACCAAGAGTGGCTCGGTAGCACCACTACTGACCGAGCTGGCCGAGTCCTGAAGGACATAGCTGCCAGTCTGGGCCTGCGACAGGTGGTGAGAAAACCAACACGAGGGGAAAAACCTACTTGACCTCGTCCTCACCAATCTACCTGTCGCAGATGCATCTGTCCATGACAGTAGTGACCACCGCACAGTCATTGTGGAGATGAAGTCCCGTCTTCACACTGAGGACACCCTCCATCGTGTTGTGTGGCACTACCACCGTGCTAAATGGGATAGATTCAGAACAGATCTAGCAGCTCAAAACTGGGCATCCATGAGGCGCTGTGAGCCATCAGCAGCAGCAGCAGAATTGTATTCCACCACAATCTGTAACCTCATGTCCCAGCATATCCCTCACTCTACCATTACCATCAAGCCAGGGGACCAACTCTGGTTCAATGAGGAGTGTAGAAGAGCATGCCAGGAACAGCACCAGGCATACCTAACAATGAGGTGCCAACCTGGGGAAGCTGCAACACAGGACGACATGCATGCTAAAAAGCAGAAGCAGCATGCTATAGACAGGGCTAAGCGATCCCACAATCAACGGATCAGATCAAAGCTCTGCAGTCCTGCCACGTCCAGTCGTGAATGGTGGTGGACCATTAAACAACTAACTGGAGGAGGAGGCTCCATGAATATCCCCATCTCAATGATGGTGGAGCCCAGCATGTGAATGCAAAAGACAAGGCTGAAGCATTTGCAACCAACTTCAGCCAGAAGTGCCGAGTGGATAATCCATATTGGCCTACACCTGAGGTCCCACCATCACAGAAACCAGTCTTCAGCCAATTCGATTCACTCCACATGATATCAAGAAACAGCTGAGCACACTGGATACAGCAAAGTCTATGGGCCCTGACAACATCCCGGCTGTCGTGCTGAAGACTTGTGCTCCAGAACTAACCGCACCTCTAGCCAAGTTGTTCCAGTACAGCCAGAACACTGGCATCTATCCGACAATGTGGAAAACTTCCCAGGTATGTCCTGTCCACAAAAAGCAGGACAAATCCAATCCGGCCAATTACCATCCCATCAGTCTACTCTCAATCATCAGCAAAGTGATGGAAGGTGTCATTGACAGTGCTATCAAGCGGCACTTACTCACCAATAACCTGCTCACTGTTGCCCAGTTTGGGTTCCGCCAAGACCACTCGGCTCCCGACCTCATCACAGCCTTAGTCTAAACATGGACAAAGGAGCTGAATTCCCGAGGTGAGGTAAGAGTGACTGTCCTTGACATCAAGGCAGCATTTGACGAGTGTGGCATCAAGGAGCCCTAGTAAAACTGAAGTCCATGGGAATCGGGGGCGGGGGGGGGGGGGTGGGAACTCTCCACTGGCTGGAGTCATACCTAGCACAAAGGAAGGTGGTTGGAGGTCAATCATCATAGCCCCAGGACATCGCTGCAGGAGTTCCTCGGGGCAGTGTCCTAGGCCCAACCATCTTCAGCTGCTTCATCAATGACCTCCCCTCCAACATAAGGTCAGAAATGGGGATGTTCGCTGATGACTGCACAGTACTTAGTGGCATTCACAACTCCTCAGATAATGAAGCAGTCCATGCCCGCATGCAACAAGACTTGGACGACGTTCAGGCTTGGGCTGATAAGTGGTAGGTAACATTCGCACCACACAAGTGCCAGGCAATGACTATCTCCAACAAGCGAGAGTCTAACCACCGCCCCTTGACATTCAGTGGCATTAACATCGCCGAATCCCCCACCAACAACATTCTGGGGGTTACCATTGACCAGAAACCTAACTGGACCAGCCACATAAATACTGTGGCAACAAGAGCAAGTCAGAGGCTAGGTATTCTGCGGCGAGTGTCTCACCTCCTGACTCCCCAAAGCTTTTGCACCATCTACAAGGTACAAGTAAGGAGTATGATGGAGTACTCTCCACTTGCCTGGATGAGTGCAGCTCCAACAACACTCAAGAAGCTCGACACCATCCAGGACAAAACAGCCCGCTTGATTGGTACCCCATCCACCACCTTAAACATTCACTCCCTCCACCACCGGCGTACTGTGGCTGCAGTGTGTACCATCTACAAGATGCACTGCAGCAACTCACCAAGGCTTCTTCGGCAGCATCTCCCAAACCCGTGACCTCTTCCACCTAGAAGGACATGGGCAGCAGACGCATGGGAACACCACCACCTCCAAGTCACACACCATCCTGACTTGGAAGTATATCGCCGTTTCTTCATCGTCACTGGGTCAAAATCCTGGAGCTCACTCCCTAACAGCACTGTGGGAGTACCTTCACCACACGAACTGTAGCAGTTCAAGAAGGCGGCTCACCACCACCTTCTCGAGAACAATTTGGGATGGGCAATAAATGCTGGCCTTGCCGGCGACGCCTACATCCCATGAACGAATATTTTAAAAAAATTAATGCTCCTGAAATGAGCTAACCTCTTAAAGGGGCAATACATCCTGTGTTGTCGTCCCCCGTCCCCACTTCCATTTTGCTTTATTTTGAGGCTTAAGTTCAAAGAATGATATTACAAGTCAACTGCAAGCCTCATGGGTGATTATAGGTACTGTAATATGAAGGTAAGAATGAACATCACAAACCAGCATCCACTTCATAACTTCTGTAGATCATATATTTGAATTCTACTATTAACATTTAGAATTTGTGTTTTTTTTCCTTAACTGGTGAGTTGGTTACAGGGATTATTTTGTTTGGAAAATACTTGTGCACAAGACTCCTGAAGAACTTACACTTGTGCTTCTGGCCGTGAGGTATTGCTATTTCACAATAGTAGTACACAAAGTATTGCCCTCCATGATAATGAAACATCCAATATTGTGTCAATGACTTATCTGAAAATATTCTAATGTTTGTGATTTGCTGAGCAGCAAAATTATATGCAACAAGAGTTGCTAATTTGCTTATTTGTTGCTAATTTTTCTTCTTGGGGATGTTGTTTATTAACCACACCGGCTTCTCTGTCCAGAAGGGGCCTCCTCATTGCACAGTCACTTTGTGTTATTCTGCGAACAATCAGCAGGAGCCGTAATTCAGTGGAGTGAGTTAGTCGGCTGGCTGTTTCTGCCCACAAAGTAGGCAACCTGGATTTGCCTGCCATGGTATCCAATAACTTGGCTGATTGCTGCTAAATCAATTAAGTTTGAATGAGAAGAAATCCTAGGACTCAAGCGCAAAGCCTTTGTGTATTAGATTATGGTTTTATTGACATTTATCCTTTGGGAGCCTTATGTGTATAGCATCTCTAAGCATATTGTGTCTATAAAAAAAAAAGTGATAACTTGTGAAAAAGCGGCAAAAATAATTGTTGTAAATAAAAATGAGTGGTTTTAAAATAATTTCCATAAGGTAACTATGTTTTCTGTTATTGTTGTGGTAAAGGGTATTTGCATTCCTATTGCAACTTATCCAATTTCATTACTGTAAATTAGATCTAAATTTATTTCTTTCACAAATGTTGCCACACGAAGCAGTCATGTTTTTCAATTTTATACTGTAATGTTTAAAACACACCTTTAGAATGGTGGTTTATCTGTAAATGACAATTTTTTTTCTCCTGTCTCCTAGTTGCTCAAATGGAAGCTGAAACTATGAAAGATGTCTGTATAACAAATTTGAAGACGTCTACACCAAAAGGACCCAAGATTTTCAGCAGCACTTTTGATAGCACTGTATATGATGCCTCTTTTTCTTCAATTAGTCATTCATCCAGGATATCTATGAAAATGCAAAAAGTCAGACAAAAACTGGACACTGTCATGGTATGTACCATTTGTGAAAACTCCAATCAAAGACAGTACAGATGTTACTTTGAGGATTTTATCACAATGTTTGTTGTAATATGAGTCATATGACGGGGGTCATTCAAAATCCTTTTAATGAGAACATAAAGTATGCCTGGAAGGATGGGAAGAGAGTGTTTAATTTTCCCATTATAGATTTCAAAAATATACTATTAGCAATGCTCTCTTTTTTGCACAGGGACTCATGACCAAGTGTAGTCTTTAGGTCAAACAGTATTAGTGTGGGTGACAATTGGATCAGGGCTGAAAGAAGGACTGCAACACTGGAGGCCAGGAGAGGGAAACAGTGATATCTGAGGAATGTTTTTTTTAATTGCTGGATAGCAATATTCCTAATGGATATGATCACTCCATACGTCACAACTAATGCAAATGTCTGCCATTTGGACATACCATTATCTATAAATACTTGAATACCAAAAGGGCACAAAATTTTAAAATAACTTTAATTATACTTCATTGATATAAAAAAAAGGGGAAAAAAACTTGGATTTGTATACGACCTCAGGACGTCCCAAAGCACTTTGCAGCTGATGAAGTGCTTTTGAAGTGTTGTCACTGTTACAATGTAGGAAATGTAAAAATAAATATAATCATTTATATAAATATTTAGTGATACTTCAGTACAAAAAAGGCATGAAATTTAAAAATAAACTTGATATTTATTCATACCTCATCAATATTTTAAAAAGTCTGCGGACCAGCTGACCAACTGAGGTGGGTTGCAGCAGGGGTTAATAACCTGATGCCAACCACTCAGTCCCGACAAACACACCAGTCTGACGAGGGCCCAGGAGTTGATGAGACGAGGAGCCACAATTGGACAGTGGCTAAGCATGGGCCACGGGAACAGAGGGGATAGACGCAAATTGTGGCAGTTGGATGGAACACCATGCGAGGATCAGGCTGAAGACGGACCCGACTAAGATCCCAGTTATTTGTGATAAAAGCGTGTGGGGAAGAGAGAGCGGCAGCGTCAAATAGTAAAACGAGAAGAGAGGAAAACTGAAAGAAAGAACAAATAAATAAGAAACAACAGAACAGGGCTTGAGTAAGAAGCGGAAACAAAGGTCAAAAGACAAGCAGCAGAAAGCAGCGGGATCAGAGGTTAGAACCAAAGTGGGCTTGAGGCCTGATCTGACAAGAAAATTTCAACACTTTACAAATGTGAGATTACTTGATAAATGGTCTCGACATCAACATTTTGGTGCCTACCTCACATTAAGGTATAGAGAGTTAAAAATTTTGTATTTTATTTAGGGTGTACAGCTTTGGGCCTAGAAATTGACCCACTTACCGCCACGAGTTGTCGCTGCGATCCAGTCTAAAAATGGCAGCTGCCACTCTAGCGCCCTTCTCTGGTGTGGGACTCGGCGGCCGCCATTTTGGTGAGGGCCGTTGTTCTGCCAATAGCATCACAGGCTCTGGAAATGTAAATTAAGAGAGGGTAACATGTCTGCCGACTTAACGTCACCTCAGCAAACTTGGACCTTAGTGCTGAGTTAAGAACATAAGAATTAGGAGTAGGAGAAGGCCAT